>CM040182.1:22130933-22133433 GCA_022606455.1 Callitettix versicolor
TTTAGCTTTGCCAGCGATTTCTCTAGAATTTCATTTACACTTTGAAAAAGGCGTCCATTAAAGGTGGACTTTAGTTTAGGAAATAGACAAACATTCCGGAATGTAACGACATACGAGTTGCACGTATCGTTTGGCCAAACCAAATTTTATCGTGTGTATTTTAATCGTGTAATTATATTTAGGGTTTGTGAATAGTGTTTTCAATGTTTTAACTTTGTGACGATTTCGACAGAGGAATTTGACATTTCGTATTGCGGCCTGAAGATGAAACTACGGTTTCGAAACCGCGGTAGCCTTTACGAGGTGAATAAATAGACCACCAGACGGAAAATAGGTTATAATCCTAATTACTTTGTTTGATTGTGATTTTTCCCCTAGTAGTCTATGATGAGCTCAAGTAATTGTAATTCCTGATAACAATAAAATTATTGTATTAAGTAGTCGAATTTGCATTGGGTCAAATGTTATAATTCTTTTTGCATTTTTATATACGTTTTTAAAAAGTACTTTTTATTACGGTTTTTTTATTGCCATATTTGACCACTGACCGGCCGGGATAAGAGCCCGAAACCGGGACGTATGTCGTCTATTAGTATTTATAATTTTTTTTCAAACATAACCTCTATATTTAAATACTTCGGCACAAATATGCCTCTTGTGGAAAGCACTTTTGAAGAACAACGTTCTGTTTTCGGAAGATATAAAACCATTAGACATTTCTCCCGCACGAACAAATACGGCAACCGTTGCATGAACCGTGCAAGTTTTTATGCCTGGGTGGAAAAGTTTTAAAATGACAGACGAGCATCGTTCTGGAAGACTAGTGCAAGTTTCGACCTGTGTTCTTTAACCTGGTCTTATTTAAAGTGATCGACGAGTAAAGCTCTGTTCACACTTGCTACAGCACCCCACTCTGTAACCGATGTTCGAATGAATATAGCGTGTGGACAGTACCTTGTAACCTGGCACTGTTACATGTAACCACTGAATATAAACGTACCTTTATGAGAGATATGTGAACACTCGCTGCTGTTGGCATCTTGCGGCAAAGTGTTCAACTAAAGTTAAACATCTAATAAGAACGCGTTATTAACGGAAATAACGCGTTATATCTTGAACCAACGTGGACGGGCCATACCGAGACCTGACCCCCCCCCATGCAGGGGAGACCATATTTCTAGTAAGATGCGGTAATACATAAATTACTTAAGTAGAATTAAGTGGTCAGTAAAACAAGATCGATTTATTAATTTTTTTATTATGCAGGCTTACAAACGAGTGTACTATATAATCAATTTCATGGTCAGTTCAGTAATGTTATGGTATAGCTCCCTCCAACAGCCTAGTGACACAGAGTCTGCCAATCTCAGTCTACAAACTGATACTACTCAACGATAGTGAAAGCAAATGGGGACACTATGGTGAGAGAGTAGGGACTCGATCTTTCACTCGCACATTTTTTCTCTCTGTTCCGTTGGCGTTCTTAGCAGGCCGTTTTCTAAACGGCTAAACTATAGTGGTTGGTTTAAGAGTGTTTTCCTGTTAGCATTAAATGCCCGGAACAGTTAAGTAAATGAGTAGTGAACAGTGTCAGTGATTTAATCACCGTTTAGAGAACAGTTTAATATGACAACCTGGTGAGCTACTCACTGCAATTTTACGCTAGTAAATTTCTTCCAAAAAATAGTTGCCATTAAAAAATTTTAAAATAAAAATAGAGGTACATCATAAATGATTGTAGACAATGAATATAAGTTAATAAAATAAGTTCACTCAAACTAATAGTAAGAAAAAAACTTGTAGATGTTTTCACAATAGTCTATGTAAAAATAATAAATATAAACTTTAACAAAATATAAATCTCCAAATTAACAAAATATGGAATATAAATAATATTCCAATAAATAATTGGCACCTGAAATATTCCAATAAATACATTATTGAGCACCTGAAATTATGATTAATTAATAAAAGTACAGCATAAGCTTTTCGTCTATTTAACTAACATACAATAAAACAAAAAGGCCTTAATTATTAATTATAGTAAACACAATATATAAACATCAATACTAGGCCCTTACGATTTTGACAACTTTGTCATTTTTCAGAGTACAAATATTTTTTGTCATAAAAAATATAATATTTTTGTATTTTATAATATTGTTGAAAATACGATTTTCGAGATATATGACTTTCAAAATTTTACCACGATCGTTATTTTGAATACATAAAAGTAATTATTTGAAAAATAGCATAAACAATGCACTTACCAAATTTAAACTTATAATCTTACTACTTTCTAAATTTAACATTATTTTTTTCAAAAAAGAACACAATGGCCGACAGACGGAAACGAAATACTTCTGGACCTACGTTCATATGAACATTTTTGCTCATTTTAAGGGTCCCTTTCACCTCCTAATTTAATCTGGTTAACGCGCATCACCCTGTATGTACGGTGTGTGTGTGTGTGTGTGTGTGTGTGTGTGTGTGTGTGTGT
>CM040182.1:22135933-22140933 GCA_022606455.1 Callitettix versicolor
ACTGAGAAACGAAATGCATGAAAATATTGGCTATGTTACAACCCAACACCTTTACGTTATGCATGTTATAATGTTGAGGTGGCCTCGATGCATACTTAGCCACTGAGAAACGTAATGCTTGGACATATTAGATATGTTATAACCCAACACCTTTACGCTATGCATGTCATAATGTTGAGGTAGCTCGATGCATACTTAGCCACTGAGCCACGTAATGCTTGGACATATTAGATATGTTATAACCCAACACCTTTACGCTATGCATGTCATAATGTTTAGGTGACTCGATGCATACTTAGCCACTGGGAAACGTAATGTATGGAAATATTGGATATGTTATAGCCCAACACCTTTACGTTATGCATGTTATAATGTTAAGGTGACCTCGATGCATACTTAGCCTGGGAAACGTAATGTATGGAAATATTGGATATGTTATAATCCAACACCTTTACGTTGTGCATGTTATAATGGTGAGGTGACCTCGATGCATACTTGCCACTAAACCACACGTAATGCTTGGACGTATTAGATATGTTACAACCCAACACCTTTACGTTATGCATGTTATAATGTTGAGATGGCCTCGATGCATACTTAGCCACTGAGCCACGTAATGCTTGGACATATTGGATACGTTACAACCCAACACCTTTACGTTAAGCATGTTATAATGTTGAGGTGGCCTCGATGCATACTTAGCCACTGAGCCACGTAATGCTTGAACATATTAGAGATTTTATAACCCAACACCTTAACGTTATGCATGTCAAAATAATGTTGAGGTGACCTCGATGCATACTTAGCCACTGAGCCACGTAATGCTTGGACATATTACAGATTTTATAACCCAACACCTTAACGTTATGCATGTCAAAATAATGTTGAGGTGGCCTCGATGCATACTTAGCCACTGAGCCACACGTAATGATTAGACGTATTAGATATGTTATAACCCAACAACTTTAAATTATGCATGTCATAATGTTGAGGTGGCCTCGATGCATACTTAGCCACTGAGCCACACGTAATGCTTAGACGTATTAGATATGTTATAACCCAACAACTTTAAATTATGCATGTCATAATGTTGAGGTGGCCTCGATGCATACTTAGCCACTGAGCCACAAATGCTTAGACGTATTAGATATGTTATAACCCAACAACTTTACGTTATGCATGTCATAATGTTGAGGTGGCCTCGATGCATACTTAGCCACTGAGCCACGTAATGCGTCAATAATAATAATAATAATAATACACAGTAATGACAATAACACAATTCATGAGCTCACATACAGTAATTATAAACTATGTTATAAAAACATACATAACACAACTCAAACACTTCAAAATTAATACAATAAAATATTAAACATATTGATTATTTTTAGATTAGAATAATTTAAACTATGCCCTATTTAAGCAATACATGTAAACAATAAAATATATAACTCTGATAAACTTTCCTAAGGCATTTGATTCCGTGAGACAGGGAATTTTTGAAATTTTACACAGCGTTTATTAAAACTTAATTCAAGTATTAAAGCACTAGTATAAAAATCGTGTTGTTTTTGGAGAAACCAGGAAAGTATATCCCTATGCTGAAGGGCGTTAAACAGGTCGATCCACTATCAACTGATCTTTTTAATGGGGTACTTGAGAAAGTTTTCAATAAAACTATATTGGCATCATTTGAGAACTGAAACGAATGGAGTAAATATTTATTAATATAAGGTTTGCCGAAGATATTTCGCAAAATCGTCCGCAGAACTGAGGAGCGTGTTACAAGAGGGTATCCGACAGAAACAAATAGCGCAGGCGGCAGAACTGAGGAGCGTGTTACAAGAGGGTATCCGTCAGAAACAAAGAGCGCGGGCGGCAGAACTGAGGAGCGTGTTACAAGAGGGTATCCGTCAGAAACAAAGAGCGTGGGCGGCAGAACTGAGGAGCGTGTTACAAGAGCGTATCCGTCAGAAACAAAGAGCGTGGGCGGCAGAACTGAGGAGCGTGTTACAAGAGGGTATCCGTCAGAAACAAAGAGCGTGGGCGACAGAACTGAGGAGCGTGTTACAAGAGGGTATCCGTCAAAAACAAAGAGCGCGGGCGGCAGAACTGAGGAGCGTGTTATAAGAGGGTATCCGTCAGAAACAAATAGCGCGGGCGGCAGAACTGAGGAGCGTGTTACAAGAGGGTATCCGTCAGAAACAAATAGCGCAGGCGGCAGAACTGAGGAGCGTGTTACAAGAGCGTATCCGTCAGAAACAAAGAGCCTGGGCGGCAGAACTGAGGAGCGTGTTACAAGAGGGTATCCGTCAGAAACAAAGAGCGTGGGCGGCAGAACTGAGGAGCGTGTTACAAGAGGGTATCCGTCAGAAACAAAGAGCGTGGGCGGCAGAACTGAGGAGCGTGTTACAAGAGGGTATCCGTCAGAAACAAAGAGCGCGGACGGCAGAACTGAGGAGCGTGTTACAAGAGCGTATCCGTCAGAAACAAAGAGCGTGGGCGGCAGAACTGAGGAGCGTGTTACAAGAGGGTATCCGTCAGAAACAAAGAGCGTGGGCGGCAAAACTGAGGAGCGTGTTACAAGAGGGTATCCGTCAGAAACAAAGAGCGTAGGCGGCAGAACTGAGGAGCGTGTTACAAGAGGGTATCCGTCAGAAACAAAGAGCGTGGGCGGCAGAACTGAGGAGCGTGTTACAAGAGGGTATCCGTCAGAAACAAAGAGTGTGGGCGGCAGAACTGAGGAGCGTGTTACAAGAGGGTATCCGTCAGAAACAAATAGCGTGGGCGGCAGAAGCAACATACTTATGTCAAACAATTTTTTTCAGAGTTTCTCTAAAAACGAAAAAACTAGGATAATTACTTTAGCTTGGAAAGAGTAATTCGTTAGCTTGTTTCATGAAATTCGTTTTTAAAAGCAATATACTACAAGAACTTAAGACACGGGCGTTTATTAATTTCCCCGTATGACCACTGCCGGATTAATGCAATTCTGTGGGGGAGCGGTTGGTTGGATGATTCAATTTTAAAAGACGGCCGCCTGGGGGATGATAACTTTTTAGTCTCAAAAACAGCTTCAAAAACGACCACTATTAAGCTGTTTTGAGACTTATAACATATATAAAAATAAGTGTAAAAATTTACTCAATTTTAAACAAAAAAAATCATTTTATTTTTGTTAGATTTCCAATTTTTAAACTTTTTTCAAAACTGGCGCCATTTACATAACTTCCCCTCTTCTGAATATAATTTTTTTATCTATAATTTTTTTATAGTAACTGTTATGACTAGTTAAATGTCAGTTTTTCAATCAAGTTTTGGTTAATTTTCGAGTCGAGAAAGATCTTTCTGCTATTGAAGTTAACACAGGAAGAGAAGACAGAACCAACATGAAAAATCTAATTGAGTAACCCCGTTCTCACCCGCGTTTCACAGTGCACAAACATATATGTACAAACGGACAACGTCATGTACATACAAAGTTGAGATCGGGATAATGTGACGGGTTTCGGACCCTCAGAGACCTCTTTCTCTCTTTTCTTCGAAGCTGCGATACTTTCACTTTAAGGAAGTCAAATTGGATATTTTACATTTTTTATTTTATTCTTTTGTCTCCGGAGGGGTGGTCGCCCATTCGCACACCTTAATCCGTCCTTGCGTATGACATATGGAGCACAAACACGGACTCTATCGAAAAAAGAAATCAACAAATTGCAAGTTACACAGAGATCAAGGAACGCAGCATACTCGGTAGAGGTGGGCGTTTCTGCTATTTTTACAAAACGTCAACAAACTGTGTGTTGAGGAAAAAAGCTGCTTTTTAAAACAGTTGGAAAAAAACAGGTTTAGAAAACTGAAACTCAAAGTTGTATTAGCAGCTAAAACATAAAACACATACTTTCAGTTTTCTAAGACTACTTTTTCATTCCCACTGTCACCATGTCCTTAACTGTTTTTGGGTATAATGCATTTGGAAAGAATAAAAATAATCCTTACAAGTGTAGTAATAATTAAATTACATTCTCAAATCTTAATAATTATGTAAGCCATTTTATGTACAAAATGCAATGAATTTCTAATAGAAGCATTCTTTTTTTTTACTTAAAAATTAAATAGTCCTTTGCATATTTACCAAAATTCAAACGTTTTACAATATTTTTTGTTGACTAAAAATATTAATGATTGATAATAAATATGAAAAATATGTTTAAATAAAATTAGGTTCTTTATTTACAAAATGCAATGAATTTCTAATAGAAGCATTCTTTTTTTTACTTAAAAATTAAATAGTCCTTTTCATCTTTACCAAAATGCAAACGATTTAGAATATTTTTAGTTATTAAAAAATATTGATGATTGATAATAAATATGAAAAATATGTTTAAATAAAATTAGGCTCTGTATTTACAAAATGCAATGAATTTTTAATAGAAGCATTCTTTTTTTTACTTAAACATTAAATAGTCCTTTTCATCTTTACCAAAATGCAAACGATTTAGAATATTTTTAGTTGATTAAAAAATATTGATGATTGATAATAAATATAAAAAATATGTTTAAATACAAATAGGCTCTGTATTTAAAAAATGTGAGAGATTGTTACTACAACCCGCAACAAAATAGAGATAAACAGTTCTTACTTCACTACAAGCAACAAGCAACTTTGAAATAAAGGGAAAAAGCATAAAAGCAGGTAGAAGAAAAGAAGGTAGAAGAAAAGCAGTTAGCAGGAAAACAGTTTTAGCGCTTGTGGCAACGTCCGAATAGAACGTAGGTGTGGTAGTGCGGAAAGCCGTTCATTGTTTAACAAATCATAAACCAGTTCAAATCCAACTGCTTGTTTCCGTTTGAATTTTTTTTTTTTTTTACGTCCGACTATTGTGCACACTTGGGCTAATGCAGACGATGGGATGATTTATAGCTTTTGAAAAAGCAGTTTGTTTGTCGTTTATAGAAAAGCAGTTTTTTTAACAATTTGGTGTTTTCTGCCCCACCAC
>CM040182.1:22145933-22170933 GCA_022606455.1 Callitettix versicolor
AATACCCAGACCAGTAGTAATTCTTTATTTAAAAAGTTATTGAAGTACTAAAAAAGTCCATCTTTTACTAACACCACATGTAAAACAACACAGTTATTAAATGAAACAGACAATTTGTAATACGAAAGCAATGTTACTTGCCAGGATATTATACTGCCGTCCTCAAGTCACTATACACTCCCCTAATTAGTTTAATAAATTTCCAAATAAGTATTTTTCTCTATTCCGTTACAGATTTGCGTATTACTTTAAAACAGCGTAACAAATAATATCATGTTTCAGTTTTTTTCAGAAAGTTTTTTGTCTGAAAAATACGGTGAAAATAGTTGTTAAAACTGACGGTGTGGCGATTCTTGATCTCTGTATCTCTATGTTAGGTTAAGTTTGGTTAGGTTAGGTTAGATTAAGTTTGAAATTAAAATAACATTATAATATTATTATTTATAAATACTGCACTACATTTTTAGTGCACGTACTATAGGCTTACACACAGTATAAGCCTAGTGCACGTACTATAGGCTCACACACATTATAGGCCTAGTGTACGTACTATAGGCTCACACACAGTATAGGCCTAGTGCACGTACTATAGGCTCACATACAGTATAGGCCTAGTGCACGTACTATAGGCTCACACACAGTATAGGCCTAGTGCACGTACTATAGCCTCACACACAGTATAGGCCTAGTGCACGTACTATAGGCTTACACACAGTATAAGCCTAGTGCACGTACTATAGGCTCACACACATTATAGGCCTAGTGTACGTACTATAGGCTCACACACAGTATAGGCCTAGTGCACGTACTATAGGCTCACACACAGTATAAGCCTAGTGCACGTACTATAGGCTCACACACATTATAGGCCTAGTGCACGTACTATAGGCTCACACACAGTATAAGCCTAGTGCACATACTATAGGCTCACACACATTATAGGCCTAGTGCACGTACTATAGGTCACACACATTATAGGCCTAGTGCACGTATTATAGGTCACACACAGTATAGGCCTAGTGCACGTACTATAGGCTCACACACAGTATAAGCCTAATGCAAGTACTATAGGCTGGCACACAGTATAGGCCTAGTGCACGTACTATAGGCTCACACACAGTATAGGCCTAGTGCACGCACTATGGACCAGGGGTTCACAACAGGGTTCAGATTGAACTTTAAAGGGGGTCGATTGAATTACAAGAATTTAGAAAATTTAAATGTTCCAACTTTAATTATAAAACCATTTAAAAGCGACATGACCGATATTGGTTTCTTACTGCAAGAAGAATTGATGAACTTAAACGATAATTGGGAACTCAAAATGAACTTTCAAACAAGTGGACATGCCGAATTTTGGAGTTACAAAGACATTCGCACAAAATACGACAGATTAACAAGTATCTCCTAGTTCTTACTCGGTTGAGGCAGGATTTAGCTATGTAAATAGTTTATTGCGAAAGACGAGAAATCGATTCAAGATATCAGAACGTGGTGATTTACGATTAATATTAACAAATATTTCCCCGGATATAAGTAAGGTAATCGAACGACATCAACCGCAACCATCTCATTAAAATTTTATGTTTTTATGTGTTTTATATTTTATTTAAATTTCTGCTTGTATAAACATAATTATATCTTTAATGTAGCCTCTATATAATAATACAAAATACAAATTATTTTAAAAAAATTGTATTACTCAATTGCTCTCAATAAAAGCTTCATTTGCGGTGATATTTGTGCAACACATTGTAAACATATGGGGGTGCAACACATATGGGGGTCTACGGAATAAAAAAATATATATATTTAGAGGGAACCCCTCGTATAAACCCACGTATGAAGGCTCCTATGTAAAATATTCTGTTAAATAAATATTAATTTTTTACACGCCTGAGTCTCGACAGTTTATATATCGCATCTATATATTTGTAACACGATATCTTAAGATTGTGGAAGACGATACCATATTCTAAAAATGTTAACTACCCGCTATGAAAATTCAAAAAAATACAATTTTTTCTTTAAGAATTGAAAAGTACATTAGGTATACAAACTCGAAAAATAAATATAAACATATATTCTTGTCTAATATCTGAATATCGACTAAATTTAACAAACGAAAATTTAATGTACAAAACAACTATACTTTAGTGGAATGAAAAACAAACTTAACAAACAATTATAAACAATATTTATATATAACTTAACAGATGTAGGCCTCGTATATTATAACAAACAGAAAAAATGTGTTGAAAACTGTTCATTAAAATCGGTTAACACACAAACTCTCTCTCTCTCTCTCTCACATACACACACAGGCGCGCGCGCGCACACACACACCACACAAACAAACAAGCACACAACATACGCGCGCGCGCACACACACACACAAACAAGCATGCACGCGCGCGCACGCACACACAAGCACACACACACACACACACACACACACACACACACACACACACACTAGAAGAAACGTTATTCTAAGTCTGAAATTATATATATATATATATATATATATATATATATATATTTTTTTTTTTTTTTTTTTTTTTTTTTTTTTTTTTTTTTTTTTTTTTTTTTTTTTTGGACGTCCGACTATTGTGCACACTTGGGCTAATGCAGACGATGGGATGATTTATAGCGTATGAAAATGCCAAGCCCTCGCCGTGAATCGAACCCGGGTCCTCGGGGTGAAAGCCTAGTACGCTATCCACTAGACCACCGAAAAAAAAAAAATATATATATATAAACCGCCTCGGTGACCTAGTTAATAGCGTACTGGGCTTTCACCCCGAGGACCCGAGTTCGATTCACGGCGAAGGCTTGGCATTTTCATACGCTATAAATCATCCCATCGTCTGCATTAGCCCAAGTGTGCACAATAGTCGGACGTTAAACACCAAAAAAAAATCTTATGTGATGGCAAATCTCGTAATGTGTAAGAGCCTTTACACTTCCAAGTCTAAAAAGCTATTTTTTAAAAAAACCTTTAAATACCTTGCAACGTCCTTGAGGGAGGTAATAGCGTGGAAGTAGGACTACTAAGATTTGTAAAAGCTCAATGATTGAGTTATTAAAAGTGAGGAAGTAACCTACATAAAGAAATAAAAGTACTTCCAACTGTTGCTAAGCAGGTCACTGTAACGCTAGTGGTAACCTTGTCGTACGTCTTACCACGTGTTCAATAATTCAGAAGCAGGCCTACGATTTGTAATTACGCTAACGGAATGAAAAGTTCGCTACTTGAGAAATTGTAAAAAATCGACGTTCTTTCAAAGTCTATATATCGTACCGTACTGTATATCGTTTATTTATTAAGGAATTCCCATTTGTTGTGGCTATCATGGTAAGACACGGGGCCCTGAAATGAGCGCCGATTCTGACCTACAGATTACTTCCGAGTAAAGAACTAGTTTAAGCTATACCGAAATTGTTTTGTGTGTCAAGTTTGCAGAAAATCAAATCAAAATTGTGAGTGAGTGTGCTCTTTCTCTTGGACACACGCGCGCGCGCGCAAACACACACAAATACACACACACACACACACACACACACACACACACACACACACACACACACACACACAAATACACACGCGCGCGCGCACACACACACAAACACACGCGCGCGCACTTACAAACACGCACGCACGCACGTACACACGCACGAAAACACACACGCTCGCGCGCGCACATACGCACGAAAACACACACGCACGCGCGCGCGCGCACACACACACACAAATACACACATGCGCGCGCGCACACACACATACATGAATACACACACAAACACACACGCGCGCGCGCGCACATACACACACAATCACACGCACACGCATGAAAACACGCTTGCGCACGCGCATACACACACACAAATACACACACGCGCGCACACATGCACACACACACACACGCAATCACGCACGAAAACACGCACGCGCGCGCAGATACACACACAAACACACGCACGCACGCACACGTATGCACGCGTGCGCATACACACACATGCACGAAAACACGCATGCGCGCGCGCATACACACACACACACACACTAACACAATTTATAAATTTAACATACTTCTGTTACAAAAATATAAGCCCTTTAAAAAGTGATCTGGATCGGTGCTCATTTCAAGGTCTCCAGTCTGGGACTTACCATGATGGCAAATAAAAATTCGGTAACGATATGTATCGCTGGACTGCAGGTCGCACCATAACGTAGCATACTTACATCGTCTCCGAGTCAAGATGTCTGAAGAACGGCAACCAACCTATGCCCATAGAAGCAAACTTGTGATCATAACTACACAAGTTCGGATCTACGGGTTTAGGAGGGCGACCCATGCTCGTCACGGCATGGATTTAAACAGCAAAACGCACCTTTACATCAGAGCCATTCACTCGTTTTGTTAAAGTACAATAATATATTCGTCAAGAGAGATGAAAACAGCAAAACGCACCTTTACATCAGGGCCATTCACTCGTTTTGTTAAAGTACAAATAACATTCCTTATATTTATCACAACAGAGAGATGAAAACAGCAGAAAGCAAAACACTTTCAATACAGTACTGGAAAAAAGTAACTAACTATGTATTAATAAAGTATAAGTAACATTCATTATACACTTACTTGTCATGAAAGATTAAAACAGCAAAATGCACCTTGACATCAGAACCATTATTTTTGTTTTGTGTTGGTGCAGTTTATAAGAACATGCGAACATATTTGCATTTAAACACTGAAAAATCAGAATAACTAAACCTTACCAAACGATTATGCATTTATTACAAATAGTATTCCTTATATCAAAAATGGATCAAAACAGCAAAACGCGTCTTAACATTGGAACCAATCTCCCGTATTTGAGTAATTTTTTTTTATCATATTTGAAGCTATCTATAAAAACATTTTCCAACCAACATTGTAAAATCAGCAAAACGAGCCTATGAGTAACAGATCCAAACAGAAAAACGCACTTTGATATCGTAACAAACATAGAAAATCAACAATTATTATCACATTATGTTTTGTTGCTTGGATCCGTTCATATATCGGATCTGCCTAAAAGCACTTAATGCTAAATTGTACAGAATATTATAATTATTATAATAATATTTATACAAAAATAATATTGAATGCAATGTAACAACTAGGATATAGCCTACCAGGATAAAGGGTTTAGCAAGCATCGCATCCTTATAATTAACTACACTTCTAGTTAATTCTAGTTAATTAAACTACAAGACAAATGCAGAAATATTTTTTATTGTCAGGTCATTTGTACAACAATCCTACAGTGCAGCGACTAAGCAAACGGCCTGTGCGAGAATTTCTCGCGCATGTAGGAGAATTCCCCTCCAGCTCCCTCCAACAGTGCAGTCTGACAATCTAAGCCTACAAACTGTTACTGCTCTGCGATAGTGAAGGAAAACGAGGGAGCTATGGTGAGACAATTGTAACTCAACCTCTCACTCGCACATTTTTTCTCTGTCCCACTGGTGATCTTAGCAGGCCGTTTACTAAGCACTGTCAATTCATTGTTCACTTCGGCATTTCTTAATGTTCAATAACAATACATGTACTCTAGTAGCGCATTTAAATAAAGTAGGTACATAAATATTTTATGGATTTTTGAAAAAAATATACATGGTTTTGTTTTTTGTATAACACAAAAGAGGATAGTAAAAAACATACTATGATTTTTTTTAAATGAATAAAAACGTTCATATTTTTAGAAGTACTACACAATTTTTAATGCAGAGTTCATTCTGTTTGTCATGGTAGCTGGTAGTGTCTCTTGTATAGATATAATGGAAAGAAAATACATCTACTGTATAGGAAATTAAAAAAACCGGTCAAGAACAATGATTGGGAAATTAATTGCACAAAGTTTGGCTAAAACACGTGGAAGATGTTCTTTTTAGGATAAACAAGAATTTGTTATGTCAGGTTGTGCGTATGCGCGCGTGCGTGTGCGCATGTATTTCGTATAGTCAGAAATACAAAACTAAAAAGAACAAAGGCCTACAGTACAAAAACTCAAATCAACTCACAACATAAAATAAAAAATATAGTAACTTGTTTCCATAATATTCCCGATAGATCGCAGCACTAGATAAAAGAATAGTAGGCTATACGGTACATCACAATATGGTTGACGTAGAGATGTGTGGAACAATTCACTTAAACTAATCATCGTACCTAGTTCGTTCATTTAAACAAATTAATTCAAAAATATAGTTCAACTAACAAACTCGTTCAAATTCTTTAACCTTATTTACTATTGAACGGCATATTTAATACCACAGCTTATTGTATTATACGGTCAATGTAGGCTTAATTATTAAATTTAAACTTTATTGTTAGACTGTACTTTAAACTAATTTCGAAATTATTTAATCTAGAGTTGAATAAGAATATTTCACAACGTAAAGCTCGCTGCGCACTAAAAGGCTGAACGAACTATGAAAAATGAACTAACACTGACAACAATTCGTTCAGAAACTAAATGACACGCGAACCAGCTGAACTGGACGCGACCTTAGTTAACACTGATAACGCTAGGAGCGCTATCAGTGAACTGAAGTTTCCTAATTAAATAATTTCCTTGATCCGTTCGGCACTGAAGTAGCATCAACTAGTATTTATAATTAATACTTACTGTTTAAAAAAAGAATTTAACATATATATTTACAAACTTTGGTACATAAAACGATACTTAACATTAATAAACACAATTTGAACATTATTGAGACACTCTGTGCATAAGCAAAACTATTAACATATTTATTTACTAATTTGCTTTAAAAACATTACAAATTCTAATTTCGTGGATGTCGTACTGCTTCTCCTTCATTCAAGGCTTTAGAGAAGCCTCTCTCTATTAATCTACGAATTTATTTATACGTAAGTCAAGAAATAAAATGTATACTTAGTTCAAATTGGCAACTAAATAATGCTGTATCTACAATTTGCAAACAGTGACTCAAGAAGAGTCAATAATAAATCTGAAAATATTGATGTAAGTCATTCCATTCGTTCGCGAACTATTGTAGAATTGAACTAGTGAACAAAATGAACTACTGAACTAATCGAACTAACTAATAGAATAAACTCAGTCATTCCATTCGTTCGCGAACTATTGTAGAATTGAACTAGTGAACAAAATAAACTACTGAACTAATTGAACTAAATTAGTAGAATAAACTTGGTCATTCTATTCCTTCGCGAACTATTGTAGAAATGAACTACTGAACTAATCAAACTGAACTAGTAGAATAAACTGAGTAATTCCATTTGTTCGCGAACTATTGTAGAATTGAACTAGTGAATGAAACGAACTACTGAACTATCGAACTAAACACTTGTAGAGTAAACAAACTGTAGGTTATAATGTGTAGGCTTAGTCTGTACAGTACTCGAAGGCGCCATGAATGCCGAATCAGCATTATTACTTGGAGAACATAATACAGTAGTTGCTTTTGCTTATTCTGCATAATGTTACAGTTGATGTATTGCAGTTTCATAAGAAGCCGTTAGGAGCGCTAAATGCCAGAACGAAATACAAGAACTACACATTAAATAGCGAACTATTTTACGGAGTAGTTCATATAAAAAAATGAGCTTAATACGACCCGTTCGTTCGTAGGCAACCCAACTTTACATTAAGGCATTGAATATAAACTTACTAAACCTTATAAGAGATACGTGAGCGCTCGCTGCTAGCGACATCTTGCGACAGAGTGTTCAACTACAATTAAACACATAAATAGAACACATACGCGCACGCACGCACCCTCACACACAATTTATATTAAAGGATTAAAAAAATGAAATAAAAAACTTCACATTTTGTTCGCGTCTAATAATTAAACTTCATAAAAAGAAAATAGAAATCTTGTAAAAGTGAGTTAAAAAATTATAACTCACACCATTTTATCTTCCCCTGTTGGGTGTAATTATTACAAACGAAATATGAATGTTTTTTTTCTAAATTCCATTTCCATTTATTTTTCGAACTCACTCGTCCTTGCGAGATGTCCAGCACGTTGCACTGTCTATCGCCCTGTTCACTTTCACAGGGCGAGAAAAACGTGTTGCAGTGGAGTGAGGCGGTCAAATTAATGTCATGTCCGTTACAGATGTTTACAAAGCAAAACTTTGTACCGTTACACAATGATACTAGAGAATCTGTTTTTCCATTTCATGGAAATCGGTTGTCACGTTTCACAGAACGTTTCCTATGTAAAAATATAAATACAAATAAACTCCCGGTCTTAACAGACAGACCGATAAGAAAATTTTACGCTTTACTTCCTCCTGATAGGCTGGGGTAAAAAAAACCGAACAGCCTGTAATTGTAGCACCTGTCAATACACTCGACGCGATTATCCAATGGACTGGCGTATATACTTTGCCGTCACGCTCGGCTACAGTGTCCAGTAAGACCCAGACTGTGCCTCAGCCACCGAGCACGGCCCATACTTTGACGTCACGCTCGGCTACAGTGTCCAGTAAGACCCAGACTGTGCCTCAGCCACCGATCACGGCCATACTTTGACGTCACGCTCGGCTACAGTGTCCAGTAAGAACCAGACTGTGCCTCAGCCACCGAGCACGGCCCATACTTTGACGTCACGCTCGGCTACAGTGTCCAGTAAGACCCAGACTGTGCCTCAGCCACCGAGCACGGCCCATACTTTGACGTCACGCTTGGCTACAGTGTCCAGTAAGACCCAGACTGTGCCTCAGCCACCGAGCACGGCCCATACTTTGACGTCACGCTTGGCTACAGTGTCCAGTAAGACCCAGACTGTGCCTCAGCCACCGAGCACGGCCCATACTTTGACGTCACGCTTGGCTACAGTGTCCAGTAAGACCCAGACTGTGCCTCAGCCGCCGAGCACGACCCAGCGCAGTCCGTTTTTAACTTTTTGATAATAATTCAGTTTATAAAATACCGTTTTTTGAAATAAATAGACAATCCCATTACAAATACCACTTTTTTGCATATCGTGCTTCGAACAATTTCAGGCCGCCTCGGTGGTCTAGTGGATAGCGTACTAGGCTTTCACCCCGAGGATCCGAGTTCGATTCCCGGCGAGGGCTTGGCATTTTCATACGCTATAAATCATCCCACCGTCTGCATTAGCCCAAGTGTGCACAATAGTCGGACGTTAAACACCAAAAAAAAAAAAAAAAAAAAAAAAAAAAAAAAAACAATTTCAATATTTATTTAAAAGTCATTAAACTTATAGGTTATGTGGCTCTACTGACAGTCCCCTATTCCTGCCCGTCGTACAAGTAGGGACAAGTATTTCAAATATCAAACACATGTATTGTACACTGTTTTTACACAAATATATTTGTGATTTCTCCTTTCATCCTGCATTTATCTACTGTTAATACGGACATAATAAAATACGAAGTACAATTAAAATGTCAAAATACAATTAGAGGTTATCAAGCATGCCTTTTCAATTTACTAGAAGACAGTTACCTATTAAAATTGCATCTGCTTTCACTATAAACAAGTCGCATTAACAAACACTTCAAAGGGCAGGATTGTATTTACCAAATACCGTCTTTACTCACGGACAATTGTATGTAGCCTTTTCAAGGGTAACTAAATCAACTAACATTTTTTTATCCATTAAAGAAAATGAAATAGGCCTACTTATTCAAAAGGCTGTGTTTATTTAAAACTTTCAGCCTCGCAGGGGTTGTAGACTAGCTGCACCTATTGAGAGGATTTAGACGCCCCTTGCGGTACCCGAGTCTAACAAACACACTTACAACACTACACTTTAAGACGTTACACTCACACTTACATTTAGGGAGGCGATAATAGCCTCAATGTGCTTTTTGCCTTAAAATAAAAAAAATTAAAAAAAAATTTCATAGTGCAAAATTTCGCACGGGCCCCTTGGCAATTGTTATTTTAGTTAAAAAAACATTTATATAATACATAAAAAATTAAAAGTAATACGAAAAAACCTGTAGATGTTATCACAGTATTAGGCCTATCTGTGAAAAACAATAAATACAAAATTTAGCGAATTGAATTTTCAAATTTATAAAAAAATGAATTTAAATAATAAAAAATTATTCTATACATTTAATCGTTAATCACCTGAAGCAGTGACCAATCAATACAGATTAAAAACTGTCCTATTTAATTAATAGACAATAAAACCAATAGGTCTGAATAATAATTATAAGGAATATGTTACCAATAATAGGCTAAGTTTTACTTCACCTAACTGTGAGCAGTCTTTCATTATCGCTTTGCGCACTTCCGCTTCCTGACATACAGGGCAGACAACACTGAACATTAGGCACGCTCACGTTTGCGAATTTGGTTCGATTTGATTCAAATTTGGCGCAAAAATCGATTCAGGGAATAGCTTCGACAAGTTCGTTAACTAGCAAAATTTATTCTTTGAACCAGTTACAAAACGGCGGCCATTTCAATTAATTAAAGATACATATCTTTATGGTGTATGTTTTGCACGGAGAAAATTCAGTTTGCCATCACGGAACGCTCTAACGTCACGGAACTCTCTAACACATCCATATGCGCACTCTAGTAAACATTATTATTCCAAACATTATTACAACACTTTCTTTTTAATGATTGACAAAATGTATTTTTGAAGTGAAAACTTGTATGATCGCGTTTGAGAAAACATGGGTATAAAAATTTGCTTTCGCGTCACGCTTGAATACGTAATGCATCCTCACAGCATATATTGTTCTTGTATAGCCTATATCTAGAATGGAAGTGACTACTTCTAAACAGCTGTTTTTGCTCAATAGCTTCAATATCATTTCAATTGAGGTTAGGTTTATTGGTCTTGTTAATTTTAAAAATGTATATTTTCTAAATTTGTGTATTTAAATTATTTAATGTATATCCCCTCTACCAATTTTTGAATGCCAGAATCACAAATATATTTATTATTATACTTAGATAGTATAACTGTAATGTATTACTCTCAAATATAGGGTTATAAACTGATTAATTATTAAAGTCCCTTATATAGCCTAAGATACTAAAATTCACAGTCTGTGACAGTTTCAGTTATTTTTTAAGTTGTGTACCTACACACACACACAAAATTTAATACGAAAATAATTTTCAAGAGTTGCCCTTTCCTGCATGCATCTAATTTTTTATAAAAATAATTAAATCACAACCGTGAAAAAGTATACAGTCAGGTATGCCAAAAGAAGTAGTCACTTCTGTCGGCCAGTCCCGCACTGCCTAAGTTTTTTTTTATTAAACTGTTTTGAAAATCAAATTTCACCGTTGTACGGTTCTTTTCCAGTACAAACCGTCCGTACAGGCGGTACATTTAAAATTACCCCTCCATTATAGTCCTTATAAATATGTCCCTGATATTTTAAAATGCCGGGATCAGCAAAAGGGGGCATAAGCCTCACCTAAAAAATAAACAATTTACATTACGCTTATATCTACTGTAGTTATAGTAAAAGATCAGTTGTTTTATATTAATTCGTAACGATCAGCTGATTTCATTGAGCAGCTGATAGGCTATAATAAGTTTCAGGTTATGTTGTTATAAATTAGCTATATTAACATATTATTATAAACGTTTATATTAATTTCGAATGTAATCATAAACATGCCCATGAGATTCTAAAATGGCGGGTTCAACAAAACAGCAGATTCCTGACGTAAGTCCGATGGAGCTGACGCTACAAAACTTAATTCGTTGTTAACGAGAGCGGCACGGCACGTAGTTCGGTTTTTTCGCAACAGATCGCGTCGGCAACCGGCAGACTGTATCGGCATCAACTGTTGTCTAACTGCCGTTACGTAGGCGTTGGGCTAGACTGTTGGAACGTTGACGACTGATCTACGGTAAATAGGTTACTTCGTTCCAATTCCCCCACAACCTCACCTAAAAGCAACTACCTAAATAATAACCAACAGGGGGCCCGTGCGAAATTTCGCACTGTGAAAGTTTTAAATAAACACAGCTTTTGAATATATATATATATATATATACATATATATTGTGTTTAACGTCCAACTATTGTGCACACTTGGGCTAATGCAGACGATTTATAGCGTATCAAAATGCCAAGCCCTGGCCGGGAATCGAACCCGGGTCCTCGGGGTGAAAGCCTAGTACGCTATCAACTAGGCCACCGAGGCGGCTAGGCTTTTGGATAATAGTAGTCTTTGGGGTGAGGGCGCTAGTTGGATGGAAGGGAAATATGTTTAAAAAATAAATTGAAAAGCGTTCGGTTTGAAAAATTAATCACAAATTTGTGATTCATTTTATTATATATTTCAATACAGATAATTATTTTAATAAAAATTTTTACCTCGTTGAAAACGATATTTTATAGGCCACATAACCTATATTTCTATGACTTTTAAGTAAATACTGTAATTGTTCTAAGCACGTTATGCAAAAAAGTGGCATTTGTAATGGGATTGTCTATTCGTAATTAATAAGTTAGCTTCGTAAAATATAAAAAATAATGTCTGATTCGTGATGCCGCGCATGCGCATCCGTGATGCCGTTTTGCCTATGACAGTTAAAAGTGTCTTTTATGTTAAAGTTTTCCACAAACAGTAAGTTTTAGCGCAAAATCGTTTTGCAATGGTTAAAAAAATCTCTCTAAAGATACCTGATTTATGCCTGTACGAATAGTAAGTGTTGAGAAAAAGCGATGTTGACTCGAGAAATATATATATATATATATATATATATATATATATATATATATATATATATATATATATATATATATATATATATATATTATTTATTTAAGCTTATATTTACTGTAGTTATAGAAAAAAATAGTAGTTTTATATTAATTCGTAACGATCAGCTGATAGGCTATAATAAATTTCAGGTTATGTTGTTAAAAACTAGCAATATTAACAATTATTATAAACGCTTATGTTAATTTAGAATGTATTACAACGGTTACAACGTAAACAGAAACAGAAAGACGAAATTCGTTTGCTCATTCGTTCCGTATTTCCGTTAAATTCTTCCGTTGGGCAGACTTTTTTACTCGCTCCTCTCGCCAAAGCTAGCATTAAAAGCATCGCTTCAAAAATATCAGTGACGGTAGATTGCGGCGTCTCGGTATCGCCTAACAGAAAATATTGGCGGCAATTATGCGAATTGTATTTGTCACCAGTCACTGCTCGCTTGTGCTGCGACCTTGCGGGGATATTTGGTAACAAAATACTTCCGAAGTTAAAATATACAGGATGTTTTAAAAAAAATGAACCTATTTCGAACAACTATATTTATTTTTTAAAATTGGTGCACACACACACACACACACACACACACACACACACACAATTATACGCGGGTGGTCTGAAAAGTTTCCGACCTAACAAAGATACAAGACATTTTTTCATAATTTTTTTTTTATTTTTCAACATAGTCTCCTTGTACCTCTACACTTCTCCCAGCGATGCTCCCATCTCTGTAACCCGTCCAAATAGTACTCGGTGTTTTCTCTGCAAAATAATTGTTCACGAAGGTGATTTTGCCTCTTCATTTGATGAAAATCTCTGTCCTCCGAACGCAATTTTTTAGATGAGGGAACAAAAAGAAGTCGCTTGGGGCTAGATCTGGTGAGTAAGGCGGATGGTCAAGCAGTTCAAACCGTAATTCGTGGATTTTCGCCATGGCAACCGCTGAGGTGTGAGACGGTGCGTTGTCTTGGTGAAACAGGATTTTCTTTTTCTGCAAATGTGGCCGTTTTTCCGCAAGTTCGTACTTCAGCTTGTCAAGTAATGATGCGTAGTATGCTCCTGTAATGGTTTTTCCTTTTTGAAGATAGTCGATTAAAATAACTCCATGACTATCCCAAAAAACAGTCACCATCACTTTCCCAGCCGAAAAAACAGTTTTTGCTTTTTTTGGAGCCGGTTCCCCCTTTGCAGTCCACTGTTTGGACTGTATTTTTGTTTCGGGCGTATAATGGTGTATCCAAGTTTCATCTACAGTAATTAATCGGCGCCAAAACTGCGCCAACAGAGCATTGGAAATGTTCATTCGAACACGTTTTTGGTCTAACGTGAGCAAACGCAGCACCCAACGTGCGGACAGCTTTCTCATGTCTAAATGTTGATTTAATATGTGACAAACACGTTCTTTTGACATGTTCATAACGTCTGTTATCTCTCTCACTTTAATTCGGCGGTCATCTAGCACTATTTGGTGAACTTTGGCGATGTTTTCGTCGGTAGTTGCAGTTTTTGGACGTCCCGAATGTTCATCATTTCCCAAGCTCTTACGGCCACGTTTAAATTCAGCTGCCCAAAATTTCACTGTGGTAAATGATGGTGCAGAGTCCCTATACACAGAATCCAACACATCTTTGATTTGCGTTGGCGTATTGCCTTTCAAAAACAAATATTTAATGACAGCTCGATATTCGATTTTGTCCATTTTCATAAAAATACTCACATCAACTCACTCAAACGACTGTTACATAACAACTGCGCGTCCAAAATGGCTGAAACTTTGGTGAGTCACTGTCACCAGATGAACAACGAAATTCGAGTGCTGCCACCGACGAGTGCTGTTATCTTCATGTTCAGGTCGGAAACTTTTCAGACCACCCTCGTACATCAAACTACTCACAGAACCAACGAGGTTATGTTGACGTATTACAAATGCTGAATGTAGCCTCCATTAGAGCCTCGGACGACATTCATACAATAGAGGAACTCATTCCAAACTGTGCGCAAGATGTCTTCTTGGACTGTAGCTACTGCATTTGTTATCCTGGTTTTAAGTTCCTCAATATCACGAGCTAAGGGAAGAACATAAACACGTTCTTTCACGTATCCCCATACCACAGTGTTAGGTCAGGTGACCTTGGAGGCCAAGAATATAAAGTCATATCTCGCGGTCCTGTGAGCCCTATCCAACGTTGAGGCAAGTTGTTACTGAGGAAACCGCGTACATCCTTGTGCCAGTATGGCGGTACTCCACCTTGTTGATAGATGAAGTTTTCTGAGCGATTTTCTAAAACTCTAGACCTCCGCTGTTGGTAATGCAGTTTCAGTATCGGTAATAGTGGTGGGGCAGAAAACACCAAAATGTTTAAAAAAGACTGCTTTTCTATAAACGACAAACGAACTGCTTTTTCAAACGGAAACAAGCAGTTGGATTTGGATTGTTTTATGATTTGTTAAACAAGGAACGGCTTTCCGCACTACCACACTTAACGTTGCCGCAAGCGCTAAAACTGTTTTCCTGCCGTTTGCCTGCTAACTGCTAACTTTTCTTCTACCTGCTTTTATGCTTTTTCCCTTTATTTCAAAGTTGCTTTTAGTAAAGTAAGAACTGTTTGGTCAATGTCAACGTTTATCTCTATTTTGTTGCGAGTTGTAGTAACAACCTCTCACATTTTGTAGATACAGAGCCTAATTTTATTTAAACATATTTTTTATATTTATTATCAATCATCAATATTTTTTAATCAACTAAAAATATTCTAAATCGTTTGCGTTTTGGTAAATATGCAAAGGACTATTTAATTTTTAAGTAAAAAAAAATGCTTCTATTAGAAATTCATTGCACTTTGTAAATATAAAAAAATACATAATTATTACGTTTTGAGAATGTAATTTAATTATTAATACACTTACAAGGATTATTTTCATCCTTTCTAAATGCTTTATACCCAAAAACGGTTAAGGACATGGTGGCAGTGGGAATGAAAAAGTAGTCTTAGAAAACTGAACTTATGTGCCTTATGTTCTAGCTGCTAATACAACTTTGAGTTTCAGTTTTCTAAACCTGTTTTTTTCCAACTGTTTTAAAAAGCAGCTTTTTTCCTCAAAAAACAGTTTGTTGACGTTTTGTAAAAATAGCAGAAACGCCCACCTCTAATCGGTAATGCACTAGGAGCAATAATATTACAAGTTAAAAAGGGGTAATTCTTTTTGAAACACCCTGTACTTGACATGGTGAAAATATCCTCCATAACGCGTCAGCAATCACTACAATTTACTGTATCGGCGCCAGGCATAAAATCACAAGATTGGCAGTACGGAAAACTTGTGCTAAAAATACAGTCGATAAAGAGGTTTAATTTTTTCTAAGATAAACTAAAGCCGAAAAGAGTAAAGATTACGATTCCTGTTTTAAAAACGTGTTACAAAAGCGTTACAAGAAATCGATTATTACTTTACTGAGTAGGCCCACACCACTGGAGTAGGCCTAAACGCACTAGAATGATAACCCTTTTAATACTTATATGTAAACATGTTTTTTTATAACGTCAAGGGTTTATGCGGTCATTTTGACTGTTTAATGTATTTTGAGAGAACATTCACATTTTTATTTGTTTAAGTTATTTTCATGGTAACAAAGTAATATAAGACAATTACTTTGTCTTATATTGTCTGTGGTACAAATTTACTTAAATATGTTAACACTCACTGCTGGTGGCATCTTGCGGCAGAGTGTTCAACTACAGTTAAATAGATAATATAATACTGTCTATTTTCTCAAACATCTCCAACCCTTGTCCTTGCAGCAATCGTAGCGGCAGATAGTTCAATTTCTTGGACTTTAGCCGCTAATATCGAGCACCAATACCTGCACTGGGACTAGGCAGATAGTCCAATTACTTGGACTTTGGCCGCTAATATACGATTTCTGTTTTAAAAATGTGTACAAAAGCGTTACAAGAAGTCGATTATTATTTTGCTAAGTAGGCCTACACGATTGAATATAAACGTACTTTCACCACGAGGACCCGGGTTCGATTCCTGGACAGGGCTTGGCATTTTCATACACTATAAATCATCCCATCGTCTGCATTAGCCCAAGTTTTGCAATAGTCGGACGTTAAACACACAAAAAAAATATTTTTCTACAAGCGTCGACAAAAATATCACACGTGACAAGTCATATGTACTTGTCACCATTGATTTTTTTCCTGTCACAAGTATTTAAAATTCACCGATATTCCCACCTCTAAAAGCGGTCATTCCACTGATTCCGTCAGGGAACGGCACGTTAACGTATCCTAACGCGAAACAACTGGCTCATATTGTTCAGACTACGCGCCTTTCCACTCGATACGTCACGTCAATGCGTCGCCATCCGTCGGTTAACGCGCCGGATTCGACTGATGAGCGACCATATTGATGGGAATATCGACTACTTCGAACAACCGACTAGACTGAAACATCGAATAAACTAGTCGACTAGTTTTAATTCGTTGTCTGTTACGGATCCAATATCCATACTCGGCAAAGCCAATTCCACTGAATAGATGAAGTAGTCGACTAGTCGAATAGTGTTAGCCTATTCAGTTGATCCAGCACGCTCGGTGTTCACTTATCCTGGAACACACGGAAATGCGGGCAAAATTCGTGGAATTCACATTAAAGTAAGTCCAGTAGACGTATTATTCAGTAGTCTGCAGTCTTTGATTGAGTGATAATTTTATTAAGAGATTAAGATTTTTTTGAAGTTTAATTGTAATTTAATGCTACGATTTCGGGATTTCATAGTGTACATAAATAAATACTGTGTTAAATACAGTGTAAATAAGTTACTATCGTTAATTCGTGGTCGTGGTGTAGTAATTTTTTTAATTTAATTTATTTATTTTAATTTAAACCCGCAAGGGGTGCAGACTAGCTGCACCTATTGAGAGGATTTAGACGTCCCTCGCGGTACCCGAGTCTTAACACACACTTATACTTACAACACTACACTTACGACTTTAATACTTTACACTCACACTTACATTTAGGGAGGTGATAATAGCCTCAACGTGCTTTTCACCTTAAAATAATAACAAAAAACATATTTTAATTTAATAGTATTAAAATGTCTCCAAAAAGATCAATATTTTGGGAATATTTTGATAGAACAGAAAACGATAAAATTTTGTGAAAATTATGTAAGAAGTGTCTGAAATGTTTAAATAATATTAGTAACATGCGGTTATATTTGAAAGTAGACACCCTACTGTTTTGTGTGATGATAGTTTTAGAACAGAGTCTACAAAAAAATACGACCTTAACGCATCAGCTGAGTTGTCTTCTTGTCCTTCATCTTCTGATCGCATTCTGATTATGAATTACCGGCTAGCCGAATAGTCAAGCAGAACAATCGATTAGTCGACCACTTCGAATAAACGACTAGTTTATTAGTCGACTACCCCATCACTACAGCAGACGTATTGAAAACATGAAGAAATTCTCATTGCCGAGAATCGTACGATCCCTTCGAGAACCGAACATGTCCACGCACGAAGTGGACTGGCTATAATGTGGCAACTCGTATTCGACGTGCTACAACGTACTTGACGCACCCGTCGCTTGACTGACTCAGTGGAATGATCTCTTTAACAGTGAACAGGAATTTTTTTTAAAAACAAAAACCTGCGAATTTTTTAGGATATCAAAATTATACGAAAATTAAAACTACACAATTTATGCAGTTTTAACGGTGGTAAGGACGATGAAACCCCATAAAAAACGTTTAAAACAAAATCGTTGATATTAAAATATCTGAAATGGCCGCCATTTTAAAATTGATACACGAACTTCGCTAAAAATTGCAGAAACCCCCGATCTTCGTTTCCTTGTTCTTACAATTTTCCTCTTTAAAATGATACGTAATTTGTATTAAATGAATACGTAAACAACAAAATATTTCCCGTGGTAGGCTTGACAACGTGAATAAACTTTTCTGAGTGTCAACAGCGGACACAGTCAGGGTCGGATTAAAGAGGGCGAAAGGCCTCTCCCGTGGCAAAAGAAATGTAAAAGATCCTATTTTACTTTCATAAAATGCAAGTATGTGCGTATTTTCGAGGAAAAGGACCCTGAGGGGACCGAAACACGTCACATTATCCCGATATCAACTTTGTATGTACCTGAAATTTTGTCCGTATGTACGTTTGTGCACTTTGTAACGCTTGTACTGAGGTGGAGAACGGGGTTACACAATTAGATACTTTATGTTGGTTCTCTCTTCTCTTCCTGTGTTAACTGCAACAGCAGAAAGGTCTTTCTCGACTCTAAAACTGATCAAAACTAATGAGGACGAGGGATCAGCGTTAACGGTAAGAGTAAAGCAACGGGAATAATCGCGGCTATACGTAAATAGTTACGGAGAAAATATTGAATACAGGGGGAAGAAGAAAAAGTGTGTTTTATTTAGTAAAAGTTCTGTTTCAAAATGAGTGACCTTGTAAATAATAATAATAATTAGAAAAATTAAGTGATTCTTTTAAAACAGAGTAAATTTTTACACTTATTTTATACGTGTTTTAAATCTAAAAACAACATGGCTGCTAGTTTTTGAAGGTAAAAAAATTTCATCCCCCAGGGAGGCCCTCTTGTAATTTGAATCATCCAACCAACCCCCTCCCACAAAACCGCATGCGTCAGCGGGCACAGTGGGGTAATTTTCACATTCATTCAATGAAACGTCTACATGTTATATAGTATAATTATTCTAATCATAGTATGACTTATGATGAATGAAACGAGACTGTTTCAATATTTCAGTTTTTTGTATTGGCTAACCTGTATTCAACTGAAAGTAAGAGGCTGTCAATTTATTGCGTATTTTTTTTACGAAATTCCGAAAGTTGTATTTATCAGGAATTAGGCACATTGTCTGTTGTTCTTAGGAACTAAAAAAGATAATATGATTTTTTTGTTTTTTTAACGTCCGATTATTGTGCACACTTGGGCTAATGCAGACGTTGGGATGATTTATAGCGTATGAAAATGCTAAGCCCTGGCCGGGAATCGAACCCGGGACCTCGGGGTGAAAGCCCAGTACGCTATCAACTAGGCCACCGAGGCGGCTATTTTTTGAAGTGTCTACCTGTCGCGGGGTATGGGTGTATGTTTTGCACGGAACGCTCTCACCCATCCATACGCGCACTCTACTGACGTGGTTCGTTAAGTGAGTAATAAAATGTATTTTTGGAGTGAAAACTTGTACGGTCGTGGTTGTCAAAACATGGGTATAAAAATTTGCTTTTGCGTCACGCTTGAATTCGTAATGCATACCTCACAGCATATATTGTTCTTATATAGGCCTATATTTAGACTGGAAGTGACTACTTCTAAACAGCTGATTTCGCACAATAGTTTCAATATCATTTCAATTGAGGTTATGTTTATTGTTCTTCTAAATTTTAAAAATGTGCATTTTCTAAATTTGTGTAGTTAAATTATTTAATGTAGGGCCTATATGAGCTATACCGATTTTTGAATGCCAGAATCACAAATTTACTATTAGGCCTATCTAAGTATTATCTAAGTAAATATGCCAGAATCTAAGTATTTACTATTATACTTAGACAGTATAACTGTCAAAAGTAGGGTTAAAAACTGATTAATTATTAAAGTCCCTTATATAGCCTAAGATACTCAAATTCATATTCTGTGACAGTTTCAGTTAATTTTTAAGTTGTGTACCTACACACACGCGCGAAATTTAAACGAAAATAATTTTCAAGAGTTGCCCTTTCCTGCAGGCATCTAAATTTTTATAGAAATAACAAAATCGTAATAGTGAAAAAGTACACAGTCAGGCGTTCCAAAAGTAGTCACTTCTGTCGGCCAGTACCGCAGACTGCAGTGACTATTATTATTTATTATTATTATTATTATTATTATTATTATTATTATTATTATTATTATTATTATTATTATTATTATTATTATTAGTTTATTATTATTATTATTATTTTATTATTAGTTTTTATTATTATTAGTTTATTTGAGTTTCTCTAACTCTAAAGACTCACATATTTAAATTGTAAAATAAATATATATTGTAAGCATTTAGTAAAAAAAAATCAGCAAACATATAATTTTTTACTATGTTGAGTATAATGATCTGCCTTCCCTAGCTTCGTCAATTCTACTGTTGTTGACGCGTTTCGGAAAACCTCCATCTTCAAAAACTATATATATATATATATATATATATATATACTCTATAGATATCTATAGATCCTATAATATATAGGTGTATAGATATAGTTTTTTAAGATGGAGGTTCTCCAAAACGGGTCAACAAAAGTAGAATTGACGAAGCTAGGGGAGGCAGATCATTATACTCAACATAGTGACAATAATCCTAGCCGAAAAGAAGAAGAATATAATTTTTTACGTAACACTTTTTAAATTGTCAAAGTATGCAGAAAACCATGATTTGTTTAAAGAAAAATTCAGAATTATAATACCTCTTACCAATTGAAAAAAAATTGTACCTGTTAACTTGGAGAAGGATAGAGCTAAGTGACCCCCTTAAGCAATTACCAAAATGTATTTTTGAACTAAATTTGAACCGAATCCGACCGAAATCGCGAACACCCGCGTGACAACGCACACAATTTTCAACGACCCTTCAAAAAAGGTACATCTTCACCCTGGTTCGGGTCCATGATGGCTTCCGATAACTCGTTTCCCGCTGATAACGTACGTATTTCGGTTACGAAATCTGAAAACTAATTGTCTAGGAAATGCAGTGCAGAAGTAGGCCTAATGACGTCACATCGCTGTGGAATCGTAAAATGTTTGAGCAATTCAATTAGGTATTTGTTAAAGTTGAACGCACTCGAACACTCCGGCACTCCAGCGCAATGCCAGACATCACCAGAGCTGTCTGGAGGTCAAGGGCGAACACAAGAGGCCACTTTGTTACCTTACGTTTACCTGTACACTGTACTTGTCACACGAACTCTGACTCCTGTTCTATCCCGTTCTGTACCCATTACACCTACGGTTGCAGAAATAATTTTAAAATTGAGTGCCTACATTTATCTTACCCCCCCACCTACTACCGACATTTATTTATTTATGTATTGCCATTTTTTCTTACATAAAGTATACAATATTGAACCTTACATGAATTTACAAAATTTAAGATTGATGTTTTCGCATTTTTATAAATTATCTTAGTTTTAACTTACATTTACAAAAATTTAGGGGATTTAAAAAAAACCGTGCACAGATCGGGCCTAAATTAGCTTAAAACTATTGTTACTTTTAACGTCATACAGACGATAGCTTGACGCATTCATTTATCCTTTTCCTATAATTTTATTCACAAAATGTTACACTGGTTTTAAGAAAAATACCCGGCAGGGGGGCAGACTAGCTGCACCTATTGAGAGGATTTAGACGTCCCTCGCGGCACCCGAGTCTAACACACACTTACACTTACAACACTACATTTACGACTTTACTCTCACACTTACATTTAGGGAGGCGATAATAGCCTCAATGTGCTTTTCGCCTTAAAATAACAACAACAAAAAATTTAAGAAAAATATAATTTTCTCCAAGTAATTACATATCCACTTTTTTTACTTTTGATTTTGATATTCTTAATTTTTCCTAAGTAGTATTTTCAGTTCATTTGGTTAAGCCGCCTCGGTGACTTTCACCCCGAAGCCCCGGGTTCGATTCCCGGCCAGGGCTTGACATTTTCATACGCTATAAATCATCCCATCGTCTGCATTAGCCCAAGTGTGCACAATAGTCGGACGTTAAACAAACAAAAAACAAAAAAAGTTCATTTGGCGTACAGTTGAAGATTTTATATGAGATAAAATTGAAATTTTTTCTCCCTATTTCACTCTTTACTTTAGGTAGTTGTATAGCATTGGACCTGGTCTGCCAACAGCAGCAGATCGTATAGGCTATATATTTCAAAGACTTGAAAGATTTTTTTTTACCTTAACGGAGAGAAAGTATTGTTGAACAGAATTTTACTTCCTATAAAAACTAAAATGTTTAACGATTTTTTACGCATATATTATTCAATCACTTGCCAACTTAACGAATTAAATTTTTTTTACTGAAATCGGCTTGACTGCTCAAAAAAGTAGTTACAATTTGAAAAAACGAAAGCAGGAAATAAATTTGCTAATTTTTTTCAATCACAGGCCTATATTTAGGTTTTACTTTGAAAACCGGTATATCTACGGTAAGTTCAACACAACTGTTTTTAGAAGAAAAATTGTTCCGGCGTTTCGCCAAAATCGCATCTTGCTAGAAATGTGAAGTGAAGTCCACAATAAATACTACCCTATACGATCGAGTTTTCATAAAATTTGGCATTTTATTCTTGTCAGTCCACACAAGAGCAACACTTCTTTAATTTAAAAAAGATAAGTTTTTTGGAACCTATTTTGAATAATCGTAATCTCTCAAAATCATAATTTGGTTAAATCAAATCAACACGTACCTGAATAAAACGTATCGGTCGTTATCACCGAAAAAAACTAAATTTCTTTAACAAAAACCCAAGATCCGAAACGGATTGGACACACTCTTATAACGCAGTGTACTACCGCGACCCGGTACCGCGTGGTAGAGAATTTATTTCTTCGAATGTTGGCCGCACTGTGGACAGCTGATAGGCCCTACTCCTACGTGCATGTGTGCAAGGTCGCATGTCACGCTTACCGATGCAGCGTGACGTCATAATTGATTTCAGGTACTAATCTTGTCTGCATGTCAATTATATTCCAGGAAAATTACTCTGCCTTACGAAATGCAAAGGCAACCGCGGCAAGTTGCTGTTTTGCTGACGTTAGGCGCATATTGAAACGCAAAACGTAGTCTACTTCAGTACGGCAACATTTTTAAAAATTAAATAATAAAAATACAACATTTTCAACAACTAATTTGGTAACAAATTTCCAAGAACAGACTTTTTAGGACGGGATTCAGGAAAAAGATCTTTGGAAACATCTTTCTTAGAACGGAACAAGTGTTTAGTCAAAATGTATATTTGAACGGAACAATTATTTTGGTAACAAATTTTGAAGAACATATTTTTTGGACGGGATTCAGGAAAAAGATTTTTGGAAACATCTTTCTTAGAACGGAATAAGTGTCAAAATGCATATTGGAGCGGAACAATTATTTTGGTAACGAGTTTCCAAGAATAGACTTTTTGGACGGGATTCAGGAAACAGATCTTTGGAAACAATTTTCATAGAACGGAACAAGTGTTTTGTCAAAATGTGTATTTGGAACGGAAAAATTATTCTGGTAACAAGATTGAGGAAACAGACCTTTGGAAACTTTTTTTCTTAGAATGGAACAAGTGTATAGTCAAAATGTGTATTTGGAACGGAACAATTATTCTGGTAACAAGATTGAGGAAACAGATCTTTGGAAACATCTTTCTTAGAATGGAACAAGTGTTTAGTCAAAATTTGTATTGGAATGGAACAATTATTCTGGTAACAAGATTGAGGAAACAGATCTTTGGAAACATCTTTCTTAGAATGGAACAAGTGTTTAGTCAAAATGTGTATTTGGAACGGAACAATTATTCTGGTAACAAGATTGAGGAAACAGATCTTTGGAAACATCTTTCTTAGAATGGAACAAGTGTTTAGTCAAAATTTGTATTGGAATGGAACAATTATTCTGGTAACAAGATTGAGGAAACAGATCTTTGGAAACATCTTTCTTAGAATGGAACAAGTGTTTAGTCAAAATGTGTATTTGGAACGGAACAATTATTCTGGTAACAAGATTGAGGAAACAGATCTTTGGAAACATCTTTCTTAGAATGGAACAAGTGTATAGTCAAAATGTGTATTTGGAACGGAACAATTATTCTGGTAACAAGATTGAGGAAACAGATCTTTGGAAACATCTTTCTTAGAATGGAACAAGTGAATAGTCAAAATGTGTATTTGGAACGGAACAATTATTCTGGTAACAAGATTGAGGAAACAGATCTTTGGAAACATCTTTCTTAGAATGGAACAAGTGTTTAGTCAAAATTTGTATTGGAATGGAACAATTATTCTGGTAACAAGATTGAGGAAACAGATCTTTGGAAACATCTTTCTTAGAATGGAACAAGTGTTTAATCAAAATGTGTATTTGGAACGGAACAATTATTCTGGTAACAAGATTGAGGAAACAGATCTTTGGAAACATC
>CM040182.1:22175933-22205933 GCA_022606455.1 Callitettix versicolor
ATATGTATATACACACACATACTGTGCGCGCGCGCACACCCACCCAAACACACACACACACACACACACACACACACACACACACACACACGCACACGCACGCACGCACGCACACACACTGCACACGCACGCGCATGCACACACGTAGGTCTATACTCTCTGCACGCGCACGCGCGCGCGAACATAAACACACCATTAACTTTGAAAATAGCAACATTTGTAAAGTCTGTTTCTTCTCTTCTATTTGAAATAGAAAAGCCCGCCTCCGCACCTAGGTGTACGTCTCAAGCCATATTAGAAGATTATCACCACTTCCCACTAGTGGTAACACAACATCCAACATACGAAGAAAACGTGGAGCTCAAAGTGAACTTTTAACTTCCACTCCTTACAAAGACCAACCGGAAGAAAAGCGCGCCCGATTCGAACGTCAGAAGAAACATGCAAAAAAAAACAGCAAAAACAATTAAAAGAATATTACAATTTGATCAAGACAACATTCAACATGAAGAAAATGTGAATTTATCATTTGTGGAGAGAGCTTTCAAGAAGACTGGATCATGTGTCACCTCTGCAATGGCTGGGCCCATGAGACCAGCGCTGATCTCGAAGGAGATACCTTACATTGCAAGTGTGATGTTTGTAAGGCAAAATAAACTAAAAAAAACATAACGGAATATTTTGTATACTTCGTGGATTAAAAAAGATTAACTGTCCCATACCACTCTTTAACTTTTAAAAATATTAAAATGTAATATTTGAAATGATTTTGAATCTATCTCAGTTTTTTTTAAACGCCGTTTATGTACATAGTGAAAATATTAAAGATGTATACAAATTTTATTCAATAAATTTCTGTCAATCATAAGCAAAAATATATTTAAATAGCTAAAGGTGGGCCATACCACCCGAACTTCCCCTGTATATAGCAGTTTGCAAGTACAGTGATGGCTCCAGCACGCTCCCTTGCATCACACCAGCACTGATCTCTTTATACGAGGGTTGTCCGTAAAATAAGGTTCCCAATAATTGTTCACAATTAAAAACATGTTTACTTGCATTGAATAATACATTTGGAAAGCTTACACTTTTTCTATTTCTTGACATAATCGCCGTTGAAATCGATGCATTTTTCTCCCGCCGCGCCGCGAAGGTAGCTTAAAACTTTTTCTTTCAGCTTCTTTCTGGTACTGAAATGCGTCCCACCTACGTGTTTCTTCAAATTAGGGAAGGGATGTCAACCACTTGGGGCTAAGTCCGGGCTGTAGGGCGGATGTGTGACAGTATCCCATCCAAATTGGTTGATGGGATCGGTTGTAACACGGGCAGTATGCGGACGAGCGTTGTCTTGATGGAAACAAACTCCCTTCGTGAGCATGCCTCTCCTCTTGTTTTGAATCGCGCGGCGAAGGTTCTTAAACGTCTCATAGTAACGATCAGCACTGATTGTTGTGCCGGTATCCATGAATTTGCACAACAATAACCCCTTCCTGTCCCAAAACACGCTCGCCATGACTTTGCCGGCAGACAGTGTTTGTTTGAACTTCCGCGGCTTCGGCGACTCTGGATGTTTCCAATAACGTGATTGTTCTTTCGTTTCCGATATCGTATAGTGTACCCAGGTCTCGTTCCCAGTGACAATAAGGTCCAAGAATTTCTTGCCATCGGTTTCGTAGGAGTGAAGAAATTCGCGGTCCGCATCAATCCGTTGCCGTTTGTGGTCTGCTTGGGACCCATTTTGCACAAACCTTGCTATACCCTAAATGGTCTGTTAAAATTTTATCAATCTAGGTCTTGTTGACATCAGGGATCATCTCGGAGAGCTCCCGAACAGTCACCGTTCGATCGTTCAGCATTGCTTCTTCCACTTTCGCAATCGTTTCGTCCGAAACGCTGTTCATCATGAACGTCTGTATATCCGTCTTTGAATTCTTTGCACCATTTGCGCACGTGTTGTATGCTCATACATTGTTCTCCGCAGACTTCACACAGTTGGATATGAATGTCCACCGGCGCAGTGCTTTTTGCACACAAAAAACGAATCACAGAGCGTAATTCGCACCTGGCAGGAGACAGAAAAGACAACTTCATCATTAACGGCTACCAAGCCAAGACTGAGCGTCGCAGACTATCGCGGAGTGGGGATTAGGAGTGGAGGAACCAAGCTGCAAGCCAAGGTCACCGGATCCCGCGTAACAACGTTCGCAGCGGCTATAGCCCCTTGAAAACCATACTTTACGGACAACCCTATTATTCCGAATATTCACAACATTAGATGACAAACGTTCGGTAGAACAAAAAAGGTCGGTCACTTGGTGGGTGGAAACGAAAAGCAATACAAAGTGTAATGCTCGAAAACTAAGGGAGGTAAGAAGCGAGCAAGAGAATATAAAGACTCCTTTTTCGGAAATTAACCTTAAGCTAATGTAGTAAATATCGATTAAACCCACGCATTTTAAGAATTCAACGTTAAAATAACTGTAACAGGCAGCTGCCTCGCTGATGCGATGAAAACGAATTTCTAAGAATTATCTTTTTACTCCGTAACGCAAGAAATCTTCTTTCATCCCCGAACGAGGCATAAATTAATACTTTAAACTTTGAAATTACATTGAAATAGACGTTCATAGTACTCAGGTATTTCCTTTTATTTTCAATATAATTTAATTAAAAATTTTAAACGCTAATTAATGCAGATTTTGTTTCTAGATGCGTCCTTTCTTTTAACGATGACGAGAGTAGTTTCTGGTTATTTCCTGCAATATTGGCTGAACGGCAAAACCTACCGTAATTTTATCGCTTCCTAAAGAAATAGCATAAAATTCCCTATGGGTCTTAAATATATAACCCAGTACCTGGTTAAATTGGCGGAAAAGGTAACGAGCGCTGTCGTGGGGCGACCGTCAGGTAATTAAGGAACACTGCGAGGTCTACTGGTTCTTTGAACTATAAGTATTATATTACCTTCGATTACGGAAATTGTTAAATAGAAATCATTTTTACTATTTATTTATTTTTTTTTTTTTATGGCTCTAGAAGCAGGATTGTCTCGCCTAAATGAACTACGAGCGTCTAGGCATACTGTGCAAATTGTATGTCAGCACTTTCGGTGGTACGGTGGGGGGAGGAGGTTTAACGATAAACAGGGGTGGCAATGATTTTGTGCTGTTCTTCAAATCAAAATTGTCAACAAGACAAATCACTCAACTGCAGAAAAATACAATACAATACAAATATACATGTCACTGAAAACAATAGATAAGATGTTATCCGTACCCTCCTCAGTTGCACGGTATGCCTAGAAGCTTTATAACTCTTATAAGAGTTGTGTGAGGGTTCGCAAGGTATGCATCTTGCGGCAGAGAGTTCAACTACAGTTACAGAGATAATAATTCTATCTACTTTCTCAAACTTCTCTCCCTTGTCCTTGCAGATGGTGGCATCTTGCGGCAGAGAGTTCAACTACAGTTACACAGATAATAGTACAGTCTATTATCTCAAACGTCTTCACTCTGTCCCTGCAGATGGTGACATCTTTTTTTCAAACGTCCCCACCGTCGTCTTTGCAGCTTGCAGTGTCCTCAGCGGTAGATATTCCAATTACTTGGACTTCAGTAGCTGAGATCGAGCACAGTTTTTTATAATGATAATGAACACAGTCCGTTTGGATTCAATAATGACGGCCAATCTCAAATTAAATCGGGAGGAGAAACTGAGAAGAGAAGAGCAAAGGCTCTTCACTTAGAAGCAGAAGAGCTCCCAGGAATCAAACCTTGGGTGTAAGAAACGCCATCTGGCTGACGGGAAACGTAATCTTCAAGAAAAGAGGAGTGTTAACCAGAAGAAACCGTGCGTAGGATGTGTGGAACGGATGAGGAAACTGCAGGTCACATAATCTACGATTGCCATCAGGAGGCGAAGGGACCTTGAGGATCTCTAGCGGAAAGAGTTAGTCAGTGGGCCTGCTCAAATTCATTGGAGGAACCGAACCAGTCTACTGAACTAGTACAAAACAGGCTTTCGCGGTGCTGGAGGGGGGGTACCAAGCTTCATAACCTCTAAATATCTCTATTCCTAGACGTTCGTTTTGTCAATGGTCACCTTATTTATGGCAGAACGCCTTACACGCCTTGACACTTGGATACATTGTTGTTGAGTAGGTTAGGCTCACTGGGAAATTTACTACCTGTAAGCATTTCACACTGCACAATAAATCAATTGTTAGCATTAACACTTGCCCTTACTTCCTGATAGCAGTATGCAGTCCGAATTAAAATGAAGCAATATTTCCTTTATTATATCATTCGAAAAACTTTTACCCAGTCCCGGGATCTTAAATGAACGCCGTTCTTGTCCTGTAGACCAGCGGTTCCCAGACGTTTTTCTCGGGACCCACTTTCAGCCTGAAATTTTGTTTCGCGACCCACCATAACCTACTCTCTCTCTCTCTCTCTCTCTCTCTCTCTCTTTCTCTCTGTCTTTCTCTTTCTCTCTCATAAGCGCGCGCGCACACACACACACACACACACACACACACACACACACACACACAAGGACCACAAAAAATGAGATGAAATAAAAAAAACTTTATAGTCCTAATGTGTTTGTTTCTAACAATTACACTTCATCAGAAGAAAAGGGAAAATGGAGTAAAAGTGGGTTACAACCGTTAATCTTTTCTTTTCCCTCCCTGACGGAAATATAATACGTTTTTTTTATTTTATCTTAATTTTCAAACACATTCGCCCTAGCTAGATGCCGTAGTTCCAGTAGTAGCGCGAGCCCAGCACGGCTGCATTGTCCTTCGCCCTGTTCACTTTATTTAGAAAATACGTGTTCTGCATGTAACTTTACAGTTGTCAGTAGAGATGGTAACGATATCACAGATAGTGAATGGCTTAGTTCAACTGTTACTAACTGTGAACTAAAATCTCCGAAATCTGTTCAACCAATCCGTGCCTCTAGTTTCTTTTATTTCCGCCATAATCGCGTCACTTTGCCCTGCGCATGCGTAATGAGTTCACAGTTTGTTCCTACCTATCTACACACTTTTGTTAGTGCGGAATTACCGAGACGAGATAAATATTGATATTGCTAACTGCGCGCACACAGTTGTTTCCCGCCAGATTTAGCTTGTTTTTGGTATTATTTATTTAGTATAGCGAATGTTTTTTTGCACAAATAGTGTTTTGTAGAAGTATAATTGTATAGAAGAATTGTGTATTGATGTAGATAAAATACCCGATTTTGTTTGTTTTTTTTCTGATTTATATTATTAGCCTATATGAAGAAGCAATAGCTACATAACAGATCAGCCAAGACATTATTTCACAGTTCACAGTTTGATTTAACATATATTGAAATGTAGCAGTAGCAGTTTTCACATAGAACAACATTTCACAGTTAGTATCATCTCTAGTTGTCAGTGAAGCAGTTTTTGTGGAATTATGGAACGTATTTCTTGAGATACGTTCAGTTTTGTTTTGTTTTTTTGCAGTCGAGAGAATACATAAAAAGTTTTAAGCCGTCCGCCTTCCCGCGACCCATCCGAACTGCACCATAGTTTGGGGACCGCTGCTGTAGACAATTTTTAGAGGGGCCATTACGTTTGTTTGTATGTGTGTGTGTGTGTGTGTGTGTGTTTGTGTGTGCGCGCGCGTGAGTGAGAGTGTGTGCGCGGGCGCGTGGTGTTTAAAATCCATTTTATTAATATCTTTCCTGTCCGTTAACCAGCAGAATCCGTTTCAACAGTTTCAAAATGGCAGTTATTTACTTAATTTTTTATAATTTATTCGTTTGTTATTTTACGTGTTTTTTTTTTTCAAAATCCGATTTCAGCACTTTGATCAGCGATAAAATCTGCATAAATCCTTTTTTTTAATTTTTAAAAATTACGAAAATCAATCTGATGGAGGTCACTGTTCATTTTTGTATTTTCAATGCTAATTAATACCGATCTGGTTAAACTGTTATCGATCTTTTTTTAAACAAAACGAAATTCTAAAATAAAAAAAACGGTAGACGCACGTTCCTTTAGAATTAAACCGAATTTTATAAAAAAAACAATAAATTACCACCGGTCACTCAGATCTAGACGAATACCTAAAAAACGACTTACGGTTGCCAGCAGCACTGGCCGTCTGTCCACGCAGACTCGCACCTTCCCTGCCTCCGTCAAGGTCAAATATATATCCGCCAAGGACAAACGTAGGCTGGTACACTGTACACTCAGTACCAGTGAGACCTACGAAGAGGTTAACGCTTTAGTTTCGTTTACGATTCCCTTGGTATTTTAAACACTTTAAACTAAAACACTCTATTTCAAAAATTACATAAACTTTGTAGAACATATAACGAGAAAATGGCAAGGAAACAATGATGGGAAAGTAATAGGACTACAAAAACCATGTTCGATAGGTCGAAAATCCATCAGACTGCTACTGAACAAGTGTAACTCAAGCTAATCTATGTCTAACGAATTTGTTTTATTTTTAAAAAAGAAATATTTATAGTCGTGCGTTGCATAAGTCTAAAAACAAACCAGACTGAGGTCAGGATTTACTTGTCTATAACACCCGAACACGATTTAGCGACACAAATTTGGTGTGCTATATAATAACCTAACCTAACCTAGTTTACACATCGCTAATAAAATAACTTGCGCTGATATATGGAGAACAGTAAAATAACATCAGTAGATATATGCCTATAACTTCTAAATTAACTCGCACTTGTATATCGGAAAAAATAACACGCGCTGATATATCGAAAAATAAAATTACACGCGCTAATATATCCAAAAATAAAATAACACGCTGATATATCGAAAAGTAAAATCTGATATATCAAAAAATAAAATAACACGCCCTGATATATTGAAAAATAACATAGTACGCGCTGATATATCGAAAAGTAAAATAGCACGAGCTGATATATCGAAAAGTAAAATAGCACGCGCTGATATATCGAAAAGTAAAATAACACGCGCTGATATATCTAAAAGTAAAATAACACGCGCTAATATATCGAAAAATAAAATAACACGCGCTGATATCGAAAAGTAAAATCTGATATATCAAAAAATAAAATAACACGCGCTGATATATCGAAAAGTAAAATCTGATATATCAAAAAATAAAATAACACACGCTAATATATCGAAAAATAAAATAACACGCGCTGATATATCTAAAAGTAAAATCTGATATATCAAAAAAAAAAAAATAATAACACGCGCTGATATATCGAAAAGTAAAATCTGATATATCAAAAAATAAAATAACACGCGCTGATATATCGAAAAATAAAATAACACGCACTGATATATCGAAAAGTAAAATCTGATATATCAAAAAATAAAATTACACGCGCTGATATATCAAAAAATAAAATAACACGCGCTGATATATTGAAAAATAAAATAACACGCGCTGATATATCGAAAAATAAAATCTGATATATCAAAAAATAAAATAACACGCGCTAATATATCCAAAAATAAAATAACACGCGCTGATATATCGAAAAGTAAAATCTGATATATCAAAAAATAAAATAACACGCGCTGATATATCGAAAAATAAAATAACACGCGCTGATATATCGAAAAATAAAATAGCACGCGCTGATATATCGAAAAGTAAAATCTGATATATCAAAAAATAAAATAACACGCGCTGATATATCGAAAAATAAAATAACACGCGCTGATATATTGAAAAATAAAATAGCACGCGCTGATATATCGAAAAGTAAAATCTGATATATCAAAAAATAAAATAACACGCGCTAATATATCCAAAAATAAAATAACACGCGCTGATATATCGAAAAGTAAAATCTGATATATCAAAAAATAAAATAACACGCGCTGGTATATCGAAAAATAAAATAACACGCGCTGATATATTGAAAAATAAAATAGCACGCGCTGATATATCGAAAAGTAAAATCTGATATATCAAAAAATAAAATAACACGCGCTGATATATCGAAAAATAAAATCTGATATATCAAAAAATAAAATAACACGCGCTGATATATCGAAAAATAAAATAACACGCGCTGATATATTGACGCGCTGATTTATCGAAAAGTAAAATCTGATATATCAAAAAATAAAATAGCACGCGCTGATATATCGAAAAATAAAATAACACGCGCTGATATATTGAAAAATAAAATATCACTCGCTGATATATCGAAAAATAAAATAACACGCGCTGATATATTGAAAAATAAAATAGCACGCGCTGATATATTGAAAAATAAAATAACATGCGCTGATATATCGAAAAGTAAAATAACACGCGGTGATATATCGATAAATAAAATAACACGCGCTGATATATCGAAAAGTAAAATAACACCGCTGATATATCATAAAATAAAATAACACCTTAACAAAAATAATGATTGATCGATTTAGGTTATGCAACCGTGTTGAATTGGCTGCAATTTAGAACAATTGTTGTAAATACAGTAAAATGAAATGGTTGTCCTCTTTTAACTGTTAAGATAAATAAAAAGAGTATCACTGTAATAACTGCTTGACTTGTGGGCCCGTGCGACCTTTCGTAGTTAATGGGAAAAAGATTTTTTTTTTATATATTAAGATGAAAAGCACATTGAGGCTATTATCGCTTCCCTAAATGTAAGTGTGAGTGTAAAGTGTTAAAGTCGTAAGTATAATGTTGTAAGTGTAAGTGTGTGTTAGACTCGGGTATCGCGAGGGGACGTATGAATCCTCTCAATAGGTGCAGCTAGTCTGCACCCCCTGCGGGGTCGATATCACAGAACTGTACTTTTTCACAGAGTCTGATTTCACACATTTACCTAACAGTGAATGACTGCGATTAACTGTTACTAACTGCGAAATCTCCGGAAACTGTTCCACCAGTATCTGTGCCGCTAATTTCTTTCATTCCCGCTAGAATCGTGTCACCAATCTCAGACACCTTACCTAAAATATTTCACATTTAACACATACCACACTAACTGTGAATTGAGACATTTTCACAGTTCACATTTTTGGTAGTATGAAATAACTGAAAGGCGATAAGTATTGTTAACTGCGCGCACCGCAGTTCTTCCCGCCAGCTTGATATTAGCTTGATATTATTTATTTAGTACGGCGTATGTTTCTTTGTACACGTAGTTTTCGAATTGTGTAGATAAGCAGGTACCATTAATAACGGTTTTTGTTATTTTTTTCAAATTTACATTAATCTATATGAATACGTATTGAGAGGATTTAGACGTACCCGAGTCTAACACACACACTTACGACTTTAACACTTTTCACTCACACTTACATTTAGGGAGGCGATAATAGCCTTAATGTGTTTTTCGCCTTAAAATAACAACAACAAATAACTACATAACAGACCATCCAATCACTATTATTTAACTGTGATCACAGTTCACAGTTTTATTTAACAGATATTGAAAAGTAGCAGTAGCAGTTTTTACAGATACCAATAATTTACAAATAATATCATCATAGCAATACATATGCGCGTGTTATTTTACGTAGCAACACATTTACACGTGCTATTTTATGTATCAAAACATATGCTTGTATTGCTTTATGTTGAAAAGTAAAATAACAAGTATGACGCATACATATTATAAAATAACATATTTTACGCAGTAACACATTTACACGTGCTATTTTATGTAGCAATTCGTATTTGGTGTTATTAGTTTATAAGTAGCAATATATATGCGCGTGTTATTTTACGTAGCAACACATTAGCACTTGCTATTTTATGTAGAAAAACATATGCGTGTGTTATTTTACGTAGCAATATATATGCACGTGTTATTTTACGTAGTGATACTTCTTGTACGATATCTTACTAACTGATACATTTACGATGTATTTACGTAACAATACATCATCACGTGTCATTTTACACGTCATATAGAGTAGATAGCAATATATCTACGCGTTTACTTTACGTAGCGATATTTTATGAGTGTTATTTTACTTGCTGATATATCTACATAGCAGTAAGAGGGATATATTTACATAGCAATACATGTAAAAATGTGTACATCTGTGTCATTTTTACGATAGCATGTTGTATTCATTTAAAATACATAATCTTAGTACTACAATTACCGGCTGAGCTGTGTGTCGATGGGGTACAAGCTGACGCCGAGAGATGGCGTGCGAGTGCAGTCAGAAGGAATTCTAGAAGAGTATCGCAAATCTCGTAGTTCTTTCTAGAAAATACAAAATATCCAGAACAAAATGCGCCATATTGTTCCTAGTCAGTCGCGATCTTGTTGAGTCTAGAGATGATCTATGAAATATTAGTATCTGTGAACTGATACTGCTACTTTTCAGTATCTGTTAAATAAAACTGTGAACTGTGATCACAGTTAAATAATAATGTTCTTGGCTGGCCTGTTAAGCTCTTTCGTCTTCATAGAGATAAATTTGAAAAAACTAAAAAAACCGCCTTTAATGGTTCCTGCCTATTTACACATTTCTAAAACGTAATGTACAAAATTCACGTAAAATGACACGTGAATATGTATTGTTACGTAAATATGTCGTTAATGTATCAGTAAGATACCACGCAAAATGTATCACTACGTAAAATAACACGCGCATATACATTGCTACGTAAAGCAACACAATCATATGTTTTGATACATAGAATATCACGTGTAAATGTGTTGCTACGTAAAATAACACTCGCAGATACATTGCTACGTAAAGCAACACAAGCATATGTTTTGATACATAGAATATCACGTGTAAATGTGTTGCTACGTAAAATAACACTCGCAGATACATTGCTACGTAAAGCAACACAAGCATATGTTTTGATACATAGAATATCACGTGTAAATGTGTTGCTACGTAAAACAACACGCGCATATACATTGCTACTTATAGACTAATAACACCAAATATGAATTGCTACATAAAATAGCACGTGTAAATGTGTTGTTACGTAAAATAACACTCGCATATATATTGCTACTTATAAACTAATAACACCAAATATGAATTCCTACATAAAATAACACGTGTAAATGTGTTGCTACGTAAAATAACACTCGCATATATATTGCTACTTAGAGACTAATACTACGCGCATATGTATTTGCTACATAAAATAACATGCCTATTACATATACGTGTTAACACGCCTATACATATTAGTAATGAAACTTTAATAAATATTACTGAAAAGAAATGGCATGCAAATTTAGGAATATTTGTATGCAAGGTACGGATCTAATGGCCGACAGGTACAACCGAACCAAAAATATGACTAAAGCAGATTCTATGAACAAATAATAAGCTCTGATATATAGGTGATGTGCTATGCGCTTAAGCATCACTTATACTATGACGACATACGCAAATGTATAGTTACATGTTAACACAACTGTATCGCTTTTATAGTAGGCTACATGATACATGCACAATGATGCATATACAACTCTGAATTGTTATATGATTATATTGCTCATGTAAAATGACGCACACAAAACTTCCTATTGTTTATATAACACGATACATGCAGATGTATTGTTGATATAAAATGACGCACACGCAACTTTCTATTGTCGATAATAACATGATACATGCAGATGTATTGTTGATATAAAATGACGCACACGCAACTTTCTATTGTCGATAATAACATGATACAAGCAGATGTATTGTTGATATAAAATGACGCACACGCAACTTTCTATTGTCGATAATAACATGATATATGCAGAAGTATTGTTGATGTAAAATGTCTCACACACAACTTTCTATTGTTGATAATAACATGATACATGCAGAATTTATCACAACTCTGTATTGTTTATATAACATGATACATGCAGATGCGTATCAGATGCGTATTTTATATACTGTTGATGTAAAAGACGTACACACAACTGTCTATTGTTGATAATAACATGATACATGCAGATGTATTGTTGATGTAAAATGACGCACACAACTCTCTATTGTTTATATAACACGATACATGCAGATGTATTGTTGATGTAAAATGTCGCACACACAAAACTTTCTATTGTTGATAATAACATGATATATGCAGAAGTATTGTTGATGTAAAATGTCTCACACACAACTTTCTATTGTTGATAATAACATGATACATGCAGAATGTATCACAACTCTGTATTGTTTATATAACATGATACATGCAGATGCGTATCAGATGCGTATTTTATATACTGTTGATGTACATGACGCACACACAACTGTCTATTGTTGATAATAACATGATACATGCAGATGTATTGTTGATATAAAATGACGCACACGCAACTTTCTATTGTCGATAATAACATGATACATGCAGATGTATTGTTGATATAAAATGGCGCACACGCAACTTTCTATTGTCGATAATAACATGATATATGCAGAAGTATTGTTGATGTAAAATGTCTCACACACAACTTTCTATTGTTGATAATAACATGATACATGCAGAATGTATCACAACTCTGTATTGTTTATATAACATGATACATGCAGATGCGTATCAGATGCGTATTTTATATACTGTTGATGTAAAAGACGCACACACAACTGTCTATTGTTTATAATAACATGATACATGCAGATGTATTGTTGATGTAAAATGACGCACACAACTCTCTATTGTTTATATAACATGATACATGCAGATGTATTGTTGATGTAAAATGTTGCACACACACAACTTTCTATTGTTGATAATAACATGATATATGCAGAAGTATTGTTGATGTAAAATGTCTCACACACAACTTTCTATTGTTGATAATAACATGATACATGCAGAATGTATCACAACTCTGTATTGTTTATATAACATGATACATGCAGATGCGTATCAGATGCGTATCAGATGCGTATTTTATATACTGTTGATGTAAAAGACGCACACACAACTGTCTATTGTTGATAATAACATGATACATGCAGAAGTATTGTTGATGTAAAATGTTGCACACACAACTTTCTATTGTTGATAATAACATGATACATGCAGATGTATTGTTGATGTAAAATGACACACACACAACTGTCTATTGTTGATAATACGATACATGCAGATGTATTGTTGATGTAAAATGACACACACACAACTGTCTATTGTTGATAATAACATGGTACATGCAGATGTATTGTTGATGTAAAATGACGCACACACAACTGTCTATTGTTAATAATAACATGATACATGCAGAAGTATTGCTGATGTAAAATGACGCACCCACAACTCTGTACTGTTTATATAACATGATACATGCAGAAGTATTATTGATGTAAAATGACGCACACACAACTCTCTATTGTTTATATAACATGATACATGCAGAAGTATCACACTTCGTTAATGTAAAATGACGCACACACAACTCTATTGTTTATATAACATGATACATGCAGATGTATTGTTGATGTAAAATGACGCACACACAACTCTGTATTGTTTATATAACATGATACGTGCAGAAGTATTGTTGATGTAAAATGACGCACACACAACTCTGTATTGTTTATATAACATGATACATGCAGATGCGTATCAGATGCGTATTTTATATACTGTTGATGTAAAAGACGCACACACAACTGTCTATTGTTGATAATAACATGATACATGCAGAAGTATTGTTGATGTAAAATGTTGCACACACAACTTTCTATTGTTGATAATAACATGATACATGCAGATGTATTGTTGATATAAAATGACACACACACAACTGTCTATTGTTGATAATAACATGGTACATGCAGACGTATTGTTGATGTAAAATGTCGCACACACAACTTTCTATTGTTGATAATAACATGATACATGCAGAAGTATTGTTGATGTAAAATGTCGCACACACAACTGTCTATTGTTGATAATAACATGATACATGCAGATGTATTGTTGATGTAAAATGACGCACACACACCTGTCTATTGTTGATAATAACATGATACATGCAGAAGTATTGTTGATGTAAAATGACGCACCCACAACTCTGTACTGTTTATATAACATGATACATGCAGAAGTATTGTTGATGTAAAATGACGCAGGCACAACTGTCTATTGTTGATAATAACATTATACATGCAGAAGTATTGTTGATGTAAAATGACGCACATACAACGATGTATGGTTTACATAACATGATACATGCAGATGTATTGTTGATGTATAATGACGCACACAACTGTCTATTGTTGATAATAACATGATACATGCAGAAGTATTGTTGATGTAAAATGACAAACCACAGCTCTCTATTTTATCTCATTTTAACTCATAACTTTTATCTCAATTTAAAGAAACATTTTCACACTAATCAAACGTGTTACATCAAACTGTTAACAACTTGCACTTTAAATAATGTGAACCTAAATAAAATATTTTGTGTATTTTGTCAGTGCGCAGACTCACTGGTGCGACCGTACCAGGCCTGCTGCAGAAACTGTACTTCCGTGTTCTAAAACGCTATGAAATTGCCAACCTACGCTTCATTACAAGCTGCCTTTTGAAGTTCGACTTCAAAGCGACAAAAATACGGCTTCCATAAAATGCGGAACCTTTAAACGAAATTGCGTTTAAAATTGCTTCAACATCTCTTAGTGGTTTTGATTAAACTGCAAAATTAATTTTTTTGTGGTGCAGTGTACTTAGGTTTAATACACTTTTCACTCATGTAATCTTGTTCAAACTTGGATATATATATATATATATATATATATATATATATAAAATATATATATATAAATATATATATATATATATATAAATGTGTTGTTATATAAAAAAATAAATTTTTAAATAATTTATTGAACTAAGTAAGAGTTGTCCAACGGATACATTAAAGCAGTTTACAAAATATATTGAAATTCATTGAATGGCAAAACTAAGTAATTTTAACAGAAAATTTAGTAAACTTATATTCGATTGGAGTAAAACTTAATTTTGAAAATATCCCTCGAGGACAATTTGGTCTAAAACTGATGTCACACCTCCCAAATTGATATAATTAATCAGCCTTAAGTGCTCTAAGTTTGAATCCCCGCAGGTGGTTGCAGAATAGCTGCATCTATTGAGAGGTCCCTCGCCGGTACCCGAGTCTAACACACACTTACAATTGCAACACACACTTATGACTTAACATTTTACACTCACACTTACATTTAGCGAGGTGATAATAGCCTCAATGTGCTTTTCGTCTTAATATATATATATATATATATATATATATATATATATATATATATATATATATATATATATATATATATATATATATTACTTGTACGTGTACACTTTCTGTAATACCACTGATGTAGATGAATGCAAGTATTCGAGTGATATAGGAGAGATCTCGTCGACCAGTTTCCTAGCGAACGTGACAAAGGTAAAATATTAGAAAGTAGTATACATTTCTTAAACTTATTAGCATTTTGGCATTAATTATGGTGGCCTTAGATTAGAAATGTCACTGTGTGCGCTTTATCTTATCGATCCTCGGTTCCTCGTTCAATCCAGCACTGTTCCGTATCAATTTCAAGGGCCACAACAGCTACATGGCAGATAACACAAGAGGACGAGGGATCGATGTCAAAGGAAAAGATCAAGCTACGGCAGTAAATACAGTCTCGAAACGACCAGATATTATACGCGCATATGTTTCGCCATTGAATATAAACACTCGATATCAGAGGCTGAAATCCCAAGTAACTGATCTATCTGCCGCTAAGAACGCTGCAAGCTGCAAGGACTTGGGGAAGACGTTTGAGAAAATACACAGTACAGTGGTACCCCGGATAACGTTCGACTCGGACAACGGTCTAACTCACGGAATAATGACCCGCACAACAGTTTAGTCTCTGATAAAGGGCTGAACGCTAAATATGCAGTGCAGGTTGTTTTCCACTTTCCTGTAATTTTCTCACTAAAACGCTTTACTGCACGCCCAAAAGCAATAATCCAAAATATAAAAGCAAGAAAAGTGCGGGAAATATGACAAAAATCCAAAATAAAGTTACTCGCATAACTACGTTCAGTATAATGATCTGCCTTCCCTAGCTTTGTCAGTTCTACTTTCGTTGACGCGTTTCGGAGAACCTCCATCTTCAAAAACTATATCTATACTGGTCACCAATATTATGACCCGTCCTATTTATAATTTCCTATCTCCACCTCGTACCCCTCCTCTATTCAATACGTGTACATTAAACCTGACGTGCTCGCTTCTGATTGGCTCTTCAAAATCATACGTTTTCGCTCGCTTCTGATTGGCTCCTTTCAAACTTTCTCTTCAACGGTCGTCCCTCCTGTTAATTTTTGAATTTTTTTAGATTTTTAAACGTAATATCTGCTTGCGACGATATCTGTTCATTTATTATGTTTTCTCCCTTTAATTTAGATTTAAAAATTTCTAAGTTCTCTAAAATGTTCATACGTCTTCCTTTTTCTGCCATATGTAGTACCTTCATGGAGTTTTCTATTTCTCGAGGTATGTGTCCTTCTTTTATTAAATGTGACGCATAATTTGAATCGTTTTTGTCGTATTTGAATGATTTATGTTGAACGGCAGATCATTATACTGAACATAGTGACAATAATCCTAGCAGAAAAGAAGAAGAATGTAAAAAGAATTATTCGCATAACCTCAAAATTTCAACCGCACGAAATTAGGTGTGTTTTTGATCGTTAAAACGATAAAAAACCTTACAAAAAAATATACTCAATGACTTGACACTGTTGTTGGGTGGTGAACCGAACATAAAAAAGGCATGTAGCGAGGTTCACAAATAACGGACGATAATTTTAACAATATATTCATTACGAGAACGAACCTTGGGTAAACGAATGTACCTTATGCTGAGTTAACACAAACAAGCCTTTGACTGATGGGTGTTTGGTTTTTGTACGCAAACCGCCTCGGTGGCCTAGTTGATAGCGTACTGGGCTTTCAACCCGAGGACCCGGGTTCCATTCCCGGCCAGGGCTTGGCATTTTCATACGCTATAAATCATCCTATCATCTGCATTAGCCCAAGTGTGCCAGCACTGACCATCTGTCCAAAACATCGATGCTCATCCGTAATTGGCACCTTTATTCGTACATTAAACATACTGCCAACTTATTATTTAACCACATTAAATAAATTTATTATAATACATAATACATTATTAATAAATACTACATTATTTAATACATACATTATTAAATACACTACAGCCTACAGTAATAATACATAGGGCCTACATTATTTATTAATATATGTGGCCGCCTCGGTGGCCTAGTTGATAGCGTATTGAGCTTTCACCCCGAGGACCCGGGTTCGATTCCCGGCCAGGGCTTGGCATTTTCATACGCTATAAATCATCCTATCGTCTGCATTAGCCCAAGTGTGCACAATATACGGACGTTAAAAAAAAAAAAAAAAAACAATTGTACGACTATAACTTCCATTATATTTTTTAGTTACCTCTTTCAGAATGCCCACTCCTGCATTTTCTGTCATCGTATCTGTGTGTCAACTCGTGTACTGTGTGTTTAATCTGTTAGCGCGTTAAAAAATTTAAAAGGATTTTAATTTTTTTAAGAAATTAAAATGTTTTCCATAAGTCTTTACTGTAAACGCCGACTCGCACAGCAGTCTGCTCAGATAACAGTCGTAGTTCAGGAACGAATTAAGACCGTTACGGGTGTACCACTGCCTATTATGTATTTAACTGTAATTGAACACTGCCGCAAGATGCCACCAGCAGCGAATGCTCGCATATCTATTATTATTCTAGTACGTTTATATTCAATGGTTTCGCTATGCAAAACAAGCCGACACAATTGAATCACTTGCATAACATGATACGAGCAGATGCATCTCTAATGTAAAATGCCACGCTTATACGCGCTTATCCGTCCGACAAACGTAACAGCACGCGCGCGTCTGTGCGTTAATGTTACTTGATACGCGGCTAAAATTACAGACGTTACGTGAATATTATTACTGAAGAAATTTTATATGCATTTCATCTAATGCAACTTTTAAAACCGCACGCACATGCCTCGTCACGTTTCAATCACAAACCTTCTCACGTTGAATCGGTGCTTTACCACGCAAAAACTGGAAAACCGACACACCTTATACAATCGTAACTTAAATAAGTTAGGCCTGTCGCATATATAATTCAAGAAATGTATATATAGTTTCTTTATGCCGGTGGTCAGGGTTTATTGAAGTGACTACTAACCTAACCTAACCTAACCTATAGCGGGGTATTGGTGTATATTTTGCACGGGGAAAATATTCAGTTTGCCGTCACGGAAAACTGTTACATCCAAACGCGCACTCTAGTGAACATTATTATTACAAACATTATTATTATTATTCGTGAATAGAATGTATTTTTGAAGTGAAAACTTGTATGGTCGCGGTTGACAAAACTGCTTTCGCATCACGCTTGAATCCGTAATGCATACCTCACAGCATATATTCTTCTTGTATATATCTAGACTGGAAGTGACTACTTCTAAACAGCTGATTTCGCACAATAGCTTCAATGTCACTTCAATTGAGGTTACGTTTATTGTTCTTGTTAATTTTAAAAATGTGTATTTTCTTAATTTGTGTAGTTAAATTATTGAATGACATATACCAATTTTTGAATACCAAAATCAGAAATATTATATTTATTATTATACTTAGATTGTATAACTGTCAAAAGTAGGGTTATAAACTAATTATTTAATTAAGTCCCTTATATAGCCTAAGATACTCAAATTCATAGTCTGTGACAGTTTCAGTTAATTTTTAAGTTGCCTACATAAACACACGCGAAATTATAATACGAAAATAATTTTCAGTGGTTGCCCTTTCCTGTATGCATCTAAATTTGTATAAAAATAATTAAATCATAAGTAATGAAAATGCCATAAGAAGTAGTCACTTCTGTCGGCAGTCATGCGACTGCCACTTTTTTTTTTTTATACTACAGAGACTTGGTAAACGGCCAGCTCGAGTACTTCACGCGCATGTAGGAGAATTCCCCAATTACAATAATTATCCCCTTGAAATGTTTCAGCTGATAGAATAACAATATTAACTTGTTATTTCTTAGCATTAAAAATAAATACAATCAATTGATATTAAATTAAAAAGGGAAAAATGTTTATATTCAAGTTTATCAATAAGAATTAAATCTTTTATGTATTTATAATGAATTTAATAAACCGTGTTCATAGTATAGTATAAAAAGTACAATAGGCCTATAATTCATAAAAAATTTTAAAATAATGTATTTTTTTAATAATTTAGTTCTTCTGCGTAACTGTATTCAAATTTCTTCTAAACAGTTTAAATAACGCGCCATTTTAAAGTAGCAATAACGGTTATAACTGTTATTAGAAAATAACGCTTAAGCTCATCATTATAGTACAGCCATATAGTAAACGGTCTGCGCGAGAATTTCTCGCGCATGTAGGAGAATTCCCCTCCAGCTCCCTCCAACAGTCCAGAGACAGTCTGCCAATCTGAACTTCAAAAGTAGACAAAACGTACAAAAGAGAAATGGGAGAGCTGTGGTAAGAGAGTGGGGACTCGACCTCTCACTCGCACATTTTTTCTCTGTCCCACTGGTGTTCTTAGAAGGCAGTTTTCTAATCGGCTGATCTGTACTTACTCGATTAACTCGCAACCGTAGCATACATTTCTTTTTTTCAATGTATCTTCGTACTACTATATATATATATATATATATATATATATATATATATATATATATATATATGAAAAAGAACTTTTAACTAGATTTGATTGAGTTTTACAAATCAGACCGACGTACCGAGATAAAGCTGCCCACATATGGATCATATTTGAACAAAAGTTAATAAAAATCGTTAAAAACCGATTTTGAGAAAATTCGATTTTTAATTTTTAGACCAAACAAGGGGCTGCAATAGAAAAAAAAATATCCCCAGATATGGGAAAGCAGACCTACATGAAGAAAGACCTAGAAGTGATAAACACCATCAAGAGAAGAGAAGAAAACTTGAATATCTTGGGACATATTATGACAAACGAAAGCAAATACCGCCTTCTGAAATCAGTTATCCAGTGTAAAATCCATGGTAAAAGATGGCCAGGAAGAAGAAGGATATCATGGCTTAAAAACTTTAAGAATGTGGTTCTCAAAAACTATTACCGAACTATTCAAAGCAGCCATGAACAAAGTTATCATATCCAGGATGATCGCCAGTATTCAGAACGAACAGGCACCCGAAGAAAAAGAAGAAGAGGATGGAAGGAAGAAGAAGAAGAGAAGAAGAAGAAGAAGAGAGAAGGAGGAAGACGAAGAAGAAGGGGAGAAAGAAGAAGAGGAGGAAGAAAAAGAAGAGAAAGAAGGAGGGGAAGAAAAGGAGGAAGAACAAGAAGAAGAGGAGGATGAGAAAGAAAAAAGAACAACAAGAAGAAGAATCGGAAGAAGAAGAAGAAGAAAAGGAAGAAGAAGAGGAGGAAGAGGAAGAAAAAGAAAAAGAAGAAGATGAGGATGGAAGAAAGAAGAACAACAAGAAGACAAAGAAGAAGAAGAGAAAGAAGGAGAGGAATAAAAGGAGGAAGAGGAAAAAGAAGAAGAAGAAGAAGAGGAGGAGGAGGAGGAGGAGGAGGAAGATGAAGAAGAGGAAGAAGAAGAAGCGGAAGAAGGAGAGGAAGAAGAACAAGAAGAAGAGGAGGAGGAGGAGAAAGAAAAAAGAACAAGAAGAAGAAGAGGAGGAAGAAGAAGAAGCGGAAGAAGGAGATGAAAAAGAAGAAGAAGGAGATGAAGAAGAGGAAGAATAAGAGGAGGAAGAAGAAGACCTACATGCCGAATCGGACAATCTGTTTAGTATCCAACCTTAAATACAAATGGACAGACAACCACTTTCATATTCGAGAGACCCAAAAATGTTCTCCACTAGATTCTCAAAACTGATTACTTTCACAATCACAATTCTTCAAAGCCCTACTTTGAACGGTGAGAAAGTTAACATAACCGTCTCGCTGACGTGACAGGACAAATTTCAAAAAGTACTTTTTTATCACACCTACTTTTTGAAATTCTTATTCCAACATTACGAACAGCATTCGAAAGTGCATGTACTAAACTTTCAAATTGCACTGCAAACACAAAAACCAACGCTGACTGCCGTCAAACTGAATTTCCTAATTTCAAAATATTTTAAAAATTCAAACACTAATTTATGCAGTTTTAACGCTGATTACGACGGTAAAATCTAATTTTCAAAAGAATGTAACACAAAAACGTTAAGAGTTTTTACAAATTTGAAAAGGCCGCCTTTTTCAGATTGTTGAATCAATTTTGTTGGTTAACGAACTTGTCCACGCAATTACCAGAACCGATTTTTGTGTCATTTGAATCAAATCGGACTAAAATTGCGAATGTGAGCGTGTGTACGTGTTTGCGCGAGCGCGTGCGTGTTTGTGTGCGCGCACGTGTGTATAAATACATAAGTATATTTTAACGACATGCTGTATATGTTAACGACTCCTTAGAAAGTTATCTGCAGGACATGATCGGCGCTCATTTCAAGGTCCCGGGTCTGGGTATTACAATGATGACCGCTCCCATAGCTCATTTTCGAATGGAAAGGAGCTAATAACACATTTCACACGTGACTATACTCCCGCGCATAGATAATTTGTCATTAGGCCAACGTCCTGTACGAAGCGCGATCTTACTATCGAACAGTGTTGCCAATCTCAACCGTAATAATTACCCACAGCCAGACATAAAATTACCCGCAAATTACCTAAGTCAATAATGTGTATAAGAGCAGTGTGTGTGTGTGTGTGTGTGTGTGTGTGTGTGTGTGTGTGTGTGTGTGTGAGCGCGCGTCAAGCTAAAAGCTTTTTGTCTGTTTTCTCGAATGGAAAAACTCCAATGTTTAATTTCTGATATATTTGCACAAAATTTCACACAGGTCGTTTAGGGAGTGTAAGAGTCTCAGGACAAATACCGTGGTGGTGGCGGACCCTTCACACCCGCCCCTTCCCCAGTATCGCTATTTTTCTCAATTCAGTTATATCATCAAAGCGGAAAGAGATATTTGTCCTCGATCCTTCGCAATGTTGCCGGTTTTCACGGGACATAAAATTTCCCCCTAGATGCGGTTAATCCACAAACACTCACTCGATACTTAAAAATTAAATTTTGTTGAAATTTGCCAAACTGTATTTTTTCGTAATTACCGCAGTGAATTCTAATAACCGTTTCAATTAGACCCGGGCGACGCTAAACCTATGCTGTGTGTGACTAAGGAACACAAAAATTGAACCGAACATGTGAAGATTACTCTGAATTAGTGATGGAAATACCGACTAGTGACTAGTCGACTAGACTGAAACATCGAATAAACCAGTCGTAAAATCTAGTCGACTAGTTTTATTCCTTGTCTAACTTACGGATCCAATATCCGTACTCCAAAGCAGATTCCATTGAATAGATAAAGTAGTCGACTAGTCGGTGTTTACTTTTCCTGGAACACACGGAAATGTGGGCACAATTCCTTGCATTGATATTAAAGTAAGTCCAATAGAAGTATTATTCAATTATTCAGTATTCTGCGGTTTTTGATTGAGTGATAATTTTATTAAGAGATTAAGATTTTTTAAATTTTTTTTTTAACGTCCGACTATTGTGCACACTTGGGCTAACGCAGACGATAGCGTATGAAAATGCCAAGCCCTAGCCGGGAATCGAACCCGGATCCTCGGGGTGAAAGCCCAGTACGCTATCAACTAGGCCACCGAGGCGCTAAGATTTTTTACAGTTTTCTTGTAATATAATGATATGATTTCGGGATTTCAGAGTGTATATAAATAGCCTAAATAGTGTGTTAAATAGAGTGTTGTAAGTAAATAAGTTACTATTGTTATTTTAGTGGTCCTGGTGTAGCAATTTTTTAAAATTTAATTTAATTTATTTATTTTAATTTAATAGTATTAAAATGTCTCCAAAAAGATCAATATTTTGCGAATATTTTTATAGAAGAGAAAACGATAAAACTGTATGTAAATTATGTAAGAAGTGTCTGAAATGTTTAAATAATATCAGTAACATGCGGTTATATTTAAAAATAGACACTCTTTTGTTGTTATAATAGTTTTAGAACAGTCTACATAAAAAAAAAAATAAAACCTTAACGCATCAGCTGAGTTGTCTTCTTGTCCTTCATCTTCTGATCGCATTCTGATTAGAAATAACCGACTAGTCAAGCAGAACAACCGACTAGTCGACTAGCCCATCACTACTATATGAATACAAAATTAGCCACACAATACACAAAAATGCCAACACTTACAATGGAGTCACAAGAGGAATGCGAGTATAGTAATTTTTCTTGATAATTTTTGAAAATTTCGATGAGACCAAAATTTTCTTTCGGTACAATCATGACTACCAGCAAATCGGGTAATTACCCGCCAACTGGCAACACTGCTATCGAAATCAGTTAAGCGCCACAACACCGACGGCCTACCGCGCATCCAGACAGGCAACGAGACAGGCGGACATCGTAAAAACCACTTTATTGGGGTCAAGGACCTGCGTACCGACACATCCGCGAAAATGCGCGACTCGCTTTTTACCGCTTCGCCGTTTCTGCGTGGCTCGCGCTTTAGACACAAAGCTATAAACACGCTTTCACGCGACCGCCAGTACAATTTTACGAATTTTTATTTTCATCGATGCGAAAAATTTTGAGAAGGATTGTACCTCGCTTGAGACCGTATGTCTGGCTTATACTTCCGTCTAGACACCCCTCCTATGCCGACTTTGCCGCACTACTACCATTTCCGAATACGTACATCGATTAGACGCTTCGAGACCGGTCTAAAAACATCGACTGCACCGTTTAAAATGTACAAAACTTTCGGTTGAAGTTTAACTTTGTGCGTACGTTAATTCATTTTCCTTCTAATTTAATCTTCATTAAAAACTAATTAAAAGTTTCGGGCGATATTAACGCATTTCAAGGTGTAAATCACAAAAACATTACACCTTCAGTCGCGGACAAATTGACTTTGTGATTGAGAGAAAACTTTTTTTAAACGTTTAGACAATTTGCTCTTGCGAATTAAAGTTTTTGACCATCTTATTAAAATATTAGTAAACAGTGCACAAACACAGCTAGAAGCTAGATTTTTGAAAAAAATGGAATATCGGATTCGGCTCAAATTTTTATCGTAAATGAAAAATCATAAAACGAATCAGGATTCACTTGTACTTGTTTTTTCTTCTATTTAACCTACTCATAAATCGTAATACATTTTCTTCAAATTGTCCACAGCTATTTTACTCATGAATTTTCGTTTTCGAGCAGTTTTATCAAAATCTGATCAAACGATTTCAGTTTACTTTTTTCGAAAGCCCGCGAATTCTACAACTGATGTAGGCTACAGCGATTCGCAAATTACATTCACGTACTTAGACAGGATATTTGGACAGGATTTTGATCAAATCTTTTTGAAAAATAGATTTCTGTGTTGTTCGTTAAACTTTAACTTTCCCAGTACGTTAATTCATCTTCTATCTAAGTTACTCTTTCATAAAAACTAATTAATAAAAATTTCAAGCGATATTAACGCATTTCTAGGTGCAAGCTTTCATCTAAAATTATTACCACACAAAATTCGCTTTGGAAGCTAGATTTTAAAAAAACTGAAATATCGGATTCAGCTCGAATTATCGTAAATAAAATATCATACAGCAGATCGGTGAAACGAATTCAATTTTTTTTTAATGCGGTTTGTTACGTAAACTGAAAAAACGCTTCGGGATTCATTCTTTTCGAATTTGCTACGAATTTTCTCATCCGAACAAAATTTTAGCAAAACCTACGCTATTTTCTGTACGTTTTATCGAAAGCCCGCGAATTCCTATAACTAGGAATTTCACAAAATTTGTTTCGGGTACTTCTGGACTATATCCGGACAAAATTTTAGCAAAACCTACGCTATTTCTGTACGTTTTATCGAAAGCCCGCGAATTCCTATAACTAGGAATTTCACAAAATTTGTTTCGGGTACTTCTGGACTATATCCGGACAAAATTTTAGCAAAACCTACGCTATTTCTGTACGTTTTATCGAAAGCCCGCGAATTCCTATAACTAGGAATTTCACAAAATTTGTTTCGGGTACTTCTGGACTATATCCGGACAAAATTTTAGCAAAACCTACGCTATTTCTGTACGTTTTATCGAAAGCCCGCGAATTCCTATAACTAGGAATTTCTCAAATTTGTTTCGGGTACTTCTGGACTATATCCGGACAAGATTTTAGCAAAACCTACGCTATTTCCTGTACGTTTTATCGAAAGCCCGCGAATTTCTATAACTAGGAATTTCACAAATTTGTTTCGGGTACTTTCAGACAAAATTTTAGCAAAACCTCAGCTATTTTTCTTTAAGTTTTATCAAAAGCCCGCGAAATCCTATAACTAGGAATTTCACAAATTTCATTCGGGTAATTCTGGACTATATCCGGACAAAATTTTACCAAAACCTAAGCTATTTTTCTTTACGTTTTATCGAAAGCCGGCGAATTCCTATAACTAGGAATTTCACAAATTTCATTCGGGTACTTCTGGACTAAATCCGGACAAAATTTTACCAAAACCTAAGCTATTTTTCTTTACGTTTTATCGAAAGCCGGCGAATTCCTATAACTAGGAATTTCACAAATTTCATTCGGGTACTTCTGGACTAAATCCGGACAAAATTTTACCAAAACCTAAGCTATTTTTCTTTACGTTTTATCGAAAGCCGGCGAATTCCTATAACTAGGAATTTCACAAATTTCATTCGGGTACTTTTGGACTATATCCGGACAAAATTTTACCAAAACCTAAGCTATATTTCTTTACGTTTTATCGAAAGCCGGCGAATTCCTATAACTAGGAATTTCACAAATTTCATTCGGGTACTTCTGGACTATATCCGGACAAAATTTTAGCAAAACCTAAGCTATTTTTCTTTACGTTTTATCGAAAGCCGGCGAATTCCTATAACTAGGAATTTCACAAATTTCATTCGGGTACTTCTGGACTATATCCGGACAAAATTTTACCAAAACCTAAGCTATTTTTCTTTACGTTTTATCGAAAGCCGGCGAATTCCTATAACTAGGAATTTCACAAATTTCATTCGGGTACTTCTGGACTATATCCGGACAAAATTTTAGCAAAACCTAAGCTATTTTTCTTTACGTTTTATCGAAAGCCGGCGAATTCTATAACTAGGAATTTCACAAATTTCATTCGGGTACTTCTGGACTATATCCGGACAAAATTTTAGCAAAACCTAAGCTATTTTTCTTTACGTTTTATCGAAAGCCGGCGAATTCCTATAACTAGGAATTTCACAAATTTCATTCGGGTACTTCTGGACTATATCTAGAAAAAAATGTCAATCGAAATATTTTTGAAGAAATTCATTTTTACGTGTTTTTTTCATTTAACGAAGAAAGAGAAACGTTTAACCTGTATGCTCAAATTCATTGAAAAGTGGCCTATTATAGTCTCCGGTGATATGCGAGAGTCCCAGGGGACATACTATCGGATTTTCTATCGCAGACTACTGATTTTGATTCTTTGTTACAAGCAAACGAAAAATAATGCAATAAATGTAATTAAACGGTTCCTTTATTGTTCCATCCTGAACAAACACACACACACATACACACACACACACACACACACACACACACACACAATTTCATTAAAAGATTATAGGGGCCTATACGATTCTTTGCTTAATATGCTTAATAAAGGAACAGTTTCCCGTAGTTCAGTCCTGGGGACACAAAATGCTTTTTCAGCCTTAATACAGAATATAACTGGATTTTTTATCAAATATTTCCACTTTATGAGATAATAATTTTTTCCCTGCTACACTGCTCAATACGCTTGTAATAATATCAATCAAAAGATATTTACATGCGACAAATCGGCATGATATCATCAGCATAAATATTTTACTAAAGGTAAAATTAAACAATTATTTAATTATTATTGACAATTGACAATTATAAAAGGTACGCGGTGAAGGTACAGTCTGGGGCCAGCAACAGTGGACACGCACCTAGTCTTGGACTTGTAAAACTATTGCTGCTGCAGTGTTCTTCATTTTCAATATACGAGATAGCATTAAATACAGCTTTTTAGATTTACGAATATAAGGTTTTCGCAAAAATAGAAGAAATTAAATGGTATATTTTTCATATTGGCTTTTTTTATCGAGTTTCCGTCAATAGATTACAAGATGCGAGTCAGAATTTGTTAGAAATAGGCTACGGAGGACAGTTTTCCTCAGCAGTTTTCAGTTAAAGTTTGACTAAAAGAAAATTAGTGAAATATTCGAAATTCTTTATTCAACTATTAACTCTATACAGTTGGGAATATTTTAGAGAAAGATATACATTTATTATACAGTAGTTTGGAAACATGTATGTCTGTATATAATTTTTTCTGTCAGTTAATATTTTTATGACAGGTCTATTGCTCGTTCCGCTTGTAGTAACATTGATCAAATGGTATTTACACGTACACAAGCGGCGTATCATTAGCATAAATAGTTTACTGCAGAAAATATTGAACAATTATTTAATTATTGAATTATTATCGACAACTGATAGGCTAATTATAAAGGATGCAGTGAAGGTACAGTCTGGTGCCAGCAACAGTGGATACGCAGCGAGTCGCGCTTGTGAAACGATTGTCGATAGGATTTACGCAATCTTTGTGTAGCATTAAATAAACACGGCTTTGGAGATTTGCGAATACAAAGAGATTTCGGCATGTTTCCGTAAAGTACAGTCTAACAAATACACGGATATTTGAATTCAATGCACTCGTGTACCACCGACACATCAAAAGAAACCCTGAGGCTTTACTTGTCTCAATTCTTTAAAAAAATATATGTAGTGTCGACAGGCACGGAAATGAATTGAATAACTAGACCTGTCACTGATAAGCCTATATGGTATTTGATAGTGGTAATGGGTGAGGGTGGAATGGGGGATGGTCAAATTAATGTCCGTCACAGTTGCTTATAAATTGAAACCTTGTTCTGTTACACAAGTACAGTAAAGAATCCGTTTTGTCTACAATTTGTTGGCATTGGGTTATGTTTCGTTCCTCGGAACGTTACATGCGCACAAATATAATCCCCACCCTTGATCTAAACAGACCAAACTGAGCAACTCTTACGGGTTTCCTTGAACATGGAGTATTTACGGTACTTAACAGCGGTCAGATCGTTTCTGTTCCCCCACGGTCATTTTAGTAAAGTCCATCCTTTATGCCAGTTAAACTATTGAGTATTAGACATCAGCGATAGTCGTAGGATTAAAGCAATGGGAGTAAATGCGTTTCGAACCCACAACCTTGAGATGCGCAGCAGATTGACAGGTGCTTTAGTCACATCAACCATCGAGTCCTAAATTATATAAGAAAAACTAACTGACGATGTTTTTTACGTTAAAGCAATGAGAGTAACTGTGTCTCGAACCCACAACCTTGAGTTGTGCAGTTCAGAGACGCAGCAGACTGATTGGTGCTTTAGTCCCATCGACCACCGAGTCCTAAATTTTATAAGAAAAACTTACTGACGATGTTTTTTACGTTAAAGCAATGAGAGTAACTGCGTCTCGAACCCACAACCTTCATGTGCGCAGTTAAGAGGCGCAGTAGACTGATTGGTGCTTTAGTCACATCGACCACCGAGTCCTAAATTATAAAAGAAAAACTTACTGACGATTTTTTTTACGGTAAAGCAATGGGAGCAACTGCGTCTCGAACCCACGACCTTGATGTGCGCAGTTAAGAGGCGCAGCAGACTGATCGGTGTTTTAGCCACATCGACAACTAAGCCTTAAATTATATGACAAAAAACTTATTGACGATGTTTTTACGGTAAATCAATGGGTGTAACTGCGTCTCGAACCCACAACCTTGAGTTGTGCAGTTCAGAGGTGCACCATTCTGACCGGTGTTTTAGACACATCGACTACCGAGTCCTAAATTATGTAAGAAAAACTTACTGACGATGTTTTTTACGTTAAAACAATGGGAGTAACTGCGTGTCGAACCTACAATCTTAAGATGTGCAGTGGAGATGCGCAGCAGACTGACCGGTGTTTTAGCCACTTCGACAACTGAATCCTAAATTATATGACAAAAAAACCTACTGACTATGTTTTTTACGGTAAAGCAATTAGAGTAACTGCGTCTCGAACCCAAAACTTTGAGTTGTGCAGTTGAGATGTGCAGCAGACTGACCGGTGTTTTAGCCAAATCGACCACCGTGCCCTAAATTATATAAGAAGAAGTTACTGACGATGTTTTTTACGATAAAGCAATGGGAGCAACTGCGACTCGAATCCACGACTTTGAGGTGCGCAGTTGAGGAGCAGCAGAATGACCGGTGCTTTAGTCACATCAACCACAGAGTCCTAAATTATATAAGAAAAACTTACTGACGATGTTTTTTACGGTAAAGCAATGGGAGCAACTGCGTCTCGAATCCACGACCTTATTCGTGGACTGGATGCGCAGCAGACTGACCGGTGCTTTAGTCACATCAACCACAGAGTCCTAAATTATATAAGAAAAACTTACTGACGATGTTTTTTACGGTAAAGTAAGCAAAAGCAAAAAAACTCTAAGGATGGACTTGTCACAATTTATAAAGAAATTTGTATGTAGCACCGATAGGCACGAATATGAATATAGAACTAAAACTGTCATTGATAAACCTATATGGTATTTAATAGTGATAATGGGTGAGGGTGGGATGGGGAATCGTTTTTTTGTGTTAATTTAAGGCTAAAGCATATTTATTCTATTATCTCCTCCCTAAATGTAAGTGTGAGTGTAAAGTAAGTGTTAAGGTCGGTACACACTTACACTTACAACGTTACGACTTTAAAATGTTAC
>CM040182.1:22210933-22233433 GCA_022606455.1 Callitettix versicolor
GCTTAGAAAACGGCCTGCTTAGGACATCAGTGGGACAGAGAGAAAAAATGTGAGGCCGAACTCCCACTCTCTTACCACACTCCCTCCTTTTCCTTAACTATCGCTGAGTAGCGAAGTCTGTAGACTCAGATTGGCAGACTGTGTCACTGGACTGTTGGAGAGGGCTGGAGGGGAATTCTCCTACATGCGCGAGAAATTCTCGTACAGGCGGTTTACTAAGTGGCTGTACTATAGTGATATCTGTACAGCATTAAAACAAGACCATTTGGCTTTCAATGGGGCTTGTTTGTTTCCAAACCAAGTACGCCACACCAAAGTTAATGTGAATTAAATAATCTCTTAGAATACAATTCCTACAAATTATGTTTGAAAGTTTAATGCAGTTATGCAGTTATAAATAATTATTTATTAAACAAAATCATAGCACTGAGAAACGGCTTTTACTACGTGGCTGGACTATAGATGTGATGCTGTGATCAGAAGTATTAACATTTGTCAATAACCTTATAAACTGTTATATTCTTTATTAGATAATAAACTGCTTGTTAACAATAAACCTTGATTTATTGTATGTAATAATACTAAAAAAATTGCAAGTACGAAATCCTTAATTACAGAAACAAAACGTACGCCGAAAATCAGTGTCGGGAACTACTAAATAAAACTAAAATATCGGCATGATTTCTCAAAACCGTTACACGAGAATTCGCTCAGATTACGGTCGAATATGACGATATAAAATGCTAAAATTGTCATTGTAAAAAATCTTAAATAAATGAAACTGGCTATATTCGATTTATTTTAAACTTCGAACAGCGACTCAAGTATCAGATAGAGCAGATTTAGAAAATGCCGATTATCATTTTTTTAAATAATTTTCAAACCGGTTTTTCTTTTCTAATATAGACCTATTAAGCTAATATTAGAATCAGGCCCATTCGTTCATACGTTCGGATACAATTCAACAAAATTCGAACACGATCAATTTTTTTTGAAAAATTTGAACCAAAAAAAGGGCGAAGAAACCATGTTTTCGTAAAATTTTAAAAAATGTTCTGAGATATGGGAAAACCGAACATGCATGTAAACGTCTGCAGAAATCGGTTGGCATTTAGCCTCTATGCGCTTAAACACAGATACTGCAAGTATAACCGCGTTGTCTGATTCAATAGGTTAGGCCCCCTACCCGGTCCACTATCAATTTTCTGCAACCCTCTGTAGAAAAAAAATGTTTAAAGTTAAAAATATTGTATTTTCTTTATGAATGTACAACACACTATTTTTTATCAATAAATAAAATGTTAATAAAAAAAACACCCAAAAAGAAAAACAGCTGATTGCAAAAAACACTGTTGAAAGTAATATTAAACAATCTTAAACAATTATTGACCGAATCAGATTTGATTTTGTTTTGTTTTTTGTTATTTTAAGGCGAAAAGCACATTGAGGCTATTATCGCCTCCCTAAATGTAAGTGTGAGTGTAAAGTGTTAAAGTCGTAAGTGTAGTGTTGTAAGTGTAAGTGTGTGTTAGACTCGGATACCGCGAGTGATGTCTATATCCTCTCAATAGGTGCAGCTAGTCTGCACCCCGCCTGCGGACACCATCAGTTTTGAAAGTAGAATGGGTAAGACCAGTTCTAATATATAATGATATTGAATAAAAACCTCTGCTTTTAGTAAACAGTAAATACTCTAGCCTGATTTAGTTATGTCATGTAAAACCGGGTTAAAGTAGGTTTCTATTTGTAATATTTCAATAAGGTACAATGCTAGAATTCAGTCATTAATTATAGTTTTAAATACGAAAGTAGAACAAAGTAAGGCCTATTGTATTAAATAATATGTAAATATTTCAATAAGTTACAGTGTTAGAATTCAGTCATTAATTTTATATTTTATAGTTTTTAATATAAAATTAGAACAAAGTAAGGCCTATTGTATTAAATAATATGTAAATATTTCAATAAGTTACAGTATTAGAATTCAGTCATTAATTTTATATTTTATAGTTTTTAATATAAAATTAGAACAAAGTAAGGCCTATTGTATTAAATAATATGTAAATATTTCAATAAGTTACAGTGTTAGAATTCAGTCATTAATTTTTTATTTTATAGTTTTAAATACGAAAGTAGAACAAAGTAAGGCCTATTGTATATTAAATAATATTTAAATATTTCAATAAGGTACAATGTTAGAATTCAGTCAATAATTTTATAGGCTATAATTTTAAATACGAAAGTAGAACAAAGTAAGGCCTATTGTATTTTAAATAATATGTAAATATTTCAATAAGTTACAGTGTTAGAATTCAGTCATTAATTTTATATTTTATAGTTTTTAATATAAAATTAGAACAAAGTAAGGCCTATTGTATTAAATAATATGTAAATATTTCAATAAGTTACAGTGTTAGAATTCAGTCATTAATTTTATATTTTATAGTTTTAAATACGAAAGTAGAACAAAGTAAGGCCTACTGTATATTAAATAATATGTAAATATTTCAATAAGGTACAATGTTAGAATTCAGTCAATAATTTTATAGGCTATAGTTTTAAATACGAAAGTAGAACAAAGTAAGGCCTATTGTATTTTAAATAATATGTAAATATTTCAATAAGGTACAATGTTAGAATTCAGTCAATAATTTTATAGGCTATAGTTTTAAATACGAAAGTAGAACAAAGTAAGGCCTATTGTATTTTAAATAATATGTAAATATTTCAATAAGGTACAATGCTAGAATTCAGTCATTAATTTTATAGGCTATAGTTTTAAATACGAAAGTAGAACAAAGTAAGGCCTATTGTATTTTAAATAATATGTAAATATTTCAATAAGGTACAATGCTAGAATTTAGTCATTAATTTTATAGGCTATAGTTTTAAATACGAAAGTAGAACAAAGTAAGGCCTATTGTATATTAAATAACCTAAATGAATGACATTGCATTATTTCAGATCAAAGTAGTATTAAAACAACTTCAACATATATTATAACAGAAGTGAATATTACCAAAGAGGTGCTATAACATTGTTCATCTTCTTGCTGCACATTGTTGTATATTATTCGTTTCTTTTTTCCATTTTCCGTACGGGGTGCAAACTAGCTGGACCTATTGAGAGGATTCAGACATCCCTCGCGGTACCCGAGTCTATTACACACTTACACTTACAACACTACAATTACGACTTCAACACTTTACACTCACACTTACATTTAGGGAGGCGATAATAGCCTCAATGTGCTTTTCGCCTTAAAATAAAAAAAAATCTTTTTCCCATTAACTACGAAAGGCCACACGGGCCCAGAAGTCAAGCAGTTATTACAGTGATACTCTTTTTATTTATCTTAACAGTTAAAAGAGGACAGCCATTTCATTCTACTGTATTTACAACAATTGCTCTAAATTGCAGTCAATTCAACACGGTTGCATAACCTAAATCGATCAATCATTGTCGAGCGCGTTGGAAAACTGGGCCGTCTTCTTGAATAATTGCAACTGCTTCAGTTACTCGAGCAGCTAGGTCGATTTCACTGTTAAGTATAATAAAAAAAGTAATAATGTAATGATTCTTTGATTTATTTCATTGAAATAAAAAACTAGCAACAAACACAGTTTTACAGTTACATTATTGAAGTGACTGTTTGTCGCGGGGTAGGGATGAATGTTTTGCACGGTGAAAAATTCAGTTTGCCGTCAGGGAACACTCTAACACATCCATACGCGCACTCTTGTGAACATTATTATGCCAAACATTATTATTACAAACATTATTATTTTTTTAGTAATTAATAAAACGTATTTTTAAAGTGAAAACTTGCATGGTCGCGTTTGACAAAACACGGGTATAAACATTTGTTTTCGCGTCACACTTGAACCGTAATGCATACCTCACAGCATATATTGTTCTTGTATATATCTAGACTGGAAGTGACTACTTCTAAACAGCTGATGTCGCACAATAGCTTCAATGTCATTTCAATTGAGGTTATGTTTATTGTTCTTGTTAATTTTAAAAATGTGTATTTTCTAAATTTGTGTAGTTAAATTATTGAATATGACCCACACCAATTTTTGAATGCCAAAATCACAATATATTTATTGTTATACTTAGATAGTATAACTGTCAAAAGTAGGGTTATAAACTGATTAATTATTAAAGTCCTTCAAACAGCCTAAGATATTAAAATTCATAGTCTGTGACAGATTCAGTTAATTTTTAAGTTGTCTACATAAACACACGCGAAATTGTAATACGAAAATAATTTTTTAACAGTTGCCCTTTCCTGCTGCACCTAAATATTTATAAAAATAATTAAATCATTAATAGTGAAAAAGTACAGTCAGGTACGCCAAAAGTAGTCACTTCTGTCGGCCAGTTCCGCGTGTATTAAAGACTTCATCTCTGAAGTTTTTAAATGCACAATGTATTAAGCATTGCGTTAAACCTGAAGAAACGCAGGTGATCATACGCTGTAACGTAGAACAGGCTTCAGTGACAAAATAAAAAATTTTGATTTTCAAGATAACATATTTCAAGTGTAGTATGTTCAAATGGCACAAGAAACAGCTTTCCTTCGCGCCGAACTCCGCAAGGCAGGGTTCTGAGACCCTTACTTTATCTTATGTACAGAATAGCAATTTTTTTTAAAACATCGATGTTCCGATGCATCGATGTATTTAGTTTGAAGAACATCGATGGCGTTAAAATATCGGGACGAAAAGATCGATGTTTTTAGGATTTTTAAAATACTACTATCTAGCATATAATTAAAAAAAAGTATGTAGGCTTATCACGAAACGTGGAAATTGTAGTTACCATGATATATAACCACGCATCCCGTGTGTGTGTGTGTGTGTGTGTGTGTGTGTGTGTGTGTGTGTGTGTGTGTGTGTGTGTGTGTGTGTGTGTGTGTGTGTGTGTGTGTGTGTGTGTGTGTGTGTGTGTGTGAGTGTGTGTGTGTGCAAAAGGAGTGTGTGTGTGTGTGTGTGTGTGTGTGTGTGTGTGTGTGTGTGTGTGTGTGTGTGTGTGAGTGAGTGTGTGTGTGTGTGTGTGTGTGTGTGTGTGTGTGTGTGTGTGTGTGTGTGTGTGCGTGCGAGTGTGTGTGTGTGTGTGTGTGTGTGTGTGTGTGTGTGTGTGTGTGAGAGAGAGAGAGTGTGTGTGTGAGTGCGAGTGAGTGTGTGTGTGTGTGAGAGAGAGAGAGTGAGTGTGTGTGTGTGTGAGTGTGTGAGTGTGTGTGTGAGTGTTTGTGTGTGTGTGTAAACTGAGAGTACTTAAAGTACTTTACATTAAAAACTAAAAGTGTTATTTTATTGATTAAGAATATTAACGAATTAAGTTAATGATAACATGTATAGATAAACACAAATATACGAATTAAAAAAGAACCACTCGAAAAATTCCTCCATAGGAAAATCCAACACTCTTCCACCAGCCAAGACACGCCGGTGGAAATAATGAGACGTTGTACACATGTAGTCAACAGTCGTAGACAATAGAAAATTTAGAATTGGTAATTTGACAACGGAAATAGAGCTCCAGGCAGCCAGAGTGCAACTGCCATTGTCAGCTTCTGAAGTGATAATCTGAACTGCTGATAACAGAAGCAAAATGTGCTCCAACAGATCAGTGACAAGGAACACCAGCCTTTTTAATTAAAACAGATATATCGAAACATCGGGATAAAAACATCCATGTTTTTCGAGTGAAACATCGATGTTTCAAAAACACTTTGCCATTATTGGCCCCACGTCTTCCACAGTTTTACCAACCAATAATTTCCATCTTTAACTAGGATGTTACTAAACATTTGCCCTCTATGGTCGTAAACCAATGAAAATCAAAGATAACTGATCCTTTTATCGCGATACTGCAATACGATTAATATAAAAGCATGAAATTAAACGCGAAATTTAAAAAATTAAGACATTTCAATAGTAAATGTGTTAAACATTCTTCATAACAGGCTGTCAAAAACTTGTTGTTGATTGGTTTTCGTTAAATTATTACGTCACATATATGTGTATCGATATTAACAAAACATCAAGTACAATAAAAAGCAAAAAGATAATAATATGATGTTATCAAATTTGAAGATTTTTTCTCGGACAACGTGGTCCCCTTACCCTGAACTGGAGGAGCAAATCGAAAATACATGGTAAAAACATTACACAAAACATCTCACATTTAATGTCAGGATATTTTCCCACGACAGGCTCTTCCAAAGGGCTCCAGTTACTATCCCAGGTTCCCTACAAGAGGTTCTGCACATGCGACTCACAAAAAGTTTCCCAACACTCTTTCCACCAGCAAAGACAGTCCGTACACACGCAGACAACAGTCGTGCACAGTAAAAAATACGAGGTGTGTTCAGAAAGTAACGAGAATTTTTAAATTTCGCGGGCTTGGAGAGTCCGATTGTCAAACATTTTTTTTTATTATGTTGGTATACATGCCCTTGAAGTATGATAAAACTTCAGCTGTTTTCATTGTTGACTTTGTCTGTGACAGCCACTAAGGTTAGACGTGTTTTTATGAGCGATTTTAGTTTGTTAAAGGAAATAGATAAAAGAATTTGTATCAAATTTTGCGTAAAAAATTGACTAAAGTGTGACAAAGTGTGTGAAATGTTAACAAAGGCCTAAGGTGAGTCTGCTATGAGTAAAGCAAGAGTTTACGAGTGGTATAAGCGTTTCCAAGAAGGCCGTGAAGACGTTGAAGATGACGAACGCCCTGGACACCCCAGTACATCAACAACCGATGAAAACGTGGAAAAAGTGAAAGAAAGGGTTATGAACAATCGCCGAATCACAATTAGAAAGGTCGCTGATGATGTTAGCATATCGACTGGATCATGTCATGACATTGTTTCCAATGTTTTGTGTATGAAACGCGTGGCAACAAAATTCGTTCTAAAATTGTTGAATTTTGAACAAAAACAGCGGCGAATGGAAGTTGCTCAGGAGTCACTAAATGAAGTCAACGACGATGCAGAATTACTGAAACGTATTATAACAGATGAAGGAGCATGGGTTTACGGATATGACGTCGAAACTAAGGCTCAATCATCCCAGTGGAGGCATTATGGCTCGCCAAGACCGAAAAAGGCTCGACAAGTGTGGTCGAACGTGAAGGTTATGCTCACTGTGTTTTTCGATATTAATGGCATAGTGCATTACGAATTCCTGCAACCAGATGAAACGGTCAATAAGGAGTAAGTTCAACGCCGTTTGCGTGAAACAATCCGGAAAAAAACGCCCGGATATGTTGAAAAACAATTCACGGCTTTTGCACCACGATAATGCACCAGCTCACACTTCATTGCTTGTACGTGAAGTTTTGGCCAAAAACAGTACTGTAACGATGCCCCAGCCTCCATATTCGTCATAAATGGCTCCGTGTGACTTTTTCCTATTTCCAGAAATAGAGAACCTTAAAGGACAGTCGTTTTACAGCCGTAGATGACATTAAAAGCGCATCGCTGAAAGAACTAAAGGCTATCTCAAAAATCGAGTTTGAGAAGTGTTTCGAGGATTTGAAGAAGCACTGGCACAAGTGCATAATCTCCGAATGGGGACTATTTTGAAGGCGACAACATCAATGTAGAAGAATAAATAAATATTTTGTTCAAATGAACACACCTCGTGTGTGTGTGTGTGTGTGTGTGTGTGTGTATACATACATACATACATACATACATACATACATACATACATACATACATACATACATATATATATATATATATATATATATATATATATATATATATATATATATATTCATCCAATCACCGTTTTTATTGGAATTCATTGTTCACTATTCAGGCGTGGGAGAAATGTTGAATACAAAGGAAACAATTGTTCAATTACTATTTGATTTAATATAAAAGTAATTTATTGGTAAATGATTCAGATTCATTCGTGTTGTGCGGTGGGTTTTGTGAACAAATCGATATTTATTATAAAATTGAGTACCATCGATAGTTCAGTAAACTTGAAGAGGGTGGTTTTAAATCAATTCATTAAAGTACTGGTATTTAACTGAGTGCTTTTATGTGTTTATCATGCCTTTAATGTTTTTCATTATTGAAGGTTTTAATTTATATTGTGCATATTGCGATGTTGGGCTTTATAACGTACAAATTAACCGAATAAACGTGCTTTGCTACTGAATTTTAAAAGTTTAAGTTATATTTAAAAAGTTGACATTTTAATCGGTAGTGCATGGACTGGTTAATGTAATTGAAGATGCCATTGAAAATAAGAAAATATGTTCATCTATCTTTTTGGACGTAGCTCAAGCGTTTGACCAAGTGTGGCATGTAGGCGTAGAGCACAAGATTCAGAAAGATTTTCCTGAACAATTTTATAAAATCTTGAAATCGTACCTAGCTGATCGTTACTTTCGTGTCTCGTGTGAAGAGGAGTATTCTGATCTCAAGAAAATTGCAGCTGGTGTTCCTCAAGGAAGTGTTTTGGAACCGGTATTGTAGCTGAACGTTACTTTCGTGTCACGTGTGAAGAGGAGTATTCTGATCTCAAGAAAATTGCAGCTGGTGTTCCTCAAGGAAGTGTTTTGGAACCGGTATTGCAGCTGATCGTTACTTTTGTGTCAGGTGTGAAGAGGAGTATTCTGATCTCAAGAAAATTGCAGCTGGTGTTCCTCAAGGAAGTGTTTTGGGACCGGTATTGTAGCTGAACGTTACTTTCGTGTCACGTGTGAAGAAGAGTATTCTGATCTCAAGAAAATTGCAGCTGGTGTTCCTCAAGGAAGTGTTTTGGGACCGGTATTGTATCTGATCGTTACTTTCGTGTCACGTATGAAGAGGACTATTCTGATCTCAAGAAAATTGCAGCTGGTGTTCCTCAAGGAAGTGTTTTGGGACCGGTATTGTATCTGATCGTTACTTTCGTGTCACGTGTGAAGAGGAGTATTCTGATCTCAAGAAAATTGCAGCTGGTGTTCCTCAAGGAAGTGTTTTGGGACCGGTATTGTATCTGATCGTTACTTTCGTGTCACGTGTGAAGAGGAGTATTCTGATCTCAAGAAAATTGCAGCTGGTGTTCCTTAAGGAAGTGTTTTGGGACCGGTATTGTAGCTGATCGTTACTTTCGTGTCACGTGTGAAGAGGAGTATTCTGATCTCAAGAAAATTGCAGCTGATGTTTCTCAAGGAAGTGTTTTGGGCCCGGTATTGTAGCTGATCGTTACTTTCGTGTCACGTGTGAAGAGGAGTATTCTGATCTCAAGAAAATTGCAGCTGGTGTTCCTCAAGGAAGTGTTTTGGGACCGGTATTGTAGCTGAACGTTACTTTCGTGTCACGTGTGAAGAGGAGTATTCTGATCTCAAGAAAATTGCAGCTGGTGTTCCTCAAGGAAGTGTTTTGGGCCCGGTATTGTAGCTGATCGTTACTTTCGTGTCACGTGTGAAGAAGAGTATTCTGATCTCAAGAAAATTGCAGCTGGTATTCCTCAAGGAAGTGTTTTGGGACCGGTATTGTATCTGATCGTTACTTTCGTGTCACGTGTGAAGAGGAGTATTCTGATCTCAAGAAAATTGCAGCTGGTGTTCCTCAAGGAAGTGTTTTGGGACCGGTATTGTAGCTGATCGTTACTTTCGTGTCACGTGTGAAGAGGAGTATTCTGATCTCAAGAAAATTGCAGCTGGTGTTCCTCAAGGAAGTGTTTTGGGACCGGTATTGTAGCTGAACGTTACTTTCGTGTCACGTGTGAAGAGGAGTATTCTGATCTCAAGAAAATTGCAGCTGGTGTTCCTCAAGGAAGTGTTTTGGGACCGGTATTGTAGCTGAACGTTACTTTCGTGTCACGTGTGAAGAGGAGTATTCTGATCTCAAGAAAATTGAAGCTGGTGTTCCTCAAGGAAGTGTTTTGGGACCGGTATTGTAGCTGATCGTTACTTTCGTGTCACGTGTGAAGAGGAGTATTCTGATCTCAAGAAAATTGCAGCTGGTGTTCCTCGAGGAAGTGTTTTGGGACCGGTATTGTAGCTGATCGTTACTTTCGTGACACGTGTGAAGAGGAGTATTCTGATCTCAAGAAAATTGCAGCTGGTGTTCCTCAAGGAAGTGTTTTGGGCCCGGTATTGTAGCTGATCGTTACTTTCGTGTCACGTGTGAAGAGGAGTATTCTGATCTCAAGAAAATTGCACCTGGTGTTCCTCAAGGAAGTGTTTTGGGCCCGGTATTGTAGCTGAACGTTACTTTCGTGTCACGTGTGAAGAGAAGTATTCTGATCTCAAGAAAATTGCAGCTGGTGTTCCTCAAGGAAGTGTTTTGGGCCCGGTATTGTAGCTGATCGTTACTTTCGTGACACGTGTGAAGAGGAGTATTCTGATCTCAAGAAAATTGCAGCTGGTGTTCCTCAAGGAAGTGTTTTGGGCCCGGTATTGTAGCTGATCGTTACTTTCGTGACACGTGTGAAGAGGAGTATTCTGATCTCAAGAAAATTGCAGCTTATGTTCCTCAAGGAAGTGTTTTGGGCCCGGTATTGTAGCTGATCGTTACTTTCGTGTCACGTGTGAAGAGGAGTATTCTGATCTCAAGAAAATTGCAGCTGGTGTTCCTCAAGGAAGTGTTTTGGGACCGGTATTGTAGCTGAACGTTACTTTCGTGTCACGTGTGAAGAGGAGTATTCTGATCTCAAGAAAATGGCAGCTGGTGTTCCTCAAGGAAGTGTTTTTGGACCGGTATTGTAGCTGATCGTTACTTTCGTGTCACGTGTGAAGACGAGTATTCTGATCTCAAGAAAATTGCAGCTGGTGTTCCTCAAGGAAGTGTTTTGGGGACCGGTATTGTATCTGATCTTTACAAGAGATATTCCAGTGCCTAACGTCGTTATTGTAGCAACGTTTGCGGATGATACCGCCATAATAGCTGTCGGAGATTCTGTAGAAGAAACCACAAATAAATTACATAGCTCCATGAATGCAGTGAGTAGCTGGATGTAAAGGTGGAGAATAAAGGTAAATGAGAAGAAATCGACTCATATTAACTTTACAAATAGAAAAATTAATACTTTACCAGTAGTAAAGATTCCTTAAGCTAACACAGCCAAGTACCTCGGAATGACCCTTGATACTAAATTGAGGTGGAGAGCTCATGTCAAGAAAAAATGGGATGAACTAAATCTAAAATACAGGAAAATGCATGGTTACAGGGATGAAATTCGGAGCTATCCTTTCAAAACAAGCTGTTGCTGTACTAATTGCTAAAGTGCTGTATCAAGTGATCAATATAAAAGAATAAATAAATATTTTGTTAAAAAAATTAAAATTCACGTTATTTTCTGAACACATCTCGTAAAGCATTAGTAATCTGACATCTGGAATCGAACTCCAGACAGTCATGATGCGACTATCACTGCCACTTGCTGAAGTGATAAGCTGAACTGCTGATAACAGAAGCAAAATGTTCTCCAATAGATCAGTGAGACGGACACACCACCAGTCTTTTTAATTAAAATACTGATATATCGATACACCGGGACAAAAACATTGGTATGAAACCATCGATGTTTGCCGTCCCTACTTCAGTATACTAGAGATACCCAGTGCCAACACAGCCGTCTGTAGAAGATACTGCGGTGTTATCTGTGGGCGGTACAGTTGAAAAGTCAACTGAGAAATTGCAAGAAACAGCTGGACCAAAAAATGGCAAATAAAACGTAATGAAACCAAATCGTTTCATTTTAATTTCACGAATAAAGAATCAACAACATTCTTCGTAAACAGAACACATACTCTACTCTAACACAGGGAAGTGCCTTCGTTGGAAGGAGCACATCAAAAATGAAAAACGAAGGACTACACAAAATTAAGAAAGACATACTGGCTGTTGTGCAGATCGTCCTGATAGTCCTTATCACTGCATAATAAGCTGTACAGAATCAAAAATGAAAAACGAAGGACTACACAAAATTAAGAAAGACATACTGGCTGTTGTGCAGATCAGGACTATCATTGCATAATAAGCTGTACAGAATCAAAAATGAAAAACGAAGGACTACACAAAATTAAGAAAGACATACTGGCTGTTGTGCAGATCAGGACTATCACTGCATAATAAGCTGTACAGAATCAAAAATGAAAAACGAAGGACTACACAAAATTAAGAAAGACATACTGGCTGTTGGGCAGATCAGGACTATCACTGCATAATAAGCAGTACATAATCAAAAATGAAAAACGAAGGACTACACAAAATTAAGAAAGACGTACTGGCTGTTGGGCAGATCAGAAGTATCACTGCATAATAAGCTGTACAGACTAGTCCTGAAACCTCTTTGGATCACATTATTCTGCGAGTTCAAAACAATGATCTGCGAACCATGGTTAATGCGCCATGGTATGATCTCCATCGGGCCTTAAGTGGCTACCGAATCTGAAGAAATTAAAAAATGTGCTGAAAGCCGCGAAAACGGCTCAAATATCACGTTAACGAGGAGGTGTCCAGGCTACCCGGTCATGAACAATGCAAACTACTCAAGAGGATTAAACCTTTTGAACTCGCAGTGTAGCTGGGAGCGCCGATGGATTAACCTGGACTATATTTATTTTACAAGTCAAATGAATTATTTTTTTTTAAGGCGAAAAGCACATTAATACTATTATCGCCTCCCTAAATGTAAGTGAGTGTAAAGTCGTAAGTGTAGTGTTGTAAGTGTAAGTGTGTGTTAGTCTCGGGTACCACGAGGGACGTCTAAATCTTCTCAATAAATGCAGCTAGTCTGCTCCCCTGCGGGGGTTACAAGTCGAATGTAAACTGACTTAGTTTTGTAACTAGTTTCAGTAAAAATAGGCTAATAATAACAAATATATATTTCAATTTCAATTTGTTTAGCTACAAATACATCACTCCTAGGAGATGCAATGTATCCTGAAAGAGAGGCATACCTCTCTGTGTTCTGAAGCTAAAACATATAAACTAACACTTAAAAACTAGAACACAAAAGGGATAATTATGCTACGCAGTGCAAACAAAAGAATTATTTCATTACAATAAAAATTATGTGGAGACAATGGAAATAAATGCACTTATATAAAAAGTTAACATTATCGTTTATCAAAAGTTATAAATATCTTATAAAGTTAACTATAAGTTTCATATTTATAATTCAACAACGTTTTTCCCTTGATTTAGAAGAAACAGACAGATTCTTTAGATGAGCAGGCAGTTGATTAAAATATTTTAGGCAGTATATAAAGCAATGCTGTTATTTTTACATATTGGTTTAGTATAAAGTGGTCTGATATCCTTACCACGTGTCATACTAATAGATTTCGTATGTAAAGAGTTTAGATGAGAATAATGATAATTTAAACAATTCGTTATATAAAGTTGTTCAATATTATATATATATATATATATATATATATATATATATATATATATATATATATTGTGTTTACCGTCGTCCGACTATTGTGGACATTTGGGCTAATGCAGACGATGGGATGATTTATAGCGTATGAAAATGCCAAGCCCTGGCTGGGAATCGCACCCGAGTCCTCGGGGTGAAAGCCCAGTACGCTATCAACTAGGCCACCGAGGCGGCCTTATATATATATATATATATATATATATATATATATATATATATATATATATATATATATTATATTACATATATAATATATTATAATATTATTATATTATATATTATGTATTATAATATTACATATATCATAATATATATTATATATTTATTTATAAATTAAATTAACAATACAAAAATAAACCTTCACTGAAACCAAAATAATTCTCTTAATTTTAATGAATTTTGGAAATTCAAAAAACTAATTTATACACACGCGCACACGAACACAAACATTAACATACACAAATAAACGCGCGCGCGCGGGAGGGTCAGACAGTTCCCGACAATGAAAATTTACTAAAAGTACGTACACACGTCTTCCACCGTTCATACAATTGTCGGAAACACTCCTGAAAGCCATTTTGGAAATTTCGTTTAGCCGCTACGTCGCATTTTCCATCAATACTGCAAACCAGCAAAACGTTGTCCCCCTTCAATGTCACTTTCAGTCGTGGAAACAGGTAAAACTCCGGTGATGCAAGGTCGGGAGAACAGGGAGGTAACATTGTGCTTGGCAAGGTATTGTTTCACCATCAGCGTCGATGTGACAGCATTGTCGTGCAACCACTCGTTCCCTGCCCATTTTTCAGGTCGTTTTCATCTAACTGCAACTCGTAGCCGTTTCAGGATCTTGTAAAATTCTTTGTTAACGGTTTTTCCCTTCAGGAATAAATTAGTGGTAAATCAAACCCTGACGGTAAAAGAAACCTCCATCACTTTACCCCGGCTTCTGTACGAGAGGAGGTTTTTCCTTTCTTGATGTTTTTCGTTTCCATTCAGCAGACTGACGTTTCGTAAAGGAAGCACCGTGTTTTTACCTGTTTCCACGACACCGAAGAGGTATAGTTTTGCTGATTCGTAAGAGGCGATGGAAAAAGCGACGTAGCGGCTAAATGAAATTTCCAAAAATGGCTTTCAGTAGTGTTTCCGACAACTGCATGAACTGAGGAAGATGTTTTTATTTTAAGGCGAAAAGCACATTGAGGCTATTATCGCCTCCCTAAATGTAAGTGTGAGCGTAAAGTGTTAGCCTGCACCTCCCCCCGCGCGGTGAAACACGGAAGAAGTGTGTACATTCAGGAGGAGAGTATTTTGAAGGAAAATTTCATTGTCCAATTCCGGTAACAATTTTTATCTTATTTATCTGTCTATATTTTTAACGGTTCGTCAAAAAGTGATCTAGAGATCACGATCGGCTCTCATTTCAAGGTCTTAATGTGATTACAGCTCCAATAGCTTATTTTCGAATAAAAATTCGCTAATTAGAAAAAACTTTCTATACTTACAACAAACCCTTCGTCAGCGAATTCTGGCTAGCGAAAGGTTTTTGTTAAACTAATTGCTCCTTTAGGAACCCGTATAGGAGCACATTTAATAGTTTCGTATTATTGTTTACGTGATAAATTGAATATAGCGGGTCGCAGAACACACACAGCAGACTCTCGGTAATCCGGCGTGCATCGGACACTGCCATTGCCGGATTACCGAAACGGACGGATTATCGAAAAAGGAAAATAAATGACAGTAAAATAGTATGTAAACTGATATTCATTACAGTACAATACAATCACTTTTACTTTAATAACAGAGTTTAAAATACTGAATTATTATTGGGAAAAAAACATCAAAAAAACTTAAAATCTCTTAAATTTACCGTGAAAAAACATTAAAACTTCTCTATGTATATTAGGTTACACAATACGTGTGAACGAAAATTTTATAGAAGCGTTTGCTAAAACAACAAACTAGCTGCACCTATTGAGAGGATTTAGACATCCCTCGCGGTACCCGAGTCTAGCACACTTACACTTACGACTTTAACACTTTACACTCACACTTACATTACGGGAGGCGATAATAACTTCAATGTGTTTTTCGCCTTAAAATAACAACAAAAATGTTATTAGAAACATAAATTATTGCAGTTTCTTTAAGCTTCTGTATGAAAGGAGCAACATCAACATCGCGCGGTATTTTTTCACCAGAAATAGACAAAAAAACGTACTCTATACCGATTCTTAAATTTATCCAACCACCCATCACTGGCCTTAAAGTCATCTTTTGTCCGCCATTTTATTTGCAATAAATATTTGCTTTTCACGCATTATCTCCCCCGAAATCGGTGTACGTTTGTGTTTTTCTTGTTAAAACCAGGAAGAAAGCGTTTGTTCGATCTCCGGAAGCTAGCCGAACATAATTGTTTATCGTTTACTTGACACACAATCGTGATTGTTGCGTGCGATTTTAATTTTTCATTATTTTTTTAATTTTAAGGTGAAAAGCACATTGAGGCTATTATCGCCTCCCTAAATGTAAGTGTGAGTGTAAAGTGTTAAAGTCGTAAGTATAGTGTTGTAAGTGTAAGTATGTGTTAGACTCGGGTACCACGAGGGACGTCTAAATCCTCTCAGCTAGTCTGCACCCCCCGTGGGGCTTTTTTTAAAAAGAACACAAACAAATAACACCGACTGTTCACTGCACGTGACGGATTGTCGCGAGAACACTGTACAAAGTAAAACAAAAAATGTTCTAAAACAATACGTATTTTTAATTTGCAGTGCGATAACTTAGTTAAAAAAAATTATAGTAAGTGTATCGCATAGGCCTATATTAATTTCGAGTCTCTAACCCTTTTTCTCAGCACATACTATTCGTAAAGGCATAGATGAGGTATCTTTAGAAATATTGTTTAACCGGCTTCTGACATTGCAAAACCATTTTGCGCTAAAACTTACTGTTTGTGGAAAATTTTAACGTAAAAGACACTTTTAACTATCATAGGCAAAACGACATAATGGATGCGCATGCGCGGCACCACAAATCAGACAATATTTTGTATATTTTATGAAGCTAACTTCACGAATAGACAATCCCATTGCAAATGTCACATTTTTGCATAACGTGCTTAGAACAATTTCAATAAAAATCATTAAACTTACAGGTTATATGGCCCTACTGATAGTCCCCTATTACTGCCCGTCGTACAAGCCAGGACAAGCATTTCGAATATCAAACACATGTTTTGGATATATTTTTACACAACACATGTTTTTACACAAATATATTTGTGATTTCTCATTCCATCTTGCATTTATCTTTGGTTAATACGGATATCATAAAATACGAAGTACAATTAAAAGGTCAAAATACAGTTAGAGGTTATTGGGACTTTGCGAAGTACAGTTTGAGGTTATTATGGAATTTGTGATATACCAGGTAAGAAGCAAACATAATGTTCTAATTCTTTTTATATTCTTCTTCTTTTCTACTAAGATTATTATCACTATGTTCAGTATAATGATCTGCCTTCCCTAGTTTCGTTAATTCTACTTTCGTTGACTCGTTTCGGATAACCTCAATCTTCAAAAACTATATCTATATTGGTCACCAATATTATGGCCCGTCCTATTTATAATTTTCTATCCCCACCTCGTACCCCTCTTCTATTTAACACGTGTATAGTAAACCTGACGTGCTCGCTTCTGATTGGCTCTTCAAAATCATACGTTTTCGCTCGCTTCTGATTGGCTCCTTTCAAACTGTCTCTTCAACGGTCGTACCTCCTGTTAATTTTTGAATTTTTTTAGATTTTAAACGTAATATCTGCTTGCGACGATATCTGTTCATTTATTATGTTTTCTTCCTTTAATTTTGATTTAAAAATTTCCAAGTTCTCTAAAATGTTCATACGTCTTCCTCTTTCTGCCATATGTAGTACCTTCATTGAGCTTTCTATTTCTCGAGGTTTGTGTCCCTCTTTTATTAAATGTGACGCATAATTTGAATCATTTTTGCCGTATTTGAATGATCTTGCATGTTCTTTAAACCTAGTTCTATATTTTCGTCCCGTTTGTTCAATGTAGACTGCCTCGCATCCACACTGTATTCTGTATACACCATTCTTACTATATTTGTCCTTTTCTTCTATATTCTTTGTCAGTTTGTTCCTTACCGTATTATTTGTAGCCATTGCTATATCTATATCATTTTCTAAAAAAATTTTTAAATTTATATGCCTCTTTCACCGTATATGTTAATTTAGCCCATTTTTTATCCTCTTTTATCGCTGTTTTCTTCCTCTCTCTTTCTTTTAATTCTTCGTAACAGATTTCTTATAATTTTTAAATCATAATCGTTGTTCACTGCTATTTGGAAAATTGTATTCAATTCTTCTTTATATTCATTCATTCCTCTTTAGTGGTACATTTAATATTCTATTGAACATGTGCCTAAACGCCGCTATTTTATGTTCTAATGGGTGGTTGTTCTAACATTTATTTACTTATTTGAATTTGAATATTACAACTTCTCATTACACCTCTCTTTAACAACAGGTCAATGTAAATATTACTGTCGATGACAGTTATAAATTTGTGATTATTATTCCAAACCGATCGCTTTTCGATTTATTTTTTTAAACACGTTTTCCCTTCCAACCACCGCCCTCGCCCCAACAACTACTGTTATTCAAAATTCCGTGATCATTTAAAACTTCATAGTGCGAAACTTCGCACTGGCTCCCTGGTTTAACATAAATATATGTTTTAGATATTTATTTAACAAACAAAAAACTAAGTCTAACAGAAATGTAACTAGATCAAATATCTTTAAAGAAATTCTCAACAAGTTTTGTTTGGAACTCTAACGCATTTAAAAATAATCCGCCTATTTATAAACAATATTAGCATTTTTTGTAGATAATTTAATTTAAATTAGACTCGTCCTAAAATCGTTTATAACAAAACTGTTTTTCTATGAGAGATAAAACAAGTTAATTTTTTATTTTTATATTCTTCTTCTTTTTTGCTAGGATTATTGTCAATATGGTCAGTATAATATTCTGCCTTCCCTAGCTTGGTCAATTCTTCTTTCGTTGGCCAAAATATATATATATATATATATATAGAAATATTTTTTGAATATGGATGTTCTCCGAAACGCGTCAACGAAAGAAGAAATGACGGAGCTAAAGAAGGCAGATTATTATACTGAACATAGTTATTTTTTACTCTATAATCGTTATTCAGACATTATGGAGAGAAACAATATTTCCCACAAACGTAAACAAAGAGGAATAGTGAAGCGGGGGGGATAATGTGGAGAGAAGGGAAAAGCAAACGCACCCGTGGCAACACCACTGTAAACGAACTGCATTCTAAATACACTTACACTATCTTCATTCATAAATCTGAACTTTAATAAACGATTCTACGAGCCTGATGAGCTTCTGTAAAAAATATGGACGGAACGAACTACTTCAAAATCTAATTCAATTAACAAACTAGTTTGATTTTCTTTAGCTTAATTTATTAATTACCGGTATATTTAATATTACATACTAATAAGCCGCCTCGGTGACCTAGTGGATAGCGTACTAGGCTTTCACCCCGAGGACCCGGGTTCGATTCCCTGCGAAAGCTTGGCATTTTCATACGCTATAAAAATCATCCCATCGTCTGCAACAACACAATGAAATGAACTAACGCTGACAACAATGCGTATACGGACTAACAATGATGACGCTAGGAGCGCTGTCAACGAATTGACATTTCTCAAATAATTTCGTTGATTCGTTAAATAAATATAAACACAAGCGCAAGCGAACACGCACGCAGACACGCGCGCGCGCATACAAACACACATAGATGGCCAACAATAAAAAAATAGAGTAAATTTTTATAAATTTATCTAAACTGGTAAAGTATTTCTTATTAAAGTGTAAAGTGTTTGTATATTTGAATTTCGTAAATCGAGGTAAAGGAGACTGCATTTATTTATGTAACAATATTTCATTCATAACAATATTAACATGTATCACGTTTAACTTTTAACAGTCACATAAGAAAATGTACAACAGCTTATATAAATAATTTGCAGTAAAAATTTCTCAACTTTCAGAAAACTGTATTTTTATTTGCATTTTCTGAATTTCAAAAGTTGTACCAGGTATGCAGAGTCTGCTCTTTTGAAGAGGGGGAGATCTCATAAGTAATTTCCTAGGTACGATTAGTATTAATTGTACAGTGATTTACTAATGTACACTGACAATTTCTTTCTGTGCAACTTCGATTAGTGGCGTTTGGTTAGGCATAACCTTGTGTTAACTCTCAATACCATTACCGGTCCTCTAGAATACGCACGTTTCGTTTAAACTTGATACACCACGGAAGCAGCGTAGTTATTTTAAACGCACGTTTCGTTTAAACTTGATACGCCACGAAAGCTGCGTAGTTATTTTAAAAGTACGTTTCGTTTAAACTTGATACGCCACGAAAGCTGCGTAGTTATTTTAAACGCACGATTCGTTTAAACTTGATACGCCACGAAAGCTGCGTAGTTATTTTAAAAGCACGTTTCGTTTAAACTTGATACGCCACGAAAGCTGCGTAGTTATTTTAAACGCCCGTTTCGTTTAAACTTGATACGCCACGAAAGCTGCGTAGTTATTTTAAAAGTACGTTTCGTTTAAACTTGATACGCCACGAAAGCTGCGTAGTTATTTTAAAAGTACGTTTCGTTTAAACTTGATACGCCACGAAAGCTGCGTAGTTATTTTAAAAGTACGTTTCGTTTAAACTTGATACGCCACGAAAGCTGCGTAGTTATTTTAAAAGTACGTTTCGTTTAAACTTGATACGCCACGAAAGCTGCGTAGTTATTTTAAAAGTACGTTTCGTTTAAACTTGATACGCCACGAAAGCTGCGTAGTTATTTTAAAAGTACGTTTCGTTTAAACTTGATACGCCACGAAAGCTGCGTAGTTATTTTAAACGCACGTTTCGTTTAAACTTGATACGCCACGAAAGCTGCGTAGTTATTTTAAACGCACGTTTCGTTTAAACTTGATACGCCACGAAAGCTGCGTAGTTATTTTAAACGCACGTTTCGTTTAAACTTGATACGCCACGAAAGCTGCGTAGTTATTTTAAACGCACGTTTCGTTTAAACTTGATACGCCACGAAAGCTGCGTAGTTATTTTAAAAGTACGTTTCGTTTAAACTTGATACGCCACGAAAGCAGCGTAGTTATTTTAAAAGTACGTTTCGTTTAAACTTGATACGCCACGAAAGCTGCGTAGTTATTTTAAAAGTACGTTTCGTTTAAACTTGATACGCCACGAAAGCTGCGTAGTTATTTTAAACGCACGATTCGTTTAAACTTGATACGCCACGAAAGCTGCGTAGTTATTTTAAACGCACGATTCGTTTAAACTTGATACGCTACGAAAGCTGCGTAGTTATTTTAAACGCACGATTCGTTTAAACTTGATACGCTACGAAAGCTGCGTAGATATTTTAAAAGCTCGTTTCGTTTAAACTAGATACGCCACGAAAGCAGCGTAGTTATTTTAAACGCACGATTCGTTTAAACTTGATACGCTACGAAATCTGCGTAGATATTTTAAAAGCTCGTTTCGTTTAAACTAGATACGCCACGAAAGCAGCGTAGTTATTTTAAGCGCACGTTTCGTTTAAACTTGATACGCCACGAAAGCTGCGTAGTTATTTTAAAAGCACGTTTCGTTTAAACTTGATACGCCACGAAAGCTGCGTAGTTATTTTAAAAGTACGTTTCGTTTAAACTTGATACACCACGGAAGCAGCGTAGTTATTTTAAACGCACGATTCGTTTAAACTTGATACGCTACGAAAGCTGCGTAGATATTTTAAAAGCTCGTTTCGTTTAAACTAGATACGCCACGAAAGCAGCGTAGTTATTTTAAACGCACGATTCGTTTAAACTTGATACGCTACGAAAGCTGCGTAGATATTTTAAAAGCTCGTTTCGTTTAAACTAGATACGCCACGAAAGCAGCGTAGTTATTTTAAGCGCACGTTTCGTTTAAACTTGATACGCCACGAAAGCTGCGTAGTTATTTTAAAAGCACGTTTCGTTTAAACTTGATACGCCACGAAAGCTGCGTAGTTATTTTAAAAGTACGTTTCGTTTAAACTTGATACACCACGGAAGCAGCGTAGTTATTTTAAACGCACGATTCGTTTAAACTTGATACGCTACGAAAGCTGCGTAGATATTTTAAAAGCTCGTTTCGTTTAAACTAGATACGCCACGAAAGCAGCGTAGTTATTTTAAACGCACGATTCGTTTAAACTTGATACGCTACGAAAGCTGCGTAGATATTTTAAAAGCTCGTTTCGTTTAAACTAGATACGCCACGAAAGCAGCGTAGTTATTTTAAGCGCACGTTTCGTTTAAACTTGATACGCCACGAAAGCTGCGTAGTTATTTTAAAAGCACGTTTCGTTTAAACTATATACGCCACGAAAGCTGCGTAGTTATTTTAAACGCACGATTCGTTTAAACTTGATACGCCACGAAAGCTGCGTAGTTATTTTAAAAGCACGTTTCGTTTAAACTATATACGCCACGAAAGCTGCGTAGTTATTTTAAACGCACGATTCGTTTAAACTTGATACGCCACGAAAGCTGCGTAGTTATTTTAAAAGCACGTTTCGTTTAAACTATATACGCCACGAAAGCTGCGTAGTTATTTTAAACGCACGATTCGTTTAAACTTGATACGCTAAGAAAGTTTCATTTTAACTTGATTCGCCACGAAAGCTGCGTATTTTTATTTATTATTTTAACCGCACGTTTCGTTTTAACGTTCTCTACTTTATTTTATACTCTATTACTCCATTTTATTACTCTATTTTATAAATATTTTGAGGCTGAAGTTTGATTTGTTGCCTAATTATTTTTTTATAGAATAACTATAGTAGTAATATTATTAATGTGTTTTTATGGCTTCAAAAGTTAATTTCATCATAGTTTTTAAAAAACTTATATTTTTCTACTAAAAATTTTACAAATATTTCAAGGCTGCAGTTTTGATTTTTTGCTTAATTTTTT
>CM040182.1:22238433-22283433 GCA_022606455.1 Callitettix versicolor
TTAGGTAGTTGTCGATATATATATATATTGCAAACTAGCTGCACCTATTGAGAGGATTTAGACGTCCTTCGCGGTACCCGAGTCTAACACACACTTACACTTACAACACTACACTTAACACTCACACTTACATTTAGGGAGGCGATAATAGCCTCAATGTACATTTCGCCTTAAAATAACTCTCTCTCTCTCTCTCTCTCTCTCTCTCTATATATATATATATATATATATATATATATATATATATATATATACTTTCACCCCGAGGACCCGGGTTCGATTCCCGGACAGGGCTTGGCATTTTCATACGCTGTAAATCATCCCATCGTCTGCATTAGCCCACGTGCGAACAATAGTCGAACTTTAATACATATCATATATATATATATATATATATATATATATATATATATATATATATATATATATAAAACTACCTAAATTGTTTAAAGGTCAGGATCGGCCCGTATATTAATGTCTCAGGTGTGAAAATTACCTGTTTTTTCAAAGGAAATTCAACGAAAATTACACTTACGTTTCTAATTATTTTACATGTCTCGTTATTCCTTTAGACTACAAACACAACAATCTTCAGAGGCAGTAGAGGTTTCTAATTGACTTTCTTACCATTTTTAGTTTACGCAAGTCTCATTTCTCTGTACTGTTATCCAGATCTGAAACAGAAACGAAAACAATTAACTAACTTCTCAACCGCGTGTATGTCCTCCTCCTCCTCCTCCTTCCTCCCACTCGCTCTCTTCAACTCCCTCCGTAGTCTTTGACAAAAAAAGTAAATAAAAGTTATAAAAATTAAGAAATAAAATACTCTAATACAGTGCTTAATTCAGCGCAAATATTTGTGAGTGTAATTCGCTAAATAGTAATTAATCCACTTTTCCTGTTATACATTAATTTTAAAATAAAAGCTTTATACCTGCAGTAAGTTCCAGCCAATAAAAACTGTGTTTAAATAATAAAATGCAACCAGGTCATTTCTAAAAGTTCCCTTTTCACAAGTGAAACATCGATTCCAGTAAATTTAAATGAAAGTATCGATAATTTTACTAGATCCCGGTATCGCAAATAAGTATAGATACTTCAGGAAAATCGAAAATAATTTGCCGATATTAGTAGTAGTAAATGGAAATACGTAAAACCAATTCTTACACACGTGAATTAAGAAATATAAGACGTACGTAACTAAAACCGTACATGGAAATACGTTAAACCAATTCTTACACACGTAAGGTAAGAAATATAATACGTACGTAACAAAAACAGTAAATGGAAATACGTAAAACCAATTCTTACACACGTAAGGTAAGAAATATAATACGTACGTAACAAAAACAGTAAATGGAAATACGTAAAACCAATTCTTACACACGTGAATTAAGAAATATAAGACGTACGTAACTAAAACAGTAAATGGAAATACGTTAAACCAATTCTTACACACGTGAGGTAAGAAATATAAGACATACGTAACTAAAACAGTAAATGGAAATACGTTAAACCAATTCTTACACATGTAAGGTAAGAAATATAATACGTACGTAACTAAAACAGTAAATGGAAATACGTTAAACCAATTCTTACACACGTGAGGTAAGAAATATAAGACATACGTAACTAAAACAGTAAATGGAAATACGTTAAACCAATTCTTACACATGTAAGGTAAGAAATATAAGACGTACGTACTAAAACAGTAAACGGAAATACGTTAAACCAATTCTTACACTCGTAAGGTAAGAAATATAAGACATACGTAACTAAAACAGTAAATGGAAATACGTTAAACCAATTCTTACACACGTGAATTAAGAAATATAAGACGTACGTAACTAAAACAGTAAATGGAAATACGTTAAACCAATTCTTACACACGTGAGGTAAGAAATATAAGACATACGTAACTAAAACAGTAAATGGAAATACGTTAAACCAATTCTTACACATGTAAGGTAAGAAATATAATACGTACGTAACTAAAACAGTAAATGGAAATACGTTAAACCAATTCTTACACACGTGAGGTAAGAAATATAAGACATACGTAACTAAAACAGTAAATGGAAATACGTTAAACCAATTCTTACACATGTAAGGTAAGAAATATAAGACGTACGTACTAAAATAGTAAACGGAAATACGTTAAACCAATTCTTACACTCGTAAGTAAGAAATATAAGACATACGTAACTAAAACAGTAAATGGAAATACGTTAAACCAATTCTTACACACGTGAGGTAAGAAATATAAGACGTACGTAACTAAAACAGTAAATGGAAATACGTTAAACCAATTCTTACACACGTGAGGTAAGAAATATAAGACATACGTAACTAAAACAGTAAATGGAAATACGTTAAACCAATTCTTACACATGTAAGGTAAGAAATATAATACGTACGTAACTAAAACAGTAAATGGAAATACGTTAAACCAATTCTTACACACGTGAGGTAAGAAATATAAGACATACGTAACTAAAACAGTAAATGGAAATACGTTAAACCAATTCTTACACATGTAAGGTAAGAAATATAAGACGTACGTACTAAAACAGTAAACGGAAATACGTTAAACCAATTCTTACACTCGTAAGGTAAGAAATATAAGACATACGTAACTAAAACAGTAAATGGAAATACGTTAAACAAATTCTTACACACGTGAGGTAAGAAATATAAGACATACGTAACTAAAACAGTAAATGGAAATACGTTAAACCAATTCTTACACACGTGAGGTAAGAAATATAAGACATACGTAACTAAAACAGTAAATGGAAATACGTTAAACCAATTCTTACACATGTAAGGTAAGAAATATAAGACGTACGTAACTAAAACAGTAAACGGAAATACGTTAAACCAATTTTTACACTCGTAAGGTAAGAAATATAAGACATACGTAACTAAAACAGTAAATGGAAATACGTTAAACCAATTCTTACACATGTAAGGTAAGAAATATAAGACGTACGTAACTAAAACCGTAAATGGAAATACTTAAAACCAATTCTTACACACGTGAGGTAAGAAATATAATACGTACGTAACAATAAGCTCGGTATTGCTCAGTGAAGTCTTACACTGGTATCTCATACCATACATTCCTTTAGAGGAAGGTTGGAATGGAGGATCGTTACGCAGGTTCAAGAGCAGATTACGCGGTCAAAGAGGGCAACGGATTGAAGCTCTGACCTGTTACGGGAGGATGCATCGTTACGGCTGAACCGTAGGACGTACGGATGGCCGGAACTGATCACTTAAACGAACTAACGTCACCTAGCCCGTTCACTAAACTAGTTCTATTTATTTAACCTAATTCATTGTTGACCGTTATATTTAACATTTATTATTACAGGCTATTGTACTATATGCCTAATGTATGCTAAATTTTTATATTAAACTTTAATATTACACAATATATCACATATATTATTTTGCGAGTCAACATCACTTTTTCTCAGCACATACTATTCGTGCAGGCATAAATGAGGTAGCTTTAGAAAGATTTTTTAACCGGCCTCCGACATTGCAAAACGATTTTGCACTAAAACTTACTGTTTGTGGATAATTTTAACATAAAAGACACTTTAAACTGTTAGGCATGCGCATGCGCGGTATCAAAAATCAGACAATATTTTGTATATTTAACGAAGGTAACTTATTAATCACGAATAGACAATCTAATTAAAAATTCCACTTTTTGCATAACGTGCTTAGAATAATTTCAATATTTACTTAAAATTCATTAAACAGTAGGGTTATGTGGCCCTACTGACAGTCCCCTACCCGTCGTTCAAGCCCGGACAAGCATTTCAAATGCCAAACACATGTTTTGGACACTGTTTTTACAAAAGGATATTTGCGATTTCTCCTTCCATCATGCATTGATCTATTGTTAATACGGACATCGTAAAATACAAAGTCAGCTACAAACAAAATGTCAAAATACAGTTACAGGTTAACAAGCACGCGTTTACAATTGACTAGAAGACAGTTACCTATTAAAATTGCGTTTGCTATTACTATAAACAAGTCGCAGGGACAAATACTTCAAAGAGCAGGATTGTGATTACCAAGTGCCGTCTTTACTCATGGACAATTGTATGTCGCCTTTTCAAGGGTAACACTCCGCAGGGGGTGCAGACTAGCTGCACCTATTGAAAGGATTTAGACGTCCCTCGCGGTACCCGAGTCTAATACGCATACAATATTACACACTTACAACACTACACTTGCGACTTTAACATTTTACACTCACACTTACATTTAGGGAGGCGATAATAGTCTTAATGTGCTTTTCGCCTTAAAATAAAAAAAAAATCAAGGGTAACTAAATCAACTAACTTGTTTGTATCCATTAAAGAAAATGAAATACAAAAAGTACAAGATTACATTCTTACATCAAATACTGTATACAACGAGGTATTGTAATGTCCTGTAAAAATTACGACTAAAAAAAAACAATTATCAGTAATGACATACAATTGACTCATAAATGTGTGATTAGTCGCCTCGGTAGCCTAGTAGATAGCGTACTGGGCTTTCACCCCGAGGACCCGGGTTCGATTCCCGGCCAAGGCTTGGCATTTTCATACGCTATAAATCATCCCATCGTCTGCATTAGCCCAAGTGTGCGCAATAGTCGGACGTTAAACAAAAAAAAAAGTTATTATTATTTTAAACCGATCGCTTTTCGATTTATTTTTTAAACATGTTTTCCCTCCTTCCAACTACCGCCCTAACCCCAATAAATACTGTTATTCAAAAGGCTGTGTTTACTTACAACCTACATAGTGCGAATTTCTCTCTGGTGATAAACTAAATTAGGAATGATTTCGTCTAAATGATTCGAATAGGAATATTTCACAGCGTAAAGCTCGCTGCGCACTAAAAGACTAAACGAACTATGAAATGAACTAACGCTCACAACAATGCGTATACGAACTAATTGACACGCGAACCAGCTGAACTGGACGCGACCTAGTTAACACTGATAACGCTCGGAGCGCTATCAACGAACTGAAGTTTCCTAATTAAATAATTTCCTTGATCCGTTCGGCACTGAAGTAGCATCAACTAGTATTTATAATTAATACTTACTGTTTAAAAAAAGAATTTAACATATATATTTACAAACTTTGGTACATAAAACGATACTTAACATTAATAAACACAATTTGAACATTATTGAGACACTCTGTGCATAAGTAAAACTATTAACATATTTATTTACTAATTTGCTTTAAAAACATCACAAATTCTAATTTCGTGGATGTCGTACTGCTTCTCCTTCATTCAAGGCTTTAGAGAAGCCTCTCTCTATTAATCTACGAATTTATTTATACGTAAGTCAAGAAATAAAATGTATACTTAGTTCAAATTGGCAACTAAATAATGCTGTATCTACAATTTGCGAACAGTGACTCAAGAAGAGTCAATAATAAATCTCCGGCGGCGAGAAAAATATTGATGTAAGTCATTCCATTCGTTCGCGAACTATTGTAGAATTGAACTAATGAACGAAATGAACTAATGAACGAAATGAACTAATGAACTAATCGAACTAAACTAGTAGAAGAAACTGACTCATACCATTCGTTCGTGAACTATTGTAGAATTGAACTAATGAACGAAACGAACTACTGAAATAATCTAACTGAACTAGTAGAATAAACTCAGTCATTCCATTAGTTCGGAATTACTGTAGACTTGAACTAGTGAACGAAACGAACTACTGAACTAGTAGAATAAACTGAGTCACTACGTTCGTTCGGAACTATTGTAGAATTGAACTAGTGAACGAAATGAACTACTGAACTAATCGAACTGAACTAGTAGAATAAACTGAGTCACTACGTTCGTTCGGAACTATTGTAGAATTGAACTAGTGAACGAAATGAACTACTGAACTAATCGAACTGAACTAGTAGAATAAACTGAGTCACTACGTTCGTTCGGAACTATTGTAGAATTGAACTAGTGAACGAAATGAACTACTGAACTAATCGAACTGAACTAGTAGAATAAACTGAGTCACTACGTTCGTTCGGAACTATTGTAGAATTGAACTAGTGAACGAAATGAACTACTGAACTAATCGAACTGAACTAGTAGAATAAAGTGAGTCATACCATTCGTTCGCGAACTATTGTAGAATTGAACTAGTGAACGAAATGAACTACTGAACTAATCGAACTGAACTAGTAGAATAAAGTGAGTCATACCATTCGTTCGCGAACTATTGTAGAATTGAACTAGTGAAAGAAATGAACTACTGAATTAATCGAACTAAACTAGTAGAATAAACTTAGTCATTCTATTCCTTCGCGAACTATTGTAGAATTGAACTAGTGAACGAAACGAACTACTGAACTAATCGAACTAAACTAGTAGAATAAACTGAGTCACTACGTTCGTTCGGAACTACTGTACAATTGAACTAGTGAACGAAATGAACTACTTAACTGATCGAACTGAAGGAGTAGAATAAACTGAGTCATTCCATTCGTTCGCGAACTACTGTAGAATTGAACTGGCGAACGAAATGAACTACTGAACTAATCAAACCAAACTAGTAGAATAAACTGTGTCATTCCATTCGTTCGCGAACTGTTGTAGAATTGAACTAGTGAACGAAATGAACTATTGAATTAATCGAATTAAACTAGTATAATAAACATTCGTTCGCGAATTATTGTAGAATTTAACTAGTGAACAAAATGAACTACAGAACTAATCGAACTAAACATTATAAGGATATAATGTACAGGCATAGTCTGTACTGTACACGAAGACCTCCGCAGGGGGTGCAGACTAGCTGCACCTCTTGAGAGGATTTAAATGTCCCTCGCGGTACCGGAGTCTAACACACACTTACATTTACAACACAACACTTTACACTCACACTTACATTTGGGGAGGCGATAATAGCCCAATGTGCTTTTCGTCTTAAAATATCAAAAAATGATCTCGAAGGCGCCAAGTATGCAGAATCAGCACTATTACTTTAAGAAAATAATAGTTGCTTTTGTTTATTCTACCTCCGGTTGCAGTTGATGTATTGTAATTACATAAGAAGCCGTTAGGAGCGCTTTGCGAGAAGGAACTATGAGAACTACATATTTCACCGCTGAGTAGCTCATATAGAAGATGAATTCATTTTGATCCATTCGTTCTAGAACGCTCTAGTAGGACGCGCGTTTAACGTATGCCTAAGCCAGGGAGAAAGGCTGCGTGGCCAAGAAGGAAGCTTACCTTTACGTATGCGGACTCCGGATAAGAGCCTATCTTATCTGCGCATGCGTAGCTCTATATGAATGGACTTATAATATCCCTAACTACCTGTGGGATTTTAATGGTTGGAAACAAAACATCGAAACCCGCAAAACCCGAGGGAAGTGGCAAACGTGGACCTGGAAAGTGAAAATGCAGGAGGTGGAGGACCTGGGGTTGTACCCTAACCCCACTGAACCCGCAAACTGTGGGGTGTATACGTGTGCGGCAGGCGTTGTGTTTTTAAACTCTACCGTTCGCAATTTTAATCCGATCTGACACGACCGCAGCACAATAATCGATTTTGGTAAATAGCTGTTTAACAGTTTCAAAACTGCGCCTATTTCAAAACTTAAATAATTCGTAAATTTTAAACATGTCACTGAATGATCCGATTTTCATTTTGGTACCTCCAGTGCAATTTAAAAGACTAAGATGTTAATATTTTAATTGTGGATATGACAGTAGAATTATGATCTTTAAGAAAGTGCATAGAGAAATTATTGTTGGAGATTCGCTTCCATTACTTCAGCTAGACAGTTGCGTGCGTAGAAAAATTATTGTTGGAGATTCGCTTCCATTACTTCAGCTAGACAGTTGCGTGCGTAGAAAAATTATTGTTGGAGATTCGCTTCCATTACTTCATGTAGACAGTTGCGTGCGTAGAAAAACTATTGTTGGAGATTCGCTTCCATTACTTCAGCTAGACAGTTGCGTGCGTAGAAAAATTATTGTTGCAGATTCGCTTCCATTACTTCAGCTAGACAGTTGCGTGCGTAGAAAAATTATTGTTGGAGATTCGCTTCCATTGCTTCATGTAGACAGTTGCGTGCGTAGAAAAATTATTGTTGGAGATTCGCTTCCATTACTTCATGTAGACAGTTGTGTGCGTAGAAAAATTATTGTTGGAGATTCGCTTCCATTACTTCAGCTAGACAGTTGCGTGCGTAGAAAAATTATTGTTGGAGATTCGCTTCCATTACTTCAGCTAGACAGTTGCGTGCGTAGAAAAATTATTGTTGGAGATTCGCTTCCATTACTTCAGCTAGGCAGTTGCGTGCGTAGAAAAATTATTGTTGGAGATTCGCTTCCATTACTTCAGCTAGGCAGTTGCGTGCATAGAAAAATTATTGTTGGAGATTCGCTTCCATTACTTCAGCTATACAGTTGCGTGCGTAGAAAAATTATTGTTGGAGATTCGCTTCCATTACTTCAGCTATACAGTTGCGTGCGTAGAAAAATTATTGTTGCAGATTCGCTTCCATTACTTCAGCTAGACAGTTGCGTGCGTAGAAAAATTATTGTTGGAGATTCGCTTCCATTACTTCAGCTAGACAGTTGCGTGCGTAGAAAAATTATTGTTGCAGATTCGCTTCCATTACTTCAGCTAGACAGTTGCGTGCGTAGAAAAATTATTGTTGGAGATTCGCTTCCATTACTTCAGCTAGACAGTTGCGTGCGTAGAAAAATTATTGTTGGAGATTCGCTTCCATTACTTCAGCTAGACAGTTGCGTGCGTAGAAAAATTATTGTTGGAGATTCGCTTCCATTACTTCAGCTAGGCAGTTGCGTGCATAGAAAAATTATTGTTGGAGATTCGCTTCCATTACTTCAGCTATACAGTTGCGTGCGTAGAAAAATTATTGTTGGAGATTCGCTTCCATTACTTCAGCTAGACAGTTGCGTGCGTAGAAAAATTATTGTTGGAGATTCGCTTCCATTACTTCAGCTAGACAGTTGCGTGCGTAGAAAAATTATTGTTGCAGATTCGCTTCCATTACTTCAGCTAGACAGTTGCGTGCGTAGAAAAATTATTGTTGGAGATTCGCTTCCATTACTTCATGTAGACAGTTGCGTGCGTAGAAAAATTATTGTTGGAGATTCGCTTCCATTACTTCAGCTAGACAGTTGCGTGCGTAGAAAAATTATTGTTGGAGATTCGCTTCCATTACTTCAGCTAGACAGTTGCGTGCGTAGAAAAATTATTGTTGGAGATTCGCTTCCATTACTTCAGCTAGACAGTTGCGTGCGTAGAAAAATTATTGTTGGAGATTCGCTTCCATTACTTCAGCTAGGCAGTTGCGTGCGTAGAAAAATTATTGTTGGAGATTCGCTTCCATTACTTCAGCTAGACAGTTGCGTGCGTAGAAAAATTATTGTTGGAGATTCGCTTCCATTACTTCATGTAGACAGTTGCGTGCGTAGAAAAATTATTGTTGGAGATTCGCTTCCATTACTTCAGCTAGACAGTTGCGTGCGTAGAAAAATTATTGTTGGAGATTCGCTTCCATTACTTCATGTAGACAGTTGCGTGCGTAGAAAAATTATTGTTGGAGATTCGCTTCCATTACTTCATGTAGACAGTTGCGTGCGTAGAAAAATTATTGTTGGAGATTCGCTTCCATTACTTCAGCTATACAGTTGCGTGCGTAGACAAATTATTATTGGAGATTCGCTTCCATTACTTCATGTAGACAGTTGGTGCGTAGAAAAATTATTGTTGGAGATTCGCTTCCATTACTTCGGCTAGACAGTTGCGTGCGTAGAAAAATTATTATTGGAGATTCGCTTCCATTACTTCAGCGAGACAGTTGCGTGCATAGAAAAATTATTATTGGAGATTGGCTTCCATTACTTCAGCTAGACAGTTGCGTGCATAGAAAAATTATTGTTTGACATTCGCTTCCATCACGTCAGATAGATAGGTACGTTACTAAGTTTATTTCACGGTTTTGTGATTACGTATGAAATGTTTAAGTAGGCATAACCTAAAACATGGATTACCATCGTGCATGTATATATCGTTAGCAAGTCATCCTACTAGAAATGTCTTAATGCTCATTCATTTATCGGTGAAATCAGATTTTCAAAATAGTGTAAGATAAACACATATTGTTGGAGAGATGAGCGTAAAAATCTAAATTAATTCGCATTTTTAAATGGAAAATACTAAAATGATGGCGGCCGATGTTATTTCTAGTTATTTTTCACGTAATTTGGAAAATTAAATGCCAATTAACATAGATTTTAAAGCTGGCGGAACCAGAAAAAAAATGTAAGATTGAATTTTTTTTCAATCACGTAGGCCTAATAGACACAGCTGCGTGCCATGATTATTTACAAGGCTCGGTGGTCGAAGCGGCTAAAGCATTGGACAATCTGCAGCGTCACTCAATCTGCGCACCTAAATGTTTTTATTTCCAGCCGCGGTTGCTCACGTTGCTTTTCCCTTACCGTTAACACTTCTCCCTCGTCCGCTTTAGACGCCTTGCACACCAAAGCCGAGCCGGGCGAAGCGATGCCAAGCCAAGCTGAGCAAAATCTGCGATGCATTCACACTCAGAAGGTTTTCTATGCTTGTAGTGAGATGTGCTTTTATCCTTCCTAGCTGTCCCGCCCGGCGTCTTATTTGAAAGCTCCCATATGAACAGCGTAATCAGTGGTCGGGCGATTTTCGCCCGGTTTGGCCCGGCTTTGTTATGAAACCCACCTTAGTCTGACCGGCATAAAGTATGGACGTTAAGGGGGGGGGGAAATATTTCGACTGAACGAGTTTAGACGACGATAAAAAGGAGCGCGTTTTTGTAACGAAAATAAATTAAACGCCAACAGGCACGTACGGCGTATTTGAATCCGTTCGTGTTAGCAACCGAAATGGAAACGTGGCCAGCAGTTGGTTTTGGGTCTACATAAAGATTGTGTCAACAAACGTGCAGACAGCGCAGATTGTAAAACCTTTCCGTGAAACAACACGTACAAACGTATCCCGAGATTGGAAGCAGTAGACCGCTATAAGCGTCTACAGTAACCTATACTTACAAGGCACTTAATAACACTTGTTGTTATGGTCAGGCCTAACTAGAAATAGGTTTTCATTTCTTCTCCATTAATTACAATTAGATTCTATTGGTAATATTTGGCAGTTCTTTAAACTTTTTTTTTAATTTTAAGGTGAAAAGCGCATTTAGGCTATTAACGCCTCCCTAAATGTAAGTGTGTGTTGGACTCGGTTTGGTTGAATTGGTGCAGCTAGTCTGTATACAGCTTAAACTCTAATAATTCGATGTCGCGTGTCGAGGCTCAATAGGTATTTTATACGCCATTTTGAAAATGCTGAACAGATTATTGCCGGGTAACGAAATTGTCCAAGCTATTACCAAAATTGATTTTTTCGGTCGTCTGAATCAAATCGTACCCAAATTGGGTGTGCTGACGCGCGCGCGCACACATTTTATATTTACCTTTCATTTTTTTAAATACGTCATTTCACCATCACGAACAACGTTAAAATCTGAATAAACATTTTTAATTTCCAACTTTTATTGGAAATCTGGAAATTCACTTTCGTAATACGCGAAAGTTCAAAACAGTTCAAATGTATGCACATTTTAACGATATTACAGTTAATTCATACTTTCCAAAAAAAGGTGCCTTGTTCTTACTCTTGTAAATTATTATCGACTGTTGAAAGATAAACTTGAGTGTTTAACATCTAAGATGCAGTACCCACGCCATTAAATACAAACGTACTAGAAGTACAGCAACCATTATAAAAAGCGTGCTCGATATCAGCGGCTAAAGTCCAAGTAATTGGACTATCTGCCGCTACGAACGCTGCAAGGACATAGTGGAAGACGTTTGAGAAAATAGACAGTACTATTTAACAGTAGTTGAACACTTTGCCGTAAGATGTCACCAGCAGCGAGCGCTCGCATATTTATAAGGGTTATCATTCCACTACGTTTATATTCAATGCCCAAACCTCCAAACGTACACGCCGATTGTTTTGACATTTGGTACGAAAGTACTTTGTATAATGTCAGAAATACGTGTGTAAAGTTTTCCTCCACTCACTTCCGTTTCAAGAAGACTCTGATTTAAAGTTGAGTATGTAGTTACTGGTTATTTCCTGTAATAACGATTGCACGGCAAAACCAATCATAATTTTGACCGCTTCATGCAGAAAGAGCATACAAATTCCTAAAATTGGTCCAGTAAATGTTTTTGTAGAAATTACGGATACCGGTTTCAACAGCAAAAGACGTCACGAGCGCTAACGTAGAGCGCTCTGAATATTAATAAAGAATATACTGCGAGGTTTTCTGTTCTTTGAATAGTTCTATAATACGTACCATTTGTTTAGGCCTACAGAAATTACTGTTCTGTTCTTTTCTCAAATAAAGTAGACACACGTTAATTGTAGCAAAAAGTAAAATATTTCCTTGACTGATCGAAACGTTTTCACGTCTCCCAGTATCCCAAAAAAATTTTGTTTAATTGGAAATCCGTCAGTCCATACGCGGTTGTACCGCGCATTACCGGAGAGCAAATTAATCGACCGATTTTTATGAAATTTTACATCGGTACGGTCGCTATATCTCGGTAAAAAGTATGAAAGCGTCTTCATTGTAACCCCTTAATTTTCTTAAAATCGGCTGAAACGATTTTGATAAAAAAATTTCAAATGTAACCCCAAACAAAGGCCTATTTTAAGTCGCTCTCGCCCCGAAAGAAATTTGTTTAAGACGTACCGAAAAAACTAAAAATTCGGGAATATTTCTCAAAAACCGTTTGACCTTGCTCAAATTTTGGTCGTATACGGTTATAAATCGAGTCAGTGTAGAAAATTAGTGGCAACAAAAAAATTTACAGTCGGAGAGTAAAACGGTAAGAGCCAAAAGCAAACATTGTTCACCTTCAGTTTTTTTTCTTATTTAAAGAAATAAATTTCCAGTTTAAGATGAGTGTTGCTAAGTGGGATATCTATAAAATAATAAATAAATAAAATTATAGTATGTAAACTAGAATAGCCATCAATTAATTAATAAAAAAGTATAAACAACAAAAAACGTAAAACAAAAACTGACACTATATAAGTATAACCATTGAATATAAACGTACTGGATACAGCCACCATTATAAAAAGCGTGCTCGATATTAGCGGCTGAAGTCCAAGTAATTGGACTAACCGTTACTACGAACGCTGCAAGCAGCAAAGACGTTTGAAAAAACATACACTATCTACTTAACTGTAGTTAAACACTTTGCCGTAAGATACCACAAGCAGCGAGTGCTCACATATCTCTCATAAGGGTTATCATTTCGAGTACGTTAGTATGCAATTGCCTATGAATGAAATAGGAAACTAACTATTAAATGAAATAGGAAATTAAATAACACTGTCAGCAAAGCAGTTCTGTGTTAGGCCTACCATCATTAAAATTATCTTATTTCATAATCTGGTATGTCCTACAACCCAATACATAACTCCCACCACACAACGTCGCGATTTCACCCATATAATTGGTAATTATGTTTTTTTAATATTTTCAATAATTTGCAGTACCGTCTGTCCACTATTCTTACAACTTGATGTGCGCGTGCGTATTTTAATGTTCAAAGGTTGGCTACTCATATATTAGGCCTAAATTATTTACACTTAGGACAGTTGGTACTTGGTGGAAATCCATTATATTAATGAAATAATAACACGTTTTGTATATTTCCGCAATTTTTTATTTTACTCTTGCCCAGCGACTCTTATGGCGGCTTTAGTCTGTCAGTGCTCTAACGAGTGAAACCATGGTTGACAAGACTCAAATAAAATTTATGGAAATATACAAGCGTGTTATTATTTCATTAATATTAGAATTAAGCTTAACGGACTGGAAATTTAATGAATTTCAAAAATTGTACACTGACTTGAACTCTTCATACAACCACATTTTGAGAAATGTCTCACAGAGCCGCCTCGGTAGTCTAGTTGATAGCGTACTGGGCTTTCACTCCGAGGACCCAGGTTCGATTCCAGGCCAGGGCTTGGCATTTTCATATGCTATAAATCACTGCATTAGCCCAAGTGTGCATAATATTCGGACGTTTAACACCAAAAAAAAAAAAAAAAAAAAATCTCATTAACCAATTTCAAACAAGAAGTATTAATTTTTTTTTCTTCTTTCTTCTCTTGTTGTCTCTAAACTGTTCTCTAAACAGTCAACTGCTACTGTTCACTGCTTAGAGCGTTATTTTCGATTAGGTGAAATTAAAAGTCAAACAAGGCATAAAACACAAAACTTGCAAGTAGCATGTACCATATTACGTTAGAAGCGTATAAAGCGTATACAAGTTCAAACTATTTGTTTGCCTATTTGTTATACGGCTATATTATCCTTAAATTAACGGTAGACTAATTTATTAATAGTTTAAACGTCTTTGAAATCATAACTTCAAAATCCAAACAAAATTGTTCAAGTATGTATACCCTACCTAAGTGATCAATTATGTTTTTAACTATATGCCTACGCGGTAAATATTTGTAATTGTGAGTAATTACCGTAATTCTTTGTAATTACTGTATTGTTTGAACTGACACTTTGTGTTCCTTCTAATATATAATTCCGTAGTATTGGAATCTTTTTTAAAAAAACCTAATCACCCGTTTGAAAAAAAAACACTAATCAATATTTAGCCTTAACACTTACGCTAAACCAAAACAACAAATAATAAATATCTATTACAAAAAATAAAAATCATATATCATGTTTTCTCTTTCTTTTTTATTTTAATTACGATAATTTCTTCGAAAACGCGACAAATTAACATTGCTAGTTTTTCAATGAAATCAGCTGATATTTACAAACTAATATAACACAAGTGATATTTTAATAAAACTACCAAAATTAAATAAAATATTAATTTCATATACTTAAATCGGTCAAACTTCTTTGTAGTTTCCGTGGTGTAGTGGTTATCACGTGTGCCTCGCGCGCGCGAGGTCTCCGGTTCGATCCCGGCGGAAACTGTAACTTTAAATTATAATTAATTTAATGAGACTTGCGACGCGCAAAATATACTGTTATATATCAATACAAACATGTTCCTCGCATCACGTGTCCCGCAAACTCCATCGGAGTACTTTATTTTGGAATCTTTGAATAATGTCTGAATTAGTCTTCTTGGTACACAGAGTTCTATACCATAGGTCCAAACAGGCTTTATCACTTGGTACAGCAACAGCTTGTTTTGAATAGATAGCTCCGAATTTCTTGCTAGTAACCAATGCATTTTTCTGTATTTTAGATTTAGTTCATCCCATTTTTTCTTGACGTGAGCTCTCCACCTCAATTTACTATCAAGGGTCATTCCGAGGTACTTGGCTGTGTCAGCATAAGGAATTTTTACTACTGGTAAAGTATTAATTATTCTATTTGTAAAGTTAATATGAGTCGATTTCTTCTCATTTATCTTTATTCTCCACCTTTTCATCCAGCTACTCAATGCATTGATGGAGCTTTTGAAATTTATTTGTCGATTCTTCTACAGAATCTCCGACAGCTATTATAGCGGTATCATCCGCAAACGTTGCTACAATAACGTCGTTAGGCACTGGAATATCTCTTGTAAAGATCAGATACAATACCGGGCCCAAAACACTTCCTTGAGGAACACCAGCTGCAATTTTCTTGAGATCAGAATACTCGTCTTCACACGTGACACGAAAGTAACGATCACCTACAATACCGGGCCCAAAACACTTCCTTGAGGAACACCAGCTGCAATTTTCTTGAGATCAGAATACTCGTCTTCACACGTGACACGAAAGTAACGATCAGATACAATACCGGTCCCAAAACACTTCCTTGAGGAACACCAGCTGCAATTTTCTTGAGATCAGAATACTCCTCTTCACACGTGACACGAAAGTAACGATCAGCTACAATACCGGTCCCAAAACACTTCCTCGAGGAACACCACCTGCAATTTTCTTGAGATCAGAATACTCCTCTTCACACGTGACACGAAAGTAACGTTCAGCTACAATACCGGTTCCAAAACACTTCCTTGAGGAACGCCAGCTGCAATTTTCTTGAGATCAGAATACTCCTCTTCACACGAGACACGAAAGTAACGATCAGCTAGGTACGATTTCAAGATTTTATAAAATTGTTCAGGAAAATCTTTCTGAATCTTGTGCTCTACGCCTACATGCCACACTTGGTCAAACGCTTGAGCTATGTCCGAAAAGATAGATGAACATATTTTCTTATTTTCAATGGCATCTTCAATTACATTAACCAGTCCATGCACTACCGATTAAAATGTCAACTTTTTAAATATAACTTAAACTTTTAAAATTCAGTAGCAAAGCACGTTTATTCGGTTAATTTGTACGTTATAAAGCCCAACATCGCAATATGCACAATATAAATTAAAACCTTCAATAATGAAAAACATTAAAGGCATGATAAACACATAAAAGCACTCAGTTAAATACCAGTACTTTAATGAATTGATTTAAAACCACCCTCTTCAAGTTTACTGAACTATCGATGGTACTCAATTTTATAATAAATATCGATTTGTTCACAAAACCCACCGCACAACACGAATGAATCTGAATCATTTACCAATAAATTACTTTTATATTAAATCAAATAGTAATTGAACAATTGTTACCTTTGTATTCAACATTTCTCCCACGCCTGAATAGTGAACAATGAATTCCAATAAAAACGGTGATTGGATAGATATATATATATATATATATATATATATATATATATATATATATATATATATATATATATATATACACACACACACACACACACACACACACACACACACACACACACACACACACACACACACACACACACACACACACACACACACACACACGAGGTGTGTTCATTTGAACAAAATATTTATTTATTCTTCTACATTGATGTTGTCGCCTTCAAAATATTCCCCATTGGAGATTATGCACTTGTGCCAGCGCTTCTTCCAATAGCCTTTAGTTCTTTCAGTTATGCTCTTTAATGTCATCTACGGCTGTAAAACGACTGCCCTTTAAGGTTCTCTTTATTTTTGGAAATAGGAAAAAGTCACACGGAGCCATGTCTGGCGAATATGGAGGCTGGGGCATCGTTACAGTACTGTTTTTGGCCAAAAATTCACGAACAAGCAATGAAGTGTGAGCTGGTGTATTATCGTGGTGAAAAAATCATGAATTGTTTTTCACGTATCCGGGCGTTTGTTTTCGGATTGTTTCATGCAAACGACGTTGAACTTACTCCTTATTGACCGTTTCACCTGGTGGCAGGAATTCGTGATGCACTATGCCATTAATATCGAAGAACACAGTCGAGCCTTTTTCGGTCTTGGCGAGCCAGAATGCCTCCACTGGGATGATTGAGCCTTAGTTTCGACGTCATATCCGTAAACCCATGCTTCTTCACCTGTTATAATACGTTTCAGTAATTCTGCATCGTCGTTGACTTCATTTAGTGACTCCTGAGCAACTTCCATTCGCCGCTGTTTTTGTTCAAAATTCAACAATTTTGGAACGAATTTGCTGCCACGCGTTTCATATACAAAACATTGGAAACAATGTCATGACATGATCCAATCGATATGTCAACATCATCAGCGACCTTTCTAATTGTGATTCGGTGATGGTTCATAACCATTTTTTTCACTTTTTCCACGTTTTCATCGGTTGTTGATGTGCTGGGGCGTCCAGGGCGTTCGTCATCTTCAACGTCTTCACTGCCTTCTTAGAAACGCTTATACTACTCGTAAACTCTTGTTTTACTCATAGAAGACTCACCATAAGCCTTTGTTAACATTTCACACACTTTGTTATACTTTATTCCACTTTTTACGCAAAATTTGATACAAATTATTTGATCCATTTCTTTTAACAAACGAAAATCGCCGAGTTTATAAAAACACGTCTAACTTTAGTGGCTGTCACAGACAAAGTCAACAATGAAAACAGCTTAAAGTTTTATGCTTCATGGGCATGTATACCAACATAATAAAAAAAATGTTTGATAATCGGACTCTCCAAACCCGCGAAATTTAAAAATTCTCGTTACTTTCTGAACACACCTCGTTTATATATGTTAACGGACACTTCTAAATAGCGACTCTTATTTATAAATTACACTTTTATTTATTTATTTTATTTTATTTATTTGTTATTTTAAGGCGAAAAGCACAGTGAGCCTATTATCGCCTCCCTAAATGTAAGTGTGAGTTTAAAGTGTTGTAAGTCGTTAAAGTCGTAATTGTAATGTTGTAAGTGTGTGTTACATTCACGCGAGGGACGTCTAAATCCTCTCAATAGGTGCAGCTAGTCTGAACCCTTTGCGGGGAATGACACTTTTTATATATCCTGGCTGAAATACGGATATTTTAAGTTTAGAAGAACTTACTCCTCTTTATAAATGACACTTTTGTACCCCGTGGCCGAGAAGACGCTACTCTAAATTTATAAGAGCTTCAAGTCTTCAAAGCCAAGGTTTTAATAAGAACATTTCTTCAAAGCGTAGGTTTTAAAAATAACGGGTTACTGAAAAGAACGACTTTGCCCATCTCACTGTATTTAAACTTTCTCACGTTCGGAACTGAACTGTCCAGATGTATTGGCCAACAGGTGTACCACAGCCAAGCAGTCAGACACGCGGCCCGTAATGTCGAGACTGGTTACGACGGATTGTACTGCATTGTCATTAAAAAATTTTTTTTTTATTCGTTAACTTAAAAAAAACATTTTAATATTATCACACAAGGTGTCCATTTAACATTCTGCCGTAAGTAAACAACTAGCCTACATACAATAGCCATTACATATCAATCCTTATTGATATTCATGCCATTCAAAATCTAAAGTAACCCAACTTAACGTAGTACTACCTTACCTAACCTAACCTTATCTAGTATAATCAAATCTAACCTAACCTATCCAATAGTTAGGTTATGAATAGTTGTTATGGATTATTTCCTTCCAATAGCTGATACTTCTCAAAACGGATATTTTATATATTCCAAGCAGTGTCCATTGTTGAGAAATTTCACTATATACAGATTTATATTCAAACTTACGATTATGCTCTTCTCTCTCTCTCTCTCTCTCTCTCTCCACACACACACACACGCGCACACACCCACGCGCACACGCACACAAACACACGCGCGCGCGCGCGCGCACACACACACACACACACACACACACAAATTGGACAGATCGGCACTCATTTCAAGGTCCCGGAAATCACCATGATGTAACCTTCAATAGCTCATTTTCCAATAAATATTTCCTGGTACGATACTGTTTTATAACATGGTACGATACTGTTTTTTTACTTATGCCAGTTAAGACTAAGGGAAAAAGCAACAGGAGCAACTGCGGCTACAACTAGGAACCTTAAGGTGCGCAATCCGGAGACGCAGCAGAATGACCGGTGCTGGCTTGATACAAATAACATTGGACATGCATACGGAACAGTCCTTAAAACCTTAAAATGGGTGTTGTGTTCTTAGAATAGGTTTTAGCATATTTTCATTGGGAAATGAACTATTAAAGCAATGGAAATACCCAGGCCAGGGACTTTGATGTGAGTGCCTATCCTGCCCAAGCGGTATTGTGTTACTTTTTGAAATTTGCTTCTATAACACCAGCGATACAGTAGCAAGGCGCAATAATGTTTCATTGAAATCGGCCAACTGATCGATTATCTCGTAAAGGTGGTTTCACTTGTAATGGTGTGCTAGTGCTTAGTGTGTGTGTGTGTGTGTGTCTGTGTGTGTGTGTGTGAATGAGTGAGATTAAGAGTGCGTTAGCGCGCGCGCGTGTGTGTGTTAAACGAGTGATTAAGAGTGTGTGTGAGCTCGCACGCGTGTATATGTGTCTGAGTCAGCGATTGAGAGTGTGAGCGCGCGTGCATGTGTGTTTGAGTGAATGATTGAGAGAGAGAGAGAGAGAGAGAGAGAGAGAGAGAGAGAGAGTGTTTGAGTGAGTGATTGAGTGTGTGTGTGTGTTTGAGTGAGTGATCGAGTGTGTGAGCGCGCGCACGTGTGTGTTTGAGTGAGTGATTGAGTGTGTGTGTGTGTGTGTGTGTGTGTGTGTTTGAGTGAATCATTAAGAGTGCGTTAGCGCGTGCGCATGTGTGTGTTAAGCGAGTTATTAAGAGTGTGTGTGAGTTCGCGCGCGTGTATATGTGTTTGAGTGAGCGACTGATAGTGTGAGCGTGCGTGCATGTGTATTTGAGTGAGTGATTGAGAGAGAGACAGAGAGAGAGTATGTTTGAGTGAGTGATTGAGTGTGTGTGTGTGTGTGTTTGAGTGAGTGATCGAGTGTGTGAGCGCGCGCACGTGTGTGTTTGAGTGAGTGATTGAGTGTGTGTGTGTGTGTGTGTTTGAGTGAGTGATTGAGAGAGAGACAGAGATAGAGAGTGTGTTTGAGTGAGTGATTGTGTGTGTGTGTGTGTGTGTGTGTGTGAGTGAGTGATCGAGTGTGTGAGCGCGCGCACGTGTTTGTTTGAGTAAGTGATTGAGTGTGTGTGTGTGTGTGTGTGTGTGTGTGTGTGTGTGTGTGTGTGTGTTTTGAGTGAGTGATCGAGTGTGTGAGCGCGCGCACATGTGTGTGTATTTGAGTGAATCATTAAGAGTGCGTTAGCGCGTGCGCATGTGTGTGTTAAGCGAGTTATTAACAGTGTGTGTGAGTTCGCGCGCGTGTATATGTGTTTGAGTGAGCGACTGATAGTGTGAGCGCGCGTGCATGTGTGTTTGAGTGAGTGATTGAGAGAGAGAGAGAGAGAGAGAGAGAGAGAGAGAGAGAGAGAGTGTTTGAGTGAGTGATTGAGTGTGTGTGTGTTTGAGTGAGTGATCGAGTGTGTGAGCGCGCGCACGTGTGTGTGTATTTGAGTGATTCATTAAGAGTGCGTTAGCGCGTGCGCATGTGTGTGTTAAGCGAGTTATTAAGAGTGTGTGTGTGAGTTCGCGCGCGTGTATATGTGTTTGAGTGAGCGACTGATAGTGTGAGCGTGCGAGCATGTGTATTTCAGTGAGTGATTAAGAGAGAGAGACAGAGAGAGAGAGTGTTTTAGTGAGTGATTGAGTGTGTGAGCGCGCGCACGTGTGTGTTTGAGTGAGTGATTGTGAGAGAGAGTGTGTATGTGTGTGTTTGAGTGAGTGATTGAGTGTGAGCGCGCGCACGTGTGTGTGTTTGAGTGAATGATTAAGAGTGCGTTAGTGCGCGCGCGCGCGTGTGTGTGTGAGTGTGTGTGTGTTAAGCGAGTGATTAAGAGTGTGTGAGCTCGCACGCGTGTATATGTGTCTGAGTGAGCGATTGAGAGTGTGAGCGCGCGTGCATGTGTGTTTGAGTGAATGATTGAGAGAGAGAGAGAGAGAGAGAGAGAGAGAGAGAGTGTGTGTGTTTGAGTGAGTGATTGAGTGTGTGTGTTTGTGTTTGAGTGAGTGATCGAGTGTGTGAGCGCGCGCACGTGTGTATTTGAGTGAGTGATTGAGTGTGTGTGTGTGTGTGTGTGTGTGTGTGTGTGTGTGTGTGTGTGTTTTGAGTGAATCATTAAGAGTGCGTTAGCGCGTGCACATGTGTGTGTTAAGCGAGTTATTAAGAGTGTGTGTGAGTTCGCGCGCGTGTATATGTGTTTGAGTGAGCGACTGATAGTGTGAGCGTGCATGCATGTGTATTTGAGTGAGTGATTAAGAGAGAGACAGAGAGAGAGTGTGTTTGAGTGAGTGATTGAGAGTGTGTGTGTGTGTGTTTGAGTGAGTGATCGAGTGTGTGAGCGCGCGCACGTGTGTGTTTGAGTGAGTGATTGAGTGTGTGTGTGTGTGTGTGTGTGTGTTTGAGTGAGTGATTGAGAGAGAGACAGAGAGAGAGAGAGAGTGTGTTTGAGTGAGTGATTGAGTGTGTGTGTTTGAGTGAGTGATCGAGTGTGTGAGCGCGCGCACGTGTGTGTTTGAGTGAGTGATTGAGTGTGTGTGTGTGTGTGTGTGTGTGTGTTTGAGTGAGTGATCGAGTGTGTGAGCGCGCGCACGTGTGTGTTTGAGTGAGTGATTGAGTGTGTGTGTGTGTGTGTGTGTGTGTGTTTGAGTGAATCATTAAGAGTGCGTTAGCGCGTGCGCATGTGTGTGTTAAGCGAGTTATTAAGAGTGTGTGTGAGTTCGCGCGCGTGTATATGTGTTTGAGTGAGCGACTGATAGTGTGAGCGTGCGTGCATGTGTATTTGAGTGAGTGATTGAGAGAGAGAGTGTTTGAGTGAGTGATTGAGTGTGTGAGCGCGCGCACGTGTGTGTTTGAGTGAGTGATTGTGAGAGAGAGTGTGTATGTGTGTGTTTGAGTGAGTGATTGAGTGTGAGCGCGCGCACGTGTGTGTGTTTGAGTGAATGATTAAGAGTGCGTTAGTGCGCGCGCGCGCGTGTGTGTGTGTGTGTGTGTGTGTGTGTGTGTAAGCGAGTGATTAAGAGTGTGTGAGCTCGCGCGCGTGTATATGTGTTTGAGTGAGCGATTGAGAGTGTGAGCGCACGTGCACGTGTGTGTGTGTGTGTGTGTGTGTGTGTGTGTGTGTGTGTGTGTGTGTGTGTTGAGTGAGTGAATGAGTGTGTGAGCGCGCGCACGTGTGTGTGTGCGCGCGCTCGCGCCATAGCTCTAAAAACGGATCAATTACAATCTCCAAATTGTTTGTGCATGATCACATTTACGTCTCAAAATCTTTGTAGTTCGCACAGAAAGAAGGCAAAAAAAAAGACGCAGAAATTTGTATGAGATCCGGTTGTTAAAACCGTCAAATTTTATTAAAATTTTAAATCGTACTTGAGTAATCATAATTACATACAATACGTAGTGCGAAAATTGAAATTAAAAGCTAATTACACGCGGTGTTTAATCTGTTAAAAGCAGTGTGAGAGCAAAGGTAATAGCATTAAATACAACCGACAGCTGTTCAGGTTTATACCTATTCAATCAATACCCACATTGTGGCGGATTGTGGCAATACTGCTTTCGAGTTTATCGTGTCCAAAACATTTACGTACGCCCGCGTGCCCACCGATTTTGACAAAATCGGCGATATAGCATTACCATTTGATACTTAATTATTTTTTTAAAAAATAACAAATAAAAATCTAACCACCAAAAATCAGTTTAAACGAGTTCAATTTAATTTTGCACGAATTAAGGACGTCAGTTACGCTAACAAAACGTAAGTATTACTAAATCCCTCCCTCTAAAGACAATACGGCACGAGTGTTGTGGAAAAATACTTAACTATTCGTGTGCGTTTAGCGAATTCGAAAGGAAATGAACAGGTAGAGATGATACTATCTATGAAATATTCTTATATGTGAAAACAGATACTGCTACTTTTCAATAGCTGTTAAATTAAACTGTGAATAACTGTGAACTGTGAAATAATGTCTTGGCCGATCTGTTATGTAGCTATTGCTTCTTCATATAGGCTAGTATAAATCAGGAAAAAAAACAAACAAAATCAGGTATTTTATCTACACAAACACAATCCTTCTATACAATTATTCTTCTACAAAACACTACTTGTGCAAAAAACATTCGCTATACTAAATAAATAATACCAACAACAAGCTAAATCTGGCGGGAAACAGCTGTGCGCGCGCAGTTAGCAATATCAATATTTATCTCGTCTCGGTAATTCCGCACTAACAAAAGTGTGAACTGTGAAAATGTCACTGTTCACAGTTAGTGTGTAAATAGGTAGGTCCAAACTGTGAACTCATTACGCATGCGCAGGGCAAAGCGACGCGATCTTAGCGGAAATAAAAGAACTAGGGGCGCGGATTTCTTGAACAGATTTCGGAGATTTCAGTTCACAGCGAGTAACAGTTGAACTCAGCCATTCACTACTAGACAAATATGTGAAATTTGACTGTCTGTGAAAAAGTAACAGTTCTGTGATATCGTTACAATCTCTATGAACAGGTCCAAAGTGAAAAAAGTTAGCAGCATTTCATTTTACTCTAACTGTAACTTTAACTTTTTATATTGTTATTATTATGTTCATTTCTTGTGTATTACAATCTTAAACAAAAGTTCAAGTAAGTAACAAGCCGAACATACGAGTATGAAGTGCACCTAACAACTTATAATAATTGAAATTAAATTCCTACCTAACTTCAACCTAAATCTAACAAGCGATACATTCACAAAGTGAAAAACTTAACGGTAAAAGTATACATAAAAACACCGAAGAGATATAGAACTTTGTTAACTTTTAAGGGTTTCTTCGCTTAACACGTTCATGAAGACGTACGTCACTGGTGACGCACGAGGGAGTGTCACCAGTGTGGCACGCTCGTCTTAAAAATATATCGCGTGTGCCGTGACACACTCCCTTTTTTACTTCATATGGGCTTATTTATAATGACGCCCATGTTTGAAGCCCAGATTTTGGTATGTATTTTTTTTTCGTTTATTTACCCCGGCACAACTTACAGGTAATTTAAAAGGATAACAAATTTTAATTCAACAGAAATGTTAGAAGAATCAATTTAATTTGTAAAATTAACTTTAAACATAATGAAGTGATATATTTAGGCCTACCGGTTTTTTTCCTTTATCTTGGTGACCTTTATTGGTAAATTAAAATGGAAACACATTCAATATAATAACATCTACTTATTGGTAATTATAACACTAAGCATCAAAGAAGAAATCACATAACTTATGGAGTCGTTTACTTGAAACTTTATGTGTGTACGGATTAATAACAGTATGCCACCAGTGACGCACTACACCTATTACAACAATGGTTTACAAATAGTTATCGTGTGCCACCAGTGACGCACGGACATAACATCTAAAATATACTACAGAATACATTTTTTTCCGGTTGAATATCACCTAAAATGTTATACAGACACATATTCCAACAATTTTACGGGAACAAAATTTACGCCTATATATATATATATATATATATATATATATATATATATATATATATATATATATATATATATATATATATATATATATATATATATATATATAGTTGAGTTTTTGTGTTAATTACTGTAACACAAAATGTTATGACATGTAAATCAGTTTTGAAAGTAGAATCGGAAAGACAGTCTAGACCAGTTCTAATATGTAAACGTTATTAAATAAAAGACTCTGCTTTTAGTAAACAGTAAATACTGTAGCCTGATTTAGGTATGTAATGTAAAATTCGGTTTAAGTAATATTTGTGAATATTTCATTTTTTAAAATATTTTTTTTTATTTTAAGGCGAAAAGCACATTAAGGCTATTATCGCCTCCCTAAATGTAACTGTGAGTATAAAGTGTTAAAGTCGTAAGTGTAGTGTTATAAATGTAAGTGTGTGTTAGACTCGGGTACCGCGAGAGACGTCTAAATCCTCTCAATAGGTGCAGCTAGTCTGAACCCCCCTGGGGGTGTAAATATTTCAATAAGGTACAATGTTGGAATTCAGTTAATAATTTATAGGTTATAGGTTAAATACGAAAGTAGAACAAAGTAAGGCTTATTGTATTAAATAACCTAAATTTAATGGATGACACTGCTTTATTAGTAAGTCTTACTAGTATTAACTATAACTTATATTTTAACAAAAGTTCATATTGGCAAAAAAAGGTAGGCCTACTTAAGCTCATAACTTTTTTTTTGGAGCACATTGAGGCTATTATCGCCTCCCTAAATGTAAATGTGAGTGTAAAGTGTTAACGTAGTAAGTGTAGTGTTGTAAGAGTAAGTGTGTGTTAGACTCGTGTACGTCTAAATCCTCTCAATACGTATTCATATAGATTAATGTAAATTTGAAAAAAAATAACAAAAACCGTTATTAATGGTACCTGCTTATCTACACAATTCGAAAACTACTTGTACAAAGAAACATACGCCGTACTAAATAAATAATATCAAGCTAATATCAAGCTGGCGGGAAGAACTGCGGTGCGCGCAGTTAACAATACTTATCGCCTTTCAGTTATTTCATACTACCAAAAATGTGAGCTGTGAAAATTTCTCAATTCACAGTTAGTGTGGTATGTGTTAAATGTGAAATATTTTAGGTAAGGTGTCTGAGATTGGTGACACGATTCTAGCGGGAATGAAAGAAATTAGCGGCACAGATACTGGTGGAACAGTTTCCGGAGATTTCGCAGTTAGTAACAGTTAATCGCAGTAATTCACTGTTAGGTAAATGTGTGAAATCAGACTCTGTGAAAAAGTAGCAGTTCTGTGATATCGATCCCGCAGGGGGTGCAGACTAGCTGCACCTATTGAGAGGATTTATACGTCCCCTCGCGATACCCGAGTCTAACACACACTTACACTTACAACATTAGACTTACGACTTTAACACTTTACACTCTTAATTACATTTAGGGAGGCGATAATAGCCTCAATGTGCTTTTCACCTTAAAATAAAAAAAAATCTTTTTCCCATTAACTACGAAAGGCCACACGGGCCCACAAGTCAAGCAGTTATTACAGTGATACTCTTTTTATTTATCTTAACAGTTAAAAGAGGACAACCATTTCATTCTACTGTATTTACAACAATTGCTATAAATTGCAGCCAATTCAACACGGTTGCATAACCTAAATCGATCAATCATTGTCGAGCGCGTTGGAAAACTGGGCCGTCTTCTTGCATAATTGCAGCTGCTTCAGTTACTCGAGCAGCTAGGTCGATTTCACTGTTAAGTATAATAAAAAAAAAAGTAATAATAATGACGGAACAGCTGATGACACCGCTATCCTTGCTGTTGATGCTTGTGTTGAAAAGGCCACGGATAAACTACACAGTGCAATGGATAGGATAAGTACCTGGACAAAGTGCTGGCGAGTTAAACTGAATGAGACAAAATCAATGCATATAAACTTTACCAATAGGAAGATTGCCACCCATCCATTGTTTATCAATGCTCAAGCTGTCCCTTACTCCAACAATGCCAAATACTTGGGGATGACCCTGGATACGAAGCTCAAGTAGAAAGTCCATGTAAAAAAAAAGTTGAAGAGCATAGAATAAAATATATAAAACTTTACTGGCTGCTTGGACGTAACTCTGAGCTTTCAGTGCAGAATAAAATTTTAATATATAAACAAATATTGAAACCAGTATGGACATATGGCTTACAATTGTGGGGTTGTACAAAACCGTCGAATATAAAAATAATCCAAAATTTCCAAAACAAAGTCTTGCGAGGAATAGTCAATGCCCCATGGTATATTCGTAACAATGATTTACATCGGGACTTGAACATCAGATTTGTCACAGTGGAAGTTAAAAAATGTGCAACTAGTCATAATCTACGGCTTCTTACGCATGAAAATTGTGAGATGGAGGCAGTACTTGAAGTGGCCGGCAACGTTCGCCGCCTCAAGAGGACTAAACCTCATGAACTGCTCCACTGATGTGATGGAAGTTATTAATGTTAATAGCTATCCTACAAATGTGATTTTGTAGTAGATGTAAACCATTAGTCGATCTTGTAAAGACTGGTTATGAGTATTAAATGTTTTTTTTTTAACGTCCGACTATTGTGCACACTTGGGCTAATGCATACGAAAATAATAATAAAAAAAAATAATGGCCGAAGAAACTTCCTTCAGGAACTATGTTGAGTATAATGATTTGCCTTCACCTAGCTTCGTCAATTCTACTTTTGTTGACGCGTTTCGGAGAACCTCCATCTTCAAAAACTATATGTATACTGGTCATCAATATTATGGCCCGTCCTATTTATAATTTTCTATCTCCACTTCGTACCCCTCCTCTATTCAACACGTGTACATTAAACCTGACGTGCTCGCTTCTGATTAGCTCCTTTCAAACTTCCTCTTCAACGGTCGTCCCTCCTGTTAATTTTTGAAAATTTTAAATTTTTAAACGTAATATCTGCTTTCGACGATATCTGTTCATTTATTATGTTTTCTCCCTTTAATTTAGATTTAAAAATTTCCAACTTCTCTAAAATGTTCATACGTCTTCCTTTTTCTGCCATATGTAGTAGGCCTACTTTCATGAAGTTTTCTATTTCTCGTGGTATGTGTACCTCTTTTATTAAATGTGACGCATAATTTGAATCATTTTTGCCGTATTTAAATGATCTTACATCTTCTTTAAAACTAGTTCTAAATTTTCGTTCCGTTTGTCCTTGAGGAACCCCTGCCTGAACTGGGTAAAATAAAGATTTCTAATTATGAATTACCTTCAGTCTTCAAGATATGAAATGAATAGCCTGCAACAATTTCCAGGCAATATTGAACGGAATACCCTCATGCCGTAGGGTATTCATCAAATTCATCAAATGCCTGCGATGTCAAAAACACTGTTCAACAATATTGTTTCTCATGAATACGTCGAGCGCTCCTAGCGTCATCAATGTTAACTACTTCAATAGTTCTTCGTTACGGTAGTTCAGCTAGTTCGCGTGCATTTAGTTCGTAAATACAGCGAGCTTTGTGTTGTGAAAAATTCTGGCTAGTTCACTAAATGGCACTCGTTATATGGCAGTACTGAATGGTACCTAATATAAAGTTCTATAATCTAATATAACATAAGGAAAAAAGTAGGCAGTCGTGGGACTGGCCGACAGAAGTGACTACTTTTTCGGCATACCTGACTGTATACTTCTTTCACTATTATGATTTAATTAATTATGTTACCCGTTGCGGCTTCACCCGCAATTGTAATGTACATAATAAAATTTATAATCGATTTTCAAAATCATGAGTACGTTCATTTCGGTTTAATATATTCCTAAATACAATATTATATGATTTTATGGTTTTTTGCCAAAACATAGATTTTTGCTACTCGACACTACAATAGGCTATAACTGACCATGGGAGAAGCACGGAGTCCCAAATGTATTCCTGCTACTCTTAATATCTGACCCTGTGACATATTAATTGTCACTGTAAATGCCAACTTCAATGGAAACTGTAATTTTTAATTTGGAAAGGCAGGTTGTTTGGAATTATAAGAGTGTTTCAATTAAAATCATTGCAAATGTAAGCTTATAAACAATAATTTTATAATAAATAATAACAGGGATTCAGATTTTTAAAACGGGAATACATCTATGTCCATCTCAGGTACCTAAACCATGTACATTTTAAATTTCATCTCAATCGGTTCAGTAGTTAATGTGTGATTGAATAACATACAAAATTACACACATATAAACATTCAAAATTAAAATAGTACATTAAGAAGTATAAAATATTATTAAAACGTCACTGTTGTAGCCTACAGTTAAAACATATCACAAAACTGAATACTAAATAATTCAGTTGCACTGGGTAAGTAGTATAATGGCATTTAAATATTTATTATTCACACCTAGCAATATATAATAACGTATAAAACGTCACTGTTACACAGTTAACACTTGACACAAAACTAAATACTAAATAAAGTTGGACTGGATAAGTAGTATAATGGTGTTTAAAATAATTTAAATATTTATTATTCACACCTACCAATATATAATAAACGTATAAAACGTCACTGTTACACAGTTAACACGACACAAAACTAAATACTAAATAAAGTTGGACTGGATAAGTAGTATAATGGTGTTTAAAATAATTTAAATATTTATTATTCACACCTACCAATATATAATAAACGTATAAAACGTCACTGTTACACAGTTAACACGACACAAAACTAAATACTAAATAAAGTTGACTGGGTAAGTAGTATAATGGCGTTTAAAATAATTTAAATATTTATTATTCACACCTAGCAATATATAATAAATGTATAAAACGTCACTGTTACACGGTTAACACTTGACACAAAACTAAATAACTAAGTTGGACTGAGTAAGTAATATAATGGCGCGAACATACAAGTTTTCACTTCAAAAATACATTTTAAAACAAAAATATATATAAGTGCTTGATGCGTGACGGCAAAATGAATTTTTTCCCGTGCAAAACATACATCCATACCCCGCCATAAGAAGTAGTATATAAGTATATGATATATATATATATATATAAAGAGCGTGATGTGTGACGGCAAACTGAATTTTTTTCCCGTGCAAAACATACATCCATACCCCGCCATAAGAAGTAATATATAACTATATCCTATATACATATATATATATATATATATATATATATATATATATATATATATATATATTTTGAGCGTGATGCGTGACGGCAAACTGAATTTTTTCCCGTGCAAAACATACATCCATACCCCGCTATAAGAAGTAGTCACTTCAATAAGATTTTCTTTCGATTATTATACAACTGCTTAAAGTTTTAGTTTCCTTATAAATTTTTACTTTTTATTCATTTTAGCTTGCAGTATTAATGGTAGTTATTTTTACGCGAAAGTATATTGACGCTATTATCGCCTCCCTAAATGTAAGTGTGACTGTAAAGTGTTAAAGTGGTAAGTGTAGTAAGTGTAAATGTGTTAGGACTCGGGTACCGCGAGGGACGTCAAAATCCTCTCAATAGGTGTAGCTTGCCTGCATACCCTGCGGGGTAATGGTAGATTAATTGCAATATACTGTGCAAAGTACAATGAAAACACGATCGAGAAACAAAATCGATTTAAATATACTGATATACTGCTGATGACACTGTTGTGCTGTCAATACGTGATACATAGCTGCACCTATTGAGAGGATTTAGACGTCACTCGCGGCACCCGAGTGTAACACACACTTACACTTACAACACTATAGCCGCCTCGGTGGCCTTGTTGATAGTGTACTGGTCTTTCACCCCGAGGACCCGCGTTCGATTCCCGGCCAGGGCTTGGCATTTTCATACGCTATAAATCATCCCATCGTCTGCATTAGCCCAAATGTGCACAATAGTCGGACCAAAATAGCCTCAATGTGCTTTTCGCCTTTAAATAACAAAAAAAGTACGTTATACAATCGAGCAGTCAACTGGAAACTTCGAGAAGCAGTAAATCGTATAAAATGTTAGGCCCAAAACTTAACGAATCCAAAACAGTTTATGTACTAATAAACAGATATAAATATCATCGTCAACGGAACTTTGATCCCACACGCTAATACAGCGAAATATCTGGGCATGACTCTAGAGCAGAGGTTCTAAATCTTTTTCCTGCTTCGACCCCCTAAATATTTTATTCCGTAGACCACCATATGTTTACAATGTGTTGCACAAATATCACCGCAAATGAACCTTTTATTAAGAGCAATTCAGTAATACAATTTTTTAAAATAATTTGTATTTTGTATTATCAGATATACATTAAAGATATAATTACGTTTATAGAAGCAGAAATTTAAATAAAATATAAATTACATAAGTACATAAAATCTTAATGAGATGGTTGCGGTTGACGTCCTTCGATTATCTTACTTATATCCGGGGAAGTATTAATCGTAAATCATCACGTTCTGATATCTTGAATCGATTTCTCGTCTTTCGCAATAAACTATTCACACAGCTAAATCCTGCCTCAACCAAGTAAAAACTAGGAAATGCTAACAATAGTGGTACGCTGATACTTGTTAATTTTTTTTTTTTAAGGCGAAAAGCACATTGAGGCAATTATCGCCTTCCTTTTTTTTAGTGTTTAACGTCTGACTATTGTGCACACTTGGGCTATTGCAGACGTGGGGATGACTTATAGCGTATGAAAATGCCAAGCCCTCGCCGGGAATCGAACTCGGGTCTTGGGGGTGAAAGCCTAGTACGCTATTCACTAGGCCACCGAGGCGGCTATCGCCTTCCTAAATATAAGTGTGAGTATAAAGTGTTAAAGTCGTAAGTGTAGTGTTGTAAGTGTGTGTTAAGACTCGGATACCGCGAGGAACGTCTAAATCCTCTCAATAGGTGCAGCTAGTCTGCACCCCCCCTGTGGGGGATACTTGTTAATCTGACGTATTTTGTGCGGATGTATTTGCAACTCCAAAATTCGGCATGTCCACTTGTTTGAAAGTTGATTTTGAGTTCAAAATTCTCAATTCTTCTTGTAGTGAGAAATCAATATCGGCCGTGTCGCTTTCAAATGGTTTTATAATCCAAGATGGAGCACTTAAAATTTCTAAATCCTTGTAATTCAATCGACCCCCTTCAAAGTTCAATATTCCTGCTCTTCGATGGAAGGAGTGTGTTAAAAAGAAAAACGAAGAACTGAACATAAGGTTAAGAAAGATATATTGGCTGTTGGACAGGAAGTCCGAGTTATTCCTGCACAACAAGCTAAAGCTTTACAAACAAGAGTTGAAACCAATATGGACACACGGCATACAGTTATGGGGATGTACTAGAAATGCTCAAAGGCAATTTCAGCGTTTCCAAAACAGCTAATGCACCATGGTATGTTCACAATCACAATCTGCATAGGGACTTAAGAGTGACCACTGTTGCTGAAAAAATTAAAAAGTATGCTCAAAGCCACGAGAGACGGTTAAAAGTTCACGTTAATGAGGAGACGTGTGAACTGCTCGATAACGATGAACTACATAGAAGACTCGAGAGCACCAAGCCTTTTGAACTTGCATGTATAGGGTTAACCTAGATTCTATTTTGAAGTGTGTTTTTACATTGTGACATTTTGTTAAATTATGTTGTCAGGTACATGCTGATTGTTAGGTCTTAGAACTAGATGCAGTAATAAAGTAATAATAATACTAATAATAAAATGTACATACAGATCCATTTTGGTTCCGTTGAGTCGGAAAAAGTAGTTCGCACCAAAGCTTGTATTTCTGTGTGTTTGTGCAATATTGATTAATTAATTTTATGAAATGTGACACGCATGGTTTTCCCACATCTCGGGACCATTTTTAATGAATATAATAACTATGTTGAGTATAATTATCTGCCTTCCCTAGCTTCGTTAATTCTACTTTTGTTGACGCGTTTCGGAGACCTCAATCTTCAAAAACTATATCTATATTGGTCACCAATATTATGGCCCGTCCTATTTATAATTTTCTATCTCCACCACGTACTCCTCTTCTATTCAACACGTGTACATTAAACCTGACTTGCTCGCTTCTGATTGGCTCTTCAAAATCATACGTTTTCGCTCGCTTCTGATTGGCTCTATTCAACTTTCTCTTCAACCCCGCCTCCAGTTAAATTAAGAAAATTTTTAGATTTTAAACGTAATATCTGCTTGCGACGATATCTGTTCATTTATTAAGTTTTCTCCCTTTAATTTAATTTTAAAATTTCCAAGTTCTCTAAAATGTTCATACGTCTTCCTTTTTCTGCCAAATGTAGTACCTTCATTGAGCTTTCTATTTCTCGAGGTTTTTGTCCCTCTTTTATTAAATGTAACGAATAATTTAAATCATTTTTGCCGTATTTGAATAATCTTACTTATTCTTTAAACCTAGTTCTAAATTTTCGTCCCGTTTGTCCTATGTAGACTGCCTCGCATCCACACTGTATTCTGTATACCCCATTCTTACTATATTTGTCCTTTTCTTCTATATTCTTTGTCAGTTTGTTCCTTATCGTATTATTTGTAGCCATTGCTATATCTATATCATATTTTCTAAAAAAATCTTAAATTTATACGCCTCTTTCCCCGTATATGTTAATTTACGTCAACAATAGTAGAATTGACGAAGCTAGGGAAGGCAGATCATTATACTGAATATAGTGACAATAATTCTAGCAGGAAAGAAGAAGAATATAAAAAGAATATAATAACATTAAATAATTTTTTTAATCGAAATAAAAATCAAATTTTTTCTTTACGGCTATAATAATTTTGTTCTAAATCTGTTCAAATGTAACCTACATGTAACCAAAAACATATAGCCTATATATTGCTACAACACCAAAAAATTTTATCAAAATCGGTTTTTTTTTCAAAAAGGGAAAAAATGATAGTACGGTTTGAAAATGACAAAATAATACGGTTTTCTAGTAAACGGGAAAAACGAAAATTTACCCTGAATATTGCTTGTTTCTTAATTGTATACTTACTTTATTTTTCAAATTTGGTACAGTGAGTTATGAACATTGAAAAATGAGTATTTGAGCAAAAATCTTATGAACCGATTATTGAGAAATTACGCCGGTTTTCGGTTTTTATTAATATCTTCCGAACTGGATTGCGCCGAGTAATATTCTGACTCACCCAAACAAATGACATGTTTACCCTAATTATTTAGTATTTAGTTTTGCGAAATGTGTTAACTGTACAACAATGACGTTTTATACGTTTATTATAGGCTTATATTGGTAGGTGTGAATAATACATATTTAAATTATTTTAAACGCCTTTTTACTACTTACACAGTCCAAATTAATTATTTAAATTATTTTAAACGCCTTTGTACTACTTCACAGTCCAAATTAATTATTTAGGCCTATATTGGTAGGTGTGAATAATAAATATTTAAATTTTTTTAAACTCTTTTTACTACTTACACAGTCCAAATTAATTATTTAGGCCTATATTGGTAGGTGTGAATAATAAATATTGAAATTATTTTAAACGCCTTTTTACTACTTACACACTCCAAATGAATTATTTAGGCCTATATTGGTAGGTGTGAATAATAAATATTGAAATTATTTTAAACGCCTTTGTACTACTTCACAGTCCAAATTAATTATTTAGGCCTATATTGGTAGGTGTGAATAATAAATATTTAAATTATTTTAAACGCCTTTTTACTACTTACACAGTCCAAATTAATTATTTAGGCCTATATTGGTAGGTATGAATAATAAATATTTAAATTATTTTAAACGCCTTTGTACTACTTCACAGTCCAAATTAATTATTTAGGCCTATATTGGTAGGTGTGAATAATAAATATTTAAATTATTTTAAACGCCTTTTTACTACTTACACAGTCCAAATTAATTATTTAGGCCTATATTGGTAGGTGTGAATAATAAATATTTAAATTATTTTAAACGCCTTTTTACTACTTACACAGTCCAAATTAATTATTTAGGCCTATATTGGTAGGTGTGAATAATAAATATTTAAATTATTTTAAACGCCTTTTTACTACTTATACGGTCCAAATTAATTATTTAGGCCTATATTGGTAGGTGTGAATAATAAATATTTAAATTATTTTAAACGATTTGTACTACTTACACAGTCCAAATTAACTATTTAGGCATATATTGGTAGGTATGAATAATAAATATTTAAATTATTTTAAACGCCTTTTTACTACTTACACACTCCCAAATTATTTATTTAGGCCTATATTGGTAGGTGTGAATAAAAAATATTTAAATTATTTTAAACGCCTTTTTACTACTTACACACTCCCAAATTATTTATTTAGGCTTATATTGGTAGGTGTGAATAATAAATATTTAAATTATTTTAAACGCCTTTTTACTACTTACACAGTCCAAATTAATTATTTAGGCCTATATTGGTAGGTGTGAATAATAAAAATTTTAATTATTTTAAACGCCTTTGTACTACTTACACAGTCCAAATTAATTATTTAGGCCTATATTGGTAGGTGTGAATAATAAAAATTTTAATTATTTTAAACGCCTTTGTACTACTTACACAGTCCAAATTAATTATTTAGGCCTATATTGGTAGGTGTGAATAATAAATATTTAAATTATTTTAAACGCCTTTTTACTACTTACACAGTCCAAATTAATTATTTAGGCCTATATTGGTAGGTGTGAATAATAAATATTTAAATTATTTTAAACGCCTTTTTACTACTTACTCAGTCCAAATTAATTATTTAGGCCTATATTGGTAGGTGTGAATAATAAATATTTAAATTATTTTAAACGCCTTTTTACTACTTACACAGTCCAAATTAATTATTTAGGCCTATATTGGTAGGTTGTGAATAATAAATATTTAAATTATTTTAAACGCCTTTTTACTACTTACACAGTCCAAATTAATTATTTAGGCCTATATTGGTAGGTGTGAATAATAAATATTTAAATTATTTTAAACGCCTTTTACTACTTACACAGTCCAAATTAATTATTTAGGCCTATATTGGTAGGTGTGAATAATAAATATTTAAATTATTTTAAACGCCTTTTACTACTTACTCAGTCCAAATTAATTATTTAGGCCTATATTGGTAGGTGTGAATAATAAATATTTAAATTATTTTAAACGCCTTTTTACTACTTACACAGTCCAAATTAATTATTTAGGCCTATATTGGTAGGTGTGAATAATAAATATTTAAATTATTTTAAACGCCTTTTTACTACTTACACAGTCCAAATTAATTATTTAGGCCTATATTGGTAGGTGTGAATAATAAATATTTAAATTATTTTAAACGCCTTTTTACTACTTACTCAGTCCAAATTAATTATTTAGGCCTATATTGGTAGGTTGTGAATAATAAATATTTAAATTATTTTAAACGCCTTTTTAATACTTACACAGTCCAAATTAATTATTTAGGCCTATATTGGTAGGTTGTGAATAATAAATATTTAAATTATTTTAAACGCCCTTTTACTACTTACACAGTCCAAATTAATTATTTAGGCCTATATTGGTAGGTGTGAATAATAAATATTTAAATTATTTTAAACGCCTTTTTAATACTTACACAGTCCAAATTAATTATTTAGGCCTATATTGGTAGGTTGTGAATAATAAATATTTAAATTATTTTAAACGCCTTTTTAATACTTACACAGTCCAAATTAATTATTTAGGCCTATATTGGTAGGTTGTGAATAATAAATATTTAAATTATTTTAAACGCCTTTTTACTACTTACACAGTCCAAATTAATTATTTAGGCCTATATTGGTAGGTGTGAATAATAAATATTTAAATTATTTTAAACGCCTTTTTACTACTTACACAGTCCAAATTAATTATTTAGGCCTATATTGGTAGGTGTGAATAATAAATATTTAAATTATTTTAAACGCCTTTTTAATACTTACTCAGTCCAAATTAAGTATTTAGGCCTATATTGGTAGGTGTGAATAATAAATATTTAAATTATTTTAAACGATTTGTACTACTTACACACTCCAAATTAATTATTTAGGCCTATATTGGTAGGTATGAATAATAAATAGTTAAATTATTTTTAAACGCCTTTTTACTACTTACACAGTCCAAATTAATTATTTAGGTCTATATTGGTAGGTGTGAATAATAAATATTTAAATTATTTTTAATGACATTTTAGACAAAATTAATAAACGCAAGCATATTGTATATTTTAATAAAACTGATTCAGCCTTTTGAAATTAATATTGAATGTAATCTCTGATCGCGTAACAATAAAAAAAATAAAATATCGGTTTGAATGTCGGTAGTTACATCTCGTGCTCCCTAATATCCTACAGGTAAATACAGGGCGAAATACAGTTTAAATAGTACTTATAAAATATTCATATACTACTCTCATTTAAATACAGGGCGAAATACAGGTTAAACAGAACTTATAAAATGTTTATATACTACACGCACTTAAATACAGGGCGAAATACGGGTTAAACAGAACTTATAAAATGTTTATATACTACAGGAACTTAAATATAGGGCGAAATACGGGTTAAACAGAACTTATAAAATGTTTATATACTACACGCACTTAAATACAGGGCGAAATACGGGTTAAACAGAACTTATAAAATGTTTATATACTACAGGAACTTAAATATAGGGCGAAATACGGGTTAAACAGAACTTATAAAATGTTTATATACTACACGCACTTAAATACAGGGCGAAATACGGGTTAAACAGAACTTATAAAATGTTTATATACTACAGGAACTTAAATATAGGGCGAAATACGGGTTAAACAGAACATATAAAATGTTTATATACTACACGCACTTAAATACACGGCAAAATACGGGTTAAACAGAACTTATAAAATGTTTATTATAGCCCCTAATCTAGGCACCTATTCAAAAACTTTTACTCAGTCCAAAAATATACATCAAAATTACGAAAAAAATACTTAGTACTATATATTTATCTGAAAACAATTTATAGCTGCATAGGCCTATAGTGGTCTTTTCTCTTCCGTTTTAGGTCTAACTGAAATAAATTCTACAAAACCGTTTAAAAATTCCGCTATCACGGAACGTTTAGAGATAATAAGTTCTTATTTGTCGATTAAAAATCAATTTTCGTTTTTGATTTCATTAATATCATAGCGAAGCGTCGGTATTCAGCTAGTATTCTAAAAAAATGTACAGCACGAGGCAATACTTTTAACTAATATATCCCTGAAATCGTACGACTTAACCTACAACAGCTTATCAATGTTTAAAAATGTTCACGTTTCATAAAATTCTACTCGATAAAAAAAATACACTTTTGAAAAAAACATTTTCTAGGTTAAATTTTATAATATTTTCCGTGATTAATTTTCGATTTTTAATTTCAGGTAAATAAATACGCGAAATAAACGATAACACAATCATTAACCTACATTCGCATACTGTAATTAAACATAACCTAAATAGATAAAAAGGTCATTTTATTCTAACATACTTCCTCGTGCAGATTCGACCTTGCAGCAACGTTAACACTGGCACTTGATCACTAAACATAACATAATTTAAAACAACTAGGTCAACTGAAACAAAGGCCGGAGTCTTAGGCCCATGCAGTATGCACTCCGTGCTGTTGCCTGCCGTGGAATAGCACTAAGCTGTACGCTCTGTATGCGGCCATTTTGATATAGGCTAACCGAATCCCATTTAAAAGCCGATCTCGTTCCGAATGCCGGGGGCTCGTGTCGCGCATGCTCATTGCTCATCACTCCAAGTTTCTCTACGACCTACACAAATACATCTACAGTAACTATGTACACAGAACTTCCGCGATCCTAATATATCTTAACTCTTGTATCGTCGGGGACACGATAATATCAGAGAAAAGTTTGGAATGTAGGCCACTAGTACTACTTATTACACTGTTCTGTTTTTAATTAGTAGTCTTCAAAGAACATTAGACAGCGCAGAATATTGTTAATTAATATACAGAACGTCCCACAACAGCGCCCGTAACTTTTTCCGCCAATTTAACCGGTAACCGTAATATTTACAGAAAACTTCACTGGACCAACTTTATTGCAAATTGTACGCTCTTTCTACAGGCGGCGGTCAAAATTATGATAGGTTTTGCCGTTCGGCCAGTATTACATGAAATAACCAACAACTACACTCTCAACACTGAATCAGAGCCCGCCATCTTGAAACGGAAATGAATGGGAAAAAGTCTTACACATACGTCTTTCGGGCTCTACACATTGTATCCCAGTACCAAATTTCAAAACAATCGGCCAATGGGTTCGGTTAAAACTGCGTACACTCGTCATCGTTAAATCAGAGAGATCCCCCGCAGGGTGTGCAGACTAGCTGCACCTATTGAGAGGATTTAAACGTCCCTCGCGGTACCCGAGCCTAACACACACTTACACTTACAACACTTTACGCTCACACTTAAATTTAGGGAGTGATAATAGCCTCAATGTGCTTCTCGCCTAAAAAAAAGTTAAATCAGAGGCCGCCATTTTGAAACGGAAGAAATAGGGGAAAAGGGTGTAGGAATACATAACTTGGGGATTAATACATCATAACTTCGCACAAAATTCGAAAACAATCGGTCAATGAGTTTGGGACAAAACTTCGTAACAAACACACAAACCAAATGCCAACGGTTGAGTCGGATCTCTCATATGGGTTATTCTAGTACGTTTATATTCAATGGTTGTGATGTTGCCGCCTCGGTGATCCGGGTTCAATTCCCGGCCAGGGCTTGGCATTTTCATACGCTATAAATCATCCCGTCATCTGCATTAGCCCAAGCGTGCACAATAGTCGGACGTTAAAAAAAAAAAAAAAAGATTATGATTCTTTACAAATGACAAACATTTTAGCAAAATCTGACTTTGTTTTTCGTCTGAAGCTTCTGAACATTGTCTAATTTGAAAAACTTTGTGTTTTTGCCTGTCAACATAAACTGAGGACGAAAATACGTTTTGTTGGTATATTTTTCCTTATTCCTCGTTATTCTCAAATCTTTTAAGAAATGAAAACGGACCAATATTTTGTCATTCCGCCAATTGAATTTCACGAAACAACCTTAGCCTATATTTCTTTATCTTCAAATTTTGCACCCTCGCTTGAGTTACTAATCTTCATAAACGTTCGAAATTAGCGCAAAATATATTTCCAGAAGCCTTTATTCTTAAACAGTTTGTCTTCAATTGCTTTGAATGTTTCATTAACTGATCGTTTTGCCACCCTCGTATGTGCGAAGGCGCGACATACGTGTTAAAACGTCGGCATTTATCGTCAATTATTTTTATGTAGACTAATTATTTCACAGTTTACATATTCCCAATAATTATTGTAACAAAAAGCGTTTAATACAAATCGCATTCCAGTTATATTCAATTTATTTTAATTCGATGAATTTAATTTGCGTTATCGATGTAACAATTAGGCCTACTACCTGCAATGAAAACATATGCAACTGTACGATTCTGAAAGGCGAAACATTTCGACCGAGTAAAAAGAAATGAATATAAAAAACCTTAGGCAGTACGGAACTGGCCGACAACAAATTATTTGTTTAAAATATTATTTTCAAATTTTTATGAATTATAGGCCTATTGTACTTTTTATACTATACTATGAACACGGTTTATTAAATTCATTATAAATACATAAAAGATTTAATTCTTATTGATAAACTTGAATATAAACATTTTTCCCTTTTTAATTTAATATCAATTGATTGTATTTATTTTTAATGCTAAGAAATAACAAGTTAATATTGTTATTCTATCAGCTGAAACATTTCAAGGGGATAATTATTGTAATTGGGGAATTCTCCTACATGCGCGTGAAGTACTCGAGCAGGCCGTTTACTAAGTCTCTGTAGCATAAAAAAAAGGCGGCATTCGCATGACTGCCGACAGAAGTGACTACTTCTTATCACGGGTTATGGCTGTATATTTTACACCACAAAATAAAATATATAATCGATTTTCAAAATCACGAGTACGTTCATTTCAGTTTAATATATTTCTAAATACAATATTATATGATTTTATGGTTTTTTTCCAAGACAGATTTTGCTACTCGACACTAGAATAGGCTATAACTGACCATGGGAGAAGCACGGAGTCCCAAATGTATTCCTGCTACTCTTAATATCTGACCCTGTGACTTATTAATTGTCATTGTAAATGCCAACTTCAATGGAAACTGTAATATTTTAATTCGGAAAGGCAGGTTGTTTGGAATTATAAGATTGTTTCAATTAAAAATTGTTGCACAGTTAACACTTGTCATAAAACTAAATACTAAATAAAGTTGGACTGGGTAAGTAGTATAATGGCGTTTAAAATAATTTAAATATTTATTATTCACACCTAGCAATATATAATAAACGTATAAAACGTCACTGTTACACAGTTAACACTTGACACAAAACTAAATAACTAAGTTGGACTGGGTAAGTAATATAATGGCGCGAACATACAAGTTTTCACTTTAAAAATACATTTTAAAACAAAAATATATATAAGAGCGTGATGCGTGACGGCAAACTGAATTTTTTTCCCGTGCAAAACATACATCCATACCCCGCCAAAAGAAGTAGTATATAAGTATATGCTATATATATAAGAGCGTGATTCGTGACGGCAAACTGAATTTTTTCCCGTGCAAAACATACATCCATACCCCGCCATAAGAAGTAGTATATAAGTATATGCTATATAAATAAGAGCGTGATTCGTGACGGCAAACTGAATTTTTTTCCCGTGCAAAACATACATCCATACCCCTCCAAAAGAAGTAGTATATAAGTATATGCTATATATATATAAGAGCGTGATTCGTGACGGCAAACTGAATTTTTTTCCCGTGCAAAACATACATCCATACCCCGCCATAAGAAGTAGTATATAAGTATATGCTATATATATAAGAGCGTGATTCGTGACGGCAAACTGAATTTTTTCCCGTGCAAAACATACATCCATACCCCGCCATAAGAAGTAGTATATAAGTATATGCTATATATATAAGAGCGTGATTCGTGACGGCAAACTGAATTTTTTCCCGTGCAAAACATACATCCATACCCCGCCATAAGAAGTAGTATATAAGTATATGCTATATATATAAGAGCGTGATTCGTGACGGCAAACTGAATTTTTTCCCGTGCAAAACATACATCCATACCCCGCCATAAGAAGTAGTATATAAGTATATGCTATATATATAAGAGCGTGATTCGTGACGCCAAACTGAATTTTTTTCCCGTGCAAAACATACATCCATACCCCGCCATAAGAAGTAGTATATAAGTGTATGCTATATATATAAGAGCGTGATTCGTGACGGCAAACTGAATTTTTTTCCCGTGCAAAACATACATCCATACCCCGCCATAAGAAGTAGTATATAAGTATATGCTATATATATAAGAGCGTGATTCGTGACGGCAAACTGAATTTTTTTCCCGTGCAAAACATACATCCATACCCCGCCATAAGAAGTAGTATATAAGTATATGCTATATATATAAGAGCGTGATTCGTGACGGCAAACTGAATTTTTTTCCCGTGCAAAACATACATCCATACCCCGCCATAAGAAGTAGTATATAAGTGTATGCTATATATATAAGAGCGTGATTCGTGACGGCAAACTGAATTTTTTCCCGTGCAAAACATACATCCATACCCCGCCATAAGAAGTAGTATATAAGTATATGCTATATATATAAGAGCGTGATTCGTGACGGCAAACTGAATTTTTTTCCCGTGCAAAACATACATCCATACCCCGCCATAAGAAGTAGTATATATATGCTATATATATAAGAGCGTGATATGCTATATATATAAGAGTAGTATATAAGTGATTCGTGATTCGTGACAAACTGAATTTTTTTCCGTGCAAAACATACATCCATACCCCGCCATAAGAAGTAGTATATAAGTATATGCTATATATATAAGAGCGTGATTCGTGACATACATCCATACAAACTGAATTTTTTCGTGACCAAACTGTGCAAAACATACATCCATACCCCGCCATAAGAAGTAGTATATAAGTATATGCTATATATATAAGAGCGTGATTCGTGACGGCAAACTGAATTTTTTTCCCGTGCAAAACATACATCCATACCCCGCCATAAGAAGTAGTATATAAGTATATGCTATATATATAAGAGCGTGATTCGTGACGGCAAACTGAATTTTTTTCCCGTGCAAAACATACATCCATACCCCGCCATAAGAAGTAGTATATAAGTATATGCTATATATATAAGAGCGTGATTCGTGACGGCAAACTGAATTTTTTCCCGTGCAAAACATACATCCATACCCCGCCATAAGAAGTAGTATATAAGTGTATGCTATATATATAAGAGCGTGATTCGTGACGGCAAACTGAATTTTTTCCCGTGCAAAACATACATCCATACCCCGCCATAAGAAGTAGTATATAAGTATATGCTATATATATAAGAGCGTGATTCGTGACGGCAAACTGAATTTTTTCCCGTGCAAAACATACATCCATACCCCGCCATAAGAAGTAGTATATAAGTATATGCTATATATATAAGAGCGTGATTCGTGACGGCAAACTGAATTTTTTCCCGTGCAAAACATACATCCATACCCCGCCATAAGAAGTAGTATATAAGTATATGCTATATATATAAGAGCGTGATTCGTGACGGCAAACTGAATTTTTTTCCCGTGCAAAACATACATCCATACCCCGCCATAAGAAGTAGTATATAAGTGTATGCTATATATATAAGAGCGTGATTCGTGACGGCAAACTGAATTTTTTTCCCGTGCAAAACATACATCCATACCCCGCCATAAGAAGTAGTATATAAGTATATGCTATATATATAAGAGCGTGATTCGTGACGGCAAACTGAATTTTTTTCCCGTGCAAAACATACATCCATACCCCGCCATAAGAAGTAGTATATAAGTATATGCTATATATATAAGAGCGTGATGCGTGACGGCAAACTGAATTTTTTCCCGTGCAAAACATACATCCATACCCCGCCATAAGAAGTAGTATATAAATAGATGCTATACATACATACATACATATATATAAGAGCGTGACGGCAAACTGAATTTTTTTCCGTGCAAAACATACATCCATACCCCGCCATAAGAAGTAGTATATAAATAGATGCTATATATATAAGAGCGTGATTCGTGACGGCAAACTGAATTTTTTCCCGTGCAAAACATACATCCATACCCCGCCATAAGAAGTAGTATATAAGTATATGCTATATATATAAGAGCGTGATTCGTGACGGCAAACTGAATTTTTTCCCGTGCAAAACATACATCCATACCCCGCCATAAGAAGTAGTATATAAGTATATGCTATATATATAAGAGCGTGATTCGTGACGGCAAACTGAATTTTTTTCCCGTGCAAAACATACATCCATACCCCGCCATAAGAAGTAGTATATAAGTATATGCTATATATATAAGAGCGTGATTCGTGACGGCAAACTGAATTTTTTTCCCGTGCAAAACATACATCCATACCCCGCCATAAGAAGTATTCACTTCAAAAAACTTAGCGCGGGACTGGCCGACAGAAGTGACTACTTTTGACATGCCTGACTGTATACATTTTCACTGTTATGATTTAATTATTTCTGTAAAAAATTAAATGCATGCAGGAAAGAGCAACTCTTGAAAATTATTTTCGTTTAAATTTTGCGTGTGTGTAGGTACACAACTTAAAATTAACTGAAACTGTCACTGGCTGTGAATTTGAGTATCTTAGGCTGTATAAGGGACTTATTTAATTAATCAGTTTATAACCCTACTTTTGGCAGTTATACTATCTAAGTATAACAATAAATACATTATGATTTT
>CM040182.1:22288433-22293433 GCA_022606455.1 Callitettix versicolor
TTAAACACAAAAAATCTATTTTTTTTTATTTTTCTTCGTTTATTTAAACAAAAAAATGTCTGTTCCTATTTTTGTTACTTTAAGTCAAACTGCTTTTTAGGAACTACAGTTTTTGGTTTCTTAAATATAACTTCCGGACCAGACCGTATACGCAAATCGTAGAGACAGGTTTCTATCTCCCATAGGTTGATGGGAATAGAACGTTGATAGCTAGGTTGTTCTAAAGGTTAAGGGCTATTCGTTGGCACTATGATGAAAGGACCTATTGTGCAACTTAGCCTCTTAAATTTTACTTAAGTAAATTGGCACCCTTAGTGAGTTTTAGCAGTATCTGACTAGTTCACTCTACTTGAGGTCTTCAGGGTCCTGGAAACGGAACACCTTCAGCTTCCTGCTGGCAAGAGCTTCACAATCTTAGAGAAGCTATAAGATTGTTCAACTTTGTTGTTGTTCAACTCTTAGCGGTTGTTAAACTTTGTCAACCGCGCCCGTGACGAAGTTCTGGATGACAACTCATCTACAGACATTATTCAACAGAGAGCATAGTGTTCAACTTTGTCAACCGCGCCCGTGACGAAGTTCTGGATGACAACTCATCTACAGACATTATTCAACAGAGAGCATAGTGTTCAACTTTGTTGTTGTTCAACTCTTAGCGGTTGTTAAACTTTGTCAACCGCGCCCGTGACGAAGTTCTGGATGACAACTCATCTACAGACATTATTCAACAGAGAGCATAGTGTTCAACTTTGTCAACCGCGCCCGTGACGAAGTTCTGGATGACAACTCATCTACAGACATTATTCAACAGAGAGCATAGTGTTCAACTTTGTTGTTGTTCAACTCTTAGCGGTTGTTAAACTTTGTCAACCGCGCCCGTGACGAAGTTCTGGATGACAACTCATCTACAGACATTATTCAACAGAGAGCATAGTGTTCAACTTTGTCAACCGCGCCCGTGACGAAGTTCTGGATGACAACTCATCTACAGACATTATTCAACAGAGAGCATAGTGTTCAACTTTGTTGTTGTTCAACTCTTAGCGGTTGTTAAACTTTGTCAACCGCGCCCGTGACGAAGTTCTGGATGACAACTCATCTACAGACATTATTCAACAGAGAGCATAGTGTTCAACTTTGTCAACCGCGCCCGTGACAGAGTTCTGTGTGACAACTCACCTTCACATTATTGAACAGAGAGCACAGTGTCCAGCTTGTCAACCGAAAACGAAAATGCATTTTATCTTCACACAGTATTTTTTCTGTGTGTATTATGAACCCAGAATATGATAACGGAATTTCTTAACAGTGTTGAAAGAAACAAGCAGGCGTTCATTTTATCAGTGGAATTTTATAATTCAAAATATATATTTATTTGTTTTAAATATAAAAGCTGTCAAAAATGTACAGACTTGATAAAAATAATAATTATTAATTTATAGTTACTAAATGAATAAAAATAATAATATTTCGTTGCTTTTAATTATGGTGAGTTTATTTTTTCATTTATATATACAAATTATGAAAGAATATTTTAGTCGTAAAAATAGTAGCTTAGTCTATATTATTCTTTTTTTATTTTAATGGTTTGGTAGTTATTTTCATAGTTTGAATTTTAATGGTTTGGTTTAACTGTTACATTTCATAGTTGCCATATTGCAAGAATTCTATTTGTTAAATATTACAGAGCAATCTTGACAAATTCAACTCGAATTCCCTTATTTGTCGAATGTTGATTTGTTGAACCGATCTTAAAACTAGTAATACTTAACATTAAAATAAAAGACTGATTTATATTTATTCTTTTTCAAGTCTGATATAATTTAATTTTTTACTGTCAATATTTTACTAGTGAAATAACAAGACTAAGTAAATGATAGGTGGTATAAAGTAAAAATATTTTTTTTATTTTATTTATTTATTATTTTTTTTTAACGTCCGACTATTGTGCAGACTTGGGCTAATGCAGACGATGGGATGATTTATACCGTACGAAAATGCCAAGCCCTGGCCGGGAATCGAACCTGGGTCCTCGGGGTGAAAGCCTAGTATGCTATCAACTACGCCACCGAGGCATCTTATACATATATATTTTAAATATATATATGTCCTTTTTTTATATGTTTTAAAAAAGGTCATATTTTTTTATAGGTCTAAGTTATATTTTTTTAAATCGGTGTCATGATTTTGATCTAAATTTTTTCACCATTATTTATTTATTAATAAAAATTGTTTTCGTCCTAATAAAAAGTTTTATTTGATTTAAACTGAGCAAACTACATCGGTATTCGTGTTTGGCGGGTTTTAGATCGAATTTGACAATTTTGCAAATAATCGTTTCAAGATTTTTTTAATTTAACAAAAATCAATAAATTCCTGTAATCCCATTTTTTTTTTTTATCTCAGTGGATTTGAAAACAGAAATATTAATTACAATCGGTAATAGTGACAAAATGAAAATTATTGTACACAATTTTTTGATTCTTGCTTTTAGAACGCTACAACTAAAGCTGCTGGAGATGTGCTACAGACCCCGCAGGGGGTGCAGACTAGCTGCACCTATTTAGAAGATTTAGACGTCACTCTCTGTACTCTAACACACACTTACACTTACAACACTGCACTTACGACTTTAACACTTTACTTCACACTTACATTTAGGGAGGCGATAATAGCTTCAATGTGCTTTTAGCCTTAAAATAACAACAAAACACTAGCTACAGGTCTTAAATGTGTTATCTCCACCAGCTGCCTGCCGTTCATTTGAACGTTGGTAAACTTCCCCTACACCAGTGGTCGGCAAACCGCGGCTCTTCCACGAAATCTTTAGTGCAGGCACGGAATATTATTTATTAACTTGCCTTGTAAGAGATGAGTAAACGTTTTGAAACGCAATCCTGCAGAAATTTTTTAGAAGATGTTAGAAGAAGTAATTTCATTCGAAAACAAATTACTGCTTTTTGCCGAAGATTTTGGAAAGAATACACTTCCATGCCTGTTGAAATATTGTCGAGAAAATAAGTCCAATATTGGCATTTGCTATTTCAGAACAACACTGTTAAATATGAAGGAAGCTTTTCTCGTCAGGTTCAAAGGCTTTAAAAACAGCAACACGACGTTAGTCTTTGTTAAAAAACCTCTGAACACCGCGGTAACAGAAATAAAGTTTTCGCCCTTTAATTTTGTTATTGGTAACTTTGAAATGCAGTTGCTGGATTTAAAAAATAAAGAATTGTGGAGCTCAAAATTCGAGCGTCTTTATACCGATTTAGAGACAACATACAAACCTCACACCCTTACTTTCCAAGGAATGCAAGGACACTGTTCACATTAGTGGAGTATTTGTAGCTTTTTTTTAACGGAAACCTTTTATATTATTTAACGTGTTATATTTTTAAATAAATATTATCTTTATACAAGTATGGTACCAAGTTTAATTTAATGTACCGTTAGTTAAACTAATACGTATTTAGCAAAGGCAAGCTCGAGAGTGTACTTTTAATTCTAATTATTTCCATAAAAATGTTTCTACTAAAGCAAAGCTTAAGTTTTAAAAAATGGCTCTTTGAATAAACTTCAATTTTCAATTTTTTATATTTGGTTCTTTTGGTTGACAAGTTTGCCGACCACTGCCCTACACCATAGCCGACTGCATATCACTGTGCTTTATTTCAACAAAGAGTTTAATTCTAAACACTCACAATATCACAAGTGTAGGGAAAACATTTTAAGTAATTTGAACTTCGAACAGTGAGAACTCAATTAGCTCCATCTGAGTTACAGTGGAACACTGAGTTGAAGCGGTTTTTTTTAATGTCCAAAAGTGGAGTTTTACAAGTCGCTGAATTTTCCCAAATACGAGATTTCATGCCAAGAAGACAACTGTTAGTATGTCGGTGAAAATGTGTATTCTTCAATGAAACTTCGAGAAAGTAGTGTCACAGTGTCAAAAACAGACTGGCAAATGACCACTTAGCTTCACTGCCGAGTCACGTCATCCCGAATACAACCAGATTCTAAGACAATCACAGTTCCAGTCACCTCACACTGTCACGCTCTTTCAACCATTAATTGAATTTTATAATAATAAATCAAAATTCAATAAGAAATATACAAAAGTACTTTTCTGTATATAGCTTAATAATTTTTTTTTGCCCGCCTATTTAGTTTTCCTCTAGACATCTACAAACATCTGGCGACTTGGTGGTCGACATGGCTAAATCACCGGTCAATCTACTGCGCACCTTAAAGCTTTCAGTTCTGGCCGCAGTTACTCCCGTTGCTTTTCCCTCGTCCCCATTAGTCTAACTGGCACAAAGTATGAACGTTAGAGGAAAAATGAACCCTGACCGCCGTCAAATAAAAAAATGTTTAATTTTAACGGCTTTTGAAAATTCAAAATGCCAATTTATGCAGTTTTTAACACAGATTGCGGCTGTAAAATAGAAACTTCGAAAAAGAAAAAAATTAATACGAAAAAGTTATGAGATTTTAAAGAAACGGAATGGCCGCCATTTTGAAACTGTTGAACGAACATGTCAGAGCTGTTGCCAGAATCGATTTCTGTGCAAACTTTTAATGAAATCGGACTAAACTAAAAATGACTAACGTAAGTGCTAATACACATGCGCACACACACATTGAGCAAAAAAAATTTTTTTAATCCCTAAAAAGTAATTTTGCGGTGGGAATAAGCGCTCATTTCAAGTTCCCATGACTGCGTCTTACAATGACACAATGACGGCCTCTCCAACAGCTCATTTTCCAATGGAAATCCGGAAAATTGCGATCACTTTAGGCCCCTAAGCCTTTAAAAAATCACTGTTATTTCACACTTTTTTTCAAAAACCTATTCCACCAACGTAATTAGCGTTAATCTGTATTTTAAATGTTCAAATTCACAGAAATTTAGAAAATTAATTTAACGAAGATCAAGTTTCATTTTCGGTATGTTTAAAGTAATTTAAAAATCCTAAATGCCAATTAACGCCAATCTGAGT
>CM040182.1:22298433-22305933 GCA_022606455.1 Callitettix versicolor
AATCAACGAAATGGCCACCATTTTGAAACTGATACACGAAATTCGCTAAAAATTGCAAAAACCCAATCTACGAAATGGCCACCATTTTGAAACTGATACACGGAATTCGTTAAAAATTGCAAAAAATCCAATCTTCGTTTCCTTGTTTTAAAATCTCCTCTTTAAAATGATATGTAAAAAAAATATTTCCCGTGGTAGGCTCAACAACGTGAATGTAATTTTCTGAGTGTCAACAGCGGACACAGTCAAGGACGGGGAGCGAAGGGGCGATCTCCCCTCCCGTGGAAAAAGAAATTAAAGAAATGTAAAAGATCCCATTTTACTTTCATAAAATGCAAGTATAAACTACCTATAAGTAGTTTCAAGGAAAAGGGTCTACGAGGGGTCCGAAACCCGTCACATTATCCCGATCTCAACTTTCTATGTACATGAAATTTTGTCCGTTTTTACATACATCCGTTTGTACATTTTGTAACGCCAATACTGAGAGTGAGGACGTCAGGGCGTTGAAGAATACGTCAAAATAATCTGTTAGATATTTTATTGTTTTTTTTTAAGGCGAAAAGCACACTGAGGCTATTATCGCCTCCCTAAATGTAAGTGAGTAAAATGTTCGTAAGTATAGTGTTGCAAGTGTAAGTGTGTGTTAGACTCGGGTACCGCGAGGGACGTCTAAATCCTCTCAATAGGTGCAGCTAGTCTGCACCCCCTGCGGGGTATTTTATGTTGGTTCTCTCTTCTCTTCCTGCGTTAACTGCAACAGCAGAAAGGTCTTTCTCGACTCTAAAACTGATCAAAACTAATGAGGACGAGGGATCAGCGTTAACGGTAAGAATAAAGCAACGGGAATAACCGCGGCTATACGTAAATAGTTACGGACGAAATACTGAATAGAGGGGGAAGAAGAAAAAGCATATTTTTTAGTACAACTTCCGTTTCAAAATGAGTGGCTTTGTAAATAATATATATATATATATATATACATATAGCCTATATTTTTTTTTAACGTCCGACTATTGTGCACACTTGGGCTAATGCAGACGATGGGATGATTTAAAGCGTATGAAAATGACAAGCCCTGGCCGGGAATCGAACCCGGTTCCTCGGGGTGAAAGCCCAGTACGCTATCAACTAGGCCACCGAGGCGGCTAAGAATTGTATAATAGGAATCTAGAAAAATTATATTTTTTTTTAATGGAGTAAATTTTTACACTTATTTTATAGCCTATGTGTTAAGTCTCAAAACAACTTGTCAGTGCTAGTTTTTGAAAGCATTTCAAAAATTTGCATCCCCCAGGGAAGCCCTCGTAATTTGCATCATCCAACCAACCGCCCCCTCCCACAAATCCGCATTAATCCGTCAGTGAATTAATCGAACTTTAGAAACACAAAACTAGCCGCCTCGGTGTCCTAGTTGATAGCGTACTGGGCTTTCATCCCGAGGACCCGGGTTCGATTCCCGGCCAGGGCTTGGCATTTTCATACGCTATAAATCATCCCATCGTCTGCATTTGCCCAAGTGTGCACAATAGTCGGACGTTAAACATCAAAAAACAGAAAAAGCAAAAACACACAAAGGTTTTTTTTTCAAATCTGTCATATCGTGTTCCAGTGAAAAGCGAAAAAATTAGTCCTTTACGGTATCAGACAAATAAATCAGGCGTTTTGAGTGCCTGCCATTTTTTTTGTCCTGAGACTGCTTAAAACCTTGTCGCAGCTGTATACAAACCACGATAATAATTTCTTTTGAATGTGTGTAAACGGATAAATAATGCAAAACGAGATATTTTCATGGTCCAAAAACAAGCCTTCTAACACCGTTTAAAGATTTTATTAAATTTCGACACACCCTGTATATTTTAACTGCAGTTTAGGTGCGCCCAGTAGATAAGAAAAAATTACCTACAAAATTCAACACTTTTAGCTCCAGCGGTTTGGCGATCAGTGTTCATTTCCGAACTTCCAGAGCAATTTGAAATTTTTAAAACGTTAAAAACGCAATTCTAACGCCGATTACGATAGTGATAAAATATTTTCAAAAAAAAGTTAATAAAACTTTAAAACGGGCCATTGTTTTATTCTTCATTTAGTTCAACGGTTAGTGTACTAGTACGGGACTTTCGCAACAGCCTGTATATAATTTATTAGTTCTATAATGAGCATTTAAAATATTTTGCGACACCATTCCAATCCCTTCCATTCATAATCATCACCACAATCCCGCATACCTATCTACTCTAGTTGGTTATAAATACTTTAAACTAATTCACTTTAACAATGAATTGATTAAATAACCGCATCGACAGTTCAAAACTCGCTGCACACGTTTGCCGACGAGATGGTAGCGAACTTCAACAAATATTTTTATCTCAATTTTTTTTTTCTGGAAATAAGATTTCGCCAACCTAATCAGGAGTAGAAACACTTATACTAGCGTTCAAATTATTCGTATTATTTTTTAGATTAGAAATCCGAAAATGGCAGAATAATTTTTGTATTTTCAATGTAATTCAAAAAAGTAATTTCTGAAAAATTCGACGGCAAAAACAAATTTCTATACACTTTTTTTAAAATTCTTAATAAAATGACAATTTGTTTTTGTACTTAACCATTTTGAAACTCTAACCGAGTTTTATGAATAACAAACTGCATTCGAATTAGAATACCCAAAAACTATAAAATCGGGAGACACGAAACACCCAAAATTGAAATTCCGGAAGCAATTTTTACGGTCAGTATACGATTTTTTTTAACGAAAAAATAAAACTAACCCACTTAACATCGGATAATCCATTGAGTATAAGCGGACTAGAAGTACAGGCACCACTTTAAAAAACGTGCTCGATATCAGCGGCTACAGTCCGAGTAATTCCAAATTGTAAATCAGAGGCCGCCATATTGAAATGAACGTGAATGGGGAAAAATCGTACACATATGTCTTTCGGGCTTTATACAAGGTACCTTCGTATCAAATTTAAAAATAATCGGTCATTGCGTTTGGCTAAAACTGCGTACAATCCAAATTGTAAATCAGAGACCGCCATCTTGAAATGAACGTGAATGGGGAAAAATCGTACACATAAGTCTTTCGAGCTTTATACAAGGTACCTTCGTATCAAATTTTAAAACAATCGGTTAATGCGTTTGGCTAAAACTGCGTACATTTCAAATTGTAAATCAGATGCCGCCATCTTGAAATGAACGTGAATGGGGAAAAATCGTACAATACGTCTTTCGGGCTTTATACAAGGTACCTTCGTATCAAATTTCAAAACAATCGGTTAATGCGTTTGGCTAAAACTGCGTACAATCCAAATTGTAAATCAGAGGCCGCCATATTGAAATGGACGTGAATGGGGAAAATCGTACACATACTTCTTTCGGGCTTTATACAAGGTACCTTCGTATCAAATTTCAAAACAATCGGTTAATTCGTTTGGCTAAAACTGCGTACAATCCAAATTGTAAATCAGATGCCGCCATCTTGAAATGAACGTAAATGGGGAAAAATCGTACACATACGTCTTTCGAGCTTTATACAAGGTACCTTCGTATCTAATTTCAAAACAATCGGTTAATGCGTTTGGCTAAAACTGCGTACATTCCAAATTGTAAATCAGATGCCGCCATCTTGAAATGGAAGTGAATGGGCAAAATCGTACATATAGGCCTACGTCTTTCGGGCTTTATACAAGGTACCTTCGTATCAAATTTCAAAACAATCGGTTAATGCGTTTGGCTAAAACTGCGTACATTCCAAATTGTAAATCATATGCCGCCATCTTGAAATGAACGTAAATGGGGAAAAATCGTACACATAAGTCTTTCGAGCTTTATACAAGGTACCTTCGTATCTAATTTCAGAACAATCGGTTAATGCTTTTGGCTAACATTACAATCCATATTGTAAATTATATTGTAAATCAGAGACCGCCATCTTGAAATGGAAGTGAATTGGAAAAATCGTATTTTACTAGTTGGGTATATTGAATATATGCATCTATCAGAATGAACTATAATTGATTACGAAATTTTACTTGGGCCTATACTATATATTTGAAACTTTTTTTTATGTGTTTTATCAAGACGAGCGGATATAAGGTACAAAACGTTTGTTATAAGGTACAAAACGGATATTCTTTTTTCTTAACGTATATACTTCAAGATAGAATAATGAGGACGAGGGATCAGCGATAACGATAAGTGTAAAGCAACGGGAGTAACTGCGGCTCGAACTAAGAACCTTGAGTAAGCAGTTGAGAGGTGCAGCAGGCTGACCGGTGCTTTGGCACATCAACCACCAAGGCAAAAATTATATAAGAAATTACTGACGATGATTTTATAAGATAAAGTAATGGCAGTAACTGCGTGTCGAACCCACCAAACTTGAGACGCGCAATTAAGTCGCAGCATGCAGATCGTTGCTTTGCACATCGACCACCAAAACCTAAATTATATAAGAGAGGAAATACTGACAATGTTTTTTTTAGGATAAAGCAAAGGGAGTAACTATATTTCGAACCAACAACCTTGAGGTGTGCAGTTGCGAGGCGCAGCAGATTGACCAGAGCTTTACCCACATCGAACACCGAACCCTAAATTATATAAGAAAAAAAATACTTACGATGTGTTTTATAGCAAAAGAGTGTGAGTAACTACGTCTCGAACCCACAACCTTGAGGTTCGCAGTTCCGAGGCGCAGCAGACTGACCGGAGCTTTAGTCACATCGAACACCGAGCCCTAAATTATATAAGAAAAAAGTACTGACGATTTTTACGGTAGCAGTAACTGCGTCTCGAACCCACAACCTTGAGGTGCACAGTTCAAAGGCGCAGCAAACTGACCGGTGCTTTAACCACATCGACCACCGAGTCCTAAATTATATAAGAAAGAAAACACTTACGATGTGTTTTACGGTAAAAAAATGTGAGTAACTACGTCTCGAACCCACAATCTTGAGGTTCGCAGTTCCGAGGCACAGCAGACTGACCCTTTTTGCCACATCGACCCCTATAAGAAAGCCCTAAATTATATAAGAAAGAAAATACTGGCGGTGCTTTTTAGGATAAAGCAGTGGGAGTAACTACGTCTCGAACCCACAACCTTTAAGTGCGAAATTCAAAGTCGCAGCAGAAAGACCCGGTGCTTTAGTCACATCGACCAGCAAGCCCTACGAACACTATAGAACCAAGCGACCTTTAGGAATAATTTAAGATGACTCCGTACGCAAGATCCTCCCTGTTTGAACTGGTCTCACATATCGAACGCCTCTCCACGTGACGGAATCGGTTCCCCAGCGCTGGTGTCAGAAGTGTGACAGGACTTCGAGACTCCAACAGGTGACCGCAATGATTATAAGGGGGGACCCTCTAATTACTGCTTCAAGAGGACCCCTTTTAAAGAAGACCAGTTTTGACACGAACACACGCTACAAATGACAGTGCGACTGTTGTAATTCAAGATTATTATTATAATAATAATACGAGATGACGCCCTACCATAGAAGTAAGAACGGAGTCAATGTTTTCGCTCTTAACAACTAAAAAAAACCTATTACAGTCACATTTAAAGTACAAGTTTCGTGAAAATACGTTAAAACAGTTTACGGTTAATAATTTTAAATTAAACGTTGACTGCCGAAGTAAAGCACAAGACGCCCAACCGTTACGGTTAGCAATGTAATAAATCTTTTAATTAAACAATCATTTCGAGCTGGAATTACTTGACGCATAATTAAACGATAAACCACTCGCCCGTTAAAGTACCACGACTCTGCAACCTAATGAAGTTACCGCGGCGTACGGGCTACTCCAAGTAATTAAAAGTTAAACGGGTCACTATAACCTAATCAAACGTAGAAAACGCCTAAGTCTGGCGCGTTGGAACTGAGTTGTGCTAAATTAAAAAACTAATAGACTATTGCCCGCACTTTGCTTGGTTACGTCTGTTAGTGGAATAATTAATGTTTACTTAAAATATTGGGGGAAGGGGACTTGTCCTGCACAACACAGCGAAAAAACAAAAAAAATGCCGTTTAGTGACACAACTTTATTAAATCGTGACACCCCCATATTGAATTTCGAGCCCAGGCTACAGAATCTGAAGCGAGGGTGAAAATAAAGTTGGTTGGTAATTACACGTTATTAAATTACGGCCCCACACGAAACTTCGTTACCCTTATTACGGAATAAGTATGTGTTTTTTTACGAAGTCGGAAAAGTTGATCACACCAAGTCTAAAATGGAGTTTAATATTATTTACTGGTTGGTTTTATCGTCTGTTTACCAGCCGCTTCTGTGGCCTAGGCTTTCACCCCGAGGACCCGGGTTCGATTCCCGGCCAGGGCTTGGCATTTTCATACGCTATAAATCATCCCACGTCTGCATTAGCCCGCTTTCACCCCGAGGACCCGAGTTCGATTCCCGGTCAGGGCTTGGCATTTTTATACGCTATTAATCATGCCATCGTCTGCATTAGCCCGCTTTCACTCCGAGGACCCGGGTTTGATTCCTGGCCAGGGCTTGGCATTTTTATACGCTATAAATCATCCCATCGTCTGCATTAGCACAAGTGTGAACAATAGTCGGACGATAAACACGAAAAAAATCGTGTTTACCCTCTTCACTCGGGTATGGTTTTTAAAATACCTCCTTTAGTGTGGGACGATCAATACTGACTGCATCCTTTTCCATGACGGCACGAAATTTTTGCCCAAATTATGTTCCTCTCAGATCGAATGGCCACGGTAAAACCTCTCGAACGTGTGGATGGTCAGCAGAACTGGTCGAACAAAATGTCTTTACAGCAATTTAATTGTTTTGACTGTGCTGCAACCTATCTGTAAAGTCTTCAACTAAGTGGTTCCCGCTTTATCTCCATTGTGTGTACTGTCAGCACAAGGCAAATTCGACTTTATTGTGTCGCTCCATTCGACTTTCCAGTGTCCACGTGTGGCGACTTCTAAGTATTCAATATTATAAACAAAACGATATTCAATATTAAATACATTTATAAAAAGTACATAATACAAGCAAAACTGAACAAAAATTATACGCTTTATAAACTATATTATATATTTTTTTAAATATTTTTAGTTAATAAAAATTTCTACTAGTGGAATAGTTATAGTTTAATAAACACATCTGGGGTAACCGAATTTCTTTAACAGATGTTATTTATTTTTTTCTTTCAATTTTTCTTCGTTTACATAGGAAAAACAAAATAAACCATTGTGAACTCGGTGGTTGATGTGGTTAAAGTCTGCTGCGCTTCGGAACTGTGCGCACCTAAACGTTGTGGGTTCTAAACGCAGTTACTGCCACTGCTTTACCGTAAAAAAACATCGTCAGTAACTTCTTCTCATATAATTTAGGGCACGGTGGTCGATTTGGCTAAAACACCGGTCAGTCTGCTGCGCATCTCAACTGCACACCTCAAAGTTTTGGGTTCGAGACGCAGTTACTCTAATTGCTTTACCGTAAAAAACATAGTCAGAAGGT
>CM040182.1:22310933-22383433 GCA_022606455.1 Callitettix versicolor
AAGTTTTTAAAAAATTATTTGAACTTAATGGGGTGAAGAGAAAATATTTTATTAACGACTGAAATTTTTAACAATTTATAGCCTATGCGATGAAAAAAACCGTATACCACAAAGACCAAAACCGTATGTCACAAAACAGCAAAACCGTATATCACAAAGAGCAAAACCGTATGTCACCAAACAGCAAACCCGCAAATCACAAAACAGCAAAACCGTAAGTCACAAAACGAAAACAGATTAGATTAAATTTTTTCAACTTATCAAAAATGTATTTAACATAAATGAAAGTGTAAGCATACGGGCAAAACCCAAAAAACAATTCGATATCGGTTCCGGCTTTGAACTGAGACATCGATCATAACTTGATAAGAAAGTACATTTTTTTAGTAGTGCGTATTTTCGACTTTTCTAGCTTCAAACACTATATATGTTGAAGCGTTTCTGAATAGTTCCATTTTCAAAACTTTTTTCTGTATTCAACAGTAAAAAGTACTTTGAGTATAATAAAAAGTTTTGAAAATGCAAGTATTCCGAAACGCGTCAACAAATATAAATTGTTTGAAGCTAGGACAGTCAGATAAACGTACTCTACAATTACAACAACTCTAGAGTATACATTGAGAATTTCAACAAAACTGTTCAATACCCAACAAACACAACTTGAGAGTAGAGGGGAGAAGATGACTGTGCAACCTTTGCAACGAGCCTCTCGCAAACTGGTCCGAGTTAAAAATTATACTTTTTACTTCGGACAAGTTCTGTACTGAACCCCTTCCTCTGTCCTCGCTTGCATCTTCCGACATTATTCACGGCTGAACGGTCACTTCGACAAAAAGTGCTTCTAGAGGCAGAAGCGGATTATCCGAGGCTTTGTGGTAAATATGCCCACATTGTTTATTTAAAAAAAACTCCCCCTCTGCCGTCGCCCCCTTCGTTGAGCCGCTCATATCTTTCATCTCATCCCTCAGGTCCCACCGCTTACATTTTTGGCTCGATTTTTAAGAACACGTGGTTGCGAATGTTTACAAATGAATATGCGTTAGTTTCACGTATCTATACCGGGTGTCCCGAAATATGAACACACTATTTTTAATTCGCAAAGGGAGAACTTGAAAAATCTATTTTAGACCCGCTGTCGAAAATGTCATTTTAATGATATTTATTTGTTCTATTTCTACACCGGGTATACCCAGGAAGCGAGTCCCCTATTTTTGTAATCAGACGGATTAACATTAGTTTTATAATTTCAAAACGGAAAATTATAAAAATCGATTTTGGACACGCTGTTGCAAATTAAAGAATATTTATTTCTTAATTACATAATTATACACCGGATATCCCAAAACGAGAAATCGTATTTTTGTATTCAACAAGATTAACATTTGTTTCTAAATTTACAAACGGAGAATTTGAAGAAGCGATTTTAGAACAAATGATCAACATCGTTTTTGAACTGAATATTTGTTAATTACATAATTATTCACCGGATATCTCAGAACGCGAAATCGGATTTTTGTATTCAACAAGATTAACATTCGTTTCTAAATTTACAAACGGAGAATTTGAAGAAGCGATTTTAGAACAAATGATCAACATCGTTTTTGAACTGAATATTTGTTAATTACATAATTATACACCGGATATCTCAGAACGCGAAATCGGATGTTTGTATTCAACAAGATTAACATTCGTTTCTAAATTTACAAACAGAGAATTTGAAGAAGCGATTTTAGAACAAATGATCAACACCGTTTTTGAACTGAATATTTGTTAATTACATAATTATACACCGGATATCTCAGAACGCGAAATCGGATGTTTGTATTCAACAAGATTAACATTCGTTTCTAAATTTACAAACGGAGAATTTGAAGAAGCGATTTTAGAACAAATGATCAACATTCTTTCTGAACTGAATATTTGTTAATTCTATAATTATACACCGGAAGTTCCGGAACGCGAAATCGGATTTTTGTATTCAACAAGATTAACATTCGTTTCCAAATTTGCACACGGAGAATTTGAAGAACGTTTTTTAGAACAAATGATCAAAATGGTTTTTGAACTGAATATTTGTTAATTCTATAATTATACACCGGATGTCCCGGAACGCGAAATCGGATTTTTGTATTCAACAAGATTAACATTCGTTTCCAAATTTGCACACGGAGAATTTGAAGAATGTTTTTTAGAACAAATGATCAAAATGGTTTTTGAACTGAATATTTGTTAATTCTATAATTATACACCGGATGTCCCAGAACTAGAAATCTGATTTTTGTATTCAACAAGATTAACATTCGTTTCTAAATTTGCAAACGGAGAATTTGAAGAATGTTTTTAGAACAAATGATCAAAATGGTTTTTGAACTGAATATTTGTTAATTCTATAATTATACACCGGATGTCCCAGAACTAGAAATCTGATTTTTGTATTCAACAAGATTAACATTCGTTTCTAAATTTGCAAAAGGAGAATTTGAAGAATGTTTTTTAGAACAAATGATCAAAATGGTTTTTGAACTGAATATTTGTTAATTCTATAATTATACACCGGATGTCCCAGAACTAGAAATCTGATTTTTGTATTCAACAAGATTAACATTCGTTTCTAAATTTGCAAAAGGAGAATTTGAAGAATGTTTTTTAGAACAAATGATCAAAATGGTTTTTGAACTGAATATTTGTTAATTCTATAATTATACACCGGAAGTCCCGGAACGCGAAATCGGATTTTTGTATTCAACAAGATTAACATTCGTTTCTAAATTTGCAAACGGAGAATTTGAAGAAGCGATTTTAGAACAAATGATCAACATCGTTTTTGAACTGAATATTTGTTGGTCATTCAGTGTGTTGATCATCCGTTGTGTTATCATTTATACACCGGATATCCCAGAACTAGAAATCGTATTTTTGTATTCAACGAGATCAACATTCGTTTCCAAATTTACAAACGGAGAATTTGAAGAAGCGATTTCAGAACAAATGATCAACATCGTTTTTGAACTGAATATTTGTTAATTCTATAATTATACACCGGATGTCCCGCAACGGGAAATCGGATGGTTGTATTCAACAAGATTAACATTCGTTTCCAAATTTACAAACGGAGAATTTGAAGAATTTTTTGTAGAACAAATAATCAGCATAGTTTTTTAACTGAATATTGTTAATACTAGTTATACACCGGGTGACCCGGAACGCGAATCCATTATTTTTGTAATCTTTTTTTGTTGTTATTTTAAGGCGAAAAGCACATTGAGGCTATTATCGCCTCCCTAAATTTAAGTGTAAGTGTAAAGTGTTAAAATAGTAAGTGTAGTGTTGTAAGTGTAAGTGTGTGTTAGACTCGGATACCGCGAGGGACGTCTAAATCCTCTCAATATTTGCAGCTAGTCTACACCCCCTGCATGGTCACGCTGAAGTGTATGTACGTGTGTGCGTGCGCTTTTGTACCGATGGTCATACAAAATTTATTAAATTTTACATGTAGGTCTGGTTCGCCAATACTTTAGGCAATTTTTTAATTTACCAAAAATTAGTCTGCACCCCCGCGGTTTTTTTTAATCTAACAGGGTAGCTACTGACAGCCATCAGTTTCATTTTTGTACTTTCAACGGAATCTGAATATTGAAAATGCAAATTCATGTAGCTCTTAACGCCGATTACGTCGGTAAAATCGGGTAAAACCTTAAGAAAAAATATGATTTTTTAAATTTTGAAACTGCTGCCATTTTGAAACTGATGAACAAAATTTGTCGGTAACGAACTTTTTCACGCTATTTCAAAAAAAATCTTTTTTTGTGACAATTCTGAATAAGACTGTACCGAAATTGCGTAAGTGACAGCGGTAACCGACACACAAAAACACACATTTACACGCGGTATCAAAAATTCGGAAAACTGACTTGTTCTTCGTAGAGCGAAATCTGATGAACCAATTTCCTTCCAAGTCTTTTTTTTATGAAGTAATTCACTGTGTGAAGATGTGTGCAGTGTTTTTGAAATTTTTGCCAACCACCACCCCTCAGAAGTACAACCATCCAGTTCTTATTACCAGGAACTCACAGTGATTGAGCTCCCAACTGACGCCACAAACGAAATAACCGCGTTACCTAGAGGGCATTCCGCGTCGGGTCACTGGTCAACGGCCAGCCTAGTAGCATGGGGTCACCGTTAAACGTCTTATCCTTATGCAATCTACAGTAAAACGTATACATTATACAGTACATTAGCTGATCTGACCTGAGCCTGTAGAGTGTAGATCCATCAAACTGCCGGAACATCTGGGAATCTGTAAACAAACAATCTGTTAGACATACTGTATAGATGTAGCTAAAGAGTGTTTAAAGATCGTTTACACGATAATTTCCTAACTTCAATACGTCAAGATGGTGACCATTTCTGACGATCGGGATCGGACTTTGACTAGTTCTCTGACTAGCAGTCTGTAGTCTTACCTCGAGACGTGGGAAGAAATTTATGAAATGGGAACATTTTCCCAAAGGCACGTAAAGTTCCCAAAAAGTGGAAATTTACAGAAAAACGTTTAGATATTGAACCATATGAATTAAAAGAAGCAAAAGCTTTAATTCACAAAATCCGAAGCATATCCTTCAATTAATATGAATAAAAATATCAATCAAAACCTTTTATTTTAGAGTACAAGCAAATCCTTCTTTTGTTGATCCTTTTACTTCCACACTGAAAGATTTGCTCGCAAGCAAAAGGTAATTCATATGGATGAAGGAAATGCTTTTGCTTCTACATTTTACTTAAAACAAAACCTTTTACTTCTATCTTTTATTTGAAGTATTTCCTTTGGTTTTATTCGTATGGTTCACTGTCAGTTTCTATTGCTTATAAATTGCACCCTTACACAAGAAAATCAATAAAACTGTTACAGTCTAAATGTTTTATTGCAAACCAAATTGAAAATTTTGATTTATAAGTTCCCAAGTTGCCGAGTAAGACAACGTATTAGTGCAGTCTCGAGTCTTCCTACAAACTTTTAAAGAATTTTCTTATTTAACAATTCTAATTCAAGTTGCAGATAAATACCGCAGTCTCACATTAAACAAAGGCCAACAAAACGTAAAGCAAGGCAGCCAGCGTCTAAACAACAAAATTTAAGCAACAAAAGCAAACAGTATTGTTAGGTTAAACATAAGATGAGAAATTACAGGTTCATTTGTTGTATTTTTAAGATGACTTTATGAAACTTTAAACATTTTTTGTTACTTGGCATTTTAGAAGGCCTCAGATCCTGCGTCCTGCAATAAAATAAAATGCTATGGTAAATGTAATTATCATTATATGCACTTATCCGTTAAAAATACGGTGCATTTACATTGTTAAATCATCAAGAATTGTACAGTAACAGAAAAGTAAGAGTGAATGCAGGCTTGTTTTTTTCAGTTTGAATCTAGACTTGGTAAATACAATTTTAACAACTGAAATAAATATATGACTAGTTTTTTTTAAATTGTTTATATTTAATAATATTAGATACATTTTGTTGATCTAAATGCCAAAGTAAACTTAAATTTCTGGAATTTACGGATTTTGGGAAATTTTCCCCGAATTTTATTCCCGGGTTTTTTAATCACTAGACCGACTATCATTAAAAAAAATAGCTACTCCATCAGCTTTAAGTTTTAAATGTACCAACTTTTCTACCATGTTCCTCAGAAAAATGAGCATTTTCAGGAAAAAATGCGTCAGGAATTTAATCATTTGATTTTTTTTTTTTTTTTTAACGTCCGACAATTGTGCACACTTGGGCTAATGCTGACGATGGGATGATTTATAGCGTATGAAAATGCCAAGCCCTGGCCGGGAATCGAACCCGGGTCCTCGGGGTGAAAGCCTAGTACGCTATCCATTAAGGTCAGTCCGAATCTGCTGGCGACGGGCTGTTGGAGACACGATCGAGGGCCTGTGGAACTAAAATAAGTACCTAGACCAGTAGTCGGCAAACCGCGGCTCTTTGACTCCTTGGCTGCGGCTCTTTCATGAAATCTTTAGTGCAGGCACGGCATATTATTTATTAACTTGAATTGTAAGAGATGAGTAAACTTTTTGAAACGGAAAAAGTTTTTCGATATTAGAAGAAGTAATTTCATTCGAAAACAAATTGTTGCCTTCTGCCGAAGATTTTGGAAAGAGAAATTCTAATACACTTCCATGCCTATTGAAATACTGTCGAGAAAATAAGTCCAATATTGGCATTTGCTATTTCAGAACAACACTGTTAAATATGAAGGAAGCTTTTCTCATCAGGTTCAAAGGCTTTAAAAACAGCAATGCGACGTTAGTCTTTGTTAAAAAACCTCTGAACGCCGCGGTAACAGAAATACATTTTTCGCCCTTTAATATTGATATTGGTAACTTTGAAATGCAGTTACTGGATTTAAAAAATAAAGAATTGTGGAGCTCAAAATTCGAGCGTCTTTATACCGATTTAGAGACAACATACAAATCTGACACCCTTACTTTCCAAGGAAATGCAAGACCATTGTTCACATTAGTGGAGTATTTGTAGCTTTTTTAACGGAAACCTTTTATATTATTTAACGTGTTATATTTTTAAATAAATATTATCTTTATACAAGTATGGTACCAAGTTTTATTTAATGTACCGTTAGTTAAACTAATACATATTTAGCAAAGGCTAGCTCGAGAGTGTACTTTTAATTCTAATTATTTCCATAAAAATGTTTCTACTAAAGCAAAGCTTAAGTTTTAAAAAAATGTCTGTTCGAATAAACTTCAAATTTATATTTGGTTCTTTTGGATGACAAGTTTGCCGACCACTGACCTAGACTGACAGATGAATAAAAGTAAATCAACCCGTTACAAATGCATAGTCTCGATTAATCGTCAACCTTTTAACCTTAGGTTAAATTCTGTCCATAGTTAATTTGTAAATAATTAAAGTAAGCAAGACACAATACTGTAACTGGACACGATTTATTTATAGCATACGCGACGGTAGCTGACACAAAACAAACATTAACGAAAAGTAAACGATCTCGTCTCGTGGAATGAGATGGAAACACTTCAAATAGTGTCAACAAATTCTGAAAGAGGGCATTCGTGTTTCTTTTTAAAGACAAAACACTCACGTTATTTACGATAATTAGTGGTAGGCTTAATACTGTTTTTCTGTCAGCAGTGCTGTTAACCGAGTGAACAGTAGCAGTGATTTAATCACAGTTTAGATAACAGTTACTAATAAGACAACGTGCTGTCGTGCGCTAACAGCTCACTGCTGTTTATTACGCTAATTAATTTCTAATGAAAATTAATTATTATTAAACAAAGTTAATTAAGATAGAGGTATATTATAAGATTAGTGAAATACGTGCATACAATATTATGCAAAAATATATATAAAATTATATGCTACCGTACTTAACATAATCATGTATCGATAAAAATAGACAACAAATAATTTTTAAAAAGTTAACAAAACAATAGTGTATTCGAAATAATGGGGATAAAGCTTTTAGTTGTTTTCACAATAATATACGTGAAGCAAAAATAAATACAAAAAATTAACAAATTTAAACCATCGAATTCATAAAATAAATATAAATAATAATGTTAATGTTTTTTTAGTCATTAGTAAAGCACCTAAAACTATGATGAATTACTAAAAGTAGAAATAAGCTGGTCATATATTTAATTAAAAGAATAGAAAACAAATAGGCCCTAATTATTAGTTATAGTAAAATAATATTTATTAATTAATAAACATCAATAATAGGCTAACTTGTATTTCACGTAATTTTCAGTTTTATTTTATTACTGCTTTGCGCGCGTAGATTTCTTTGTAAAACAAAGAGCAGACAACACAGACCAGAGAGCAGTGTAGGTGAGTAGCAATCACAACTGCTCAGTGCTCAGTGCCAAGAACAGTGTTATCAGTAGCAGTGATAGCATTCACAGTGTCAACTCTACTGAAGAGCAATCACAACTGCTCCCTGCTCAGTGCCAAGAACAGTGTTCAGTAGCAGTGATACCATTCACTGTGTCAACTCTATTGAAGAGCAATCACAACTTCTCCCTGCTCAGTGCCAAGAACAGTGTTCAGTAGCAGTGATAACATTCACAGTGTCACCTCTATTGAAGATCAATCACAACTGCTCCCTGCTCAGTGCCAAGATTAGTGTTCAGTAGCAGTGATGGCATTCACAGTGTCACCTCTATTGTAGAGCAATCGCAACTGCTCCCTGCTCAATGCCAAGAACAGTGTTCAGTAGCAGTGATAACATTCACAGTGTCACCTCTATTGAAGATCAATCACAACTGCTCCCTGCTCAGTGCCAAGATTAGTGTTCAGTAGCAGTGATAGCATTCACAGTGTCACCTCTATTGTAGAGCAATCACAACTGCTCCCTGCTCAGTGCCAAGAACAGTGTTCAGTAGCAGTGATAGCATTCACAGTGTCACCTCTATTGTAGAGCAATCACAACTGCTCCCTGCTCAGTGCCAAGAACAGTGTTCTCAGTGGCAGTGATAACATTCACAGTGTCACCTCTATTGAAGAGCAATCAGAACTGCTCCCTGCTCAGTGCCAAGTACAGTGTTCAGTATCGGTGATAGCATTCACAGTCTCGCCTCTAACGATAATAGCACTCAACTTATAAATCCACCACGTAGTCACGTCAATAATCTGTTATGTGAATAAGCCCACTTGTCAAAAGGTTAAAGTACATATTATTTACTGAATTAACGACCAATGTAGGCCACTGCAAAAATCTGTTTATGACATGAGTTAAATAGAAAATTTAATACATTTTTCAAAATAATAATAATAATAAAACATTCTGAGCCAATATCGTTATCGATAATGGTGTTTCGATAATATCGGATGTATCGATACCAGCACTTTTACATATCGTATGGTTATACCGATCAAAATTGTCACATTTCATGTATCGTTTAAATTAAAGAGAAGTTTACTCAAAAGCAGGAAATAATTGAATGTTTATGCAGCAAAGCGCCCCTTGTTTGCGTTTTTCTTATCGCCTTACTGTGTTATGTTTATCTAAAATCAGTAACCATTTGACGGTTATACCTGGATCAGGAGTACATTATTCCTATAATTTAATATTCTCTGACATATTCATTACAGTAATAATGAAGTGCGTATTAGTTTTTTTTCACAATAGTAAAGTGTAATAATCAGGAATTACATTCATCCTGTAGTAGCCTACACTTTTGCTTTCTGCCCGCAGGGGGGTGCAGACTAGCTGCACCTATTGAGAGGATTTAGACGTCTCTCGCGGTACCCAAGTCTAACACACACTTACACTTACAACACTACTCCGCCGGACGTGCAGACTAGCTGCACCTATTGAGAGGATTTAGACGTCACTCGCTGTACCCGAGTCTAGCACACACACTTACAACACTACTCCGCCGGGGGTGCAGACTAGATACACACACACTTACAACACTACACTTACGATTTTAACACGTTACACTCACACTTACATTTAGGGAGGCGATAATAGCCTCAATGTGATTTTCGCCTTAAAAAAAACACTATACTTACGATCTTAACACTTTACTCACACTTACATTTAGGGAGGCCATAATAGCCTTAATGTGCTTTTCGCCTTAAAATAAAAAAAAAATGGTTTTGCTTTCTTCATATACTTTGTTGTACTTGTACTTTATTGTATTAATTATGTGTGTATTTAGCTTTTTGTCGTTAGTAAAGTGTAATTTTCAAGAAATAGCTTCGCAATAGGTTAAAACTCCCAATCATTCTGGGATATTTAATAAATAACGATTATTGTTATACTTTGTAGTACAAGTATTTGTAATAAAATACAATTATATATAAAATATTATAATTGTCGAAATACCAATATCGATAACGATACTACCGTATCGAAAGGAAAATATCGATAACAATTAGAACTGAAAGTATCGGAACATCCCTAAAACACACTAACGTTGCATTTAAGCTAAATACAAATTTGCGTGTGAAATTTCAGCTTCTACGTATTTTAGATCTCTGAGTTTATAAACTGTTACTACTCAGCGAAGTGAAGGAAAAGGAAGGAGCTATGATAAAAGAGTGGAGACTCGACCTCTCACTCGCTCATTTTTCCATCTTTCCCAACTGGTGTTTTTATCAGGCCGTTTTCTAAGCGGTTGATCTATAATAACAGTCACTGTATGATCTCTACCACACAAGGTCTCGTTATGCCAGGTTCAACGACTTCGTGCTTTTCTGTATGATCTCTACCACACAAGGTCTCGTTGTCAGGTTCAACGACTTCGTGCTTTTCTGTATGATCTCTACCACACAAGGTAGCGTTGCCAGGTTCAACGACTTCGTGCTTTTCTGTATGATCTCTACCACACAAGGTCTCGTTGTCAGGTTCAACGACTTCGTGCTTTTCTGCCTACGAATCATATGGTTCAGCATAGGCCACATTGAAGGATTAATATTACTGACGACTTCACCTCGGCTCTTACTCATCATTAACATCGGGATTTCCAAGATTTCTGTGAGATCATTCTTGCATACCACTTTGCAATTACCGTTTACTATTCCTCGAAGCACTTTATTTTTAAACTCTCGGATGACTAAGTTTAGTACACTGGAGATCGTAATACAATACAGGATCACGTGTTAGAACACGAAAGGGCCTATTTGTTCTCGTAAAGCGTACAGCGCCGTGCCAACAGCCATTACGTCTGTTTAGGTCAAATTTTAAAATCAATTTTCGAGACTCTTCCAGCAGATTTTCCTGGAACTTTGCATACGTCTTTAATCTACGGCCAAAATTCAAACGAATCACTTAATTCGTAAATTGATTACAATTTTTAAAACTTTTTAGAATGCTAAACGGAGCCATTTAGCGGGCGTTGAAAATCATATTTTGCATGTTCTTGTAATTCCTAAGGACACTGCTGATACAATATACCGGCAATATTAAAGTATTTGAAGTGCTTTGGTTTTTAATAAAATAAAAAACATCTATGAGATCTATCTTCGAATTCTACTCTTCAAGTTGAATTAGTTTGGCAGTGGTGGGCTTAAGGGTATTTTCCTCCGAGCAGTGAACAGTAGCAGTGATTTAATCACAGTTTAGAGAACAGTTACTAATAAGACAACGTGCTGCCGTGCGCTAACTGCTCACTGTTCGGTGATGTTTATTACGCTTGTAAATTTCTTATGGAAATTACTTATTACAGAATTTTAATATGTGAAAATAGAGGTATATTATAAAATTAGTAAAGTGCAGATAATTCATTATTGGCTAAAAAGTATATATAAAATTATAAACGACCGTACTCAACATAATAATTATGTATTGGCAAAAAAATTGACTAGACATTTATTTATTCAAAATATATTTTATTATAACTAAAAACGAAGTAATAGTCTAAACTAAATAATAGTCTAAACTTTTATTTGTTTTTTAAAAATAGTCTATGTAAAGTAAAAATAAATACAAAATTTAACAAATGTAAACATTCTAATTCATGAAATAAGGAATGTAAATATATTTTGTATATATTTAAAGTATTAAATAAAGCGTGTATTCAGTTTTTTCACATTGGAAAAATGTAATTTTCATGAATTTTAGGATAAAATCCTGAACTCATTAGTTTATCTTTATCATTAAAAACATCTCGATTCTGAACAGATATTATAAACAATATTAACACATTTAATTATTATTATTATTAGTGTAAATATTTTATTAAAATAAAACAAAGTTATTCGATATCAAGAGTATCGATACTAAATATCGTATCGAATGCGATATCGGATCATTCCTAACTATAATATGATTTGTTTGTGTGGAATTTGTCTACGTGAAATAGTACAAACTACAAGATAAGTGTATGCTTAGTTGTAGAAAAATACAAGACCATCCATTTCACATTTCGCATCCAATTACATCAAATATTAACGAAGTTTAATCTTAAACTGTCATTTTCAATTTCATAATTTTTTGTTCAGTGATACCATGAGCAAGTTACATGAAAGTTACTACATTTAAACCCCTAACGCTACCCCTAAAGCTAGACCCTAACGCTTTCTTATTATATTGCAGTTTTTGGACAGCAAAACTCTTCTTTAAATGTAACTGTATGTCTCTGATAAACCAATAATTGTAACCGCTCTGGTTAGACAATTACGCTATTTTTATTATTATTATACTGCAGTTTTGGGACAGCAAAACTCTTCTTTAAATGTAACCGTATGTCTCTGATAAACCAATAATTGTAACCGCTCTGGTTAGACCCTAACGCTATTTTCATTATATATCAGTTTTGGGACAGCAAAACTCTTCTTTAAATGTAACTGTATGTCTCTGATAAACCAATAATTGTAACCGCTCTGGTTAGACAATTACGCTATTTTTATTATTATTATACTGCAGTTTTGGGACAGCAAAACTCTTCTTTAAATGTAACCGTATGTCTCTGATAAACCAATAATTGTAACCGCTCTGGTTAGACCCTAACGATATTTTTATTATATTGCAGTTTTGGAACAGCAAAACTCTTCTTTAAATGTAACCGTATGTCTCTTATAAACCAATAATTGTAACCGCTCTGGTTAGACCGGAACGCTATTTTCATTATATTGCATTTTTGGGACACAAAACTCTTCTTTAAATGTAACCGTATGTCTCTGATAAACAAATAATTGTAACCGCTCTGGTTAGACAATAACGCTATTTTTATTATATTGCAGTTTTGGGACAGCAAAACTCTTCTTTAAATGTAACCGTAAGTCTCTGATAAACCATTAATTGTAACCGCTCTGGTTAGACCCTAACGCTATTTTCATTATATTGCAGTTTTGGGACAGCAAAACTCTTCTTTAAATGTAACCGTATGTCTCTTATAAACCAATAATTGTAACCGCTCTGGTTAGACAATTACGCTATTTTTATTATATTGCAGTTTTGGAACAGCAAAACTCTTCTTTAAATGTAACCGTATGTCTCTTATAAACCAATAATTGTAACCGCTCTGGTTAGACCCTAACGCTATTTTCATTATATTGCATTTTTGGGACACAAAAATTTCTTTAAATGTAACCGTATGTCTCTGATAAACAAATAATTGTAACCGCTCTGGTTAGACAATAACGCTATTTTTATTATATTGCAGTTTTGGGACAGCAAAACTCTTCTTTAAATGTAACCGTATGTCTCTGATAAACCATTAATTGTAACCGCTCTGGTTAGACCCTAACGCTATTTTCATTATATTGCAGTTTTGGGACAGCAAAACTCTTCTTTAAATGTAACCGTATGTCTCTGATAAACCAATAATTGTAACCGCTCTGGTTAGACAATAACGCTATTTTTATTATTATTATACTGCAGTTTTAGGACAGCAAAACTCTTCTTTAAATGTAACCGTATGTCTCTGATAAACCAATAATTGTAACCGCTCTGGTTAGACCCTAACGCTATTTTTATTATACTGCAGTTTTGTGACAGCAAAAGTTTTCTTTAAATGTAACCGTATGTCTCTTATAAACCAATTATTGTAACTGCTCAGGTTAAACCCAAACGCTATTTCTACTATATTGCAGTTTTGGGACAGCAAAACTCTTCTTTAAATGTAACCGTATGTCTCTTATAAACCAATAATTGTAACCGCTCTGGTTAGACCCTAACGCTTTCTTATTATATTGCAGTTTTGGGACAGCAAAACTTTTCTTTAAATGTAACCGTATGTCTCTTGTAAACCAATAATTGTAACCGCTCTAGATAGACCGGAACGCTATTTTTATTATATTGCAGTTTTGGAACAGCAAAACTCTTCTTTAAATGTAACCGTATGTCTCTTATAAAACAATAATTGTAACCGTTCTGGTTAGACCCTAACGCTATTTTCATTATATTGCAGTTTTGGAACAGCAAAACTCTTCTTTAAATGTAACCGTATGTCTCTTATAAAACAATAATTGTAACCGTTCTGGTTAGACCCTAACGCTATTTTCATTATATTGCAGTTTTGGAACAGCAAAACTCTTCTTTAAATGTAACCGTATGTCTCTTATAAAACAATAATTGTAACCGTTCTGGTTAGACCCTAACGCTATTTTCATTATATTGCAGTTTTGGAACAGCAAAACTCTTCTTTAAATGTAACCGTATGTCTCTTATAAAACAATAATTGTAACCGTTCTGGTTAGACCCTAACGCTATTTTTATTATATTGCAGTTTTGGAACAGCAAAACTCTTCTTTAAATGTAACCGTATGTCTCTTATAAAACAATAATTGTAACCGTTCTGGTTAGACCCTAACGCTATTTTCATTATATTGCAGTTTTGGGACAGCAAAACTCTTCTTTAAATGTAACCGTATGTCTCTGATAAACCAATAATTGTATCCGCTCCAGTTAGACCGGAACGCTATTTTCATTACATTGCAGTTTTGGGACAGCAAAACTCTTCTTTAAATGTAACCGTATGTCTCTGATAAACCAATAATTGCAACCGCTCTGGTTAGACAATAACGCTATTTTTATTATACTGCAGTTTTGGGACAGCAAAACTCTTCTTTAAATGTAACCGTATGTCTCTGATAAACCAATAATTGTAACCGCTCTGGTTAGACCCTAACGCTATTTTCATTATATATCAGTTTTGGGACAGCAAAACTCTTCTTTAAATGTAACCGTATGTCTCTTATAAACCAATAATTGTAACCGATCTGGTTAGACCCTAACGCTTTCTTATTATATTGCAGTTTTGTGACAGCAAAACTTTTCTTTAAATGTAACCGTATGTCTCTGAAAAACCAATAATTGTAACCGCTCTGGTTAGACAATAACGCTATTTTTATTATATTGCAGTTTTGTGACAGCAAAACTTTTCTTTAAATGTAACCGTATGTCTCTTATAAACCAATAATTGTAACCGCTCTGGTTAGACCCTAACGCTATTTTTATTATACTGGAGTTTTGGGACAGCAAAACTTTTCTTTAAATGTAACCGTATGTCTCTTATAAACCAATAATTGTAACCGATCTGGTTAGACCGTAACGCTTTCTTATTATATTGCAGTTTTGGGACAGCAAAACTTTTCTTTAATTGTAACCGTATGTCTCTTATAAACCAATAATTGTAACCGATCTGGTTAGACCGTAACGCTTTCTTATTATATTGCAGTTTTGGGACAGCAAAACTTTTCTTTAATTGTAACCGTATGTCTCTTATAAACCAATAATTGTAACCGATCTGGTTAGACCGTAACGCTTTCTTATTATATTGCAGTTTTGGGACAGCAAAACTTTTCTTTAATTGTAACCGTATGTCTCTTATAAACCAATAATTGTAACCGATCTGGTTAGACCCTAACGCTTTCTTATTATATTGCAGTTTTGGAACAGCAAAACTCTTCTTTAAATGTAACCGTATGTCTCTGATAAACCAATAATTGTAACCGCTCTGGTTAGACCCTAACTCTATTTTTATTATATTGTAGTATTGGGGCAGCAAAACTCTTTTTAAATGTAACCATATGTATCTGATAAACCAATAATTTTAACCGTTCTGGTTAGACCCTTCAACTGATTTTTATTACTGTATATTTTGCATAATTGGGACAGCAAAAACTCTTCTATATAAGTGTAGTGCCTACAGTACGTCTTAGATAAGCCAATAATTGTCTCCATACAACATATGCCTACAATAAATAGGTAGGCCTAGGCCCTACTACTGATATCTGATATCTTATCACTGATAATGGAGTCTACTCAAGGACAACCTCGCGTAACACAATAAGGCCTACAATCTGCTGCAAGATTCCCTTTTCATTCATGGCAGTACGTAACAGCTCCCAGCAGGCATGGCGAACAAGATCAAAACAGGGTTGTGGTATTTTTGAAATTTGAAGCAAAACAGTGCATATTAGCTCATTTCCCCCGAAGCTTTTCTCCACTTTGTTTAGGTTAAATTTTTAAATAAATTTTTTATACACTTTCATGTGTAACTCCTAACTCTTGGCATACTGTTCTTGCTTAATCAAGGGCACATTTCAAATTATTTAATAATTTATCAATTAATCATTTAATACATTAGATTGCAATTTTTTACGGGCACAATGTTTATGAACATTAGGCAACAAATGGATACGTTTAAAAATAGCCTCGTTTAAAATTTAACAGCCCGTTAATATTAATTCTTCGTGTATAGAAACTCGAAGTTTACATTTTGCTGTAAAAATGTTTTTTTTAAATTAACATTTTAATTCAATTTAGAGAATTCTTTAAATTATTAACTTAAATTAAAAGTTAATTTCGGAAGTTATTATACATTTCACTTGGACTACATATTAGGAAATCACTGCGTTTTAAAAACGTGTTTTTATCGAAATTTATTTTCTGATGTTTTGCTATCATTTCATCTGAAATATCGATTTCTAATATTTATTTTTAATTTTTAAAGAAAATTTGCTTTATGAAAAAAGTAATAATATACACTTAGGCTATATAACACATATTACTTCAAAATAACAAAACTGATTAATACATGCATTAGGCATATAATAATACAAAACATTCATTCTAGGTGTATAGTTGCTCAGGTTAGGGACAAAGTGTAAACAGAAAGTTGCTCAGTTTAGGGACACAGTGTAAGTCAGAAAGTTACTCAGGTGAGGGAAACAGTGGAAGTAGGAAGTTGCTCAGGTGAGGGAAACAGTGGAAGTAGGAAGTTGCTCGGGTTAGGGACACAGTGTAAGCAGAAAGTTGCTCAGTTTAGGGACACAGTGTAAGTAGAAAGTTGTTCAGGTTAGGGACACAGTGTAAGCAGAAAGTTGCTCAGGTTAGGGACACAGTGTAAGCAGAAGGTTGCTTAGGTTAGGGACACAGTGTAAGCAGAAAGTTGCTTAGGTTAGGGACACAGTGTAAGCAGAAAGTTGCTCAGGTTAGGGACACAGTGTAAGCAGAAGGTTGCTTAGGTTAGGGACACAGTGTAAGCAGAAAGTTGCTTAGGTTAGGGACACAGTGTAAGCAGAAGGTTGCTCAGGTTAGGGACACAGTGTAAGCAGAAAGTTATTCAGGTTAGGGATACAGTGTAAGTATAAATTTGCTCAGGTTAGGAACACAGTGTAAGCAGAAAGTTACTCAGGTTAGGGACAAAGTGTAAGTAAAAATTTGCTTAGGTTAGGGACACAGTGTAAGCAGAAGGTTGCTCAGGTTAGGGACACAGTGTAAGCAGAGAGTTACTCATGTTAGGGATACAGTGTAAGTATAAATTTGCTCAGGTTAGGAACACAGTGTAAGCAGAAAGTTACTCAGGTTAGGGACAAAGTGTAAGTAAAAATTTGCTCAGGTTAGGGACACAGTGTAAGCAGAAAGTTGCTCAGCTTAGGGACACAGTGTAAGTAGAAAGTTGCTCAGGTTAGTGACACAGTGTAAGCAGAAAGTTGCTCAGGTTAGAGACAAAGTGTTAGTAGAAAGTTGCTGAGGTTAGGAACACAGTGTAAGTAGAAAGTTGCTCAGGTTAGGGACACAGTGTAAGCAGAAAGTTACTCAGGTTAGGGACAAAGTGTAAGTAGAAATTTGCTCAGGTTAGGGACACAGTGTAAGCAGAAAGTTGCTCAGGTTAGGAACACAGTGTAAGTAGAAAGTTGCTCAGCTTAGTGACACAGTGTAAGCAGAAAGTTGCTCAGGTTAGGGACGGATCGCTCAGTTAAACACGTCCAAATGTGTTTATAAATAGTTGTTTTCATACCGACAGCCTGTTTCACCAAACACGGTTAGTGAATTTCAACCTCGATTAAATATTTGTTAACCATGGTTACATTTAAACATCGGAGTCAAATTTTTTATCCATATTTAAATCGCGTATTAAAACTGAAATGCTAGTGTACACAATTACATTTACACAATCTTTTCTTATTAAAATGTCTAGATAGTATTTATTAAATTGTTACCTATTAATGTTTTCTTGATATTTTTTTCCAATTTAAAGAACGTGTTTTAATAATTTGTTCGTTGTAGTTATTGTTATTGATTTGTATCAATAGGATAGCCTAGGTTATCCCAAGGTAACTTATGAAGGAATAAGACGAAGAACGTTTGTAAGTTTTTTTTACGTCCGACTATTGTGCACACTTGGGCTAATGCAGACAATGGGATGATTTATAGCGAATGAAAATGCCATGCCCTGGCCGGGAATCGAACCCGGGTCCTCGGGGTGAAAGCCCAGTACGCTATCAACTAGGCCACCGAGGCGGCTCCTAAACGTTTGTAAGCCTACATTCTGTAAGAATATGCTGAATTTTTTGAGACCAGGGCAGTATCATTTTTTAATAAATAAAAAAAATTTACATTTTCAATGACATGCAATTTATGAATGTTCAGAATACCTAAATTTAATTACGTATCAAACTGATTGATTTTCAACCAACAATTTTTTTTGCTTATGGAAGTATTTTAGTTTGTCATAAGCAATTTGGAAGGCGTTAGCAAATCTACAAATAGATTGTTAGCAAAATCTATTTGTAGATTTTCTTAGACTACCTACTGCTTTAACAGTAGGTCTAAGAAAAGCTTTTTCTTTTTTTCTTTCAAAATTTGTTGGAAAACTTTTTAATACGTTCGCGATTGGAACATGTTAACGCGAAAGTCAATATGTTGGGAATCTGGTGTGCCCAGTCACTTTTTAAACTCACAGAGATGAAAAATCAAGGCTGCAGGACATTTACAAGAAAAAATGTATCCGCCAAGGATCAGCGATTACAGCGGGTCTTGCCCTGAATTCAAGCAAATCTGTTTAATCTTAACACGATTTCGCGAAATCATATGATGATTTATAGCGTATGAAAATGCCAAGCCCTAGCCGGGAATCGAACCCGGGTCCTCGGGGTGAAAGCCTAGTCCACTAGACCACCGAGACGGCAAGTAACTCTTCAAGTATCCAGCGCTATTCACTTTTAAATACCTTACATCAGCGATCCCCAAAGTGTGACACTCCCGGTCGCGGGAGGATGGACGATTTAAAACTATTTAACGCTTCTCACAAGTGGGTCATGGGAGAGTGGACGGCTTGAAACCTGCCCACAAGTGGGTCGCGGGAGGGTGAACGGCTTGAAACTTTCCCACAAGTGAGTTGCAAGAGGGCGGACGGCTTAAAACTTTCTAACCCTTCTTACAAGTGGATCACGGGAGAGCGGACGGCTTGAAACTTTCCCACAAGTGAGTTGCAAGAGGGCGGACGGCTTAAAACTTTCTAACCCTTCTTACAAGTGGATCACGGGAGAGCGGACGGCTTGAAACTTTCCCACAAGTGAGTTGCAAGAGGGCGGACGGCTTAAAACTTTTTAACGCTTCCCATAAGTGGATCACGGGAGAGCGGACGGCTTGAAACTTTCCCACAAGTGAGTTGCAAGAGGGCGGACGGCTTAAAACTTTCTAACCCTTCTTACAAGTGGATCACGGGAGAGCGGACGGTTTGAAACTTTCCCACAAGTGAGTTGCAAGAGGGCGGACGGTTTAAAACTTTTTAACGCTTCCCATAAGTGGATCACGGGAGAGCAGACGGCTTGAAACTTTCCCACAAGTGAGTTGCAAGAGGGCGGATGGCTTAAAACTTTCTAACCCTTCTTACAAGTGGATCACGGGAGAGCGGACGGTTTGAAACTTTCCCACAAGTGGATGGCACGAGGGCGGACTGCTTAAAACTTTCTAACACTTCCCACAAGTGGTCACAGATGAGCGGACGGCTTGAAACTTTCCCACAAGTAGGTTGCGGGATGGTGGACGGTTTAAAACTTTTTAATGCTTCCCACAAGTGGGTCACGGGCGATCGGATGGCTTGAAACTTTTCCACAAGTGGTCACGGATGAGCGGAGGGCTTGAAACTTTCCAACAAGTGGGTTGCAGGAGGGTGGACGGTTTAAAACTTCTTAACGCTTCCCACAAGTGGGTCACGGGTGAGCAGATGGCTTGAAACTTTCCCACAAGTGGGTTGCAGGAGGGTGGACGGCTTGAAACTTTCTAACGCGCTTCCCACAAGTGGATTGCGGGAGGGCGGATTGCTTAAAACTTTCCAACGCTTCCCATAAGTAGGGTCGCGGGAGGGCGGATGGCTTAAAAACAAAGAAAATTAAACATATCTCAAGAAATATGTTCTATAATTCCACAAAAACTGCTTCACTGCCAATTGTAAAGTTATACACAAAACAGATATTTTCTAAATAAAGTGAACAGGGCGATAAGACAATGCAGCCGTAGGCCTGCTGGAACTATGGCAACTAGAGCAAATGAGTTTGAAAAATAAAATAAAATTAAAAAAAACTTTGTATTTCGTGTACAATTACACTTCATCAGAAGAAAAAAGATTAAAAAATGTTAACCGTCTTTTCTCCTGATGAAGTGTAGACACAAACAAAATATTAAGTTTTTCATTTCGAGGTAATTCGAGATGGATTTACTGCCGTAAGCTTTTCCTCGGTTAATACCGATCCCCCGTCCTCATTCTTCTAACTGGGCGTAAAGTATGGACATGAAACAAACAAATTCGCTTCCAAGTCTTACGTTGGCCTACTTTTATACTAAGCATTAAATATATTTATACTACTATGTTCGGATATGCTTACATACGACCTTACAACTTGGAAAGAGTAAGGCTGTGATGAATCTTCGTTTTTCCCTTATTATCCGGAAACTAAGCGTCACTCCGTGCACTGGAAAGGCCTCAACTTCGCCCTCGACGACCAAATTGCATGATGACTGCTTTTTCCGATATTCGTGGGATTGTGTATCTTCAATGGGTTCCTGAAGTTCAAACCCAAACACATTACTACCTTCACGTCCTTGCTCAACACCGTCTGAAAATAAGAAAAAAAAACGTCCCGTATTGTGGAAGAACTCATCAGGACACTGATAGCGTACTGGGCTTTCACCCCGAGGACCCGGGTTCGATTCCCGGCCTGGGCTTGGCATTTTCATAAAATTCCCCTATCCCATAATGGGAAAAATAAATCATCCCATCGTCTGCATTAGCCCAAGTGTGAACAATAGTCGGACGTTAAAAAAAAATGTTTGAAACAATGGAAAATTTGCACGAAGCGTTGTACGGTAGAGAAGGGGTGTATATTGCAGGTGGTAATAACTAAATATCCATAAATTTAATATAAAATATTTTACAGCAATACCCTTGTTATTTAATAGCCACACCTCGTACATCGCTTACAGGAAACTATAGATTGATTTTGTGTCCTATCGCCTAGTGTGCATTCAACGCCGTTAGGAAGCAGATTGGAAACAGGTCGCTTCCAAGTTCTATATAGGCCTATTTGTACACTAAGTATAAAACAAATTTTTTATACATTCGGGTATGTTTAACTGAGCGATTCATCTCGAGTGAGGAAACTATAGATTGATTTTGTGTCCTATCGCCTAGTGTGCATTCAACGCCGTTAGGAAGCAGATTGGAAACAGGTCGCTTCCAAGTTCTATATAGGCCTATTTGTACACTAAGTATAAAACAAATTTTTTATACATTCGGGTATGTTTAACTGAGCGATTCATCTCGAGTGAGGAAATTATAGATTGATTTTGTGTCCTATCGCCTAGTGTGCATTCAACGCCGTTAGGAAGCAGATTGGAAACAGGTCGCTTCCAAGTTCTATATAGGCCTATTTGTACACTAAGTATAAAACAAATTTTTTATACATTCGGGTATGTTTAACTGAGCGATTCATCTCGAGTGAGGAAACTATAGATTGATTTTGTGTCCTATCGCCTAGTGTGCATTCAACGCCGTTAGGAAGCAGGTTGGAAACAGGTCGCTTCCAAGTTCTATATAGGCCTATTTGTACACTAAGTATAAAACAAATTTTTTATACATTCGGGTATGTTTAACTGAGCGATTCATCTCGAGTGAGGAAACTATAGATTGATTTTGTGTCCTATCGCCTAGTGTGCATTCAACGCCGTTAGGAAGCAGATTGGAAACAGGTCGCTTCCAAGTTCTATATAGGCCTATTTGTACACTAAGTATAAAACAAATTTTTTATACATTCGGGTATGTTTAACTGAGCGATTCATCTCGAGTGAGGAAACTATAGATTGATTTTGTGTCCTATCGCCTAGTGTGCATTCAACGCCGTTAGGAAGCAGGTTGGAAACAGGTCGCTTCCAAGTTCTATATAGGCCTATTTGTACACTAAGTATAAAACACATTTTTGTATACATTCGGGTATGTTTAACTGAGCGATTCATCTCGAATGAGGAAACTATAGATTGATTGTGTGCCCTATCGCCTAGTGTGCATTCAACGCCGTTAGGAAGCAGATTGGAAACAGGTCGCTTCCAAGTTCTATATAGGCCTATTTGTACACTAAGTATAAAACACATTTTTTATACATTCGGGTATATTTAACTGATCAATCCATCTCGAGTGAGGAAATTATAGATTGATTTTGTGTCCTATCACCCAGCAACGCCGTTACAAAGCGGATTGGAAACACAGGTCACTTCCAGTCCTACATAGGCCTATTTGTACACTAAGTATGAAACACATTTTTTTATACATTCGGATAATGTTTAACTGATCAATCCACCTCGAGTGAGGAAATTATAGACTGATTGTGTGTCACATTGCCTAGCGTGCATTCAAAGCCGTTAGAAGCGGATTGGAAACAGGTCGCTTCCAAGTTGTATATAGGCCTATTAGTACACTAAGTATAAAATTATTTATAAAATTTTTATACATTCGGATATGTTCAACTGATCGATCCATCTCGAGTGAGGAAACTACAGATTGATTTTGAGTCCTATCGCCCAGTGTTCATTCAAAGCCGTTAGAAGCGGACTGGAAATACAGGTCGCTTCCAAGTCCAACATAGGCCTATTTGTACACTAAGTATAAAACAATTTCTTATATATTCGGACATGTTTAACTGAGTGATAGGAAAACTTAGACTGATTTTGTGTCCTATCGCGTAATGTGTATTCACGGGCTCGTTGGTCGAAGTGGCTAAAGCATCGGTCAGTCAACTGCGTCACTCAACCGCGCACCTAAAGTTTCTTAGTTCGAGCCGCAATTGCTCCCGTTGCTTTTCCCTTACCGTTAACAATGATCCCTCGTCCTCATTAGTCTAACTGGCATAAAGTAAAGACGTAAAGCAACAAAAAAGAAAAAAATGTGCATTCAACGCCGTTAGGAAGCGGATTAGAAAACAGCGTACCGGTAACTTTTGCAATTCATGCGTAAGAGCGGGCGTACGGCTGAGGGCGAGAGAACGAAGGGTCGCCGGACTGGTTGTAGCTTGCACGGCATTTTTACTAATTTTACTATTCTGACAATAGCTACTGCCTACCGTATTGTCCGACAAAAACACTCCGTGACGCGATCCGTTCCCAGCAAAACTACTTCAGAAGTCGGCCTGCTGGTGTTCCACTGACGTGATGGAAACGCGTTTCTAAATTTCACTGTTAATTTTATTTCTCGGACAAATGTATTGCTCAACGAATTCACTTCTACAAAAGCGGACATTTGATCTTTAAACATTTCAGTTGAATTTTTTTTCTGAACAGTCAACTACCGTAATCAGCGTTAAATTGACAATTTTTTTCGAAAAAAACTACTTCAATTTGCTACTAGTACAGATTTAACGCTGACAGCGGTGATGAAACAGATGTATGGATTAAAAAATTGAATGTCCGCCATTTTGAAACGGATGGACGATTCTGCTGAGAACGAAAATCATACGTTAGAACGTGATCTCTCCTCACCTGACACACATTGCACTCCTCGGGTTTGGGTCTTACCATAATGGCACTCCAGTGATATCAATTTCTCCTGGAAATTCGTTAAAAAAAAAGTTAAACCATGTTTTGTGTATCTTAAAAACCTACATTTTCGACTATGTTGAATATAATGATCTGCCTTCCCTAGCTTCGTCAATTCTACTTTTGTTGACGCGTTTCGGAGAACCTCAGTCTTCAAAAACTATATCTATACTGGTCACCAATATTATGGCCCGTCCTATTTATAAATTTCTATCTACACCTCGTACCCCTCCTCTATTCAACACGTGTACATTAAACCTGACGTGCTCGCTTCTGATTGGCTCCTTTCAAACTTTCTCTTCAACGGTCGTCCCTCCTGTTATTTTTTAAAAAATTTTAGACTTTGAAACGCAATATCTGCTTTCGACGATATCTGTTCATTTATTATGTTTTCTCCCTTTAATTTAGATTTTAAAATTTCCAAGTTCTCTAAAATGTTCATTAGTCTTCCTTTTTCTGCCATATGTAGTACTTTCATGGAGTTTTCTATTTCTCTAGGTATGTGTCCCTCTTTTATTAAATGTGACGCATAATTTGAATCATTTTTGCCGTATTTGAATGAATTTTTTTTACATGAACATTTTAGAGAACTTGGAAATTTTAAAATCTAAATTAAAGGGAGAAAACATTATAAATGAACAGATATCGTCGCAAGCAGATCTTACGTTTAAAAAATTTAAAATTTTCAAAAATTAACAGGAGGGATGACCGTTGAAGAGAAAGTTTGAAAGGAGCCAATCAACGAGTGAAAACGTATGATTTTGAAGAGCCAATCATAAGCGAGCAAATAAGGTTTATTGTACACGTGTTAAAATAGAGGAGAGGTACGAGGTGTAGACAGAAATTTATAAATAGGACGGGCCATAATATTGGTGACCAGTATAGATATATTTTTTGAAGATGGAGGTTCTTCGAAACGCGTCAACAAAAGTAGAATTGACGAAGCTAGGAAAGGCAGATCATTATACTCAACATATTAACAATAATCCTAGCAGAAAATAAGAAGAATATAAAAAGAATTAAGTCTTCGATTTTTAAGCTTTTAGCAATTAATTTTCCCTCGTTTTCTTGGTCGGGGTTTAACTTTGCTGAAGAAAACCGATCATTATTGGCTAATTTTCATCAGACTCGAACCCGCTACCTTGAAACGAGCGCAAATTCTGACCCTTAAGTCACTTTATAAGAGGCCGTTCAAAATTGCACAAAAACCGATTTTTTGGTAAAAGTTTGGACGAGTTCGATACCCATCAAAATACGTCCAACAATTTTAAAAAAGCAGGCATTCCAAATCTTACTTTTTATTTTAGTATCTTTTGGAAATCAACATCGTAACAGGCCTTAAAATCTGTATTAATTAGCATTTTAAAGCTTCATATTAAAATGCAGAAAATAATAAATTAAACCTGATAGAGGCCAGTGTTCATTTTTTAGCTTCCAACGTAGCCTAATGTAAAAATTAAAAATGCTAATTTAGGCAGATTTTAATGTTTATATTGCCCGAGAAAAGAGAGGTCTGTTTCAACCAGACCAGTGGTCGGCAAACCGCGGCTCTTTGACTCCTTGGCTCCGGCTCTTCCACGAAATCTTTAGTGCAGGCACGGCATATTATTTATTAACTTGCCTTGTAAGAGATGAGTTGCCTTCTTGAAACGGAAGCCTACAGAAAAATTGTTCGATGTTAGAAGAAGTAATTTCATTCGAAAATTATACAAAACACATTTTATTCCCTCCTTTCGCACAAAGTTCCGTTACACTGTGCGGAACTCTTATCTCCCCGACCACAGACCATTCAACGGGAAAAGAAGGTTTCAAACCGTGAACATTGCAGCACTCTCGTAGCCTATATTAAGCTGTCAACGCCTTTAGGTTAGACCAGTGGTCGGCAAACCCCGGCTCTTCCACGAAATGTTTAGTGCAGGCACGGAATATTATTTATTAACTTACCTTGAAAGAGATGAGTAAACTTTCTGAAACGGAAGCCTACAGACATTTTTTTCGATATTAGAAGATGTAATTTCATTCGAAAACAAATTACTGCTTTTTGCCGAAGATTTTGGAAAGAATACACTTCCATGCCTGTTGAAATACTGTCGAGAAAATAAGTCCAATATTGGCATTTGCTATTTCAGAACAACACTGTTAAATATGAAGGAAGCTTTTCTCATCAGGTTCAAAGGCTTTAAAAACAGCAACGCGACGTTAGTCTTTGTTAAAAAACCTCTGAACGCCGCGGTAACAGAAATAAAGTTTTCGCCCTTTAATATTTAATGTTGATATTGGTAACATTGAAATGCATTTGCTGGATTTAAAAAATAAAGAATTGTGGAGCTCAAAATTCGAGCGTCTTTATACCGATTTAGAGACAACATACAAACCTGACACCTTTACTTTCCAAGGAATGCAAGGACACTGTTCACATTAGTGGAGTTTTTGTAGCTTTTTTAACGGAAACCTTTTATATTATTTAACGTGTTATATTTTTAAATAAATATTAACTTTATATAAGTATGGTACCAAGTTTTATTTAATGTACCGTTAGTTAAACTAATACATATTTAGCAAAGGCAAGCTCGAGAGTGTACTTTTAATTCTAATTATTTCCATAAAAATGTTTCTACTAAAGCAAAGCTTAAGTTTTAAAAACGGCTCTTTGAATAATCTTCAATTTTCAATTTTTTATATTTGGCTCTTTTGGATGACAAGTTTGCCGACCACTGAACCAGACCGGTGGCATTTGATTTGTGTGTTTGTTACGCAATTTTGGCCAAGCGCATTGATTGTTTTGAAATTCATTACGCAGGTACCCTGTATAAAGTCCGACGACATATGTGTAAGACTTTTCCATGTTCGTTTCCGTTTCAAGATGGCTGCCTCTGATTTACAATAGCGAGTGTAAACAGTTTAAGCCAAACGCATTGACAGACTGTTTTGAAATTTTATTCAACGGTTCCTTTTATAAAGCCCAAATGACTTATATGTACGATTCTCCCCATTTACTTACGTTTCAAGATGGCGGCCTATAATTTAACGAGTAAGAGTGTAGGCCTACACAATTTTGTTAAAAAGCTATGATCGGTTGTTTTAAATTTTGGTACGAAGGTATATCTTGTTTAGACTTCAAATGACGTTAAGTGTTAACACTTTTTCTTATTTACTTGTTTCAAGATGGCGGCCTCTGGCTTAACGATGGCCTGTGTATGCAATTTTAATTAAACGCATTGGCCGATTGTTTTGAAAATTGTTACGAATGTACGTTGTATAAATCCTAAGAGATGTAGCCTCTCTTCCGTTTCAAGACGGCAGCCTCTGATATACAATTCTTACTTGTAGCAAAACGCATTAACCGATTGTTTTGAAATTTAGTACGAAGATACCCTGTATAAAGCCCAAATTACGTATATGTAAGACGTTTTTCCTATGCTTCCGTTTAAAGATAGCGGTCTTTGAAATTACGATAACTAGTGTATGCAATTTTAATCAAATGCACTAACAGACTGTTTTAAAATTTTGGTAAAAAGGTAGCGCCTACTGTCTATACAGCCGAAAACAATCTTACATCTTTTGGGCTTTATACAAGGTACCTTCGAACCAAATTTGAAAAAATCGGCCAAAGCGTTTGGCTAAAACTACGTTCATTCGTTATTATAAATCACAGGCCGCCATCTTGAAACGGAAGAGAATGGGGGAAAATCTTAAACATACGTCGTTCGGGTTTTATAGAAGGTACCTCCGTACCAAATTTTAAAACAATCTGCCGATGCGTTTAGCTAAAACTGAGTTTACTTGTTACTGTAAATAACAGGCCGCCATTTTGAAACGGAAGAAAATGGGGAAAATCTTACACATATGTCGTTCAGGCTTTATACAGGACATCACCGTATAAAAATTAAAAAAAAAAATTGTCCAATGCGTTTCTCTAAAACTTCGTACGCTTGTTATCGTAAATCACAAGCAGCCATCTTGAAGTGGAAGAGAATGGGGGAAAATCTTGCGCATATGTCGTTCGGGCTTTATACAAGGTACCTCCGTACCGAATTTCAAAAAAATCGGTTGGTGCGTTTGTCTAAAACTGCGTACACCTGTTATTGTAAATCACAAGCAGCCATCTTGAAGTGGAAGAGAATGGGGGGAAATCTTACGCATGTGTCGTTCGGGCTTTATACAAGGTACCTCCGTACCGAATTTCAAAAAAATCGGTTGGTGCGTTTGTCTAAAACTGCGTACACCTGTTATTGTAAATCACAAGCAGCCATCTTGAAGTGGAAGAGAATGGGGGGGGGAAATCTTACGCATATGTCGTTCGGGCTTTAGAAGAGGTACCTTCATACCAAATTTCAAAAAAATCGGTTGGTGCGTTTGTCTAAAACTGCGTACACCTGTTATTGTAAATCACAAGCAGCCATCTTGAAATGGAAGAGAATGGGGGGAAATCTTACGCATGTGTCGTTCGGGCTTTATACAAGGTACCTCCGTACCGAATTTCAAAAAAATCGGTTGGTGCGTTTGTCTAAAACTGCGTACACCTGTTATTGTAAATCACAAACCGCCATCTTGAAGTGGAAGAGAATGGGGGAAAATCTTACGCATATGTCGTTCGGGCTTTATACAAGGTACCTCCGTACCGAATTTCAAAAAAATCGGTTGGTGCGTTTGTCTAAAACAGCGTACACCTGTTATTGTAAATCACAAGCAGCCATCTTGAAGTGGAAGAGAATGGGGGGAAATCTTACGCATATGTCGTTCGGGCTTTATACAAGGTACCTCCATACCGAATTTCAAAAAAATCGGTTGGTGCGTTTGTCTAAAACTGCGTACACCTGTTATTGTAAATCACAAGCAGCCATCTTGAAGTGGAAGAGAATGGGGGGAAATCTTACGCATATGTCGTTCGGGCTTTATACAAGGTACCTCCGTACCGAATTTTATAAAAATCGGTTGGTGCGTTTGTCTAAAACAGCGTACACCTGTTATTGTAAATCACAAGCAGCCATCTTGAAGTGGAAGAGAATGGGGGGGAAATCTTACGCATATGTCGTTCGGGCTTTATACAAGGTACCTCCGTACCGAATTTTATAAAAATCGGTTGGTGCGTTTGTCTAAAACAGCGTACACCTGTTATTGTAAATCACAAGCAGCCATCTTGAAGTGGAAGAGAATGGGGGGGAAATCTTACGCATATGTCGTTCGGGCTTTATACAAGGTACCTCCGTACCGAATTTCAAAAAAATCGGTTGGTGCGTTTGTCTAAAACTGGGTAACAAACGCACAAATCAAATTCAGAACGGTCGAGTTGAAACAGAGAGCTCGCTTCGCTCTCTCAATAAAAGAAAGTAGGCTACATACAATCGAAAATATTAAAAAGTATAAAAACCTAATATCAAATTAATAAAGAAATATTTTCAAGTTACGCTGGCTAATTGTTTTTTACAGTATCACTGTATCACCGTGTAGCCTATGACTCGTGGCAGTCGGTCATTAACTTTGCGCACATAGCCTATTCCTTGCATCGTATAGACTAACGAATAGGCTCCATATAACCAGCGTTGAACTAATTGGTAGCCTTGATATCCGCGTCTAAAAGCTTTTAATACAACTTTATTACTCTTTTATGTAATAGGCCTACATATGGGATGTAAATATTTTTAACCGCATCCAGTATCATGTCGACGGTTTAAACATAGGCCTAATAAACAATCGTCTCAAATTTGAAATAAATCTGACAATACATTAAAACAAAAACCTTACTTACATGTTGTTTACTGTAGTTATAGTAAAAGATCAGTTGTTTTATATTAATCCGTAACGATCAGCTGATTTCATTGAACAGCTGATAGTTTCAGGTTATGTTGTTAAAAACTAGCAATATTAACAATTATTATAAAAGTTTATGTTAATTTCAAATGTATTATAAACGGTTACACGTGTTCTACAACTAAGGAAAAATATTGAAACCAAAGCAACACAACGTGTTCATATAATACGCGTGCAATGTTATCGAAAATGAGGAAGAAAAGAAAAAAATATATGAAATTCTTTTGCTCGTTCGTTCCATATTTTCGTTATATTCTTCTGTTCACTCTTCTCGCAAAAGCTAACGTTAAAAAAATAGTGAAACAGACCAAGACAAAAGGGCCGTCGAGGGTGTCACGTTGCTCCAGGCGTTACGGTAGTGCAAAACCGTCCGTGGCACATAGGCCTAGGTGTAATTTGTCCATACATGGAAACAAAGATTATAACCTAAAGTCTAAAAATAAAAATCTTAAAATCGGTTTACCCGAAATTGCACATATGTTGGTCACATGAAGGTTCATAACTCCAATCAGTATAGCAAATTTAGAAAAGAAATTTATATTTGAAATGGCTACTGAGTAAATAAATAAGCAACTACTGACGGACGTTTTAGGCCAATTTTGGAACCTAAATTTCTTTTGTTTTAAATTTGGTACTCAGAATTTAGCACAATTTTGTAGCAAAACTGTAGCGCATTCTGATGAACAGATTTTGAGAAGTTAAACCGGTTTATTATTTATATTAATTTTCGAAAAGGATTTTTTTGCGAAATGCGTTTTGTCTACGGTATTTATGTATTTCATCAAATCTTTTTTTAAATCATCCTGTTGTATGTGAGAAAATTTGATCTATTGTTACGTATCATTTTCCCAAACTGTCGCAGCACATCGTATTTGTATACTTAGCCTATTATTTACCCACACTGTCATAGCAAATTGTATCTTGTAAACTATTACTTATTAGACTAATAACATTTGCATCGGAAAAATAAAATGATGGTAACAACCCGTTATGTTCCTTTTCGAATAAAATACCTCCATTTCGATTCGATGTTTTGTCGAGATAATTTTTTAAAGCGAACGTTTTTGTTCGCCCCGCGACCCGATCGAGGTTCACGCGAACAAAAATTCTTTTATATTTTGTAATTTTCAAATTTCTGAAAAAAAACTGCGACCCCGCAAGGAAATTAAAATATCGGTGATATTTACGTACGCATTCTCATATTATGCACAGATTAGCCTTACGTATCAGGCCGAAACGAACTACGGAAAGTCGATAGTAAAGCTAACGATTTGTAGGCCTACAAATTTCAATTAAATCGAATAAGTTTAGGGTACTAAATTCGACGCATAAGCGAACGACCAAAAAAAATATAGATGGCTTAAAATAACTAAACAAATATTTAGTAAAATCTATTATAATATTCACTTATGCTTAACATTAACGATGTTATAATGACACCATTGGTCCGGCTTAATATAGACGAGGTAATTTAAGGTCACGCCAAAACCGTTAGGCCGTAATGAGTTCATTTCTAAAATAATCTAGTAAATATTAAATACGAACTCTAAAACAAACACATTATTGAATTCTCGAATATAGGCCTACAACCGAAAACCAAGCAAAATATTACAAAAGGATATGTTTTGTTACGAGCAATGTTTTAAACTATTTACAGTGGGACTAGCGACTTCTATAGTTTCTCATATAGGCTATCAGTTTATAATCATTGTCGTATTCATGATAATTCCTCTACTGGTAGGCCTATTATCATATCTACTATTCAACCATAAATGACAAAGACTTTGAGACAAACACAGCATTAAACTTAAAATAAAATTACTTTTACCTAAAAAATAATTACACAGTAAGCAAAGACAATTTAATTATTGCCTGTTTAAAGCCAATAATCATCAAGTATAACGATAATATCAAGTTCATAATTTAACCTTTTTTTGTAAAAGTGTCTTATATCCTTACCAAAATGACAACTTTGTAATGAAAATGAAGTCAAATTTGCTTACATACAGTGTTGAAGATATATAAATTATAAAGTTAAAAAAAAGAAACTAACTGTGTTTGGTTACCTTTTTTTTAAATTAGATTACCAAAAAATGCTGAAATTGTGATTTTTTGTAAGCAAGTTTTATTTGTTTTTTACTACTATGAAAAGAATATTAAAATAATGTAATTGAATAAAATGATAGCAAGTTCTGATACCATAACCTGTAAATAAATGTGTGGAATAAAATGCTTTGCTCTTATAAGCGACTAAATAATCACATCAACCATACTGGTGTTACCATATTGTCCAAATTTATCAACCATAAATAAATATGATTTTTATCCCTAAAGGCTTTTATTGATACATTGACGTTTTTTTTAATATTTAAAAGATGTGTTGTGTTGTCTTCCTTAAAACTAAACATAATACCATATTTTTATTAATACCATGTGTTAAAAATTACATGGCGAGACAAGTAACTTCTTATGTTATAGCTTTAGTTGTAGACAAGCCTGCTTACTTTTTTTCTATAAGTTCTTTATAAAATCAATTGTGCACTTGCATGTTTCTTATAAAAATTAATTAAGCTAACTATAAATTAAAAAAAAAACTTGTACTGTACTTGCTTGAAAAAAAACAGTAGCCTAACATTTGCATATGCTGTAAAATAATTCTGGAGTTAGTATAATTCTTGAAGAGAATTTTAACTCCAACTAAAAGTTGTTTTCTGAACTTTTACACTTACAAATTAAAATATTAACATAAAGCCGAATTTAAGTAACATAAAACCACGTGATAAATCACACGTTTGTTTCATGTTTTTATTACAATAAACCTAACATTTTAATTTTGAAGTGTAGGCTACAAAAAAATTAATAGTAAATCAAAAGTGGAAAGATGATGCAAGTTCAACAAACTTTTGTCAGAATTGCTAAAGTTCTCCTGAAGGAATAAGTGTTTAGATCAAAATAAACTAACCTGTAGGCCTACTTTTTTTAAACATATTAGTAAGTAATTAAGGATTTCAAATTTTATAATTAATGTTTACATTAGGATAAATAAAATGCGTATCTTTGTGATTCAGGCCTACTTTCCATTCTGCATATATTTCATAACCTAGTGGACACTTAATTTGAATCATATTTTAAAATTAAATCACAAAAATAATGAAAAGCTTATTAATACAGAATGCAATTAATATTACAAACAAAATACCAACCTCTCAATTTCAGCTCCACTTTGACAATAAATTCATAAATGTTTGCTTCATTGCGTTTCACTGTTATCTCACAGGTCAAATACGAATACAAACAGCATGTTGGTTGCGTGTGAGACTTTTTTGTATTTTAGCCACAATTTAAAAAAAATAATATTGTCCTAATATATGTTACTTGTTACTTAGTAACGATGATAGTAATTTGTAAATTAAATGTGGTATGTACTAACTGAAAACAGGTTTAGCTATAAATGCTGCAACCAGTTACGCCTATGCTTAAATTTCGTAACAATAGTTCAGCAACAATAACCTATAAAATGTAACAAAGTCAAAATGATCATTTAAGCGACTAATGTAGGCCTAAATACGGCTTTCGAAAACTTTAGCAGACCTAATTATATTAATATACACGAATCCGTTGTAGATAATAGGCTTTGTGACAGAAACTATCGGCACTCCTTATAAACCTACTTATCTTGTCTGACTAGTCACAAATTCATAAATATAGGCTTTTTCGTTTGCATGAAAATCACACTATTTGTTCGATTTTCCGAGACTATGCATCTTGAAAATACACAACACTCACGCACTAATTCTTTTTAAAGAATTATTTTTACACACGCACTCTTAACTAACTGTACTTATTTCCAAAACGAACGAACTAACAAAAGCCGACTATGTGTAATTAAATTAACTTATTCTACATTTTACAGCAAAATAAACGGAAACATGTGGAACTAGAACTACACTGACAAACTGACAAGAAACTGGACAAGTGAGGAACGAACGAACTGTTCCACAAACAGAAAGAAAAACGCAGCCAGCAACGCAGCTCTGGTGACGAAATTCCGAACTACTTGAGCAGTCTTACCTGATGGAGGGAATTTTCCCTACAGACTATTCCGACGGAACTAATTTATTCGCATTTCATTTCTTCTGTTACCGGCATCCAAACTTTTCGAAGTAATTTAAATTATTACCCGTGCAAATATAATGCCAAGTGTAAAGTTAGAACAGTAGTTTAGATTTCGCAAGTATTAGCAGAAACCTTAGCTTTTTGTGAGAAAAACAATAACGAAAGTTTAACATGTAGTCTAAAAGTTCCAAATTGTACAGTAGGCCTACTAAGTTTCTGTTCTTGTACGCTTCTGAGATGAAAGGAAATTGGTCGCTTCTTGAGTCATAGTAGCTGGAAATTGAGGATTAAGACTATGTGTTTTGAGTTTTGCCTTTAGGCCTAATAACGCATAATGTTTTAAGTGTAATATGGCAGTAATACAGTGTGTTTAACTAGTACTTCAAAGCAGAACTCGCAATCAATTCTTAATTAATTGCCTGTGACACGAATTAACGCACCCGTTATTTTACGAAAAAATGTTACTGGACCAAATTTATTGAAAATGTTACGCTCTTATCCCATAGGCGTATCCTAGGATGGTCAAATTGGGGGGGGGGTAGCTTTCTAAGTGTAATTTTATTCTTATGTTTTTTTTTAGAAAAACGTCTTTAACTTGAGCAATCACTAAGACATGAGGATGATTTAAAATATTTTTAGGTTATACTATCTTAATAGTTAAGGTTTTTCAACTTGGCTTGCAAAAAAACATTTTAATGAATACCAACATTATTTTTGTATGTATTACATGCAAGACACATATAAAAATAATACTGAACTGACATTTGAAATTTTATTTTATTATGGTACGAAATAATAGGCTACTTATATTCAGGTTTTTGAATAAAATAATATTGTTTGTTTGGCAAGGAAACTATATTGTACACAATATTTTATGATTCTTAGCAGTAGAACTATAAAATAGTAAATAATAAAAAAAAAGTGGCAGTCGCATGACTGCCGACAGAAGTGACTACTTCTTATCACGGGTTATGGCTATATATTTTACACCACAAAATAAAATTTATAGTCGATTTTCAAAATCATGAATACGTTCATTTCAGTTTAATATATTTATAAATACAATATTATATGATTTTATGGTTTTTTGCCAAGACATAGATTTTTGCTACTCGACACTAGAATAGGCTATAACTGACCATGGGAGAAGCACGGAGTCCCAAATGTATTCCTGCTACTCTTAATATCTGACCCTGTGACTTATTGTCATTGTAAATGCCAACTTCAATGAAAACTGCAATATTTTAATTTGTAAAGGCAGGTTGTTTGGAATTATAAGATTGTTTCAATTAAGATCATTGCAAATGTAAGCTTATAAACAGTAATTTTATAATAAATAATAACAGAGATTCAGATTTTTAAAGCGGGAATATTACAACAAAATACCAACCCTTACCAACATAAATATATAAATCTATGTCCATCTCAGGTACGTAAACCACGTTCATTTAAATTTCATCTCAATCGTTCCAGTAGTTAATGTATGATTGAATAACAAACAAAAACACACACATAAACTTTCAAATTTAAAATAGGCCCTATTATATTAAGAAGTATAAAATATTATTAAAACGTCACTGATGTAGCCTACAGTTAACACATTTCACAAAACTTAATATTAAATAATTCAGTTGCACTGGGTAAGTAGTAGTCTATAATGGCATTTAAATAATTATTATTCACACCTACCAATATATAATAACGTATAAAACGTCACTGATACACAGTTAACACTTGACACAAAACTAAATAATTAAGTTGGACTGGGTAAGTAATATAATGGCGCGAACATACAAGTTTTCACTTCAAAAATACATTTTAAAACAAAAATATATATAAGTGCTTGATGCGTGACGGCAAACTGAATTTTTTCCCGTGCAAAACATACATCCATAACCCGCCATAAAAAGTATTCACTTCAAAAATTATTAAGAAGTTTTAAACAATAACTAATTTAAGGGCAATGTCCACTACAAACACAATGTCACTTAGGCCTAAGCTGCAATCGGCGAAATGACTTTGCAAATTCATCTAGAACTTCGTCTGGGGAAATGTTGACTTCTCTATGGATATTCAGGATTGTAAATTATCCATTATTATTAGTCAATAATTATTATAAGGTCAATTATTTATTAGTGACCTTCCGCTAAAATTATTCAGCGCAGGTCCTATGCTGTGTTATTTAGAACATTTCACTAAGCACGTACAATACAAACGTTAATAATATTTATTTGTATAATAGTGTAGCCATTCTATTATAGTGTTGCTTTATAGTGGGTTTGTTGCGAGATAAATAACGACGTAAAAATTTAACTAAACTATAGTTGGATTATTAGTGTTACAAAGCTTCGTATTTTTAATCAAGGGAAGGGTTACAACCCCCAAAACCCCTCTGGATACGCCTATGCTTTCTTCATGAAGATGTCGTAATTGTGATTGGACAAGCCGTTCGGCCAGTATTACAGTAAATAGCCAGCAACTACGCTCGTCATTGTTAATTCAAAGGCCGCCATCTTGAAACTGAAGTGATTGAAAAAATGTTGCACACGTCGTTCGGGTTAATCCAATAAGGTACTTTCGTACCGAATTTCAAAACAACTGGTCAATGCGTTCGGTCAAAACTGAGTAAAACACAAACGCACAAACCAAATGCCGAACAATTTTTTTTTTTTTTTTTTTTTAACGTCCGACTATTGTGGGATAGACGTTAAACAGTCGCGTTCAAATGGATTGTTCACTTCGCCCAGTCAACAACTTGTAACCCTATCTCTAACTGGTAGTTCAAAGAACATCAGACTTCGCCGTAGGCTACCGCTCCATGCATAGGCCAATTTTTCTGTGCGCTCGTTACCTTTTCCGTCAAACTATTAATATTATTATTAATTTTTTTTTTTTTTTAACGTCCGACTATTGCGCACACTTGGGCTAATGCAGACGATGGGATGATTTATAGTGTGTGAAAATGCCAAGCCCTGGCCAGGAATCGAACCCGGGTCCTCGGGGTGAAAGTCCAGTACACTATCAACTAGGCCACCGAGGCGGCTATTCCATCAAATTAACCGGTAACAGTAATATTTAGAGGGAAATGTTACTGTATTGGAAATGTTATGCTATTTCTCCATGAAGCGTCAAATACAATCGGTGACGCCACTTCCGTTTCAAGATGGCGGCCTCTGATTGAACGGTAACGTTAAATCAGAGGCCGCCATCTTGAAACGGAAGTGAATGGGGAAAAATCTTACACATACGTCGTTCGAGCTTTATACAAGGTACCTTCATACCGAATTTCAAAACAGCGTGCGTTTGGCTAAAACTGCGTACACTCGTCATCGTTAAATCAGAGGCCGACTTCTTGAAACGGAAACGATTGGGGGAGGGGAAATATTACACATACGCTACTTCGTTCGGGCTTCATATAAGGCACCTTCTTAACGAATTTCAAAACAACGTGCGTTTGGCTAAAACTGGGTACACTCGTCATCGTTAAATCAGAGGCCGACATCTTGAAACGGAAGCGATTGGGGGAGGGGAAATATTACACATACGCTACTTCGTTCGGGCTTCATATAAGGCACCTTCTTAACGAATTTCAAAACAACGTGTGTTTGGCTAAAACTGGGTACACTCGTCATCGTTAAATCAGGGGCCGACATCTTGAAACGGAAGCGATTGGTGGGATATTACATATAGACTATTTCGTTCGGGCTTCATATAAGGCACCTTCTTAACAAATTTCAAAACAACGTGCGTTTGGCTAAAACTGCGTACACTCGTCGTAGTTAAATCAGAGGCCGACTTCTTGAAACGGAAACGATTGGGGGAGGGGAAATATTACACATACGCTACTTCGTTCGGGCTTCATATAAGGCACCTTCTTAACGAATTTCAAAACAACGTGCGTTTGGCTAAAACTGCGTACACTCGTAGTAGTTAAATCAGAGGCCTACTTCTTGAAACGGAAACGATTGGGGGAGGGGAAATATTACACATACGCTACTTCGTTTGGGCTTCATATAAGGCATCTTCTTAACGAATTTCAAAACAACGTGCGTTTGGCTAAAACTGTGTACACTCGTCATCGTTAAATCAGAGGCCGACATCTTGAAACGGAAACGATTGGGGGAGGGGAAATATTACACATACGCTACTTCGTTCGGGCTTCACATAAGGCACCTTCTTAACGAATTTCAAAACAACGTGCGTTTGGCTAAAACAGGGTACACTCGTCATCGTTAAATCAGAGGCCGACTTCTTGAAACGGAAGCGATTGGGGGGATATTACATATAGGCTATTTCGTTCGGGCTTCATATAAGGCACCTTCTTAACAAATTTCAAAACAACGTGCGTTTGGCTAAAACTGCGTACACTCGTCATCGTTAAATCAGAGGCCAACATCTTGAAACGGAAGCGATTGGGGTGATATTACATATAGGCTATTTCGTTCGGGCTTCATATAAGGCACCTTCTTAACAAATTTCAAAACAACGTGCGTTTGGCTAAAACTGGGTACACTCGTCATAGTTAAATCAGAGGCCGACATCTTGAAACGGAAGCGATTGGTGGGATATTACATATAGGCTATTTCGTTCGGGCTTCATATAAGGCACCTTCTTAACAAATTTCAAAACAACGTGCGTTTGGCTAAAACTGCGTACACTCGTCGTAGTTAAATCAGAGGCCTACTTCTTGAAACGGAAACGATTGGGGGAGGGGAAATATTACACATACGCTACTTCGTTCGGGCTTCATATAAGGCATCTTCTTAACGAATTTCAAAACAACGTGCGTTTGGCTAAAACTGTGTACACTCGTCATCGTTAAATCAGAGGCCGACATCTTGAAACGGAAAAGATTGGGGGAGGGGAAATATTACACATACGCTACTTCGTTCGGGCTTCACATAAGGCACCTTCTTAACGAATTTCAAAACAACGTGCGTTTGGCTAAAACAGGGTACACTCGTCATCGTTAAATCAGAGGCCGACTTCTTGAAACGGAAGCGATTGGGGGCATATTACATATAGGCTATTTCGTTCGGGCTTCATATAAGGCACCTTCTTAACAAATTTCAAAACAACGTGCGTTTGGCTAAAACTGCGTACACTCGTCATCGTTAAATCAGAGGCCGACATCTTGAAACGGAAGCGATTGGGGTGATATTACATATAGGCTATTTCGTTCGGGCTTCATATAAGGCACCTTCTTAACAAATTTCAAAACAACGTGCGTTTGGCTAAAACTGGGTACACTCGTCGTAGTTAAATCAGAGGCCGACATCTTGAAACGGAAACGATTGGGGGAGGGGAAATATTACACATACGCTACTTCGTTCGGACTTCATATAAGGCACCTTCTTAACGAATTTCAAAACAATGTGCGTTTGGCTAAAACTGGGTTCACTCGCCAACGTTAAATCAGAGGCCGACATCTTGAAACGGAAGCGATTGGGGGGATATTACATATAGGCTATTTCGTTCGGGCTTCATATAAGGCACCTTCTTAACAAATTACAAAACAACGTGCGTTTGGCTAAAACTGCGTACACTCGTCATCGTTAAATCAGAGGCCGACTTCTTGAAACGGAAGCGATTGGGGGCATATTACATATAGGCTATTTCGTTCGGGCTTCATATAAGGCACCTTCTTAACAAATTTCAAAACAACGTGCGTTTGGCTAAAACTGCGTACACTCGTCATCGTTAAATCAGAGGCCGACATCTTGAAACGGAAGCGATTGGGGGGATATTACATATAGGCTATTTCGTTCGGGCTTCATATAAGACACCTTCTTAACAAATTTCAAAACAACGTGCGTTTGGCTAAAACTGGGTACACTCGTCGTAGTTAAATCAGAGGCCGACATCTTGAAACGGAAACGATTGGGGGAGGGGAAATATTACACATACGCTACTTCGTTCGGGCTTCATATAAGGCACCTTCTTAACGAATTTCAAAACAATGTGCGTTTGGCTAAAACTGGGTTCACTCGTCAACGTTAAATCAGAGGCCGACATCTTGAAACGGAAGCGATTGGGGGGATATTACATATAGGCTATTTCGTTCGGGCTTCATATAAGACACCTTCTTAACAAATTTCAAAACAACGTGCGTTTGGCTAAAACTGCTTACACTCGTCATCGTTAAACCAGAGGCCGACATCTTGAAACGGAAGCGATTGGGGGGATATTACATATAGGCTATTTCGTTCGGGCTTCATATAAGGCACCTTCTTAACGAATTTCAAAACAACGTGCGTTTGGCTAAAACTGGGTACACTCGTCATCGTAAAATCAGAGGCCGACATCTTGAAACGGAAGCGAATGGTGGGATATTACATATAGGCTATTTCGTTCGGGCTTCATATAAGGCACCTTCTTAACAAATTTCAAAACAACGTGCGTTTGGCTAAAACTGGGTACACTCGTCGTAGTTAAATCAGAGGCCGACATCTTGAAACGGAAACGATTGGGGGAGGGGAAATATTACACATACGCTACTTCGTTCGGGCTTCATATAAGGCACCTTCTTAACGAATTTCAAAACAATGTGCGTTTGGCTAAAACTGGGTTCACTCGTCAACGTTAAATCAGAGGCCGACATCTTGAAACGGAAGCGATTGGGGATATTACATATAGGCTATTTCGTTCGGGCTTCATATAAGACACCTTCTTAACAAATTTCAAAACAACGTGCGTTTGGCTAAAACTGCTTACACTCGTCATCGTTAAACCAGAGGCCGACATCTTGAAACGGAAGCGATTGGGGGGATATTACATATAGGCTATTTCGTTCGGGCTTCATATAAGGCACCTTCTTAACGAATTTCAAAACAACGTGCGTTTGGCTAAAACTGGGTACACTCGTCATCGTAAAATCAGAGGCCGACATCTTGAAACGGAAGCGAATGGTGGGATATTACATATAGGCTATTTCGTTCGGGCTTCATATAAGGCACCTTCTTAACAAATTTCAAAACAACGTGCGTTTGGCTAAAACTGCGTACACTCGTCGTAGTTAAATCAGAGGCCGACTTCTTGAAACGGAAACGATTGGGGGAGGGGAAATATTACACATACGTTACTTCGTTCGGGCTTCATATAAGGCACCTTCTTAACGAATTTCAAAACAACGTGCGTTTGACTAAAACTGTGTACACTCGTCATCGTTAAATCAGAGGCCGACATCTTGAAACGGAAACGATTGGGGGAGGGGAAATATTACACATACGCTACTTCGTTCGGGCTTCATATAAGGCACCTTCTTAACGAATTTCAAAACAACGTGCGTTTGGCTAAAACTGCGTACACTCGTCATAGTTAAATCAGAGGCCGACTTCTTGAAACGGAAACGATTGGGGGAGGGGAAATATTACACATACGCTACTTCGTTCGGGCTTCATATAAGGCACCTTCTTAACGAATTTCAAAACAACGTGCGTTTGGCTAAAACTGTGTACACTCGTCATCGTTAAATCAGAGGCCGACATCTTGAAACGGAAACGATTGGGGGAGGGGAAATATTACACATACGCTACTTCGTTCGGGCTTCATATAAGGCACCTTCTTAACAAATTTCAAAACAACGTGCGTTTGGCTAAAACTGCGTACACTCGTCATAGTTAAATCAGAGGCCGACTTCTTGAAACGGAAACGATTGGGGGAGGGGAAATATTACACATACGCTACTTCGTTCGGGCTTCATATAAGGCACCTTCTTAACGAATTTCAAAACAACGTGCGTTTGGCTAAAACTGCGTACACTCGTCATCGTTAAATCAGAGGCCGACATCTTGAAACGGAAGCGATTGGGGGGATATTACATATAGGCTATTTCGTTCGGGCTTCATATAAGGCACCTTCTTAACGAATTTCAAAACAACGTGCGTTTGGCTAAAACTGCGTGCACTCGTCATCGTTAAATCAGAGGCCGACTTCTTGAAACGGAAGCGATTGGGGGGATATTACATATAGGCTATTTCGTTCGGGTTTCATATAAGGCACCTTCTTAACGTATTTCAAAACAACGTGCGTTTGGCTAAAACTGCGTACACTCGTCGTAGTTAAATCAGAGGCCGACATCTTGAAACGGAAACGATTGGGGGAGGGGAAATATTACACATACGCTACTTCGTTCGGGCTTCATATAAGGCACCTTCTTAACGAATTTCAAAACAATGTGCGTTTGGCTAAAACTGGGTACACTCGTCATCGTTAAATCAGAGGCCGACAACTTGAAACGGAAGCGATTGGGGGGATATTACATATAGGCTATTTCGTTCGGGCTTCATATAAGGCACCTTCTTAACAAATTACAAAACAACGTGCGTTTGGCTAAAACTGCGTACACTCGTCATCGATAAATCAGAGGCCGACATCTTGAAACGGAAGCGATTGGGGGGATATTACATATAGGCTATTTCGTTCGGGCTTCATATAAGGCACCTTCTTAACAAATTTCAAAACAACGTGCGTTTGGCTAAAACTGCGTACACTCGTCATCGTTAAATCAGAGGCCGACATCTTGAAACGGAAGCGATTGGGGGGATATTACATATAGGCTATTTCGTTCGGGCTTCATATAAGGCACCTTCTTAACGAATTTCAAAACAACGTGCGTTTGGCTAAAACTGCGTACACTCGTCATCGTTAAACCAGAGGTCGACATCTGGAAACGGAAGCGATTGGGGGGATATTACATATAGGCTATTTCGTTCGGGCTTCATATAAGGCACCTTCTTAACAAATTACAAAACAACGTGCGTTTGGCTAAAACTGCATACACTCGTCATCGTTAAATCAGAGGCCGACATCTTGAAACGGAAGCGTTTGGGGGGATATTACATATAGGCTATTTCGTTCGGGCTTCATATAAGGCACCTTCTTAACAAATTTCAAAACAACGTGCGTTTGGCTAAAACTGCGTACACTCGTCGTAGTTAAATCAGAGGCCGACTTCTTGAAACGGAAACGATTGGGGGAGGGGAAATATTACACATACGCTACTTCGTTCGGGCTTCATATAAGGCACCTTCTTAACGAATTTCAAAACAACGTGCGTTTGGCTAAAACTGTGTACACTCGTCATCGTTAAATCAGAGGCCGACATCTTGAAACGGAAACGATTGGGGGAGGGGAAATATTACACATACGCTACTTCGTTCGGGCTTCATATAAGGCACCTTCTTAACAAATTTCAAAACAACGTGCGTTTGGCTTAAACTGCGTACACTCGTCATAGTTAAATCAGAGGCCGACTTCTTGAAACGGAAACGATTGGGGGAGGGGAAATATTACACATACGCTACTTCGTTCGGGCTTCATATAAGGCACCTTCTTAACGAATTTCAAAACAACGTGCGTTTGGCTAAAACTGCGTACACTCGTCATCGTTAAATCAGAGGCCGACATCTTGAAACGGAAGCGATTGGGGGGATATTACATATAGGCTATTTCGTTCGGGCTTCATATAAGGCACCTTCTTAACGAATTTCAAAACAACGTGCGTTTGGCTAAAACTGCGTGCACTCGTCATCGTTAAATCAGAGGCCGACATCTTGAAACGGAAACGATTGGGGGAGGGGAAATATTACACATACGCTACTTCGTTCGGGCTTCACATAAGGCACCTTCTTAACGAATTTCAAAACAACGTGCGTTTGGCTAAAACAGGGTACACTCGTCATCGTTAAATCAGAGGCCGACTTCTTGAAACGGAAGCGATTGGGGGCATATTACATATAGGCTATTTCGTTCGGGCTTCATATAAGGCACCTTCTTAACAAATTTCAAAACAACGTGCGTTTGGCTAAAACTGCGTACACTCGTCATCGTTAAATCAGAGGCCGACATCTTGAAACGGAAGCGATTGGGGGGGAAATATTGCATAGCCTATAGGCTATTTCGTTCGGGCTTCATAGAAGGCACCTTCTTAACAAATTTCAAAATGGTGTGCGTTTGGTTAAAACTGCGTACACTCGTCATTGCGTAAATCAGAGGCCGCCATCTTGAAACGGGAGTGAATGGGGAAAAAATCTTAAAATACGTCGTTATACAAGTTACCTTTGTACCAAATTTCAAAACTAACTGTCAATACGTTTTGCCGAAACTGCCTGACAGAATAATAGAAGTTATTTCTTCTATCGCTTTTTAGTTTTTCTAAATGAGTTTATCTTTAATCTAATTTTTATCTTATTTATTACTAACCAGGGGTCCCGTGCGAAATTTCGCAATATGGAGCTTTTTGAAGAAGACAGCCTTATGAATAAGAGTAGGCCTAGTCGTTGAGGTGAGGGCGGTAGTTGGAAGGAAGGGAAAACATACTTAAAAAATAAATCGAAGAGCGATCGGTTTGAAATAATGATTACAAATTTATAAGTCACTGTAGTAGCCTATATACGACTCGTACAATCTACAGATAATTTTTTTTTTAATAGCAATATTTACAGGGCATTACGATACCTCGTTGTAAACGATATTTGATGTAAGGATGTAATCTTCTTGTACTTTTTATATTTAATTTTCTTTAATGGATAAAAACATGTTAGTTGATTTAGTTACCCTTGAAAAGGCTACAAGCAATTGTCCGTGAGTAAAGTCGGCATTTGGTAAATACAATCCTGCTCTTTGAAGTGTTTGTCCCTGCGACTTGTTTATAGTGATATCAAACACAATTTTAATAGGCAACTGTCTTCTAGTCAATTGAAAAGGCTTGCTTGATAACCTCTAATTGTATTTTGACATTTTAATTGTACTTCGTATTTTATGATGTCCGTATTAACAATAGATCAATGCACGATGGAAGGGGAAATCACAAACATATTTTGTGTAAAAACAGTGTCCAAAACATGTGTTTGGCATTTGAAATGCTTATCCCGGCTTGTACGACGGGCAGGGATAGGGGACTGTCAATATGGCCACGTAAGCTATAGGTTTAATGACTAAATAAATATTGAAATTGTTCTAAGCACGTTATGCAAAAAAGAGGCATTTTTAATGTGATTGTCTATTCGTGATTAATAAGATAGCTTTTGTAAAATATTTAAAATATTGTCTTATTTGTGATGCCGCGCATGCGCATCCAAGATGCCGTTTTGCCTATGACAATCAAGTGTCTTTTATGTTAAATTTTTCCGTAAACAGAAAGTTTTATCACAAAATCGTTTTGCAATGTCAGAAGCCGGTTAAAAAATCTTTCTAAAGATACCTCATTTATGCCTGTACGAATAGTATGTGCTGAGAAAAAATGATGTTGACTCGAAAAATAATATATATATATGATCTGATGATCTGATTTTCTTCTTCCAATCTCCAGCTTAATCGAGTATAACTAATCCCAATTTAAGATTAAGTTGGTACACCTGTTTGCAACCGTTTCATGTTCCCCGCGTATTATGCAACTGAAAAGAGCATTATGAATACCAAAATTACATTTTTCAAAAATACATCACAGCTGATGCGAGATTACTGAAGAGTTGAAAATTAATACGAACACCTAGGCCATACTGCAGTCACGATAAGTGGACTTTACGACAAGATCCCAATCTCCCTTAGCAAATATTTGTCCTAAATTAGTCATTGTGAAATTTGCAATCGAGCTTATCAACACATTTTCCTTACTAGAGAAAGTATAACTTGTGACCGATTTCGAGACCCGACTTCTCAACATATTTTCCTTATCTTCAAAGTATAATTTCTAATAAGCTTCCCCGGTTTATCGAAATATATTTTCCTAATCTAGGCTAATAAAAGTATCTTCCTAATATTGTCAAAGTATGATTTCTTGCGGGTTTCCAGTACCGGCTTATATTTTCCTAATATAATCAAACTGTACTTTGAGACCAGAATTAAGTCCCGGCTAATTCATTAATTTTCCTTATCTGGTCAAAGTATAATTTATGACAATGTTCGAGTCCCGGCTTATTGATACAGCCTACTCTCCTAAGCTAATCAAAGTGTAATTTTAGACCAGAATTGATTTTTTTCTGTTTAACGTCCGACTATTGTGCACACTTGGGCTAATGCAGACGATGGGATGATTTATAGCGTATGAAAATGCTAAGCCCTGACCGGGAATCGAACCCGGGTCCTCGGGGTGAAAGCCCAGTAACCTATCAACTAGGCCACCGAGGCGGCTTATAGACCAGAATTGAGTCACAGCTTATCGATATATTATTCTAATCTTGTCAAAATATAATTTGTGACTAAGTTCCAGTCAAAGCTTATCGATATATTTTCCTTATGTAATTTGTTAATGGATTCGAGTTCCAGTTTATATTTGCATAATATGGTAAAAGTATAATTTGGGTCAAGCTGGATTTCCGGCTTATCGATATATTTTACTGATCTAGTCAAAGTATAATTTGTGACGCAGTTAGAGTCCCGGGTTATCGATACATTTTCCTTCTGGTCAAAGTATAATTTGTGACAGGGTTCAAGTCCTAGCTGATCAATATATTTTCCTTATCTGGTCAAATTATAATTTGAGACAGAGTTCGAAGCTTATTTTCCTTATCTAATCAAAGTATAATTTAAGACGAAGTTCGAATTTCACCTCGTCAATATACTTCCTTGTATAGTCAAAGTACATAATTTGTGACGTGGTTCGAGTTTTAAAAAAAAATTGTTTCAAGATAACGATCTCTGATTTAACAGTGACGGGTGTAGTTGACTGCTTCGTGGAGAAAGAGCATAGTAACATTTTTCCTACATATTACGGTCCAATAATTATTATATTAATGTCCAACTATTCGATAAATTTTCCTTATCTAATAGTCAAAGTATAATTTGTGACAATGTTCTAGTATCAGCTAATCGATATATTTTCCTTATCTAGTCAAATTATAATTTGTTGCGGGGTTCGAGTACCTGCTTATCGTTATATTTTCCTTAACTTGTCAAAGTATAATTTGTGACGGGGTTCGAGTCCCAACTAATCGATATATTTTCCTTATCTATTCAAAGTATTGTGGCAGGGTTCGAGTACCTGTTTATCGATATATTTTCCTTAACTTGTCAAAGTATAATTTGTGACGGGGTTCGAGTCACAACTAATAATCGATATGTTTTTCTTATTTATTCCAAGCCGCCTCGGTGGTCTAGTGGATAGCGTACTAGGCTTTCACCCCGAAGACCCAGGTACGATTCCCAGCGAGGGCTTGGCATTTTCATACGCTATAAATCATCCCATCGTCTGCATTAGCCCAAGTGTGCACAATAGTCGGACGTTAAACACCAAAAAAAAAATCTTATTTATTCAAAGTATAATTTGTATTGGGGTTCGAGTACCTGCTTATCGTTAGGCCTATATTTTCCTTAACTAGTCAAAGTATAATTTGAGACGGGGTTCGGGTACCTGCTTATCATTATATTTTCCTTAACTAGTCAAAGTATAATTTGAAACGTTAATTCCTGATCTCAGTAATGTCCATCTTAATCTCCAGACAATTACTAGATAATTCCTGATCTCAGTAATGTCCATCTTAATCTCCAGACAATTACTAGATAATTCCTGATCTCAGTAATGTCCATCTTAATCTCCAGACAATTACTAGATAATTCCTGATCTCAGTAATATGTATCTCAATATCCTGACGATAACTAGATAATTCCTGATATCAGTAATGTGTATCTCAATCTCCTGACGATAACTAGATAATTCCTGATATCAGTAATGTGTATCTCAATATCCTGACGATAATTAAATAATTCCTGATCTCAGTAATGTCCATCTCAATCTCCTGACGATAACTAGATAATAACTGATCTCAGTAATGTCCATCTCAATCTCCTGACGATAACTAGATAATAACTGATCTCAGTAATGTCCATCTCAAACTCCAGAACATTACTTGATAATTCCTGATCTCAGTAATGTCCATCTCAATCTTCAGAACATTACTTGATAATTCCTGATCTCAGTAATGTGTATCTCAATCTCCTTACGATAACTAGATAATAACTGATCTCAGTAATGTCCATCTCAATCTCCAGAACATTACTTGATAATTCCTGATCTCAGTAATGTTCATCTCAATCTCCTGACGATAACTAGATAATAACTGATCTCAGTAATGTCCATCTCAATCTCCTGACGATAACTAGATAATAACTGATCTCAGTAATGTCCATCTCAATCTCCAGAACATTACTTGATAATTCCTGATCTCAGTAATGTGTATCTCAATCTCCAGAACATTACTTGATAATTCCTGATCTCAGTAATGTCCATCTCAATCTTCAGAACATTACTTGATAATTCCTGATCTCAGTAATGTGTATCTCAATCTCCTTACGATAATTAGATAATAACTGATCTCAGTAATGTCCATCTCAATCTCCAGAAAATTTCTTGATAATTCCTGATCTCAGTAATGTGTATCTCAATCTCCAGAACATTACTTGATAATTCCTGATCTCAGTAATGTGTATCTCAATCTCCTGACGATAACTAGATAATAACTGATCTCAGTAATGTCCATCTCAATCTCCAGAACATTACTTGATAATTCCTGATCTCAGTAATGTCCATCTCAATCTCCTGACGATAACTAGATAATAACTGATCTCAGTAATGTACATCTCAATCTCCAGAACATTACTTGATAATTCCTGATAACAGTAATGTGTATCTCAATCTCCTGACGATAACTAGATAATTCCTGATCTCAGTAATGTCCATCTCAATCTCCAGAAAATTACTAGATAATTCCTGATCTCAGTAATGTCCATCTCAATCTCCAGAAAATTACTTGATAATTCCTGATCTCAGTAATGTGTATTTCAATTTCCTGACGATAACTAGATAATTCCTGATCTCAGTAATGTCCATCTCAATTTTCTGACGATAACTAGATAATTCCTGATCTCAGTAATGTGTATCTCAATTTCCTGACGATAACTAGATAATTCCTGATCTCAGTAATGTCCATCTCAATTTTCTGACGATAACTAGATAATTCCTGATCTCAGTAATTTCCATCTCAATTTTCTGACGATAACTAGATAATTCCTGATCTCAGTAATGTCCATTTCAATCTCCAGACGATAACTATAGCCTATAATTTATGTTCTCAGAAAGGTCCAACTGAAACTCTTGACGATAACTGTTAATTCTTGTTCTCAATAAAGTCCAACTGAAAATTCTTGACGGTAACTGTTAATTATTGATCTCTGTAAAGTTCAAGTGAAACTCTTGACGATAACTGTTAATTCTTGTTCTCAGTAAAGTCCAACTGAAACTCTTGATGATGTCTGTTAATTATTGTTCTCAGTAAAGTCCAAGTGAAACTCTTGACGATAACTGTTAATTCTTGTTCTCAGTAAAGTCCAACTGAAACTTTTGACGATAACTGTTAATTATTGTTCTCAGTAAAGTCCAAGTGAAACTCTTGACGATGTCTGTTAATTATTGTTCTCAGTAAAGTCCAACTGAAACTCTTGACGATAGCTGTTAATTATTATTCTCTTTAAAGTCCAACTGAAATTCTTGACGATGTCTGTTAATTATTGTTCTCAGTAAAGTCCAAGTGAAACTCTTGACGATAACTGTTAATTCTTGTTCTCAGGAAAGTCCATATCAATATTCTAACCTATAATTAGATAATTGTTGTTCTTTGTAAAGTTCAACTGAATACCCTGACGATAACTAGGTAATTGTCTTTTTAGTCCAACTCAACCTTCTGACAAGAATAGATAACTCTTGTTCTCATTAAAGCCCAACTGCATTTCCCTAACTATTGTATTAGGTTCATAATATCCAATTTCAACTTCTGACGATAACTAGGCAATTTTTATTCTCCTTAATGTTCATCTGAACCTCCGGACTATAAGTAACGTTTTTGCAGATTTTAAAATCGTTAAATTTAAAAAAAACATTGTACGAACTTTGAATAACTACAGTAATAGAGAATGTAGTACTAATAAGCCTACTGACAAAATGGCTTCCTTTGCTTCCACCATTTTCAAAGTATCTATGATTCTGATATGCATATTCCCTCCCTTCGACTTGGCCACGCCTTTATAGGCGTTCCGGGCACCAGTTGGGAAAAAATATGTTCTTTCATTAGACACAGCCCTCCGTATTTACAGTGTAAGCCTAAACAATTTTTAAGCTAGGAGTCGGTTCCCATGGTTACGTGGAAGTATCATTTCTGTATGGAAAGACAGAATATTTCTTCGTTATATGTAGGCCTAGGTAAAACAGGCCTACTGCAATGTGCAACCCTATTTAAGTTTTTACGCTGAAGAAGTCCGGTATTAACTTGCTTAAGTTAAACTGAGCACTATATAAACCTAAGCAATCAGACAATATGCAGGCGTTTTGTGAAATACATACTAAATTTAACAAATTAAAGGTAACAAAGTGTAGGCTATATTTTAAAAGAGCACTCTGCCCGAGTGCCCGTTTAAATTAACATAATTAAGTGAAATGAAATATTTAAAGAGAGCGAATTCCGGTTCAAATTAAACAGCATTGAACTGTGTATATTTTTTCAGGATATTAAATATACGTATGTTGATATAGCTTAACTAAATTACCAGATACTTCGTAAGTTCAGAGTCATAAGTTCATTGTGTAGCAGCATTGATTAGATTTTTTTATAGCACTATTAAAACTGGATTTCAGCCAATAAATCTGTTTCCACATAACGGATGTCTATGTCGGTTTTTCTAAAGCAGAAAATTAAAAAAAGCATGACAAGTTTATTGCGTTAAAAAATTTCAAATAACGAGAAATTACTACAGATCATTCCCTATTGTAGGGTATAACCATATTGTAGAAATAGCCCATGTAGTAGTGCTAATAACTTTCGAATATTTTATAAGTTTTAAAAGTGTCGTTTCTCTAAACCTAATTGTAAATTAGTTTTTTTCAAAAATTAGATGGTATTTACAAGTTATATAAAATGCGGAATTACGATAAAAACTGGAAAAAAACCTTTGATTCAAACAAAATTTTTTGTTAGGTTAGGCCAACAAAATATAGGTTAGGCCTACATTCTAAAATTCAAATAAAATAACAATAGGCTTACATGCAAGGAAGTAATTTTTCTTCAAATTTGAGAAAAAAATAACAAAAAGTTTTTGAAGCAACATTATGGAACGATATGTTTTAAAAAAAATAAATGTTTAAAAACACGTTATGCCGTTTGTACGCCTACCGCAAAAATAAACAATTAGCTGCAATTATTAAAAATAATTATTAAAAACTAAAACTTAAGAAAAAATGTAATAGAAATGACAACATTTTAACTTGCTTCAATAAAGGAAAATGAAATGAATTTTGTGCTCCGAAATTTAACAGAATACTTTCGTCTGCATTAGCCCAAGTGTGCACAATAGTCGGCCGTAAAAAAAAAAAATAAATAAATAAACAGAACACAACACGCCTTAACAACGCATTAACAGTCTTTGGCTACTTACGCATAATGCATAGGCCTATATGAATCTTCATACCTGGCTAAAATTTGAGAAAAATCTGTTCGACCGATTTGGAGTAATGAGACAGATTTTCGAGGAGGATTTCCTGTAGCTTACACATGTTTTCTGAAAATAATTTAATTTGAGATAGTTTCGCAGTTTATTTTAACTCACACATTGATTTCGGAATAAAGATTAGGTTAATTAGTCTATTGACAGACCTAAAACTCTAGGGTGTGATAAAAATACACATTTCAACTTACATCGTGAAAGAATTTATCCGTAATCCATTACGAGATATGCATCACGTTTTAACTTTTAGTAGCAACGTACGTGCACGCGCATTAAGAATAAAACACGTAGGCCTATAGTTTGTTGGTCCTGTAAGCCGTTTAAAACTTCTTCATAAAACTAAAAATGTTAATTAACAAGACAAATCACTCGGTTATTTATGTTTCATTGTTATTATTCAGTCTAATATTTGCCACGATTTGTGTTATAAAAACCATAGGCCTACACGGCATTTCTAGGCCTATGGATCGATTCTCCTTCTCAAATGCCAAACTTAAAAACATAAACATGCAAACAGAACATATGCTTAGATGCGTAGGTCTATACTAAAATAAAATAACGTAATAACAAAGACTAAAGACTGATTTATTCTTAATTTTTTGTATTTTTGCATAGGCCTGATCATCTAGGCTTACGTCCTTTAGTCCAGCCACTTAGTAAACGGCCTGCGTGAGAATTTCTCGCGCGTATAGAATTCCCCTTCAACAGCCCAATAACGGTGTCTGCCAATCTGAGTCTAGAAACTGTTACTACTCAGCGATAATCAAGGAAAATGCCTATGATGATACAGTGGGGACTCGACCTCTCACTCGCATATTTTTTTCCTCTGTTTAACTGGTGTTTTTAGCAGGCCATTTTCTTAGCGGCTGATCTATAGTTGCATGTTTATTTTTTTTTATTTTCATTTTTTGGTTTTAAGGCGAAAAACACATTGAGGCTATTATTGCCTACAATATAAACATAGCCTACATATATAGCCTACAATACATTATAGCCTAATATATAGTTGCATGTTTAAATTCGATATTTGAGAAAGAGAATCGATCCGTGCTCTCGAAACGGCTGTATTTTCTTAAAAGCCGCAAAAAAGAAGACTATGTCAGAATAAACATTCTAATAATAATGCAAATACACCATCATTAATAATTTTTAAAATTTAAAGATATGCTTTTTACATTTTCTATATTTCTTGCTTTCGAGGTTAGTGGACGAATAAGGCAACCATTTTTGGTCATACATACATAATCATAGGCTACCTCAAGTCGGTGTAACAAATTTGAAATAAAACAAAATCACGGTTCACGTAATTTTGCAGTGGATAAAACCAACACAAATCCGACAACGGACTGGGCTTTGTTTCGCTTTACTCACAACTTCGTTCATTTCAAATTTGCTGCACTGATTTTAGCCATGAATCTTCAAATACGACCAAAATTTGAAGAAAAACCGATAAACTGATATTGAGAACATAATTTATTTTTAGGAAAATAACTACTCATACATTTTGTTCGTACGTTTTGTTGTGCTTAAGCCTAAGGATTTCATTTGACGATTTACATCGAAATTGGTTTTTCCAGCGATGCGCGCGCGCGCGCACACACACACCACGCACACAACAACGCGTGCGCACACACGCACAAACCACATGCACACAACACACACACGCGCGCACACACACACACACGCGCGCGCGCGTGCACACAAACACACACACGCGCGCGCGCGCGCGCACACACACAACACACGTGTGCGTGTACACACGCGTACGCACATACACCACACACGCGTGCACACACATACGCGCACACGTACGCACGTGCGCGCGCACACACAAAACACACACAACACGCGCGCGCGCGCTCGCACACACATACACTCACACAATACACACACGCGCGCGCGCGCGCGCACACACACACACACACACCTGTAAAACCCACTTTTTTGGAATCAGAAGACCTGAAAACCTTTTTCATAGACGCAAATATAAAAAAACTGTCAAAGCCAAGGACACTTATAAATTGACGCGCGTATCCATCCGTCTACCTCTTACTCGTAACCGAGTGAATGATCACTAAAATATTGGGCGAAAATGGTCTTTGCAGCAGCCCGATCTGTGGAAATTTATATTGGTTGACGATAACATGTACATGTAGGCCTGTTTATTGGGTACTACGGGTAAAACTATTAAAGCAACAATACCTACTATTTATTTATCTAGTGTAGAATTTTATTCAAAGCTACAAATGAATATATTTCAGGAATATACATCATAATACAGAGTACAACTTAGAGCTGCCGCACCTATCCAAGTGTTCAAGTCCGGGAGGAGGGAGGAGGGAGGAGGGGGCATGAAACTTGAACTTCTAGTGTCTGGTGGCTTTACATAAACTCTTTATGTGCACACTCATACTGCATACGCAATCAATAGCCTATCTCTTCTATACAAATAATGAGAAGTATTGATTGAATGCGCTCATAGTTAGGCTTTCCGAACAGAATAGGTTGAAGCCTACATAAAGCAATAAAGTACATACAATCAACTTATATCACAAGCACAAAGCAGTATTGATTACATGCGCTCATAGTATATTCTGTAACTTTTCCAAACAGAATAGATTAAGATATATACTGTATAAGGATTACAGTAAAATGTATACAATCAACTTATATCACAAGCACAAAGCAGTATTGATTACATGCGCTCATAGTATATTCTGTAACTTTTCCAAACAGAATAGATTAAGATATATACTGTATAAGGATTACAGTAAAATGTATACAATCAACTTATATTACAAGCACAAATGCGTTCTTTCTAAATAGAATTGACTAAGGTCTATATAGGCCTATAGATTGTAGTAAAGTGTACACAATCAATTTATATCTAAAACAGTATTTATAAAAAGCTCTGATAATTTAAGCTTTCAAAGCAAGATAAACTCAAGCCTACATAATGACTACAATAGTGTATTCAATCAATTTATATCTAAAGCAGTATTTATAAAGCCGTGATAATTTAAGCTTTCAAAACAGGATAAAACACAAGCCTACAGAAAGACTATAGTAATGTGTACACAATCAATTTATATCTAAAACAGTATTTATAAAAAGCCCTGACAATTTAAGCTTTCAAAACAGGATAAACTCAAGCCTACATAATTACTTCAATAAAGTGTACACAATCAATTTATATCTAAAGCAGTATTTATAAAGCCGTGATAATTTAAGCTTTCAAAACAGGGTAAAACATAAGCCTACATAAAAACTATAGTAAAGTGTATACAATCAATTTATATCTAAAGCAGTATTTCTACAGCCCTGATAATTTAAGCTTTCAAAACAAGATAAATTTATGTCTACATAATGACTACAATAAAGTGTATACAATCAGTTTATATCTAAAGCAGTATTTATACAGCCCTGATAATTTAAGCTTTCAAAACAAGATAAATTTATGCCTACATAATGACTACAATAAAGTGTATACAATCAATTTATATCTAAAGCAGTATTTATACAGCCCTGATAATTTAAGCTTTCAAAACCAGATAAATTTATGCCTACATAATGACTACAATAAAGTGTATACAATCAATTTATATCTAAAGCAGTATTTATACAGCCCTGATAATTTATGCTTTCAAAACAGGATAAATTTATGCCTACATAATGACTACAATAAAGTGTATACAATCAATTTATATCTAAAGCAGTATTTCTACAGCCCTGATAATTTAAGCTTTCAAAACAAGATAAATGTATGCCTACATAATGACTACAATAAAGTGTATACAATCAGTTTATATCTAAAGCAGTATTTATACAGCCCTGATAATTTAAGCTTTCAAAACAAGATAAATTTATGTCTACATAATGACTACAATAAAGTGTATACAATCAGTTTATATCTAAAGCAGTATTTATACAGCCCTGATAATTTAAGCTTTCAAAACAAGATAAATTTATGCCTACATAATGACTACAATAAAGTGTATACAATCAATTTATATCTAAAGCAGTATTTATACAGCCCTGATAATTTAAGCTTTCAAAACAAGATAAATTTATGCCTACATAATGACTACAATAAAGTGTATACAATCAATTTATATCTAAAGCAGTATTTATACAGCCCTGATAATTTATGCTTTCAAAACAGGATAAATTTATGCCTACATAATGACTACAATAAAGTGTATACAATCAATTTATATCTAAAGCAGTATTTCTACAGCCCTGATAATTTAAGCTTTCAAAACAAGATAAATGTATGCCTACATAATGACTACAATAAAGTGTATACAATCAGTTTATATCTAAAGCAGTATTTATACAGCCCTGATAATTTAAGCTTTCAAAACAAGATAAATTTATGTCTACATAATGACTACAATAAAGTGTATACAATCAGTTTATATCTAAAGCAGTATTTATACAGCCCTGATAATTTAAGCTTTCAAAACAAGATAAATTTATGCCTACATAATGACTACAATAAAGTGTATACAATCAATTTATATCTAAAGCAGTATTTATACAGCCCTGATAATTTAAGCTTTCAAAACAAGATAAATTTATGCCTACATAATGACTACAATAAAGTGTATACAATCAATTTATATCTAAAGCAGTATTTATACAGCCCTGATAATTTATGCTTTCAAAACAGGATAAATTTATGCCTACATAATGACTACAATAAAGTGTATACAATCAATTTATATCTAAAGCAGTATTTCTACAGCCCTGATAATTTAAGCTTTCAAAACAAGATAAATGTATGCCTACATAATGACTACAATAAAGTGTATACAATCAGTTTATATCTAAAGCAGTATTTATACAGCCCTGATAATTTAAGCTTTCAAAACAAGATAAATTTATGCCTACATAATGACTACAATAAAGTGTATACAATCAATTTATATCTAAAGCAGTATTTATACAGCCCTGATAATTTATGCTTTCAAAACAGGATAAATTTATGCCTACATAATGACTACAATAAAGTGTATACAATCAATTTATTTTAGCCGCCTCGGTGGTCTAGTGGATAGCGTACTAGGCTTTCAACCCGAGGACCCGGGTTCGATTCCCGGCCAGGGCTTGGCATTTTCATACGCTATACATCATCCCATCGTCTGCATTAGCCCAAGTGTGCACAATAGTCGGAAGTTAAACACCAAAAAAAAAAAAAAAAATACAATCAATTTGTATCTAAAGCAGTATTTATAAAGCCCTGATAATTCAAGCTTTCAAAACAGGATAAACTCAAGCCTACATAAAGACTATAGTAAAGTGTATAAAATCAATTTATATCTAAAGCAGTATTGATTAGAAGCCCTCATAATGTATGCTTTCAAAACAGGATAAACTCAAGCCTACATAAAGACTATAGTAAAGTGTATACAATCAACTTAAGCCTATATTTAAAGCAGTATTAATGAAAAGTTCTGATGATTCAGGCTTTCCACACAGAATAGACTGAATCCTACATAAACACCATAGAAAAAGTTTATACAATGTATAACAAGTTCATACAAATTTACACAATGTGTTGGGCTTTCCAAACTAGTTTAGAACTTTTTTTTATTTTTCGGACGGTTTTTGCAATTTAGTATCTTTTAACGTATACGTTTTTCAGTTTTATACCAAAAGTTTTATACTGTTATACTGTAAATAGTATACTATAACAATGACGCATAAAATGAGTCATTGTTGAACAAAATTGGTTAAGTATGCTTGTTTATACTGTAGGCTCCTTTTATTGTTGTTGATTTGTAGATCAGTATTGATTAAATTGCATTCTCAGATTACAATTTCCAAACAGAATAGCCTAAAGTAGCCTATATACAGTTAAATGTGTACAGTAAACTTATGTTACTAGCAGAGCAGTATTGAATAAATGTGTTCACAGATTAGGCTTTCCAAACAGAATAGCCCACAGTATATATAATGTATATAGGCCTAAGTATAAGCCTATACAGTTAAACGTTAAGAGTAAACTTATGTTACTAGCAGAGCAATATAGATTAAATGTGTTCACAGATTAGGTTTTCCAAACAGAATAGCCTAATATATATATATATATATATATATATATATATATATATATATATATATATACTGTATATGAGTATATACAGTTAAAGGTGTCAGTAAACTTATATCACTAGCAGAGCAGTATTGTCTAAATGCGATTACAGATTAGGCTTTCCCAACAGAATACTGAGTCATATTTATACAGAATATACTACAGTATATACTTATATAATATATAAGTATACACAGTTAAATGTGAACAGTAAACTTATGTTACTATCATAGCAGTATTGATTAAACGTGTTCACAGATTAGGCTTTCCAAACAGAATGCTGTGTCATATTTATACAGAATATACCTAAGTCTATATACAATACCTTAATATATAAAAGAAGAAGTCCTGACTGATTGACTGATTCATAATCAATGCAGAGCCAAAACTGTTTTAGCTAGCGGCTTGAAATTTTTCAGAGTACATTTATGTTACCATATGGGCGTGCACTAAGAGAGGATTTTGCAAAACATTGATTTTAACGCCATTAAATTACTTACCTAGTCCAAATTTAATAATCAACGTACAGCTCAAATTATAGCTAGAGACTTGAAATTTTCAGGGTACCTTCTTACAACAATGTCGAGATGCACTGAGAAAGGATTTTGCAAAAATTTGATTTTAACGCCATTAAATTACTTACCTAGTCCAAATTTAATAATTAACGTACAACCGAGACTATTATAGCTAGAGACTTGAAATTTTCAATGTATCTTCCAACAACAATTTTGAGGTCCAATAAGAAAGGATTATGTAAAAATTTGATTTTGACGCCATTAAACTACGCCCAATCCAAATTTAATAATCAACGTACAGTCAATAATATTACAGCTAGAGGCTTGACAATTTCAGGGTACCTTCTTACAAAAATGTTGAAATACAATTAGAAAGGATTTTTCATAAAATTGATTTTAACACCATTAAACTACTTACCCAGTCCAAATTTAATAATCAACGTACAGCCAATCAACGTACTACGAGTATTGTAGCTAGAGGCTTGAAATATTTAGGGTAAAAGTTACCTTCTTACAAAAATGTTGAGGTGCAATTAGAAAGGATTTCGCAAAAATTGATTTTAACGGCATTAAACTACTTACCCAGTCCAAATTTAATAATCAACGTACAGTCGAGACTATTATAGCTAGAGACTTAAAATTTTTTCCATTCGCTTCCGTTTCAAGATGGCGGCTACCGATTTAACGATAACGAATATACGCAGTTTTGGCCAAAAAAGTTTAGATTTTTTTAAAAATTTGGTACGAAAGTACCTGATATAAAGCCTAACCAAGTGTGTAAGATTTTTCCCATTCAATTCCGTTTCAAGATGGCGACTACTGATTTAACGATAACGAATATACGCAGTTTTTGCCAAATACGTCGACCGATTGTTTTGAAATTTGGTACGAAAGTACCTGATGTAAAGCTTAACCACGTGTGTAAGATTTTTCCCATTCACTTCCGTTTCAAGATGGCGGTAAATGTTTAAACGATGACGAGTGTAATTGCTGGATGTTTCTTGCAATATTTGTTGAACGGACAGACTTTTCATAATTTTGTCCGTTTATTGGAGAAATAGCACAAAATTTCCAATAATTTTGGTCCAGTTAAATTTTTTGGCGGTTACCAGTTAAATTGGCGGGAAAATTTACGAGCGCGTCAGAGCGTTACCGTGACCAGTGCCAGGTCTAGTGTCTAGTAGAGGTGGGCGTCAACAAACTGTTTGTTGAGAAAAAAAGCTGCTTTTTAAAACAACTGGAAAACAGGTTTATAAAACTGAAACTCCAAGTTGTATTAGCAGCTAAAACATAAAGCACATACGTTCAGTTTACCAAGACTACTTTTTCATTCCCACTGTCACTATGTTTTTAACTGTTTTTGGGTATAAAGCATTTAGAAAACAAAAAAATAATCCTTACAAGTCTAATAATAATTATATTACATTATCGAAACGTAATAATTATGTAAGCCATTTTATGTACAAAATGCAACGAATTTCTAATAGAAGCATTCTTTTTTTTACTTAAATATTAAATAGTCCTTTGCATATTTACCAAAATGCAAACGATTTAGAATATTTTTAGTAGATTAAAAAATATTGATAGTTGATAATAAATATAAAAAATATGTTTAAATAAAATTAGGCTCTGTATTTACAAAACGTGAGAGGTTTTTACTACAACTCGCAACAAAATAGAGATAAACGTTGACATTGACCAAACAGTTCTTACTTCACTACAAGCAACAAGCAACTTTGAAATAAAGGGAAAAGCATAAAGCAGGTAGAAGAAAAGCAGTTAGCAGGCAAACAGCAGGGAAACAGTTTTAGCGCTTGCGGCAACGTTAAGTGTGGTAGTGCGGAAAGCCGTTCCTTGTTTAACAAATCATAAACCAGTCCAAATCCAACTGCTTGTTTCCGTTTGAAAAAGCAGTTTGTTTGTCGTTTATAGAAAAGCAGTTTTTTTTAACAGTTTGGTGTTTTCTGCCCTACCAGTATCTAGTGTTACTTGAACTACTACTAGGTCTATAAGAACACATTTAATATGCCATCAGAAGAGGCTATAAGAACTGAGTGCAGAATATCTTTTGTACTCTACCGGAATATTAGAAAAACCGTTAGGGTTTTAAAAACATGATTTTATCGACACTACTTAGGCCTATAACTTCCCGAATGATAATTATTGAGGATGAGTGAGAATAGGTCAACAGAATCTGTGTAATATTTCTTAAAAACAATTTTTGATAAAATTAATTTTTACTACCGTTGTCTAAGTCTAAAGGTTTTCAGGTCATCGGTCAGCTGAACGAGTTCACTGCGCATATGCACCGGGTGCATTGTCCACTATCGCACGCAATCGCTAAGACAAAATGGCGGGCAGCCAGACCTCTTCTAAGAGAAAACAGTTGTGCATATTTCTATGTAAGCCGTAAGCCTAAATCGACATCCATCCAACGATGGATTATCTCGACCTATAAAACCTAACCTGTTAGTAATTTCTAAACTACATTTTTTTTGCAAACTTTTTTGTTAAAAACGCATTTATTGGTTCACACACACTGTACAATTGACTGAGCGAAGCGAGCCTATTTCAATTTGGCCGTTCGGCATTTGGTTGTTTGTTTGTTACGCAGTTTTGGCCAAATGCATTGCAGTGTTGAAATTTGCTACGGAGGTACTTTGTATAAAGTCCGAACGACGTGTGTATAATTTACCATTCACTTCCGGTTCAATATGGCGGCCACTGATTTACAATAAAATGTGTACGCAGTCTTAGTCAAACGTATTAACCAATTGTTTCGAAATATGGTAAGATATCTTGTATAAAGCCGAAATGACATATGTATAAATTTTTTCCTATTGATTTCCGTTTCAAGATGGTGGCTTCTGATACAACGATGAAGAGTGTACACAATTTTAATCAAACGCACCAGCCGATTGTTTTGAAATTTGATATGAAGGTACTTTGTATAAAGCCCCAATGGCGTATTTGTAAGGGTCTCCCCATTTACTTCTATTTCAAGATGGCGGCATCTCATTTAACGATGACGATTATACTCGGTTTTAGTCAAACACATTAACCGATTCTTTTGACATTTGATCCCCCAAATGATGTACGCATAAATTTTTCCTACTTATTTCCGTTTCGAGATGGCGGCCTCTGATTTAACGATGACAAGTGTACGCAATTTTAATCAAACGCGTTTGCCGATTGTTTTGAAATTTGGTGGAAAAGTGCCTCGTATGAAACCCGAAAGATAGCCTATATGTAAAAATTTGTCCCATTAACTTTCGTTTCGAGGTAACGGGCTTCGATTCAACATTACCCCGCAGGTTTGCAGGCTAGCTGAACCCATTGAGAGGATTTAAACGTCCCTCGCGGTATCTGAGTCTAACACACACTTACACCAATGAATACAGAATCTATACTGTAGAACCAATAGATTCTGTATTCATTGCTTACACTTACAACACTACACTTAATACTTTAACACTTTACACTCGCACTTACATTTATGGAGGCGATAATAGCTTCAATGTATTTTTCGCCTTAAAATAATAACAAAAATGATTCAACATTGAGAATGTGGTTCCTGTAACACTGGCTGAACGGCAAAACCTATCATAATTTTGACAGCTTCATAATACAATTTCCAATACAGTTAGTCCAGTAATATTTTTCGTAAATTTTTACGGTTACCGGTTAAATTGGCGGGAAAAGGTTAGAAGCGCTGTTGTGGAGCGCTCTGTAGGCTATTCTATTAACTAACAATATATTGCGAGGTAAAGGCCACTACTGTTCCTTGAACTACTTACTTATTGGTGCACAATATGTACCGTTCAGACCCCGAGGACCCGGGTTCGAGTCCCGGCTAGGGCTTGGCATTTTCATACGCTATAAGTCATCCCATCGTCTGCATTAGCCCAAGTGTGCACAATAGTCGGACGTTAAACACCAAAAAAAAGTACCGTTTAGTTATAAATTTCCATACGCTCGGTTACCAAAACAAACAAATCTTCTTTACAGTAAACAAACGGAAAATAGGCTTGATTTCTCAAATTCAGTTTGCCAGATTTTGTTAGTATTTAATCATATTTAAAGTAGTAGGCCAATCATATTTAATCGTCTTCAAATGTTTTCATATCAAAAAGTTTGTGCGCGTTTTCATATTTAAATCTGACATTGTTCCAAATTTAAAATTAAAGAAATTTTCAATTAGTAAATAGAAATAACCTTCGAAGTGTGGGTTTATTTTTAGTTTTTTACAATTTACTCTCGTGTAAATTTCCTTTCATTATAATTGTCTACTTAGCTTAATTACCTATGCATCATACATGACAAAAAACTTGATAATCAACAAAATAATTGAATGTTATTTTAATGAAGTTAGTTATTGGATTTGATCCCGCCTCCATTGTAACCTCAAAACAAAAAAACAATTAAGTTTTTGTTGTAGGTTAGATTCGACGTCCGTTTAATCCAGGTTTTCCTATAGTTGTAATATTTGGGGGGGGGGGAACAATAAGCATGTTATTTTAAAAGAGTGCGGTACTGGATTTGACCCCGCCCCCACTGTGTTGCTACCTCTTAACAAAATAATAATTAATTGTTGTTATAAGCCTACTCTAAGTCCGGTTATTTGGGGGTTTTAAGTAGTTATATTGTTTGGGAAAACAAAGTACTATACGCGTTTAATTAGTCTTATTATTTTGAAAAAGTGAGTAACTGAATTTTAACCCCCCCCCCATTATCCCATAACAAAATAATAATTTATTTTTGATGTACAATAAATCTCAAGTCCGTTAAACCGAGGGTGATCTGTGGTTATAATGTTTGGGAAAACAAAGTAGGCCCTACTATAGCCAAAAAATCTGGTGTTGCATTGGTAGTTATTACGCCACTTCCACTTACCTAACCTAAGTAAGTGTTCTACAGGCCTTTCAACTTTATGCCAATAAGTACAAGACATCAACTCATAATACATCAATAAGTATGTCTAAACTACACCGACTTATTATAAATTAGTAACTACACGATATAAACTATTTATACGACTAATTTATCATACATCAATAAGTACAAGACATCAACTCATAATACATCAATAAGTATGTCTAAACTACACCAACTTATTATAAATCAGTAACTACACGATATAAACTATGTATACGACTAACTTATCATACATCAATAAGTACAAGACATCAACTCATAATACATCAATAAGTACGTCTAAACTACACCAACTTATTATAAATCAGTAACTACACGATATAAACTATGTATACGACTAACTTATCATACATCAATAAGTACAAGACATCAACTCATAATACATCAATAAGTACGTCTAAACTACACCAACTTATTATAAATCAGTAACTACACGATATAAAATATGTATACGACTAACTTATCATACATCAATAAGTACAAGACATCAACTCATAATACATCAATAAGTATGTCTAAACTACACCAACTTATTATAAATCAGTAACTACACGATATAAACTATTTATACGACTAATTTATCATACATCAATAAGTACAAGACATCAACTCATAATACATCAATAAGTATGTCTAAACTACACCAACTTATTATAAATCAGTAACTACACGATATAAACTATGTATACGACTAACTTATCATACATCAATAAGTACAAGACATCAACTCATAATACATCAATAAGTAAGTCTAAACTACACCAACTTATTATAAATCAGTAACTACACGATATAAAATATGTATACGACTAACTTATCATACATCAATAAGTACAAGACATCAACTCATAATACATCAATAAGTACGTCTAAACTACACCGACTTATTATAAATCAGTAACTACACGATATAAACTATGTATACGACTAACTTATCATACATCAATAAGTACAAGACATCAACTCATAATACATCAATAAGTATGTCTAAACTACACCAACTTATTATAAATCAGTAACTACACGATATAAAATATGTATACGACTAACTTATCATACATCAATAAGTACAAGACATCAACTCATAATACATCAATAAGTATGTCTAAACTACACCAACTTATTATAAATCAGTAACTACACGATATAAAATATGTATACGACTAACTTATCATACATCAATAAGTACAAGACATCAACTCATAATACATCAATAAGTACGTCTAAACTACACCGACTTATTATAAATCAGTAACTACACGATATAAACTATGTATACGACTAACTTATCATACATCAATAAGTACAAGACATCAACTCATAATACATCAATAAGTATGTCTAAACTACACCAACTTATTATAAATCAGTAACTACACGATATAAAATATGTATACGACTAACTTATCATACATCAATAAGTACAAGACATCAACTCATAATACATCAATAAGTACGTCTAAACTATACAAACTTATTATAAATCAGTAACTACACGATATAAACTATGTATACGACTAACTTATCATACATCAATAAGTACAAGACATCAACTCATAATACATCAATAAGTACGTCTAAACTACACCGACTTATTATAAATCAGTAACTACACGATATAAACTATGTATACGACTAACTTATCATACATCAATAAGTACAAGACATCAACTCATAATACATCAATAAGTACGTCTAAACTACACCGACTTATTATAAATCAGTAACTACACGATATAAAATATGTATACGACTAACTTATAATACATCAACAAGTTCAAGACATCAACTCATAATACATCAATAAGTACGTCTAAACTACACCGACTTATTATAAATCAGTAACTACACGATATAAACTATGTATACGACTAACTTATCATACATCAATAAGTACAAGACATCAACTCATAATACATCAATAAGTACGTCTAAACTACACCAACTTATTATAAATCAGTAACTACACGATATAAACTATGTATACGACTAACTTATCATACATCAATAAGTACAAGACATCAACTCATAATACATCAATAAGTATGTCTAAACTACACCAACTTATTATAAATCAGTAACTACACGATATAAAATATGTATACGACTAACTTATCATACATCAATAAGTACAAGACATCAACTCATAATACATCAATAAGTACGTCTAAACTACACCGACTTATTATAAATCAGTAACTACACGATATAAACTATGTATACGACTAACTTATCATACATCAATAAGTACAAGACATCAACTCATAATACATCAATAAGTATGTCTAAACTACACCAACTTATTATAAATCAGTAACTACACGATATAAAATATGTATACGACTAACTTATCATACATCAATAAGTACAAGACATCAACTCATAATACATCAATAAGTACGTCTAAACTATACAAACTTATTATAAATCAGTAACTACACGATATAAACTATGTATACGACTAACTTATCATACATCAATAAGTACAAGACATCAACTCATAATACATCAATAAGTACGTCTAAACTACACCGACTTATTATAAATCAGTAACTACACGATATAAACTATGTATACGACTAACTTATCATACATCAATAAGTACAAGACATCAACTCATAATACATCAATAAGTACGTCTAAACTACACCGACTTATTATAAATCAGTAACTACACGATATAAAATATGTATACGACTAACTTATAATACATCAACAAGTTCAAGACATCAACTCATAATACATCAATAAGTACGTCTAAACTACACCGACTTATTATAAATCAGTAACTACACGATATAAACTATGTATACGACTAACTTATCATACATCAATAAGTACAAGACATCAACTCATAATACATCAATAAGTACGTCTAAACTACACCGACTTATTATAAATCAGTAACTACACGATATAAACTATGTATACGACTAACTTATCATACATCAATAAGTACAAGACATCAACTCATAATACATCAATAAGTATGTCTAAACTACACCAACGTATTATAAATCAGTAACTACACGATATAAAATATGTATACGACTAACTTATCATACATCAATAAGTACAAGACATCAACTCATAATACATCAATAAGTATGTCTAAACTACACCGACTTATTATAAATCAGTAACTACACGATATAAACTATGTATACGACTAACTTATCATACATCAATAAGTACAAGACATCAACTCATAATACATCAATAAGTATGTCTAAACTACACCGACTTATTATAAATCAGTAACTACACGATATAAACTATGTATACGACTAACTTATCATACATCAATAAGTACAAGACATCAACTCATAATACATCAATAAGTATGTCTAAACTACACCGACTTATTATAAATCAGTAACTACACGATATAAACTTTGTATACGACTAACTTATCATACATCAATAAGTACAACATCAACTCATAATACATCAATAAGTATGTCTAAACTACACAAACTTATTATAAATCAGTAACTACACGATATAAAAAATTTATACGACTAACTTATCATACATCAATAAGTACAAGACATCAACTCATAATACATCAATAAGTATGTCTAAACTACACCGACTTATTATAAATCAGTAACTACACGATATAAACTATGTATACGACTAACTTATCATACATCAATAAGTACAAGACATCAACTCATAATACATCAATAAGTATGTCTAAACTACACCGACTTATTATAAATCAGTAACTACACGATATAAACTATGTATACGACTAACTTATCATACATCAATAAGTACAAGACATCAACTCATAATACATCAATAGGTATGTCTAAACTATACAAACTTATTATAAATCAGTAACTACACGATATAAAATATGTATACGACTAACTTATCATACATCTATAAGTACAAGACATCAACTCATAATACATCAATAAGTATGTCTAAACTACACCGACTTATTATAAATCAGTAACTACACGATATAAACTATGTATACGACTAACTTATCATACATCAATAAGTACAAGACATCAACTCATAATACATCAATAAGTATGTCTAAACTACACCGACTTATTATACTTATTATAAATCAGTAACTACACGATATAAACTATGTATACGACTAACTTATCATACATCAATAAGTACAAGACATCAACTCATAATACATCAATAAGTATGTCTAAACTACACCGACTTATTATACTTATTATAAATCAGTAACTACACGATATAAACTATGTATACGACTAACTTATCATACATCAATAAGTACAAGACATTAACTCATAATACATCAATAAGTATGTCTAAACTACACCGACTTATTATACTTATTATAAATCAGTAACTACACGATATAAACTATGTATACGACTAACTTATCATACATCAATAAGTACAAGACATCAACTCATAATACATCAATAAGTACGTCTAAACTACACCGACTTATTATACTTATTATAAATCAGTAACTACACGATATAAACTATTATATCGATACGACTAATTTATCATACATCAATAAGTACAAGACATCAACTAATAATAAATCAGTACGTAGGCCTAACTACACCAACCTATCATAAATCAGTAATACATGATATAAAACTATGTACAATGTTCAGTATAATGATCTGCCTTCCCTAGATGCGTCAATTCTATTTTCGTTGACGCGTTTCGGAGAACCTCCATCTTCAAAAAATATAATCTATCAAATAGATATCTAGATAGATATAGTTTTTGAAGATGGAGGTTCTCCGAAACGCGTCAACGAAAATAGAATTGACGAAGCTAGGGAAGGCAGATCATTATACTGAACATAGTGACAACAATCCTAGCAGAAAAAAAGAAGAATTAAAACTATGTAACCTATGTGACATTAACTTATCATACATCAGTAATTACACAACATCAACTAACTACTTATGTACATCAGCTTGTAAGTAGGCCTACTACGTGTGACCTACAACATTAGTAACTTTTAAAGAACGAGTTTTTTTCTGACTGTTGGTAACAGTGGGGGTAGCGACGAACGACGAACTACGATCCGTTCTTGTCCAGTATGCCTATCTGTTGTTGCATGTTGTCTGTGCTGCTATCTGTGTGAACTGTGTGAGTGCTGGTTGGGGGCAAAGAACAATCGGGACCCTTCAAATATCCTCTCCTTTTGATCCATTCGTTCACGAACAACCGAGCCGCAGTTACTCGTTTCTTTCCCCTTACCTTTCATTACTGATCCTTCGTCCTCACTAGTCTTAACTAGCATAAAGTATGGACTTTAAGCAATACACACACACACAAATATATGTATATATATATATATATATATATATTGTATATATATATACACACACACACGGACCATATATATATATATTGCATGGACATGGACATGAAAATGGACACTGACCTTGAAATGGACATTGAAAAAATAAAGACATGAACACTGACATAGACACACACTCCCTCTCCCTCTGAAAATTTACAGAATACACGCGCGCGCGCACCCACGCATACGCACACACTCACGCGCGCGAGCGAGCGCGCGCACACACTGAAAATTTACAGACTACACACGCACGCGCGCACACACACACACACACTGAAAATTTACAGAATACACAAGCGCGCGCGCGCACACACACACACACACACACACACTGAAAATTTACAGAATACACACGCGCGCGCAGATACGCACGCGCACGCGCGCACACACACACAAACACACACACACTGAATATTTACAGAATACACACGCGTGCGCGAACACGCACACACACCACACGAGCACGCGCGCGCACACACACACACACACACACACACACACACACACACTGAAAATTTACTGAATACACACACGCACACTCACACATTGAAAATTTACAGAATACACACGCGCGCGATCATCACACACACACACACACACACACACACACACACACACACACACTGAAAATTTACAGAATACGCACACACACATACAACATATAGGCTGTATATATATATATATATATATATATATATATATATATATATATATATATATATGTGTGTGTGTGTGTGTGTGTGTGTGTACCATATCCTTGCTGTTGATGCTTGTGTTGAAAAGGCCACGAATAAACTACAAAGTGCAATGGATAGGATAAGTACCTGGACAAAGTGCTGGCGAGTTAAACTGAATGAGACAAAATCAATGCATATAAACTTTACCAATAGGAAGATTGCCACCCATCCATTGTTTATCAATGCTCAGGCTGTCCCTTACTCCAACAATGCCAAATACTTGGGGATGACCCTGGATACGAAGCTCAAGTGGAAAGTCCATGTAAAAAAAAAGTTGAAGAGCATAGAATAAAATATATAAAACTTTACTGGCTGCTTGGACGTAACTCTGAGCTTTCAGTGCAGAATAAAATTTTAATATATAAACAAATATTGAAACCAGTATGGACATATGGCTTACAATTGTGGGGTTGTAAAAAACCGTCGAATATAAAAATAATCCAAAATTTCCAAAACAAAGTCTTGCGAGGAATAATCAATGCCCCATGGTATATTCATAACAATGATTTACATCGGAACTTGAACATCAGGTTTGTCACAGAGGAAGTTAAAAAATGTGCAACTAGCCATAATCTATGGCTTCTTATACATGAAAATTGTGAGATGGAGGCAGTGCGTGAAGTGGCCGGCAACGTTCGCCGCCTCAAGAGGACTAAACCTCATGAACTGCTCCACTGATGTGAAGGAAGTTATTAATGTAATAGCTATCCTACAAATGTTATTTTGTTGTAGATGTAAACCATTAGCCGATCTTGTAAAGATTGGTTATGAGTATTAAATAAATAAAGATCTAAATGTTTTTGACTTAAAAAAATATATATATATGTGTGTGTGTGTGTGTGTGTGTGTGTGTGTGTTCTGTAAATTTTCAGTGTGTGTGTGTGAGTGTGTGCGTGTGCGAGTGTGTGTTCTGTAAATTTTCAGTGTTTGTGTGCGTGTGCGCGCGCGCGAGTGTGTGTTCTGTAAATTTTCAGTGTGTGTGTGTGTGTGTGTGTGTGTGTGCGCGCGCGCGTGCGTGTGTGTTCTGTAAATTTCAGAACACCCTATATTAGTAACCAAAGTTTTACCACAAATTGTAAATACAACAGAAGGAAAATATCTTTCAAACGCATTTCGTTCCCTTGTTTTCCCTATTATAGGCTAAGAGCCGCCTCGGTGGCCTTAGGCTTTCACCCCGAGGACTCGGATTTGATTCCTGGCCAGGGCTTGGCATTTTCATACGCTATAAATCATCCCATCGTCTGCATTAGCCCAAGTGTGCAGAATAGTCGGACGTTAAAAAAAAAATAAAATTATAGGCTAACAAAAATGTCGAGGTGTTTCGTGAAGTTTCCATGTTGATTTTCTAAAACCGAATTCGGGATTGTCCTCGAACACATACGCGAAAGCTATAAATAGTTACGTCTAAATAATAGCACTGAATACAAACGGGCTATAAGTGCAGCATCCATTATAAAAAGAGTGCTCGATATTATCGGCTGAAGACCAAGTAATTGTACTATTCGCCGCCACAAACGCTGCAAGCTGCATGACAGTTGGACACGTCTGACAAAATAGACAGTACTATTATTTATTTAACTGTAGTTGAACTTCGGTAGCAAGATGCCACCAGCAGCGAGCGCTCACATAGCTCTCATAATGGTTATCATTGTAGTACGTTTACATTAAATGATGGTCTTTTGACCATTGAGAACCTAAAACTTGACAGTATAGTGATCCTTTTATTTAAACAGACGTATTTAATATTTATTTAAATTCTTTTGTTTAACCTTTAAACCAGGGGTTCTCACCCCTTGGGGGTATATTGAACTTTAAAGGGGTCGATTGAATTACAAGGATTTAGAAAATTAAAATGTTCCAATAAAACCACTTGAAAACGACACGGCCTATATTGATTTCTCACTACAAGAAGAATTGATTGAACTTAAGAGAATTTGAAACTCAAAATCAACTTTCAAACAAGTGGACATGCCGAATTTTGTAGTTGCAAAGACATTCGCACAAAATACGTTATATTAACAAGTATCAGAGAACCACTATTGTTAGTATCTCCTAGTTCTTACTTGGTTGAGGCAGGATTTAGCTGTGTAAATAGTTTATTGCGAAAGAAGAGAAATCGATTCAAGATATCAGAACGTGATGATTTACGATTAATATTAACAAATACTTCCCCGGATATAAGTAAGGTAATCGGAGGACATCAATCGCAACCATCTCATTAAAATTTTAATGTATTTATGTAATTTATATTTTATTTAAATTTCTGCTTCTATAAACATAATTATATCTTTAATGTATATCTGATAATACAAAATACAAATTATTTAAAAAAAATTGTATTACTGAATTGAAAAGCGAAAAATCAACGTCATACACGGAAAAGCCATGGCAGTAATTAGGTTCGAACGTACCCGAGCTCCAACGGCGCTCACTGAGAAATAAAGGTTATTTTTCACGAGAAAACTTCTGTAAAATCAATGCCCGGGTGTGGACAGCCGATCCACATAAAAGCGACAGCTTCTCCCGAAGTAATTTCAAACTTCAATAACTCGAGTAAAAATAAGCTCGGTGTCATCATATCAGTCTCGTTATAAAGAGATGGACGTTTGTGCGACGGCAGGCTGCCTAACTGTGATGATCCGATATCAATAAATTAACGACTTCAACTTACCAAACATTAATACATCAGATTATAATACACCAATAAGTAAACATCAACTTATAAAGCAGTAATTACACAATATGCACTATGTATACGACATTAACATATCATGCATCATAAAGTACATGCCATCAATTTAACTTAAATCAATAAATACACGACATCGTGCTATCATACACCATTAAGTACACGACATCAACTTATTATAATACGTCAATCAGTAAACGACGTGACCCCATAATACATCCATAAATACACCGTCAACTTATCATAAGTCAGTAAGTACACGATGTAAACTATGTATAATACATATGTAAACTATGTATGAATCAACTTATCGTACATCAATTAGTATACGACATTAACTCATAATACATCAATAAGTACACAACATAAACTTACCCTTGCATCAATAAATACGCGACATTAACTTATCCGACAATTATAAATAAAAGACATCAACTTATCTGACATCAATAAATACACAACATCAATTTATCTTTACATCAATAAAAACACGAATCAATTTATCGTATATCAATAAATACACATCAACTCAACTTGCATCAATAAAACCACGACATCAACTTATCTTGCATCAATAAATACACGACATCAAATTATCTTGCATCAATAAATACACAACATCAACTTATCTTGCATCAATAAAAACACGACATCAACTTATCTTGCATTAATTAAAACACGACATCAACTTATCTTGCATCAATAAATACACGACATCAACTTAACTTACATCAATAACTACACGACATCAACTTATTTTATATTAATAAATTCACGACATCAACTTATCTGACATCAATAATACATGACATCAACTTATTTGACATGAATAAATTCAAGACATCAACTTACTTGACATCAATAAATACAAGACATCAACTTTTCTTCCATCAATAAATACACGACATCAACTTAACTTACAGCAATAAACAAACGACATCAACTTATCGTACATCAATAAA
>CM040182.1:22385933-22395933 GCA_022606455.1 Callitettix versicolor
ATAGTTCCGTATAAAACCAGCCTTAAATCGTATTTAAAAAAAAAAAATCCGCTGATGAATATGCATTAATCGGATAACTTATGTAGGCCTACTAACAGGAAAAATATTCAAAAATCACTACTTGAAATAAATAACCTACACTGCATAAATGCCAAACAAATCATAGGCCCCTACACTTTTTTTTTCGTTTTAAAATTATTCACAATTTGTATTAAATAATAATCTTAATCTGGTTAATAATATTGAAATTATATTATTAATAATTAAAAAAAATTATTATAAACAAAGAGAACATTTTATTACTACAAGTAACAACAGTATAGCATCGCTACTGTTATTACTTGAAATTGAAGTTATGAACAACAAAACACATTTCTTTCAAATACAAAATAAAAAGTATAGTAAAATTCCGTTTTTGAAGTCAAATTTTCAAAAACATACGACCCACCATTTTGCTAGACAGTACCTTCCCCCGAACAGCTTTTAAGTCATTGTCCCCCCTCCTAAATCCGCCCATGAACCGGGCTATTGTAGAGCCTAGACCTAAACGCAAGCTCACGAAGGCACACAATACAATACATTTTACCTGTACAAGAATATACCCATTAAAAGCTACATCCTGAATTAAAACGAAAAAGTAATAAGAGCCTACAGATAAGTGCAAAATTTACTTGGCATACCAAAATCATAAACAGCCTGCATGTACGAGGCCAGTGACCGCGATGTGGGCTGGCAGCGTGCCAATTTGTTGCCTCAGAAGAGTGAGGCACCTTAAAATTGGTAAATTTAAATACACTACCATTGAAACAGTGCATTGCATTCTTCGATAACCTCACCGGGATCATTTAGGAGCAAGGATCGACGTAAATATCGGAAACGACCAAAACCTGTCAGGCAGGCTACGGATAAGCCTAAAGTGTTTATAATAATGTAAATTTCAGTATGTAATAACTGTTTGTTAACGAATTTTTTTATTGGAAAATGAGCCATCATGTTGAGACCGAGACCCGGGGACCTTGAAATGAGCGCCGATCTTGGCCTTTTGAGTGTCTGTCAAATCTCTCTCTCTCTCTCTCTCTCTCTCTCTCTCTATATATATATATATATATATATATATATATATATATATATATATATATATATATATATGTGTGTGTGTGTGTGTGTGTGTGTGTGTGTGTGTGTGTGTGTGTGTGTGTGTGTGTGTGTGTGTGTGCGCGCGCGTGTGTGCGTGTGTGCGTGTGCGCGCGCGCGCGTGTGAGAGAGAGAGCGTGCGTGCGCGTGTTGCTCCACGCATCAAGTTAATTTAATTGATCCAAATTAATGAATAATCGATTTTAATGAAATTTGACACTGGTATAGCGCGTGCGCGTTCAGAACTTTGGTTCCATTGAATTCAAACTTGACAAAAAAAACGATGGTATTTAGGCCTATGCAGTGAAGGTTGTTTTTTCAAATGTTGATTTTTACTTCTTTTTATTACATACCTAATTATCCAATCAACACGCATTCGCCCGCGGAAAATATTTTTTTAAAGATTATTAACGATTTATTGTGACATCATTGCTGTTTACATTACATGGAACATATTAGATTTCCTGCACCGACTTACTGCTCATGCGCGTTATCACATTCTAACAGGCATTACTTAATACATATTACTTTGTTCGTTCTTGTAGTGAAAACTATGTTAAAATGGCATCCGTTTAATTAAATAAGTTTTCCATCAAACTAGGTCCTTCAGTATTAAAAAAATATATAATAAAAGTTTTTTTATCATTTTAGCGATCAAAAACAAGTTACTTTCGCGCGATAGCAATTTTGAGGTTATGCTGGTTTATACTTTGGATTATTGTTTTTGGACACGTAATTTAGCGAAAAAAAATACCGAATAATCGAAAACAACCTACACTGCATATTTACCAAAACGATTTTGGTAATATATTACCTAGTTCGTTATGAAATCAGTTATAAATGTTTGAAAATGTCTAATTTTTTATCTTACATTTGAAAATATGACGTCACCATCGTCGTTACATAGAATAACTTGCTTCTTATTTTCAAAAAAACATTCAAGATTAAAATCAAATTATCAGCATTCAATATTAAACAAGCAATGCAGCCTGCCTCACTTCTCAACTAATACCGCCAGCGACCTATTCCAAAGCGTTAGTTCATTTATTCTCTGCATTCAATTAAACCCGACAACCAGTTCGGTGTTAAATCTAAAACGCTTTTCTGTTTGCCTGCCCATTGTCAGAGTGAATACAAAGTCTGTAGATTTAGTCGGCAGTGATCTCCGCGACTGTACAGTTCGCGAGGACATCCCCGGACATCTTGTAGGTCTACTAGGCTATTGATTTTTTGACCGTTTAAAAATAATATCTGTGCAATACAGACTGGTCCTCCGTATAAAGGGTGTATTTAAGTGGTAAATTCTGCTGTACTGCTAAATAACATTATATTCGTCCACCACGACGTGCGTCACCGCCGACGCACACTACAACTGCCGGCAATTCCGGTGTGTGTCACCGATGACGCACGCTCGATGCGCGTCGAAAAATATGATGTGTACCACGTGACGCACTCCCTTTGTTACTTCATATGGACTTATTTACAATGACCCCCGTTAGCTGCACCTATTGAGAGGATTTAGACGTCCCTCGCGGTACCCGAGTCTAACACTCACACTTACAACATTAAATTTACGACGTTAACACTTTACACTCACACTTACATTTAGGGAGGCGATAATATCCTCAATGTGCTTTTCGCCTTAAAATTAAAAAAATATTTACAATGACGCCAAAGTTTAAAGCCTAGAATTGCTTTGCACGACCATTATAAAGTATGCGTTAGGAGCCTAATAACCTTAGTCGGATTCCCTGGCACACCTTATAGGCCTACTTGCATTACCCGTCGTGGCTACGCCCACGAAACTTAAACTGTTTCGGTAATAATTTAGAAACATAAAAAAATATATTAATAAAAGCGTTATCATCAAAACTCTTGATTATTTTACAGTGAATATGAAAAAATATTATGACCTGAATATGTTGTTTTATTCAAACGTGTTCCATTCGAATTTAAGAAAATCTGATAAAAAATATTTTTCTCCAATACAAACATTTATACCTCTTTTATATTTTTGTCCTTTTAGGGGATGAATTCAGGGGGGATGCTGAATTACGAGTATCATAATTTGTGTTTTAGAATATTTTGTTTACTTTTAAGAAAAGCTGATAAAAAATATTTTTCTCCAATGAAAACACTCTTTTTCTCCAATTATACCTCTTTTTTACATTTTTAAGGGAATGAATTCTGAAAAAACGTTGAAATATGTGTTTCATTATTTGTGTTTCATAGCATATTTCTATAATTTACGATACAAAACAAATATTTTTTCACTGCAAAATTGTATAGCCTACCCCTTTTTGTTACATTGTCTACCCCCTTTCAATCTCTTTAGGGGATGAGTTTTGGGAAATGGTGAAAAATATATTTCATTACTTATATTTAAGAGTGACTATGTTACGTTTTAAGAAGGTCAGACGAAAAATATATTTTTCCAATATAAATTTTTTATATCATTTTTACTTTTTGGGGGGTTGAATATTGGAAAATCGTTTTTCAGTGCACCCCTTACATGTGGTGGTAACGCTGAAAATTTCAAATCTTTAGCTATTATAGCCTCGGCTATACGTTGATTATTAAAGTTGGAATCAAATTTTTGCATAATCCTTTCTTAGCGCATCTCCACGTTGTTGTAAGAAGGTACCCTGAAAATTTCAAGTTTTTAGTTATAATAGTATCGGCTGTACGTTGATTATTATAGTTGTACTGGGTTAGTAGTTTAATGGCGTTAAAATCACATTTTTGCAAAATCCTTTCTTAGTGTACGCCTAAATGGTAACATAAAGGCACCCTGAAAATTTCAAGTCGTTAGGTACAATAGTTTTGGCTTTGCGTTGATTATGAATCAGTCAGTCAGTCAGGACTTCTTCTTTTATATATTAAGATTTAAAAGGATAACAAATTTCAATTCAACAGAAATGTTAGAAGCATCATTTTAATTTTTAAACAATTTTAAATATAATGGAAGTAATACTATATTTTGGCCTACTGATTTTTTTTCTTTATCTTGGTGACCTTTATTGGTAAACTAAAATGAAAACACATTCAAAATAACATCTATTTATTGATAATTTATTGATAACACTAAGCATCAAAGAAGAAATCATAACTTATGGAGTGTTTTCCTTGAAACTTTACGTGTGTATGGATCAATAACCGTGTGCCACCAGTGACACACCACGCCTATTATAGCAATGGTTTACAAATAGGTGTCGTGTGCCACCGGTAACGCACGAATTTAAAATGTTGTACAGGCACATATTCTAACAATTTTAGGGAAAAAATTACGCCTACAGTTGAGATATTCTGTTAAACGTAACACAAAATGTTATGACGTAAAAACGGACGTAGTGAAAGTGTTAAGGTATTAACTTCTATAGAATTATAGAACAACCATAATCTATATCAAAATCTGCATAAATTAGTATTGAAAATTTTTTAATTTTTTTGAAAATGTAGACATGTAGAAAACCTATATGACAATGGAAACCTATAAGGATTCATTGTCGTGTTTTCTACGTACTATAAAGAAAAAATATATAAGCTAATTTATGCAGAATTGAAAGTTGATTATGATAGTGAAATAAAATACTTAAAAAATGTATAAGTTAGATTAAATTGCGATTTGTTACATTTAGAAATTCGCTTCCAATTCATCAGCGAGACAGCTGCGTGTTGCGCGCCTTCTAACTAACGAACATTTCATGTACATTTTTCATCTGATTTTCGCTTAATATGTGCTAATTGGCCTTAATTACTTACAAATCCTTTAGGAATTAAATATAAGATTGTAAATACAAAATTTTTATAAGTTAAAGAGGATCAAAATATTAATCTTAATACATAAAAGAAGAAGTCCTGACTGACTGACTGATTCATAATCAACGCAGAGCCAAAACTATTTTAGCTAGAGACTTGAAATTTTCAGGGTACATTTATGTTACCATATAGGCGTACACTAAGAAAGGATTTTGCAAAAATTTGATTTTAACTCCATTAAACTACTTAACCAGTCCAAATTTAATAATCAACGTACAGCCTATACTATTATAGCTAGAGACTTGAAATTTTCAAGGTATCTTCTTACAACCATGTCAAGGTACACTAAGAAAGGATTTTGCAAAAATTTGTTTTTAACGCCATTAAATTACTTACCCAGTCCAACTTTAATAATTAACGTATAGCCGAGACTATAATAGCTAAAGATTTGAAATTTTCAGGGTTACCACCACATGTAAGGGGTGCACTGAAAAACGATTTTCTAGTATTCAGCCCCTAAAGAGGTAAAAATGAGGTACAACAATTTTTATTGGAAAAATATGTTTTTCGTCTGACCTTCTTAAAACGTAACATAGTCACTCTTAAATATAAGTAATGAAATATATTTTTCACTATTTCCTAAAACTCATCCCTTAAAGAGATTGAAAAGGGGTAGACAATGTAAAAAAGTGGTATACAATTTTGCATTGAAAATCATATTTGTTTTGGATCGAATATTTTAAAAGTATGCTATGAAACACAAATAATGAAACCCATATTTCAACATTTTTCCGAATTCATTCCCTAAAAGATTAAAAATGTAAAAAGGCATAATTGGAGAAAAAGAGTGTTTTCATTGGAGAAAAATATTTTTTAACGGTTTTTCTTAAAAATAAACAAAATATTCTAAAACAAAAATTATGTTACACGTAATTCAGCATTCCTCCCCTCCCCGAATTCATCCCCTGAATGGACAAAAATATAAGAGGTATAAATGTTTGTATCGGAGAAAAATATTTTTTATCAGATTTTCTTAAATTCGAATGGAACACGTTTGAAGACAATAAAACAACATATTCAGGTTATAATATTTTTTCTTATTCAATATAAAATAATCACGAGTTTTGATGATAACGCTTTTATTAATATATTTTTTTACGTTTCTAAATTATTACCGAAACAGTTTAAGTTTCGTGGACGTAGCCACGACGGGTAATGCTAGTAGGCCTATAAGATAAATTTTCTATTTATAAGACTTCATACAATATATAGCCTACTGTATTTTAAGTAGGAACGATTTCCTCTCGACATATGCAGAAGGATTTCAACAATTCCTTTTTCCCTCACTATAAAAAGAATATGGCGTAGTCAGTATTATTATCCTAACAAAATCGATCTTGCTATATTTTTTAATTTTTCTAAAATAAAAAAGTGGTTTTTACATGGCGGGTATATTACTTTTTTTATAGCCTATACAATTTTTATAGTATAGTACAATTTTTATAGCCTATACAATTCTTAACAACCGCCTAAAAAGAGTTCTAGACGTTAGAAACGGTACTCATTTCAAGGTCCCGGGTATGTCTTACCACGATGGTATTTGTTAAAAAAAATATAAAATTATATAAATTCCCGTTTTATGTACGTAAAGTTTAAGCCTACAAATCTCATTGTCATTTTACCACATAAATCTTACAAGAATTGTAGGCTTCCTTTATCTTACGTCAAATCTTATCTTATCTTATCTTACATTTCCAAATATAAAACAAAATACCGAGCCTCTACTGTAATTGTTCAATCTTAAAACCTTCATAAAAGTTTTCGTTTCAAATTCAGTGTTATAAAAAAGTATATAAAAGTATAAATTACATCAACGTGTTGAGAGTTCAAGCTCCTCCCATTTTATAAGCGGCCATCATAATAAAATATTTGTTTATACTGTACTACTACTGCATTTTATTGAATTCACACGGTAGTTGAGACCAGCGTCTAGGCGTACTGTGCAACTGCTATGAGTCTTCATTTTCGGTGTAAGTTTCCGAATTAAAAAAAAACATACAGTTAACCGTAATGCCATGATTTTGTGTGGAATGTGAATTTTTATATTGCTTGTGTAGTTGAGTGATATTTTTTTTCTTATTTGAAGAACAGCACAAAATTATTACCCTCGTCTAGGCTCTCAACAAAGCCGGGAACGTTTTAATTTGATCGAGCGATAAGAAATGAATGGCTTTATGAACTTTTATTATATGGTTAAGATGAAATATGTTCTTTATTGAAGAAAGTAAAGTATGTTAGTGCATGGAATGTTTAATAGAAATTCTGATGTATTGTCTGAACTTTGATTCATCACCTAGAAGTTCCAAATTAAATTTTTAAAACTACTTTTATGTTACCTGCTGTTATGTTATTAATTAGTAAACATCAACAATAAACATTTTATTTTACGTAATTTTTAGTGTTCTTTTATTATTGCATTGCCCGCGTAAATTCCTTGTAAACAAAGAGCAGACAACACTGAGCAGAGAGTAGAGAGCAGAGAAGTTGAAGAGAAATCACAACTGCTCACTACTCAATGCCAAGAACCAGTGTTCTCAGTAGCAGTGATAGCATTCACAGTCTCATCTCAATTGAAAAGCAATCACAACTGCTCACTACTCAGTGTCAAGAACAGTGTTCTCAGTGGCAGTGATAGCATTCACAGTCTCATCTCAATTGAAAAGCAATCACAACTGCTCACTACTCAGTGTCAAGAACACTGTTCTCAGTAGCAGCGATAGCATTCACAGTCTCATCTCTATTGAAGAGCAATCACAACTGCTCCCTGCTCAGTGCAAAGAAGAGTGTTCTCAGTAACAGTGATAGCATTCACAGTCTCACCTCTATTGAAGAGCAATCACGAATGCTCCCTGCTCAGTGCCAAGAAGTGTTCTCGAGCAGTGATAGCATTCACAGTGTCACCTCTGTTGAAGAGCAATCACAACTGCTCACTGCTCAATGCCAAGAACAGTGTTCTCAGTAGCAGTGATAGCATTCACAGTCTCATCTCTATTGAAGAGCAATCACAACTGCTCCCTGCTCAGTGCCAAGAACAGTGTTCTCAGTAGCAGTGATAGCATTCACAGTCACCTCTGTTGAAGAGCAATCACAATTGCTCACTGCTCAGTGCCAAGAACAGTGTTCTCAGTAGCAGTGATAGCATTCACAGTCTCACCTCTATTGAAGAGCAATCACGAATGCTCAGTGCTCAGTGCCAAGAAGTGTTCTCAGTAGCAGTGATAGCATTCAAGTCTCATCTCTGTTGAAGAGCAATCACAACTGCTCACTGCTCAGTGCCAAGAACAGTGTTCTCAGTGGCAGTGACAGCATTCACAGTCTCATCTCTGCTTCAGACTATTCAGGCGTGGCACGTTGAGCGTTTCCAAGCGTAACTAACTATGGAGCGAAAGTTTTCACTAAAAACTTATAAGAAAAGCTAATAAATTTAATTAGAGAAAATGCAGTTCTCTTTTGTTTTTCTAATAAAAATTACAAAAATACCGTGGCAAAAAAAATTGCCACAACTCGTGAGAGACGGCCTATTTTCAATTATTTGATTTTTAAAAACTCTACAAAAGTTAAGTTTTTTATTGGCCTAGCAAATAAAACAAACGATAAAACATGGTAATGCAACGAATAACGAAGGAAAAGTTTTTCTTCAGCGAACTTTGTTACATGGTTTAGATGAAATAAGTTCTTTATTGCAAGAAAGTACTGTACTGAACAATTCACTAGAAAATCTGGAAGTATAAACTTTGATTCGCCCTTCATAAGATGTTTCAAAACTAAAATTTTAAAACTTCCTTCATCTTTTCACAGCTGTTGAATATCGCGTGAGTTCATCAATTGAAAACCATGTTAATAAAAAATGTCTGTTCTTTTACCTCAAGTAACAACATAAAAATATCCATAATGCACAGTGACATGAAACTAGTACTTGTGCGCTGGAGAACTAAGCAATAACTTGAAAAAAATTCATTGCCGTCAAGTAACCAAGCGTTCTATAAACCATTGTCAGGCTGAACACAGCGCCCAGCCTTTGCACTGCTCGGCGTGGTCATCACGGATAAACCCAGGATTCAGGATAAAGCAACGGGATTAGATTATACACTACAGAAGGGATTATACAATTCCAGGCAGTGTGATCGACTCTTAAGACTCTTAAGAACTAGTTCAGCAAATTTATGCCCTTAGTAAGTTCCAACAATCTACTGACTAGCTCTTCCTGCTAACCCTAGGATTCTGAAAACCAGAAACCCTTAGCTGCTAGCAAGAGCCTCACAATCATAAGTTACATGTTCTGCAGTTTCCTCCTCTTTCCTTTATAACCTTCACACGGTTTCTTCATGGTACATATCTATCCTGTTCAAGCGCACCCTCAGACCACAGTGTCCAGAAATAAGCCCCATGATTTTCCTGAGTTATGTTCTGCCCCAGTTGTGTAAGTCCTCTACGAGGAACCTTACCGAAGAGGCGCTTGCTGTGGGAGCATCCATATAGGTTATCTCATCTTGCCTGGTGTTGCTAGTTAATCCAGCTATTTATACCAGACCCGGCCAACGGTAGAGAAATCCGTAAAGCCGGCTCGGGTCCGACAAACTCAGATGCAGAACCAGCCAATAGGTCTGCCTCCTTATTACCCTCAACCCATTATGCCTTAAAATCTTTTCTGTGATTCTAGAGCGCCCCAAATTTGAGGATAGATAGACTCTATTATCCAGCAGTTTATAAAATTAACGAACTAGCACGAACTAAGAGCATTGAGGTGCGCAGTACAGAGATGCAGAAGGCTGACCTGCGCTTTAGGCGCATCGACCACCGAGCCCTCATTTCAATGAAATTGGATCTGTCAATGAGAACGAAAATGGCGTCAAGTAAAATCGTACATGCGTTTGTGTAGCTTGTGTTACTAAGGGTAGGACCACTACTGGAGAGGCCTACCTGATGGAATTACTACGAAAACGTTGAAGGGAAAAATCGACGAAAAATTTCTCAATTTTATATTTTGTGCGAATTGTTTTTATTTTTGCTTTAAACAAATCCATAATTTATGTCATCGATGAGAGGA
>CM040182.1:22400933-22563433 GCA_022606455.1 Callitettix versicolor
ATTTTTTATTTTAACTATAAAATAATGAATTTGACAGTTGTTTTCAAACTGCACGACACACAATGTTGAATGTACTGACCTGGGACAAGCTTGAGGTAGGTGCGGGTTCCACTGCGCAACTCTCTGCGCATTCGACGTAAATGATGCTTGCGAACTGTGCGGATATCAATGTAATAAGTTTTAATTCTAAAAATAAATGAGAATTTTAGCATTTTAAAAACTGAAAACTATGTTTAATTCATTTTTATGTACATTTAAACGTTGATGTATATATTTAAAAATTAGCATGAAGATAAATTATGTATTTGCGATTCTGTATTTCAAATAATTGCAGTCTATGAGTTGGCAGTACTGAAATGCAACGATGACATGACAATCTTCTGCTTATATTTCCCGTTGTTTTTGTATTCGCGAAGGAATGTGAGGGAGAGAGGTGAAGGGAGGAGCAGGTTGGCCTAGGTCAATGATCTGTATCGTTAGGCTATATATTCAGTTCACATTAACCTCACTTTTGTCAATGATTTTGTCTTGTAGGTCGAAAATCCAACTTTATCGTATTTATGAATACTGTATGACAATTCGTTTAGGACAATTTTATAAAAAGGAAGCACAATTTTAGTTGTGAAATTTCAATCTGCTTTCATGTCAAATAAACTTGGCATTTTTAAATAACTTTCGTAATTTTAAAATGAATACAGTTTATTTCGTTGAAGATTATATTTTAGCCGTTTTAGTCTCTAACTCGATTGTCAATTTTTTAAAATGGTAGTAATAAAGTATAATTATGAATTTAAAAATTTTTGCTTTCTACTTATTTATCAAAAAAATATAGGTACACGAAATACAAAAGTAGATACTCAGAATAGAGAAAATGTAATTGCTGCAGTTGTTTATAAAATTACGAACTTGAGAAAAAACAACTCTTAAAATAAATAAATAAATCATTTAGTCACATGAAACAAATTTGCTTCCTACAGTTAGTGAGAAAAATAAGCAGTTATGTGGGACGATACATTATTTTTGTAAAAGTGTTAAATAATATATGTTAATAGTACATGAAATCAACTTGTTTTTCAAAATCGTTTCTCGTTTAGTTAATTCAATTGTTTTCTTAATATTATTTATGATATAAAGTTCAATAAAATGTACATTTATCTTTTTCTGTAAACAAAATTGGTTTTCATTAACTTCTTAAGATCAGATAAAACGTATTAGAACTGAGCTTAACTGGATTTGCAAAAATATTTTATGCGCAAATTTATATCTCAACCCCGCTGAAGCCATGCTTCCTACACTTTCAAGTTTGAAGCATTGGCCGTTATACACAGTGTTGCCATTAAATCGATCAAATTTCCCTCATTTCCAGACAATAAATTCCCTTTATTTATACGAAATTCCCTACTCATGAAATGTATTGTTGGCCGTACGCCTACTTTTTATTTCTTTATCAAGTCGAATCAGGTTTGCAAACTTCAAAGAAAAATTATGTCTTCATATAGGCTATGCTATCACTCGAGTTTTTTTTACAAATTAAACAAAATTACGGTGTGGTTCGAATTATACAATATTTGAAAAATAAACTTATTGTTATTAAAAGTACTAATAAAGTGTTAGTTTAATAATGTTATATTTTTTCGTGAAGAATATTTTTTTTAACCACTACTGAACCTTATACGATTTGAAAAAAAATAGTGTTCTTAATCAACTAATAGACTAATCAACTATATCAAATTTCAGCTTTTTTAGATATTCGATTAATAAATTGATTTAAAAATCCTCTTTCACACATAGTCTTAAAAGATCTTCCAAGGCTAGCCATGGCAATCTACAATCAAAATTGCTGATTTTTTAGTGAATCCTTAATTTTTCAGTCAATAGGTAGGCTATACCAGTAGGCCTACATAAAATGTAAAACGTCTTACTTCCAGTATCATAAGTGCTTCTGAAAAAGAAAATGCGTACTTATTTTAGCAACTAGTCCCTAAGGACACTAACACGGGTATCAAACTTATTCAAAATATACTTTTTACTTTTTCCTCCCTCCATTCAAAATAATCTCTGCATACGGATCCCAGTAATTAAAGCCAGTTTTCATAAATTAACAAAAATTAATAAAATCACAATAACACACATGCACGCGCACACACACTCATGCACGCACGCACACGCCGATTACGACGGTAAAATAGAATTTTCAAATTTCGAGTTATGAATTTTTAATGATTTGAAATGTCCGCCATTTTTAAATTGTTAAACGAATTTTGCTGGTTAGCGAACTTTTTGAAGCTATTACCATAATCGATTTTTGTGCCAAATCAAATCGGGCAAAAATTGCGAACGTGAGCGTATTAAAAAAACACCCACTCACGCGCGCGCACGCACACACACACACACACACACACACACACACGCACACACACACACACACACACACACACACACACACAATCTGTGTACATCCGTTCGACACAACTGTTCCTAGAAGAAACATTGTTCAGACATTTCACCAAAATAGTATCTGGCATCTTCGAGGTGGTTCTCGCTCCAAGTCAGTCTGAAGTCAAAACTGAAGAAATCTTTTATTTGCTTTCTTATTTTATAAGATATGTATGATGAAAATATAAAGTATGCTGGCTTATGCTGACGTAGATCGACGCGCGGCTGTTAGAATTTGTGGAATTGACCTTAACACGATTTGCTCTCAGTGTGAATACAATTGAGGGCTGTCCCCCAAAGAGCAGATAAATTACGGGCGTCGTCCCTCATATATTAGCTCTCTGTATCGACGGTTAGGTTAGATTTTTGGCGAAACTTGGGAACAAGGTTACTTCTAGAAAAGGTTTTTACACCGGTCCAATGTAATTCACATTTTGCATCCGTGAAGAAATGCGCGCGCACGCGAACATGCGCGCACCTCAAAAATTTTCAAATCACCGAGTTTAGATTTCACCATGACGGCTGGTCCAATGGAAGTTCGCTGAAAAACATTGTATCTACTACAAAAAAACAGGTTAGGCCTACAGCTTATAATAGGACTACTGATTAGATATGCGAGCGTTTGTCAACATTTTTGGCCATTAGATAAAGTGTAAAATTAAACCGTTGTTTTATCGGTCATTGAACTTAACGCTTTGGTTTGGTGGCAGCACTGATGCTATTGTTTTTTACATTACTTTATAAACGAATTTCCCATGCGCGTGTGTTTCTGTGTGTGTGTGTGTGTGTGTGTGTGTGTGTGTGTGTGTGTGTGTGTGTGTGTGTGTGTGTGTGTGTGTGTGTGTGTGTGTGTGTGTGTGTGTGTGAGAGAGAGAGAGAATCAAACTTTTTTTCTGTTTTAAACATTTTTGAAAAATTCCGGTTAAAACATCTTAATCATTAAAAAAAATTTTAATTCGTTGAAATTAAAAAATTGATTTTGACAGTGGTCAGGGAGCACGTTCAACGTAATTTAAACGTTTAAAATGTTAATATATGCAGATTATAATGTTGATTATGATGGTGAATTTAGAATTTATAGTTGTTATTATTATGATATTTCATTTTAGGCTAATTCTTAAACACTTAGATATTATATATAAATATACCTATTTTTGAAAACAATTTAAAGACGAAATTATAAGGTTTTCTGTTCAGTAACTTAAAAATTAACAATTGTTATGAAAAACTCAAAGTGCGTTTGAGTTGATAAATATCGATTACATATTTAAAATGAAATATCGGCAGTAGAAGTATTTCTCTGATAAAATATAAAATAGTTTTAAGTTTATCATTATCTTTAAGCCGACAAGTTGGGTCGATTCTAATTAAGATTCGATTTTACAGTGTTCAATAGTTTTGTGTCTATCTGAATAGGGGCCTGATTATTTAACTTTAATGAAAGGAAATAGTGGCTAAAAATATTTCGCGAACTTTTACAAGTTCAATATTAAGGGTCTATTTAAATCTTGATATAAATTATTTAATAATTTTGTGTACCTAAAGTACAGTACACAAATTCCTTAATTTAATTAATTCCGAATTTGCTTTTCTCGTAATTTATTGGGTTTTACTAAATAAATTCATTTGATTTTTACTCATGAATATTATAAAAATCGATTTTTTATTACTTAAAAATTTTGTGGAGAGGGGGAGAGAGAGAGAGAGAGTAAATATATCGATCTAGGAGGCCGAGCCAAAAGTCAGAAGACATATTGAGACTAAGACTCGGAGACTGAGGTACTGAATATTCGCACACGCTGTAGCCAGACAGTTCACTGACCTATGCCAAGGTTTACTGTGTATGCAGACGCGGCTCTGTGACGTAATCATAGTTGCCTGGCAACAGTGCAACAGTGCGAGTACGGCCTACCTGGTGCCACGCTGCCACAGCCACCACTGAGCGATGAGTACGAGGAGTGAGCATTGTGAGCCGTTGCTATGAGCAATTATAATTGTTAGGGATGAAATACAAAAGAAAATATGGATACTAGATATTGGTATCGGAAACATACATCAAGAAAATCGAAAAGAATCTACCGATATAGTTGGCATTGAATAAAAGTATAAAGAAATATAACGTAAATATCAAAGAAATTTAATAGATAATTTATATTTTTTTCCGGCGAAAAACCGTTAAGGTTATCATCGCCGTAGATAATTTATATAGTACTGTATCTGTTTACTCCGTATTAAAAGCAAACACAATAAATTTAACAAATGTAACAGATATAATAATATTTTGTACACAGAAGTTAAAAATAAGCTAAAATACCTAAAACCAATTCTTACACGCATAACATAAGAAATATAATATGTACGCAACAAAAACAGTAAATGAAAATATGTACATGTAACTAATATTTTAATAAATAATATATGGACAAATAAAAAGCATTAAATGAAAAAATATAGTTGCAGTTATAATACGTGCACATTGAAAATAATATATAAAAATAAATACAAATAATTATAATATAATATTAAGTAACCACACTTTATAATGTTAAAGCATTATAATCAACTTCCAGTGGAACTTAAAAGTTTAGGCGTTAGTGCTAGTGTTGCTAAATAAATTAAAGGACAAAATCAAAGACTTTAACGTAACAGACTGAATGATATGCATATATAATAATTTATATTATTTATTATCTCACTCCTGATCTTTAGAAATATATGTGTACATTTGTGTGTGTGTGTGTGTGTGTGTGTGTGTGTGTGTGTGTGTGTGTGTGTGTGTGTGTGTGTGTGTGTATGACTACCTGGGGTGGGGTACCGTCACTCCCCAGAGTGTAGGATTGAAGCTAAGTTCAAGTTATACCATATGTTATTGCCCCCATTATTGCTATCCACTAAAAAACCACCAGAAGCATTCCTCTTCTACAAACCACTCCACGGAATCGCCACCAGGCATTACTTCGCTGGGAGTTGGACTGACTGTCCGTCATCCGTTTACAGCGTTGGCTATCCTTTCTTGATCCTCAATCCTCAGCCTCCTCATGACCACTGCGACGAATGGCCCTTCAGTTGGCCTCTGAAGCCGTAATTGTCGCAACCACATTTTCCGGTGTAATGCTGCCTTGCAGGTGTGTCTGCAGCTTCATCCTGTTCTCGTCGAATCTCTGACAGTGAAAAATACATGCTCCGCATCTTCCTCCACTGCTGGAAGACAGAGGGGATAAGCCCAATCTATCTCCAGCCGGAAACGGAACAAGTAAGCTCGGAATCAACCGTGCGTATTTAGAACCTGTGTGAGGTAGAAGTCCACCCTCATGGAGACATGCTCCTTGTTGGACAAATCCTGGATGTTGCTTATGAGTTGGTGTGTCCATCGTCGAAGAAAGTTTAGTTGGTGGATTTATCCATTTACATAACCAGCAAATCCAAACCTCCAAGGGGATTTAAACCCAGCACCTTTAAACTTTGTCTCGACTAAGGCATGGTAGCCCCTACAGAAAAGTCCCTGATCCTCCTGGTAGGGGGTTTAGCGTGGGGCTAGCAACTCCACATTAGAAAAACACACGCTACGAAACCTACAGACGAAAATCAAAAAGCTGAACTGGAATTAAGGGTACGGCTCAGAACTTCAAATAAGGCCAAAGATTTTAGAACTCCGACATGAAATGGTTTATCCTTGTTTCGACCTGGAGCGCTTAAAATGCTCCAAGAGTAGTTAATGGAGGATAGAGTTGACGTCGCGGTAATTCAGGAGATGCGATGGATTGGCTCGGGGATTATTGAAAACAGCCAAGACAAAGATGGAGTGAATCGAGATACCAGAGGACGGTGGATTGCTGCAGCAGACCCAGGCACATGGCGACGACTTCTGAGGGAAGCCAGGACACAGAAACGAGTTGTAGTGCCAAGGATTACGATGATAATGATCAATTTGGCTGAATATAAGACAGTTATTTTGCAAAAATCTATAAATCTAGTAAATTTATCAGCCTTTATAGAGTTCATGTTAATTTTTTTTAAGGAGAAAAGCATAATGAGGCTATTTTTGCCTCCCTAAATGTAAGCGTGAGTGTAAAGTGTTAAAGTTGTAAGTGTAAGTGTGTGTTAGATTCGGATACCGCGAGGGACGTCTAAATCCTCTCAATAGGTGCAGCTAGTCTGCACCCCTGCGGGGGGAGTTCAGTTAAAATTCCAGTAAACTTGAACAAATAATTTATAACCCAACATCTGTCAGCGGGTCGAAATCACTGGCCTAAACGAATCAAGTGTCAGTCTACGTTCTACCGTGTACGTATGTATCAGATATCTCTGTAAAAGTGCTTACTGGACCCTGATATATAGTCTCAGCACATTCTCGGTGGATTAAAACAGAATCGTAGATATAGAGACTTGCAACTAAGTTCTGAGAATTCTGTACGTTTTTTTAGGTTAGATTTATACGTGAATATGTGCGAGAATATTATATTGTTGTGTAGCTCTTGCAATGTAAAGGCTTCCACTGAAGAGAAAATAGTAAAATTTGCGTGTTACTTTAATCTTCACGTAAACAGTTAAATTTGCCCACTGCACTTTGGAGTTTGGGTGGGGTAGGAAGCTCAATGGAACGTCATCCAACTTTTTTCTTTTTTTAAGCTTAAAAATATATATTTTTATTTGTAATCGTCCGGCGGCGGCAGCTAGAGTGAGCAGCTGATGGGTTTAGTGATCCCACCGTACCTCTAGCTCATACTGCACTCACTCGTGTACTCAAGGCCCGACGATTATACACTATACAAATTTCGTAGTGTATAAAACCTGCTTCATTATACACCACGAAGTAAAAAATTGTAAAACTAAAAAACTTGCTTGAAACAGATTTGCTATATAGGCTTAAGATCGTAATGATTTGCTTAAGTATCTTACATATTGTAAAGCAAAAGCGCGCGCGCGCACACACACACACACACACACACACAATGCATATACACACGCGCGCGCGCACACACACACACACGCGCTCGTGCAAACGCACACGCGCATGCTCGCGCACGCGCACTCGCATGCTCTCTCTCTCTCTCTCTCTCTCTCTCTCTCTCACACACACACACACACACACACACACACACATATACATATACATATACGCGCGCGCACACACGCGCTCGTGCAAACGCACACGCGCATGCTCGCACACGCGCACGCGCATGCTCGCTCACACACACACACACACACACACACAATGCACTCACGCGCGCGCGCGCACACACACAACATACATACACACATACACACAAACACACACACACCACACGCGCGCGCGCACGTGCACGCGCACGCACGCACGCACGCACAGACCACTCACACAAAATAAAATGAAATTAAAAAATCTTTATATCTTGTTTGTGTCTAAAAATTTCACTTCATCAAAAGAAAAGAGAAAATAGTGTAAAAGCGAGTTAAAATTCCTTATTCGCTTACACACCCTTTTATCTTTTCTTCTGATGCAGTGTAATTATTATACACGAAATGTGAAACAAATTATTTCGTTTTATTTTCAAACACGTTCGTTCTTACTGATGCCGTAGTTCCAGTAGTAGCGCATTGTCCTTCGCCCTGTTCACTTTATTTAGAAAATATCTGTTTAGTACGACAAGGAATAAAAGCGTAATAGTACCCAGAAGTGAGAAGAGCAGTGATACAATTATTACCTCGGGATACGGAAGTAGGCCTATTGTCGAAAACCGTAGCAGCGCCATAGCGTTTCGTGGAACAATACTTTTGTAATACACTTTTTCGAATGCTACTTTTTTTTGTGTGTTTAACGTCCGACTATTGTGCACACTTGGGCTAATGCAGACGATGGGATGATTTTTAGCCCTGGCCGGGAATCGAACCCGGGCCCTCGGGGTGAAAGCCTAGTATGCTATCAACTAGGCCACCGAGGCGGCTTTCGAATGCTACTTATAAATGAATAGTGTGGGAAATAATTTTAACGTATTAAGGAAAGTTTATTGTTGTTGCTTGATTCCTTAAAATGTGGAAATTATTTTTTAAAAAATCACTTCTAAAAAGTTCGAGTTTTTACTACAAATTGTTTAAGAATTTAGCAAAACCATTTTTTAAATTATTATTACGATATACAACGAAACCATCAAAGTTAAACATCACACGAACAGCGTATTATGTAGTGTATATCTTCTCTGTATTATAGAAGGTACAGTACAACTCTCACAAAGTAAATTTGTTCAGCTTAATTATTACTTCGAAACTCAGCTTATCTAATGCGATCAATACTCGCAATATTGGCTTGTTTAAGCTTTTAGAAACCTAAGTTTGTGTAAACACTTCGATATTGATGTAGTGTTTCTCGCGAAAGGAGATTGTGTACATTGAATTTAATTGTGTTTGTTTTATTTGAAAACTCGGATTAAAGGAAAACTGCTTTATATCAAATATCTTAAATGTGACAAACAAAAAGCATATATCTGTGTGCGCGCGCGCGCGTGTGTGTTTGTGCGTGCGCACGCGCGTGTGTTTGTGTGTGTGTGTGTGTTTGTGCGTGCGCGCGCGCGTGTGTGTGTGTGTGTGTGTGTGCGCGCGCTTTTGCTTTACAATATGTAAGATACTTAAGCAACCATTACGATCTTAAGCTTACCTAGCAAATCTGTTTCAAGCAAGTTTTTTACAGTTTTACAATTTTTTACTTCGTAGTGCATAATGAAGCAGGTTTTATACTTCATAGTATATAGTGAAACATGTTTTATACTTCACAGTGTACAGTGAAACGGTGAATTAGGTTTTATAAGTAGTTTTTAGTGAAACAGTGAAACAGGTTTAATACTACGTAGTCTATAGAGAAACAGTAAGGCGGGTTTTATATCTTGTAGTTTATAGTGAATCGTGTTTCATAATTCGTAGTCTACAGTGAAATAGTAAAGCATGTTTTATACGTTGTAGTTTATAGTGAATTATATTTCATAATTCGTAGTCTACAGTGAAATAGTAAAGCATGTTTTATAAGTTGTAGTTTATAGCGAATAATATTTCGTAATTCGTAGTCTACAGTGAAATAGTAAAGCATGTTTTATACGTTGTAGTTTATAGTGAATCGTATTTCGTAATTCATAGTCTACAGTGAAATACTAAAATATGTTTTATACGTTGTAGTTTATAGTGAATCATATTTCATAATTCATTGTCTACAGTGAAATAGTAAAGCATGTTTTATACGTTGTAGTTTATAGTGAATCATATTTCGTAATTCGTAGTCTACAGTGAAATAGTAAAGCATGTTTTATATGTTGTAGTTTATAGTGAATCATATTTCATAATTCGTAGTCTACAGTGAAATTGTAAAGCATGATTTATACGTTGTAGTTTATACTGAATCATATTTCATAATTCGTAGTATACAATGAAATAATAAAACAGACTCTATACGTTGTAGTTTATAGTGAATCATGCTTCATAATTCGTAGTCTATAGTGAAATAATAAAGCAGGTTTTATACGTTGTAGTTTATAGTGAATCATTTTTTATAATTCGTGGGCTACATTGACACAGTGAAATATTAAAACACATTTTATAGATTGTAGTTTATAGTCAAACATTGAAATATGTTTTCTATTTCTTAGTCCAAAGCATAACACGCTTTACACTTCGTAGTATATAATAAAACAATAAAACAGGTTTTAATTTCGTAGTCTATAGTGAAACGGGTATTATACTTCATAGTTTTACAGGTTTAATACTTCTTATTCAATATTGAAACAGTAATGGAGGTTCTATACTTCACAGTTTATAGTGAAACATGTTTTATACTTCAAAATTTATATTGAAACAGGTTTTATACATCGTAGTCTACAGTGAAAAACGTTTCATGCTTCATAGTTTATAGTGAACCCGGTTTGTTGATATACTGAAACAGGTTTTATAATTCGTACTTCATAATAAAAAATGAAAGCAGTTACTTATAAATTGTAGTTTATAGTGAAACAGATTTTACACTTTGTAGTTTATAGTGAAACAGTGAAATATTATATTAATACAGCTTCTATGCCTTTTAATTTACAGTGAAACATTAAAAAATGTTTTATACTTCGTAGCCCTTAGCAAAGCACGCTTTATTCTTCGTAATCTGTAGCGAAACAATAAAGTAGGTTTTATACTTTGTAGTTTATAGTGAAACATATTTTATACTTCGTAGTCCACAGTGAAAGAGTAAAGCAGGTTTCTGCTTTGAAGTCGACAGTGAGCAGTGAAACATTAAGCAGTTTTAATTAAAACAAAAGTGACTTGAAACACAAATCAAAGAATCGTTTTACCCTGACGTGTGCCTCATGGCTCAGTTCCAAATCATATAGTTTTAATTTAAACAAATAATATACGCAAGAGGATTTTAAATGACAGTTTCATATTAGTCTACCAGACTTGGCAGGTGACAATGCCATCCGTATACTAATAATCGTATCGTACTACCTCTGAGTGCAACAATGTTTTTCACACTAATTGCCGGCCAGAAGGAATTTTGTCTAGCCTATGCTGAGCAGCGCAGTGTTTTCGAGTGAAAGTACGCTAAGCAACTTTTTATTTGGCCTATTTTGAGCAGTTCTGAACTGCAGATGAATCACTGATGTCTTTTAAGAGTGTTCCGATAAAGGTTACTTCTAGCTACTTCTGTGGGGACAGAAAGGGGAAGTAAAATAATTGTGGTTTCAGCGAATTAATACAAAATACCCAAACTCAGAGAACACGATCACGTTTACTGGCTGGTCTTTTGTTCTAAGGTTCAGTGATATTTGCAGAGAACTACCTGAATACCTATTTTATTTTATATATTAAAACGTGCTTTGATATTTCACATTTCACTGTTTCCCTATAAACGACGAAGTACAAAACCTGTTTCCATATAAACTACGAAGTATGAAACCTGTTTCACTATAGACTACGAAGTATAAAACATATTTCCCTATTGACTATGAGTATAAAAATTATTTCATTATAAACTACGAAGTATAAAACCTGTTTCACTATAGACTACAAAGTATAAAACCTATTTCCTTATAGACTACGAAGTACTAAACCTGTTTCCATATAGACTATGTAGTATGAAACCTGTTTCACCATAGACTACGAAGTATAAAACATAGACTAGTCCCTATAGACTATGAAGTGTAAAACTTGTTTCATTATAAACTACGAAGTATAAAACCTATTTCCTTATAGACTACGAAGTACAAAACCTGTTTCCATATAGACTATGTAATATGAAACCTGTTTCACTATAGACTACGAAGTATAAAACATATTTCCCTGTAAACTACGAATTATGAAACCTGTTTCACTATAGACTACGAAGTATAAAACATATTTCCCTATGGATTATGAAGTATAAAACTTGTTTCATTATTGACTACGAAGTATAAAATCTGTTTCACTGTAAACTAAGAACTATAAAACCTGTTTCCATATAGACTATGAAGTATAAAACCTGTTTCACTATAGCCTACGAAGTATAAAACCTGTTTCCCTATAAACTACAAAGTATAAAACCTATTTCACAACATAGAAGTACAGAACTTCATTCACTGTTTCCTATAGACTACGAAGTATAAAACCTGTTTTCCTATAGACTATGAAGTATAAAACCTGGTTAACAATAGATCAGTATAAAACCTCTTTTACTGTTTCCCTGTAGACTATGAAGTACAACGTGTTTCAAAATAGATCAATATAAAACCTCTTTCACTGTTTCCTTATAGACTACGAAGTATAAAACCTGTTTCACAATAGAGAAGTATAAAACCTGTTTCCCTGTAGACTATGAAGTATAAAACGTGTTTCAAAATAGATCAATATAAAACCTCTTTCACTGTTTCCTTATAGACTACGAAGTATAAAACCTGTTTCACAATAGAGAAGTAAAACCTCTTTCCCTATAGACTACGAAGCATAAAACCTTCTCAGCTACAATATTAAACAAAAAAATCCTGCTTTAGTCTGTCGCTATATACAATGAAATATAAAACCTAATTCGTTGTTTTATTATATACTACAAAGTAAGTTCCACTAAACCTATTTCACTACAAATTTCGAAGTATAAAACTTAATTCACAATAGACTAGGAAATGTTAAACCTGTTTCACTGTTTTGATGTAAACTATGAATACCCGCTACGGTATTTAAGTCGAATTAGAAAATATGAAACTTTAATTAATATTTTTTTTTTAAGTTGATACTTTAATTGGTAAATAATGCACGTCTTGTAGAAATATGACTCGAGAAAATAATTTATAATGAAATTACGAACATTATAAAACTTTCTATATAATAATACAATGCTAATACATTGAAGGTATTATTATAATAACACGAAGGCTTACAGATAAAAGACTGCAAGATAAATGAAATACAACGAAATAGAGATTACTATATCGCTTAGACAAGACAAACCAAAAATAAAGAAACATTTTTTTTTTTGTAAGAGACAAGATATTTTGCAACGCACTTTACCATCCAATAAATTAGACTGCGAGATCCATTTCTAAGTCCTCTAACCAACCAGAGTGTGTTCCACGATGTCCACTGATTCACATAAGTACCGGAAGGTTAGTTCTTCGCTTCCAGCTCAAACTGGCAAGTTTGCTCCTGAGGATCATGCATTCGTGGATTCTTCGTGGATTCTTTCGAAGGATATGGACAAGGAACAGCAGCCATCTCTGTTCACTGAACACTTAAATGAAAGCAAATGCCCACCGGATGTCCATCAGAAACCATAGCAGTCCCCTTCCGCAGTCCAATAAATGTGCTTTCCTTCTGTCTTTAGAGCAGAAGACAAAAGCTACCATTGCACATGCTTGAATGGCAGTGAAACCCTACAAGTCCCATTTTTTTAAGGCTCAGAAACTTTTAAAAAACTTACTTTTTTAAAAAAAAGTTTGGTCCCGGAAGTTGATAAGTTTTTAGTCAAGAAAAATACAAAAAAAATGTATTTGTTTTTAATGCGATTTTTAATTAAATTTAATATAAAATTAAAAGTCTCCTGACTCATTCCTGGACTTCACTGTTCACTACACGCTCCTGAGGCCTTGGAAAATTTCCTAAAGGTCCCTGCATGGATCTTTACAGACACCATCTACTCAGAAGATAGTGACTTACAGGGATATTTTTTCCTGACAATTTCCGTTAACTCAGTAAATTTTGCTTATGGTTACAGTTAAAAATGAACTAAACAAAATAAGATATATAAATTTTGCTGACAGGCATAACCTGACCTAAGGTATATTTTACAAATTTTGCTGCCTGGCATAACCTGACCTAAGCTATATTTTACACATTTTGCTGCCTAGCATAACCTGACCTAAGCTAAATTTTGCTGCCTAGTCCTAACGCCGGTGGAAGCAGCTGGTTGACTTGGCAATCCCACCCTACCTCTAGCTCACACTACTCTCACTCGTCTGCTCAAGATACACATTCACTACTCTACATAGCTTGGTTAATTCTAAAGAGTAAAACGACCCGTGCTGATGGAGTGTAAAACACCTTAACACCGGCCTTAAGGTGTAAACGTTAGCCTTACTCATACATGCAGGACTCTGTCTTAGCTTAGCTACTTGTGGGTGTTTTCACAAGTAAGAATATAAACATACGGAATCTCAACGCGCAGCAAAAAGGTTGACCAAATGGAGCAGAACCTCTGTAATGAGGGTCAAGAGAAAGAAAAACTGAAAGGGAATTAGCAGAAAAAGCATCTGCAAGCACTTCAATAAGGAAGTGGGAAGTCACCAAATAGAAATGGGGAAGCTACCTTCCTTGAATTCTCTTAAAATCATAGATTTTATAAAGAGACTAGGACTGGAGATGATAACTGAATCAGAAATATGGAAAGGAGGCACAATAGATCTACAAAGGTCGCAGTAAGCCTACAAATTCATTCATTCATTCAACGTGATATGATGTAAAAGAACAACAAAAACACAATTGAAGTGTTCAAAATGACATACAGTACAGATATAAAACACACACTTTTACACTGCGACAGATATTATGGATTTATCGTATTTGTCAAGTTTTTCATTCATTTTGGGTGCATAAAATGACAAATGTGTAAAAGTATTTGTTAAAAAGAAGGAACTGACGGATTAATGCAATTCAGTGAGTGGAGGCGGTTTGTTGATGATTCAATTTAAAAGAATCATTGCCTAGGGGATGACAATTTTTGAAATAATACCTTCAGAAACTAGCACTGTTAAGTTGTTTTTAGACTTAAAACGCGTATAAAATAAGTGTAAAAATTTACTCCATTTTAGACAAAAAAATCACTTAATTTTCATAGATTCCTAATTTTAAAAGCTTTTGCAAAACTGGCTCCATTTATATAACTTCCCCTCTTCTCAACACACACACACACACACACACACACACACACACACACACACACACACACACACACACATATATATATATATATATATAATTTTTATAATCATCTGCATTAGCCCAAGATGCACAATAGTCGGACGTTAAACACTATATATATATATATATATATATATCTGCAGTTACTCCAGTTGCTTTACCCTTACCGTCAACACTGATCCCTCGTCTTCGTTAGCTCAAGCAAGCCCAGTAAATCGTCACAACAGATCCTCAACCAAAGTTTTGATCAATTTTAGAGTCGAGAAAGATCTTTCTGTTGTTGCAGTTAACACAGGAAGGGAATGGATAACCAACATAAAACATCTTACTGATTAACCCCGTTCTCACCCTCAGTGCAAGCATTTCAAAGTGCACAAACGTACATACGAAGTTAAGATCAGGGTAATCGGGTTTCGGAACCCTCAGAGACCTTTGATTTTTTTCTCAAAGCTGCGGTACTTCCACTGTAAGGAAGTCAATAAGATCTTTTACATCTTAATTGTATTTTTTTGTCTCAGGAGGCTCAGTTGTCCCCTTTGCCCCCCTTAATCCATCCTTGGAATAAGATCATTAGGTTCGTAATACTAACCAGGAAATTCCAAAGTCCAAATATCACTGATGAACAAAACGGCGTTAGCAGAAATGCATAAACACCTTATGAAGATTTTCTTTTTTTTTTTTTGTTGTTTAACGTCCGACTATTGTGTACACTTGGGCTAATGCAGACGATGGGATGATTTATAGCGTATGAAAATGCCAAGCCCTGGCCGGGAATCGAACCCGGGTCCTCGGGGTGAAAGCCCAGTACTCTATCAACTAGGCCACCAAGGCGGCACACCTTATGAAGAATGGTAGTGAACAAAAAGAATAGCTTCTATTCGCCTACAGATAGGTTAGTGATGGGAATATCGACTACTTTAAACAACCGACTAGTGACTAGTCGACTAGATTGAAACATCGAATAAACTAGTCTTAAAAACTAGTCGACTAGTTTTAATTCGTTGTGTAACTTACGGATCCAATATCCGTACTCCAAAGCCAATTCCATTGAATAGATGAAGTAGTCGACTAGTCGGTGTTCACTTTTCTTGAAACACACGGAAATGTGGGCACAATTCCTGGAATTGATATTAAAGTAAGTCCAATTTATCAGTTATTCAGTATTCTGCAGTGTTTGATTGAGTGATGATTTTATTAAGAGATGAAGATTTTTTAAAGTTTTCTTGCAATATAATCGTATGATTTCGGGATTTCAGAGTGTATATAAATAAACAGTGTATCTAGAATAGAATAGATCAGATTATATTCTAGAGGAAGGGATTTGTTCAACCCCAGGCACTGCGATCAACTGACCTATTGTGCAACTTACCTCTTAAAATACCTAGTTCAGCAGATTGGTGTCCCTAATGAGTTCCAACAATCCACTGACTAGCTCACACTGCTGAAGATCCCTAGGGTCTTGGAAACCAAAAACCCCTAGCCTCCTACTAGCAAGAGCCTCACAATCATAAATTATGTGACCTGCACTTTCCTCCTCCTTCCTGCACAATCTACACACGGTTTCTCCGTGGTACACACCTATCCTGTTCATGTGCACCATCAGACCACAGTGCCCTTTTATGAGCCCCATGATCCTCCTGAGTTGTGCTCTGCCCAGGACATCTGCTGCCCCTTTGATTCCTCCAGAAGAAACTTTGCTTAAGAGACGTTTACTATGGGAATGTCCATGAAGGTTGTCCCATCTTAATCCACCCATTAATAGAGGGCCTGGCCAACGATAGAGAAATCCCTAAAGCCGGCTCAGATCCGATAAATTCAGATGCAGATCCAAGTCCAGCCAGTCGGTCAGCCTCCTCAACTCCCCTATGCCCCATAGTGTAAATAAGTTACTACTGAAATTATTTTTATATTCTTCTTTTCTGATAGGATTATTGTCACTATGTTAAGTATAATGATCTGCCTTCCCTAGCTTCGTCAATTCTACTTTCGTTGATGCGTTTCGGAGAACCTCCATCTTCAAAAACTAAATCTATACTCTATAGTATAGTATAGGTATAGGTTTTGAAGATGGAGGTCCTCTGAAACGCGCCAACGAAAGTAGAATTGACGAAGCTAGGGAAGGCAGATCATTATACTGAACATAGTAAGTTAATATTATTATTTTAGTGGTCGTGGTGTAGTAATTTTTAAAAAAATAATTAATTTATTTTAATCTTATAGTATTAAAATGTCTCCAAAAATATCAATATTTTGGAAATATTTTGATATAAGAGAAAACGATAAAACTGTATGTAAATTATGTAAGAAGTGTCTGAAATGTTTAAATAATATTAGTAATATGCGTTTGTATTTGAAAAGTAGACACCCTACGTTTTTTTGTTATAATAATTTTAGAACAGTCTACAAAAAAATAAGACCTTAACGCATCACCTGAGTTGTCTTCTTGTCCTTCATCTTCTGATCGCATTCTGATTAGAAATAACCGACTAGTCGACTACTTCAGACTCTAGTCGAATAAACGACTAGTTTACTAGTCGACTAGCCCATCATTAGCCAACTAACTGATGCTGGTTAGGTGAGTCGGGCCCCTTAATTTGCGTGGTAGTTCTGTATAAAACCACAGTTTATGACCTGCAGTCATTAAAACAATGCAGCCAAGATATTGAAATGTCACATCTTACTCATGGTGTTGAATATAACCATGTTGTAACACGACTAGCGATGCGCGATTACGAGATGTTTTATTCGATTGTAAAAACATTTCGATGCTTCTCGATTGTATTGGACTCGTCAGTCGTTACTTGACGATTGTTTTTCTATTCGAGTCCTCCGGTTCTGAGTCATCTAGTTTTGTGTTGCTGCTTACACTACTGTAGGCCTAAATCATGGACAAAACAATCGACTAAATCGTTAACTTCCAATCGGAACTGATGTCGCCGGAAATGTTTAATAAACATTACAATTGAATGGTTAATTCCGTTCTCCATTTTTTATATTATTGACGAATATGCTTTCGCAGTTAAATTTGACAACTGTGTGGTAAATGCATGTATTTTTCACGTATTTACATACATTTATGCAAATGTACACATCAATGTTTTTGTTTTGTTTTAATTCGTAATTTTGGTCCGATTTGATTCGAACTTGGCACAAAAGTCGATTGCTATAATACCTTGGGCAAGTTCGTTAATCAGGAAAATTCGTTAACAGTTTCAAAATGGCGGTCATTTCAAGTGTTTACATATTCATAACTTTTTTGTCTTAAACGTGTCTGAAATTCCAATTTCGCCATTATAATCAGCGTTGGAAACTGCGCAAATTGGAAGTGTTTAATACACGCGGGAGCCGCCTCGGTGGCCTAGTTGACAGCGTACTGGGCTTTCACCACGAGGACCCGGGTTCGATTCCCGGCCAGGGCTTGGCATTTTCTTACGCTATAAATCATCCCATCGTCTGCATTAGCCAAAGTGTGCGCAATAGTCGGACGTTAAAAAAAAAAAAAAAAAATAGTACACACGGATGCCGATTTTAATGCTGCTTATGATGGTAAGATCAGAATTTCAAAAAAAGTAAGATAAAGAAATAATTTTGGAAATTCGCTTCTATCACGTCACGAAATAAATTGTATTTTAAGTTAATTCTAAATCAGCGACTTATTATTATTTATATAAGTAAAAATTTACAATGTTGCTGTCATCCCTTGAATTATATTAAGTGCGTGTACTAGTTTTCTTTATTATTATTTTTTATTTTGTAAAATTATAAGTATGTTTTTAAGTTTGTAGAGTATTCAGTTTGTTTTTTGTTTTGTATATTTTAGGCCAGAGTGTAGCACTGTTTTATTATTATAATTACTACTTGCAAGATGTAAGAAAACATTACAATAAAATGTCATGAGAGAAATATAATGCAGTAAAAAAATGACGGTGTAGTTAACTTTACTAAATAGTAAATACTACTGTCCAATTAAAGACATGGAGCCGCCTCGGTGGCCTAGTTGATAGCGTACTAGGCTTTCACCCCGAGGACCCGGGTTCGATTCCCGGCCAGGGCTTGGCATTTTCATACGTTATGAATCATCCCATTGTCTGCATTAGCTTTTTTATGCAGACGATGGGAAGATTTATAGGGTATGAAAATGCCAAGCCCTGGCCGGGAATTGAACCCGAGTCCTCGGGGTGAAAGCCTAGTACGCTATCAACTAGGTGTCCAGGAGGTATAAATAATTATAATGTATAGACACCAAGTTGGACAGCAATTTTTATAATGTATAGCCACCAAGATGTGCGTTAATTTTTATAATGTATAGCCACCAAGTTTGACGTTAATTTTTATAATAGACCCGAGTCTAACACACACTTACACTTACAACACTACACTTACGATTTTAACACTTCATTCTCACACTTACATTTAGGGAGGCGATAATAGCCTCAATGTGTTTTTCGTCTTAAAATAAAAAAAATATAAACAAATTAAATAAATAAAAAACTAAAATATATTATCGTGAACCCTATATAGCCACCAAGTTGGACATTAATATTTATAATGTATAGACACCAAGTTGGACATCAATTTCTATAATGTATAGCCACCAAGTTGGACATCAATATTTATAATGTATAGACACCAAGTTGGACATCAATTTCTATAATGTATAGCCACCAAGTTGGGCGTCAATTTTTATAATAAACTCGGCTACCACTCTCGGCTCCGATTTCTATAATATAAAGTTGTTCACTGCTTGAACCAGTGATTAAAGTTGTTACTGCACAAATTGTAAATATTTATTTGAAAATTATTGAAATATTTTAAGGTTTTGTTTATAAAGTATTCAATATCTTCTTAAAATTTGGTTCTCAAATTAATTAATTAATATTACAATACACAAAAATAAATGAATACTTTACCTCGGGTTGCTTCTTTGATACTGCAAGTGTGAACTAAGGTCATTGGTATTGTCCAATCACTTTAACTTATTAACAGAAAAGGTGTTAAGGCTGCATCAGTATTAATTACCAAGATGATTATGGAGAGTCTTTAATGACACGAGTTAGAATGAATGGTGTAGAATATCGGTCCAGATGTCAGCAGTTCCAGATTCCGAAGACAAGTATTGATGTATGTCAGCTTCGAAGATAAATCGTTACAATTTACGACGATAACAACACTGCACTTATTCAGTATTCTTACTGAATCAACTGAGTTAATAAAAATAATTAAATTCACACTAGCAACTTACGTACCGCAGTACCACTGAATTCTTTTTTTATTTTAAGGCGAAAAGCACATTGAGGCTTTGTGTGTGTGTGTGTGTGTGTGTGTTTAACGTCCGACTATTGTGCACACTTGGGCTAATGCAGACGATGGTATGATTTAATAGCGTATGAAAATGCCAAACCCTGGCCGGGAATCGAACCCGGGTCCTCGGGGTGAAAATCCAGTACGCTATCAACTAGGCCACCGAGGCGGCCGTCTGCATTAGCCCAAGTGTGCACAATAGTCAGCTGTTAAACACCAAAAACATACCTCTCAAAGTCCGAGTTGCAATCAGCTGTCTGTACCCATCGTCAAACAATTGTCAACAATCGTCAAACATCTCGATTGTTCAACCCGAATGGTAATCGATGGCTGACTCGATTATTTTGTTATACGATGGTCGATTGTTAAAACATCTCGGAATCCCGCATCACCAAACATGACTAGCAGTTTAGCTGTTAGAAGCGCTTACAGATCTGAATTAGTCAGTTAAGAAGCGAACTAGAATAGGCAAACTGTAATAACAATTAACTGCAGGACGCCGTTAATAAAAAGATAGGGTTTTACAACCCATTGTGTCACAGCATAGAACTCTATAAACATACGCGAAAGTCACGTAGGCAAATCATAAAAAATACCAACAGTCATTAATTTAACGGCAAAAGGAGTTTAAATTCAAAGAAATTTTTCAATCTCATTTGCCCACGCTTTCCATTATTGGTTAGCTTACTACTTCTTTTGGCATGCCTGACTGTATACTTTTTCACCATCGTGATTTAATTATTTTCATGAAAAATTAGATGCACCCAGGAAAGAGCAATTTATGAAAATTATTTCCGTATTAAATTTCGCGTGTGTGTAGGTACACAACTTAAAAATTAACTGAAACTGTCACAGACTGTGAATTTGAGTATCTTAGGCTATATATGGGACTTTAATAATCAGTTTATAACCCTACTTTTGACAGTTATACAAATAAATATAATATTTGTGATTCTGGCATTTAAAAATTGGTACAGGTCGTATACATTAAGTAATTTAACTACACATTTAGAAAATACACATTTTAAAAATTAACAAGAAAAACAAACATAACCTCAATTAAAATGATATTGAAGCTATTGTACGAAATCAGCTGTTTTGAAGTAGTCACTTCCAGTCTAGATATATACAAGAACAATATATGCTGTGAGGTATGCATTACGGATTCAAGCTTGACGCGAAAGCAAATGTTTATACTCGTGTTTTGCCAACCGCGACCGTACAAGTTTTCACTTCAAAAATACATTTTATTAATCACTAAAAAATTAGAGCGTTCCGTGACGGCAAACTGAATTTTTTTCCCGGTGCAAGACACACCCCCCACGCTTTCCGTTACTGGTTAAGCATATTTAGGTACTGTGTAAGGGAGTTGATATAAAAACTAAGGACGAAGGCCGCAAAGGAAAGTCCTTACATATTTAACAGGTTACCTACATCCCTTCACGACCAAACTTTATGTTACGGTAAGTTTTTGTTGTTTTTTTAAGGCGAAAAGCACATTGAGGCTATTATCGCCTCCCTAAGTGTAAGTGTAAGTGTAAAGTGTTAAAGTCGTAAGTGTAGTGTTGTACGTATAAGTGTGTGTTAGACTCGGGTACCGCGAGGAACGTCTAAATACTCTCAATAGGCGCAGCTAGTCTGTACGCCCTGCGGGGTGTTACAATACGTTGTAGTCGCAGAACAGTATCAACAGGGCAATTTTTTTATTATTTTATTTTGTTTAACGTCCGACTATTGTGCACACTTGGGCTAATGCAGACGATTGGATGATTTATAGCGTATGGAAATGGCAAGCCCTGGCCGGGAATCGAACCACCGAGGCGGCTGCTAAAGCTTTACAAACAAGTGCTGAAACTAATATGGACACACGGCATACAGTTATGGGGATGTACTAGAAATGCACACAGGCAAATTATTCAGAGTTTCCAAAACAAAATCTTAAGAATGACAGCTAATGCACTATGGTATGTTCGTAATCACAATCTGCATAGGGACTTAAGAGTGACCACTGTTGCCGAATTTTATTATTAAATTGTTTTTAATTATAATTATTAGCCTACATTTATAATTAATAAATAATAAGTTAAATAAATATAATAAATTAAATAAATATAATAATTTAAATAAACATAATAAATTAAATAAATATAATAATTTAAATGAATATAATAAATTAAATAAATATAATAAATTAAATAAATATAATAATTTAAATAAATATAATAAATTAAATGAATATAGTAATATAAATCTGATATTTAAAACTATAAATTTAAGTTATTAATAACGTTTATTTTATTATTAGTTATGAACAATATCAATAACCTTCTTAGTTCCCACTTGTAGTATCAAAGAACCAAACTGAGATAAAGTATTAATTATGTTTTTATGTATTTTAATAATAATTGATTAATTTGAGATTCAATTCAAATTTGAGTCTACCTAAAAGTTGTTACAGTAAAGTCGTTTTTATATTAATTAATCAAATACAGAGCTGCCTCGGTGGCCTAGTTGATAGCGTACTGGGCTTTCACCCCGAGGACCCGGGTTCGATTCCCGGCCAGGGCTTGGCATTTTCATACGCTATTAAATCATACCATCGTCTGCATTAGCCCAAGTGTGCACAATAGTCGGACGTTAAACACACACACACACACACAAAGCCTCAATGTGCTTTTCGCCTTAAAATAAAAAAAGAATTCAGTGGTACTGCGGTACGTAAGTTGCTAGTGTGAATTTAATTATTTTTATTAACTCAGTTGATTCAGTAAGAATACTGAATAAGTGCAGTGTTGTTATCGTCGTAAATTGTAACGATTTATCTTCGAAGCTGACATACATCAATACTTGTCTTCGGAATCTGGAACTGCTGACATCTGAACTGATATTCTACAACATTCATTCTAACTCGTGTCATTAAAAACTCTCCATAATCATCTTGGTAATTAATACTGATGCAGCCTTAACACCTTTTCTGTTAATAAGTTAAAGTGATTGGACAATACCAATGACCTTAGTTCACACTTGCAGTATCAAAGAAGCAACCCGAGGTAAAGTATTCATTTATTTTTGTGTATTGTAATATTAATTAATTAATTTGAGAACCAAATTTTAAGAAGATATTGAATACTTTATAAACAAAACCTTAAAATATTTCAATAATTTTCAAATAAATATTTACAATTTGTGCAGTAACAACTTTAATCACTGGTTCAAGCAGTGAACAACTTTATATTATAGAAATCGGCGCCGAGAGTGGTAGCCGAGTTTATTATAAAAAATTGACGCCCAACTTGGTGGCTATACATTATAGAAATTGATGTCCAACTTGGTGTCTATACATTATAGAAATTGATGTCCAACTTGGTGGCTATACATTATAGAAATTGATGTCCAACTTGGTGTCTATACATTATAAATATTGATGTCCAACTTGGTGGCTATATAGGGTTCACGATAATATATTTTATTTTTTTATTTATTTTATTTTATTTTAAGGCGAAAAACACATTGAGGCTTTTATCGCCTCCCTAAATGTAAGTGTGAGAGTAAAGTGGTAAAATCGTAAGTGTAGGGTTGTAAGTGTACGTATGCGTTAGACTCAGGTCTATTATAAAAATTAACGTCAAACTTGGTGGCTATACATTATAAAAATTAACGCACATCTTGGTGGCTATACATTATAAAAATTGATGCACAACTTGGTGGCTATATATTGTATAAATTAACGCCAAACTTGGTGGCTATATATTATAAAAATTGTCGCCAAACGTAGTGGCTATATTATAAAAATTGTCACCCAACTTGGTGGCTATGCATTATAAAAATTGATGCCCAACTTGTTGGCTATACATTATAAATATTGGTGCCGAACTTTGTGGCTATATATTATAAAAATTAACGCCTAATTTGGTGGTTATATATTATAAATATTGTCGTCCAACTTGGTGGCTATATATTATAAAAATTAACGCCCATCGGAGGTATTTATTATAATGTAGAACAATGAACGTATGAATTTGGATAAATGAATTTTTACTTAGAATAGTGAATGTGAATCTTGAATAGATGAATGGAAGGTATTGTGTGTCTAAAAGCCACAGCTGCATCCGCCGGTAAGCAAGCTCTTACAGAACTACACCCATTGGGCACTTTTGGTAGTACGTAATTTTACGTAGCATAAATTTAAATCTTTCGTAATTTTTGCACTGTTAATCTTCTTTTACGATTTAAGATTTTGAAAAATTTTACTACATCCTAATTTTTGAAACGAGAATACCTTTAATTTCTTCTTATTGTAAAAATAATACACATAAAATATAATAAATTCCTAGATTGCTAATTTAAAATTTACCTTATATTTTAATTTAAAAGTGGATTTAATAATTTTTTAAGCTTTAGAATTGAAAATCACCGTCTTAAAGGGAAATACCATTGGATATAAACTTACTGCAAGTACAGCCACCATTATAAAAATACGTGCTCGGTTTTAGCGCCTAAAGTCCAAGTAGTTGAACCATCTGCCTTTAAGAACGCTGCAAGCTACAAAGATAAGGGGTGGGGACGTTTGAGAAACTAGACAGTACTATTATTAACTGTAGTTGAACACTTTGCCGCAAGATACCACAAGCAGCAACCACACACACGCTCTCATAAGGGTTATTATTCTAGTAAGTTTAGATTCAATGGTACTACCCCATCGGTTTAGAGCTATGTTAAAAAAAATTAGTCATTTTAAAAAAAATAAATATAAATTACAATGGCTGTGACAGTGCAGTGATAATGAGCCAGCGTACACTGGCTATCTTATCTTTATAAAACGTATTCCATTGCTTGTTTCAAAACATATTCGGTACTTTGCTAACACTATTCTCGTTTCATCAATAAATTGAACTGGGGTTTGGGGTTAATATATATATATATATATATATATATATATATATATATATATATATATATATATATATATATATATATATATATATATATACACACACAACTTGTTCCGAGCTTCTTGACGTATTGCTTCCGAGCTTACTTGTTCCGTTTCAGGCTGGAAACAGACTCGGCTTGTCACCTCTGCCTTCCAGCAATGGAGGGAGATGTGGAGAATGTGTTTTTCTGATGTCGGAGATTCGACGAAGACAGGATGAACCTGCAAACATATCTGCGAAGCAGCATTACACCGGAAAGTCTGGTTGCAACAATGGCTTCAGAGGCCAACTGGAGGGGTTTAGCGAGATTCGCTGCAGTGGTCATGAAGAGGATGAGGGCTGAGGACCGAGAAAGGAGAGCCGACGCTGTAGACGGACAACCAGTCCACCTCCCCACGAAGTAATGCCTGGCGGCTGTTCCGTGAAGGGAATTTACTTCTGAGGAATGCTTTTGGTTTTTTTTAGTGGGTAGCAATATATCTTGAGTTTGAACTTAACTTGAGTTCAACACTCTGGGGAGTGACGGTACCTTACCCCAGGTTGTATATAAAAGATTTTTTCCACCTTTTTTGGCATCGCAAAAACACACACACACTCTCTCTCCCTCTCTCTCTCTCTCTCTCTCACACACACACACACACACACATAGCAGTGTAAAATATAAGATTAATAAGTTATTAATAAAACAAATATAAGTACATGTTATACTTACTTATACGAGGTGTGTTCAGAAAGTAACGAGAATTTTTAAATTTCGCGGGCTTGGAGAGTCCGATTGTCAAACATTTTTTTTATGTTCGTATACATGCCCTTGAAGTATGATAAAACTTTCAGCTGTTTTCATTGTTGACTTTGTCTGTGACAGCCACTAAAGTTAGACGTGTTTTTATGAGCTCGGCGATTTTCGTTTGTTAAAAGAAATGGATCAAAGAATTTGTATCAAATTTTGCGTAAAAAGTGGAATAAAGTGTAACAAAGTGTGTGAAATGTTAACAAAGGCCTATGGTGAGTCTGCTATGAATAAAGCAAGAGTTTACGAGTGGTATAAGCGTTTCCAAGAAGGCCGTGAAGACGTTGAAGATGACGAACGCCCTGGACGCCCCAGTGGATCAACAACCGATGAAAACGTGGAAATAGTGAAGAAATGGTTATGAACAATCGCCGAATCACAATTAGAGAGGTCGCTGATGATGTTGGCATATCGATTGGATCAAAAACAGCGTTTTTCGTTCCAAAATTGTTGAATTTTGAACAAAAACAGCGGCGAATGGAAGTTGCTCAGGAGTCACTAAATGAAGTCAATGATGATGCAGAATTACTGAAACGTATTATAACAGGTGACGAACATGGGTTTACGGATATGACGTCAAAACTAAGGCTCAATCATCCCAGTGGAGGCATTCTGGCTCGTCAAGACCGAAAAAGGCTCGACAAGTGCGGTCGAACGTGAAGGTTATGCTCACCGTGTTCTTCGATATTAATCGCATAGTGCATCATGAATTCCTGCCACCAGGTGAAACGGTCAATAAGAAGTACTACCTACAAGTTCAACGCCGTTTGCGTGAAGCAATCCGAAAAAAACGCCCGGATCTGTGGAAAAACAATTCATGGCTTTTGCACCACGAAAATGCACACTTCATTGCTTGTTCGTTAATTTTTGGCGAAAAACAGTACTGTAACGATGTCCCAGCCTCCATATTCGCCAGACATAGCTCCGTGTGACTTTTTCCTATTTGCAAAAATAAAGAGAACCTTAAAGGGCCGTCGTTTTACAGCCGTAGATGACATTAAAAGCGCATCGCTGAAAGAACTAAAGGCTATCTCAAAGATCGAGTTTGAAAAGTGTTTCGAGGATTGGAAGAATCGCTGGCACAAGTGCATAATCTCCAATGGGGACTATTTTGAAGGCGAAAAAATCAATGTAGAAGAATAAATAAATATTTTGTTAAAAAAATTAAAATTCTCGTTACTTTCTGAACACACCTCGTACATAACATGTAATAAGTTAACTATGATCCTAAACTGGATGTTCTTTATAGGGGGAAAACCACTTTTTAGAATGTTATTAGCTTCTATGTTATTATTGCAGTACAGTATAGACCTACTCGTGCACGTCCAATAATCCGTCGGTGTTGTTTGTGTTCTTCTACAAAAATAAAGAAAAATTGGAATCTTACTGACGTACGAGTGCGTTTACAAGACACAGGCATACACTAATTTGGGGAGATAATGCGAGAGAAAGCAAAGATTTTTTGAATAAAAACTTCGGCAGTGCGGATCTGGCCGACAGAAGTGACTTCTTTTGGCATGCCTGACTGTACATTTTTGGCATGCCTGACTGTATACTTTTGGCATGCCTGACTGTATACTTTTGGCATGCCTGACTGTATACTTTTGGCATGCCTGACTGTATACTTTTGGCATGCCTGACTTTATACTTTTGGCATGCCTGACTGTATACTTGTGGCATGCCTGACTGTATTCTTTTTCACTGTTACGATTTAATTATTTTTATAAGAATTTAGATGCATACAGGAAAGGGAAACTCTTGAAAATTATTTTCGTATTAAATTTCGCGTGTGTGTAGGTACACAACTTAAAAATTAACTGAAACTGTCACAGGCTATGAATTTGAGTATCTTAGGCTATATAAAGGACTTTAATAATCAATTTATAACCCTACTTTTGACAGTTATACTGTCTAAGTATAATAATAAATATAATATTTGTGATTCTGGCATTTAAAAATTGATACAGGTCATATACATTAAGTAATATAACTACACACATTTAGAAAATACACATTTTAAAAATTAACAAGAAAAACAAACATAACCTTAATTAAAATGATATTGAAGCTATTGTACGAAATCAGCTGTTTAGAAGTAGTCACTTCCAGTATAGATATATACAAGAACAATATATGCCGTGAGGTGTGTATTACGGATTCAAGCTTGACGCGAAAGCAAATGTTTATACCCATGTTTTGCCAACCGCGACCGTACAAGTTTTCACTTCAAAAATACGTTTTATTAATCACTAAAAAATTAGAGCGTTCCGTGACGGCAAACTGAATTTTTTCATGGTGCAAAACATACTCCCATATCCCGCGATAAGCAGCCACTTCAAAAATTTCAGTCACTTTAAAGCCAGTAACGGGTGGCTAAATAAATTTAAGAAGTGGTATGGAATCAGCTTTTCTATCTATTTCTGGTGAAAAAACTATTGTGCGATATTAATGTTGTCAGAGCCGTATGTAAATATGGCTATGGGCGAAGCCAGCGGCCCAACCTCGGAAAGGAACTTCAAAAAGGAATATACAGAAACTACTATGATTGCGTCTTGAAGAATTAGATTTTTTGTTGTTATTTAAACTCGAAAAGCACATTGAGGCTATTATCGCCTCCCTAAATGTAAGTGTGAGTGTAAAGTGTTAAAGTCGTAAGTGTAGTGTTGCAAGTGTAAGTGTGTGTTAGACTCGGGTACCGCGAGGGACGTCTAAATCCTCTCAATAGGTGCAGCTAGTCTGTACGCCCTGCGGGATTGAAGAATTAGAACATTGCATAAACACAGCCTACTTATATATATATATATATATATTGAACAGTAACTTATTTTTTAATAAGTGGGCCAATAATTTACTTTAAAAAATAAAATCAAGAGCGTCTTTTTTTAATACGCCCGAGGCCTCAGTACCGGTAAATACGACCCTGATTTTTGTTACTCCATACATAGAGAAGTTTAAGGAAACCGTAAATAATTGTATATGTGTGTGCGTGCGTGCATGCGTGTGTGTGTGTGTGTGTCTTGAGTAGATGAATGAGAGTAGTATGAGCTAGAGGTACGGTGGGATCGCTAAACCCATCAGCTGCTCACTCTAGCTGCCCCCGCCGGACGATTAGAAACAAATATATACTTTTAAGCTTAAGAAAGACAAAGTTCAATGACGTTCCACTAAACTTCTCCCTACCCAAACTCCAAAGTCTAGTGGACAAATTTAATGGTGCAGGTGATGATTAAAGTAACATAGGCCCTTATATTGCAAGAGCTACACAGCACTATAATTCTTTATATCGAACTACAGAGCATAATTCTTAGTATCTTTGACAAAAACTTAAGCGTAGTTCAGAAAATCTGTAACTAAATTTTTTGATTGATTTAATATTTTTCAGTTTTAGAAAATATTGTTTTTATAATTATAATTCAACTGATATTTTTTTAGTAATGACATAAATATTGATAAAATACAGTGGTACTTTCATCTCCAGCTTTTCTGCAGATCTCCAAAAAACTGACAGACCTTTTCTCAACAACGCTTTCAGAAACACCAGCAATTTATGTTGTTCCAGCTGGAAACATTGTCTATGTGTAATGAATATTGTTAAAATTTGATTGTATTTAATGGGAGCTCGTATATAGACAATGCAGTTACTGAACATAAACGTACTAGAAGTACAGCTACCATTATAAAAAGTGTCCTTGAAATTAGCGGCTAAAGTCCAAGTAATTTGATTATCTGCCGCTACGAACTCTGTAAGCTGCAAGGACAGGAGTGGAGACATTTGAGAAAATAGTTCTATAAACTATTTAACTGTAGTTGAAATTTCTGTCGCAAGATGCCACCAGCAGTGGGCGCTCACAATGCTTTCTTAAGAGATATCATTGTAGTACGTTTATATTAAATGCTGCAGCAACGCCAATTTCCACTTGATATTATCAGTAACATTTAATATAATGAGTCCTTTATTGTTTAATTCTTTCTTTCTAATTATATTACACTTGTATATTACATACAAGAGCTTAATATTAGTAGCAAATCTCTCACCTTATGAAAAAGATACGAAAATCTTTGTATGGAACTGTGCGGTTCACAGTTCCAGTGGCGAGGTGTTTGACTGTTGTGCGCATGCACACAAGGCTGTAAGTGGGGGGGGGGAGAGAGAGGAGATAGGGTGGAAAGTAGTTTTTTTACTCCACATATTGTGCTTAAATCTGTGTACTATATTCTTGAATGATAGAAGTGTAGAATTATATTATTATCCTGCTTCCAGATAATCTATTTCTCATTATTTTAAAGAATAAAAACTTTTCTAAGAAGCACTATGAACTCGGAAAGACTAAATGCACTTGCAGTGTTTTGAATGGAGAAAAATTTCCTCAGTTGTTCAGAGATTAAGGAGAAAATTATTGATCTTTTTGCACCAATTAGAACAAGAATGGATTTCATTTTCAATGAACAGATAAAGCTTATATTTTTTTATTATTTATCCAAAATTAATTTTTATTATTTCCAAAATTCCTTCAAAAAATTATATAATACAAAATATGAAGGACCTACAGTAGGCATAAATGCAGGTATATAGATTGGTCCTTAAAATTAATTCCTTACTAATATGTAAATACTTTTAAAATTTGTATCTCTCAGTACTACTATTATGAAATTTAAATTTAACTGATATTTCACACAAAAACATTTTTATATTATGAAATTAATTAACAAAAATCACTTATAAAAGATTTGTACTTAGATCACATTAGTTTTTTAAAATTACACTTTTATCTTTTTTTTAGAGTTTTAGATCCACATTCTAAAGTGTTTAAGGCATTTAGAAGAACATTATAAAAAATTGGAAGTTTGAACTGTAACAATTTAGGTTAAAGTAGGCAAACAACATATGACTGTTCTTTTTAGATTTTATCAAGTTTCCGAAAAAAAATTTATAGATCAGTTTTACACAATTTTAAAACAAAGTTAAAAGTTTTCCGGGGCATGCTTAAATTTTAGCTATGAGCGGCCAGTAAGGAAGGAAAAGTCTTAGCGGAGCTTAGAAAATAAATTCATAAATTTGCAGGTTAGCTTATGTGTAGTTCTTTCTGTTTGTGGTAGGGATTTTTAGTAAGTTTAGGTTACCTTTATGTGGAATGAATACGGCAGTTATTGTTAACAGCGTAGTTAAGATATTCTGAAATATTTAACTAAAAATATTACATATTATTAAAAATGGGAACTCATCATCACCCTTGCCCAGAATGAATATTGTAAACTTTTCCTCACTGAGCAAACCGTTTCCTGCTAAACTGTTACGAAGACAATAATGAAAAAAGCAGATCTCCTTTATTACCTCAGTATACACTTTGAAACAGTACTTCCGACAAAAGCTGCAATATTAAAAAAGGTTTGTAGTATAAAAATTTAATATGAATAAATTAAAAGCTGATTGCAGTGTTTGAATATTCATAAATTTCACTTAGTAGCAAAAATGTTTTTTTCCATTAACAATTCCTAATTAAACGAGATTATTATATTCAAAGATATAAAACGAACATACAGCTCAAGTTCATGATTTACAAATTTCATTTCACATCTCTGAACTACAGGCCTATAACCATTTTCAAAAGGTGTTTACATGTTTATCTTGACTTATGAAATGAAGGAAATTCTTTTAAGTGAAACGTTTTTTGCCAATGTAAATAAAATGTGTGTAGCCAATGAAGAAGTACTAGTCTATATATAGACCAAACTAAAATAGGTTTCAGACTATTTGCCAAGGCATGCCAGAGTTCAATTCTAAGCTAAGTAATTTGTGATAGGGATAAAACAAGAAACTGTGCACAAAGTTTAGGCCTACCTCACAGGTACTGAGGAAAACGTCCATTGTTATAAGATAGGTTATATTATAAAATAGAATTTTTCAAGTAAAAATATCAAACTGAATGACATTTGAAAATAGGATGGGATATTTAGGGCAAATAGGATAGGATATTTGAAACAAGAAACTGTGCACAACCTAACAGGTACTGTTAGGTGCTTCACTACCTAACAGGTACTGAGGAAAATGTCCATTGTTATTAGATAGGTTATACAGTAAAATAAAATTTCACAAGTAAAAATATCAAACCGAATGACATTTGAAAATAGGATAGGATATTTAGGGCAAATAGGATAGGATAGGGCATTTGAAACAAGAAACTGTGCACAAAGTTTAGGCCTATCTCACGGGTACTGAGGAAAATGTCCATTGTTATTAGATATGTTATACAGTAAAATAAAAGTTTACAAGTAAAAATATCAAACTGAATGACATTTGAAAATAGGATAGGATATTTAGGGCAAATAAGATAGGATATTTGAAACAAGAAACTGTACACAAAGTTTAGGCCTACCTCACAGGTACTGAGGAAAATGTCCATTGTTATTAGATAGGTTATACAGTAAATTAAAATTTCACAAGTAAAAATATCAAATAGAATGCCATTTGAATATATGATAGGATTGGGCATTTGAAACAAGAAACTGTGCACAAAGCTTAGGCCTACCTCATGGGTACTGAGGAAAATGTCCATTGTTATAAGATAGGTTATAAAAAAAAAAAAAAAAAAAAAAAAAAAAAAAAAAAAAAAAAAAAAAAAAAAAATTACAAGTAAAAATATAAAACTGAATAACATTTGAAAATAGGAAGGATATCAGCACTTTTCAGAAATATGATGAGAATTTTAAGTGAATTACACAATCCTTTTTCAAATTTTGTTTCATTCTGATAGTAACCTTAGTCTGCCTTATAGAGGAACTTTATTTATTTCTAAACAATATGTAAAATAATAAGAACTGGTGAAAAACTTTTGTGCGCAGCTGCTTATCAACCTAGGAGAATGCACAATGTTCTTGAGACCATAAGTGTATTTTTGAAACTGTGTACACTAAAATAACAAATCATGAACAAATTCTTGGTGTTGCTTTTAAAAAATAACTATGAATTTTTATGAAACTGAAGTGTTGCTAGGATATATTTTAATGCAAAAGTTTATTATAAACAACATATTTATCATAAAAGGTTGCACATTAAAGCCATGATTCCACTTGTACCAAACAACTGTATTATATACACATTCCTTATCAATTTATTTAAAATAACTAGTAACACTCTGTTTATAAAACAACATATCAATATTGTGATCTGTCGAATTGACATCAAAAGATGAAAATTATAAATTTCTTAGTTATATATTTATTCAGTAAAGAAAACAGGCTACTGTTACGAAAAAAACACAACACAAAAAAGTAGTTCTAATGGTAAAAAATCATGCATTTTGGTACAAAGGACTGGATGATACTGTTCTGGAATAAAAAAAAAAACATGACTTTAATTTGTATATTATCATGGCATGGAATTTAGGTTAGGTGTGCTGATTGAAAAAGATACTGTTGCTTGTGGTATCATAAGAAGCAGCTGGAAATGATTTCTAGTTGGTACAGATTAGATAAAGAAAACATGATAGCACTCCAGGATGTCTTACTCTTCCAAAAAATTAAACACAGTATTTCTTTGCTTAATTGGCACTGATTAGATAAAGAAAAATACAATTATATTTTCAATCATGGCACAAAAAATAACAATCTATTTTTTAAAAATTTAAGTACATCTTTTAAAAGTGGAATGAGAAACCAAACTTTACAATTCAAAAAAAAAACAAGACTTTTGTAAATTGGATACTTAAAATTGAAATTAGATGGTTAAAATAAACAAACAGATTTTGATTGTAATGTCTTTATTTGCTGAAAAGTCAGTAGTACAAAACAATACAATAATCAATAAAAAAATAACATAAGATCTATTTTATTATAAGACTGAATTAAAAATAATATTTGGCAGTATAAAATAAATTGTATACTAGCGTAACACAAACTAGCTGTGAAACATCATAAACAAACTGACTGCTGATAATAATACTGAGTGATGTATTTATTATAAAAATGCAGAAAGCAGACAATGAACACATCATAGTAATGAAAAGTATCTGATAACAGAACTATCTGTAGATAACAGAAGCATCTGTAGAGAACTCACTGAACAAGTTCAACTGATACAGACTAAGAGAAAATTTTCAATAAAATGTTATGACTTTCATACGATTTGAAATGACCACTGTTTTAGATTTTGGAAAACTTGTTATAAATATTTATTTTTATGCCAAGTTTGAATGAAATCAGATCAAAATTACATATGCTAGAGTGCTACACATATATACACACACGCACACGCACACACACACACACACACACACAAGCGATAACTTAAACCCTATCAACTGAAATAGTCATTAATATAACTGAATAAGTGACAAATATAAACGTATCGTATGGACAAGGATGAGAATCGAGTCATGACACTGTCAATGAAAACTTCAATTTCTTAGAGATAGGTTTTTGACTTAATGTAGGCTATTTGATATAAAGTAATATAAAATAGGCTCTATTTAGTTTACTATTTTTTGGGGTGTATTTTTTTTAATCGTTTCCTTTTGTAAAGTTTTAATATTTTTAGGTTGCCTTACACTTGAATGTTCAAAAGCTAAACCTGCTGACTTAATACTTATGATGCTATGGCGGGATTTAGCTGCTAGAAAGTGTAGTGATAAGAATCAACAAAACAAGATAGCAGATTGTTTATAGTAATAGTAGGTCTTACTGACTGAATGAAGCTAAGTCTTTGTTTCAACTCGACTGAAATTTGGTTTTGTTTCAAAACTTGACTGAAATTTTGACCAAACGGATTGATTGATTCATTGGACTTTGGTTTTTGTTTATTTTAAGGTGAAAATCACACTGAGGCTATTATCACCTCCCTCTAAATGTAAGTGAGTTTAAAGTGTCGTACGTGTAGTGTTGCAAGTGTGTGTGTGTGTGTTAGACTCAGGTACCGCAAGGGACGTCTAAATCCTCTCAACAGGTGCAGGTAGTCTGCACCCCGTGCGGGGTTGGAATTTGGTACACAGTTAAGTTGTATAAAACACGAATGAAGGATGCATAAGATTTTTCCCATTCACTTCTGTTTCAAGATGGCGGCCTCTGATTTACAATGGGTGTACTCACTTTTGGTCGAACTCATTAACTGATTATTTTGAAAATTGGTACAAAGGTACCTTGTAAATCATGTACGATATATATGCAAATTCCCCCCCACCCCATTTACTTCTGTTTCAAGTTGTAGCGGTCACGGATTTGCAATGACTAGCGTATGCAGTTCAGGCCAAATATATAGACTGACTGTCATTGAGTGCTCTGTATATTAAAAGTATACTGTGAGGTCTACGGTTCTTCAAAGTATTAGTTGAACAAAGTTTAAATATGTACTGTAAGTAGCATACAAATATACTGTAATGTAGGGTCTAATTATCGTAGTTTGTTTTTCTACCAAAATATTCTGGTAAAATTGAATATTTCCTTAATTTATTTTACCTAATGCTGAAAATTGGCATATGAAATTTTATCAGAAACCACTCCCTTTGTTTCGGTTAAAAGAGGTTTTACTCTATATACAGTGTGTACCAGAGAATTTGAACAATAGGAAAATAACACAGTGTTTCATTACTTTAATAATTCTATTTACCTACTAGTGAAATTAGTGTTGTTTTATCAAACATGAATTATTAGATGAATTATTATTAGTCTATCAATAAATATTGAATTCAGTAAATTTTAATCTGTAATTAAAAAATATTAAAATAAAGGAACTGACTAATTTCTATTGTTTGAATTTAAAGAAATAGTACTACACCTACAAGTGTATTAATAGTGTAATAAGCAGGATTCACGATCCATAGGCCACAGTTCAAATTCCCCCCTCTAAAAAAAAAAAAACAAATGAAAAACTTATTAAAAAAAATGTTAAAAATATATATAATTTTATGATTTGTTAATTTAAACTATATAAGTCTCTAATTCAATCATAATCTATGATATATTTTTTACTTATTTTAAAATTACAATAAATTAAAAAAGGCCAAATGTGAATACAAATACTAAACAGCGTGAACAAATAGTTATTCCAAATAACACAGTTTAGGCTTGCCATGTTAAGTCTATTAGTTACTTTACACTAATAATTTGTTTAAAAATATTCGTACATGGGCCTAAAGTAAAATTTAAAGCAATTATAAAAAAAAGAAAGAGATTATGGGGGATTCGAACCGTGGTCTTTAGATCGTAAGTTCCGCTACCTATTATGCTACTAATACTCTAGCAGTAGAGTCCTATTTCTTTAAATTTGTATTTAGTTACGGGTTACAATGTATCAAAACCAATATCTGTTGATGGATTAACTCATTACCTAGTGATTCATGTTTAAAATAACACTAATTTCCCTCGTGGGTAGATCGAATTTATTGAAATAATAAAACATCGTGTTATTTCTCTATAGTTCAAATTCTCTGACACACACGCTGTATATACATAAAGGTTATTGGTCTGAGTTTTACTGTGCTCCAATAGCACATTTTAAAGTAAAAATTTGATAAAATCTTCAAAAAGTTGATTCGTTATAACAAATCAGTATAATTAAAACATCAGATTAATATCTGAAACTGATTAAGAATTATGTTAATCCAGTTTTTCTTGAACATTATTTTTATAACTTAAAAATATTTATCTTGTTAATACACAGTATTTATGATCTATCACTAAAATATTTCTAATTTTAATATCGGCTGTATGAAAATGATGTATTTTTATTGGCATCTTTAGAGCAGTATTATCATGATAAAATGGTATTAAATAATAAATAAATGATGGATTCCTATCTGATACAACAAATGTGGTGTGAAAGTAGAATTTTCATAAAAATTGTTCAACGTAGTTGTAATGGTGGATCTGAAACGCAAGGGAATGGCAAAGCAGGTTTGGAGGTCTTGGAGCAATCTCAATAACAAGGGTGGTACTCCACCTCAAACAATTTTGTAACAAAAGAATCAGAAACATAAATTCTATGCCTTTTTACATATAAAATATAAAACAAATTTTATAACTATTTTGCCGCGCAGTTGAACGGTTTGAAAATACTAATTAATTGAACCGGTTTAACGGTTCATATTCATTGGAATAATGTTAAACATTAACCACCAGGCATCATACAGTATTGCAAAGACAGTCATCTGTGTGAGTATTTGGTAGAAAGCTCACTTTCCAAAGGTTAACTTGACAATAAAGCAAAACATGAGGCACGGATATAGACATAAATTATTCTGATAGCTACATTGCTAAAATGAACTTAAAAAGTAAGACAATGGGGACACACAGACATTGATTCAAATTTACTTCAGCCAAAACATTTTATGTAACAAAAATGCTACCAATGATTACATTTTTCTATTAAAAACAAAATATTTTATAATTTTTAGAGCCTATATGAAAAACCAAGGACGCTTAAATTCAAGTGCATTCCAATCTGTTATTAATGCACCTTTTGCTTGTAAACACTGTGACTGATCATTATAAAATTGAATGAAAATGGTCTTTGTAGCAGCTTGAACCCAGAAAAATTTAGGTGACAAAAATATTCAGGTTATTTTAGCAGTTATTTTGTTAAAAATTGCAAATTTGTTTGTCTTTTATAGTCCAAAATCTCTTCTTTAAAATAATATATAATTTGTATGGCTTTTTACTAAATGAATGTGTAAAATTTTTTTACCAAAATGAATATAATTTTCTGCATGTTAACGCGGACACAGCACAGTAATTTTTGATACTCATTCATTGAAACTTCTACATGTTATATAGTATAATTATTCTAATCATAGTATTACTAGTGATGAATGAAACTAGATTGCTTTAATATTTCAGTTTTATGTATTGGCTAACCTGTAATCAACTAAAAGAGGCTGTCATTTTATTGCATATTTTTTTCTTTTTCATGATTTTCCGAAAGTTGTGTTTTCCATCAATCGGGTACATTTTTCTCAGGAACTAAAAAAAGATAATAATATTAGTTTTTTTCCAGTTTACCTTGCTATACTCGAACATTAGAAGCTCAAATATTTAAATTATATTACGAAAACTATATTTGTTAATAACAAAAATACATTGTAAGCATTTAACACCTGGCACTAAAATTTTTACATAAGTAACATTCTTTAAATTACAAAATATGCAGAGAACCATGATTTGAAAAAAAATATAATTATTTTTATCACTTTTAAGAAAACTGTACCTATGTTAACATGTAATCTAGTGTGGGATATCACAAAACTCAAAAAAATTCAAATTTTCATGTTCCCATTCTAATTTTTACATGGTATATGAGACAAAATTAGAACAATTTATAAACCTGGTTTGTTAAAAAAAAAAAAGAACGGGAGGAGGATTTTTCAATATTTTACATGTTTTCGTATTTATGGACTTCAGAAAACCGTGTTTTGAAAAAATTCACCAATAAATTTAGTAGGTTTTCTATATTACTTGAACTTTTGTAGTGTGGGTAAAAGTATACGTTTTGATTGAATTATACAATATAGTTGTACAATGGTAGCGTAGATGATGTAGACGTTAGCTGATCCATTCTTGTTAAATTTATATTTGATACATACATCATTCTAAGCATTAAAATACATGTACGTATGGGTGTTACATTTAAGATGTAATTACTAAGTTTACATTTCAACCGTCAATACTTATTTACATAGACCTCAGAATATAAAGGCAATTGAAGTTTTTATTTTATACTCCATATTAAACACAGCAACGCCTGCGTGGACCATTGATCCCATTCCGATGGCCTATGAAGGCTGGGACACAGTAGGATAGGCTATATAGCTTTCAATGGTCTGGAAAAGTGCCTTCAAACTCAGAATGCAAGGGAAAAAAATATAATTATATGAAATAGCCCGTAAAAATTAAATTTTATCTATCAGTCAGGCTAACTTTTATTTATTTATTTAAATTTCATTTATTTAAATTTTATTTAAGTCAGGCTAAATACCCTCCTCCGGCTAAAGCCCTCTCTATAGATTTGCCACTGTGTAGTTGTATTTAAATAGTCTCATCATTAGCATGGTATGTTTACAATACCCACTATTCATTTTTAGATCTTTTGGAAGATTAAGGCTCAACATAAACCAAAAGGAAAATAATTAACAAGTTTTCTTTTCAGTGGTGAGAAAATTCAACGAAGAACTGTTCAAACTTTTCTTACACTTTCTGTAAATGATCTCTAACTATGTTCCAACACTTTACGGTACAGTTCTTTGGGTCAGGATAAAAAAAAAAGTTAAGAATAAAACTTGTCTCCAAAACGCTCGGTTTCCAAAAATCTGCTATATTTTTTTTTATCAAAAACCACTGCAATTTTTGAAAAATAAAAGATATTGAATTCAGATCTGGTATACACATTTTGTACATTTTATAAGCGTACTGGAAATAAAAACATTTTTAATAATATAAAAATGTTGGCTATTTAAAACTGAATATCTCGAACGTTATTAACTTTAAAAAAATGTTCACAGGACAAATTTAATTTTAACGAGAAACAAAAATGTCTTAGAATTTTATCAGTAGGATAAAAATCAAAGGATAACTGAGTTATTGACAAAAATGGGAAACGATTTCTTGATAGTTGTCTACAACACCTAATATTAGGTTAGGGTTTCCATTTTTTGGTAAATAACTTGACTATTCTTTCACTTACAGAAAAATCTGAAAACACAATTTTATTTCTATTTAGAAGAGAAACCTTTTTTCTTTTTTGTGAACTTTGTAAAGTTGTTGATTTTTACGATATTAAATATTTTAAACAATCCAAAGAACTATATATATATATATATATATATATATATATATATATATATATATATAAATTTAATATAAAGTTATATAAACACTAAATAGATGAAATTATTTATAGTTACAAAAATAAAATAAAATTAAGAAGCTAAGAAATATTTTAGTAATACTGATTATAAAAGTAATATATTTTGTTTGCAGTGATATGATATTATCTTAGTTTAATAATGTCTTACAATGCTAAAGTACAGTGCATTTTCATTGTCTGCATTCTTTTTTAAGTAGCTACAAAGAAAACAGATTTGTTAAAACAGTATTTTGATTTTCTATTATTGTATCAGTGCAATTCAGTATTGCTGCGCGTAAATGTGTAAAAACAGGCAAAGAAATTTATTCTTTTTTCAGCAGGACTCCTGAACACTGTGTTATGCGGTAATTTGTTAAAGTTACGCTCTTATAAGTAATAAACGGAACAACAGCATTATACAAACTTCTCACGTTCATTATTTTCCCCAAAACTGTGGTTTTTGAAGCTATTGGAAAAACAGAAAATTGTACTCCCACTCTCTCTCTCTTTCTCTCTCACACACACACAAATTAAAATAAAATGTTTTACTATAATTTTTTCACTCTGAGAAAAAATTTCCTCATGTCAACATCGAAAACCTAGGACCTAAATTTGTTCAGTTCTACTTTCTTACTTCTTGATGCACGCATCCAGTCTTACGTCTTGTAACAAGTAGCTGCCGATATAGTCCAGTGTTTCTTGTTCCTCAGTATATCCTCCAGCTCTACTGTTTGGGCTGATTGAGACCCAACCCCTGTTAGCTGTTGTGCATGCTAACAGATGTGATCTAGAGTTTCTTCTTGAATGAGGCACTTAAAGTTGAAATGGCAGAGGTATTTCTTTGTCATGATGTTTTCAATTCTTGCTGTCATGGCAAAAGTAGCTAAAGATCTTGCGATGCCTTGGCATTGCTACGAATCGGCAGTTGTTGGGATGAAGTATGTAGGGGTGTTGCATACCTCCATCTATCAACTTATATGGCTCGGATGGTTGCTGTCAATGCTTTTACCCTTACTGTTAATGCTGATCCCTTGTTCTCATTAGTCGAACTGGCATATAAAGTATAAACGTTAAAAAAACCTACATAATGCAAGGGAATTTCGATTTAACTGAATATTTATCTCCAGCTCTTTTACTGCCCATGAGTCCACAGTGACCAGGGATCCACAGGAACACAATGCGGTTTCCTTATTATTTAAAACTTTTTACATAGAAATGTTGTCCAGATCTCCATCTACTAAGCTATAACGCTCGGATGGTTGCCGCCAATGCTTTTACCCTCACTGTTACAGCTGATACCTCGTTTTCATCAGTCTTAACTGGCATAAAGTATCAACGTTAGAAAAAAACTACACACTGGTAGGGAATTTTGATTTAATTGAATTAGGCTCATATTTATCTCCAACTATTTTACTGCCTATGAATCCACAGTGACAAGGAATCCACTGGAACACAATGTGATTACTTTTTATTTAAAACTTTTAACAGGACACAGTTCATAATTTATAATGTGTAGTAATTTCTTTCCTTAATTTTCATATATTCTATAACAGACCTTGAATCTGTAAGAACAAAAATTTCTCAATTAGACAACTCAAGGAGGCATGATGTTAGTACTGCGTTGAATACCGTCAGCTCAGCACCCACGCCTAAAGTCTGGCCCACGCAAGTTCTTTTTACTGGTTTTCATGGTTTAACTTATAGATCAACATAATTACTAATAAACAGCTTATACTACCAACGCTGTCCTGAAGCCAATTCAACTGTCTGAAACTTAGAGCTACAATCATGTGGTAAAAGACAATTTCCTCATGTCAACATCGAAAACCAAGGACCTAAAGTCGTGCACTCTCCTTAGCAGTAGTTCAAAATAGAAGCTTGCTAGCCCAATTTCTTTTTGCATTATACGAAGGTTATTAAAGGAACAAAAATAGTTGGCTTTCTTCATCTGGACTTCAGATTTGGAGCATTAATCACCCCGAAGATACCACGTACAATTTTGGTGAAACACAAAAAAAAACGTTTCTTCTAAAAAACAGTTGTTAGAACAAGAACAAAAATAAAAAACAATTTTCAATGTAATGCATACACACACTCACCCACCCACGCACGCGTGCGCGTGCACACACACACACACACGCACACACACAAAGTTAAAATGTTACTCTGAAATTAATCAGAGATATATAATTATGATTATATATAATTATATAATAATAATGATATAATATAATTATAATTAATGTTTATCGATGTTTTATTTTGCTAACACTGTTGTAAGCCGAATATTATTTTTTAAATTATTTTATTTTAAAAATAATTTCTACATTACTAAAAACAACTATGCAATTTTAATACATATATGTACCTGTTTTATAATAAATTTTTAGCCTGTTTTATAAACACATTTCGTGCAATGGTGACTTAACAAAACTGTAATTTACATTTAAAACTAAAATACTCATTAAGAAATATGACTAAGAATATTGCATTTTTGATCTTTCATAATAAATATATAGTTACTTATATAGCTTTGACGTGCATTAAATAATAAAATACAGAAGTTCAATTATACTTTAAATATTGTATTTATACTAATAAATACAGTGATTATACCAGACACTTTAATCTATCTTTGACCCGCACTCAAGACTAGTAACACCCACATTGTTTCATGAGGATCAAATGACTGTAACAAACATAAATATGAATTAATTTAAAAATATTAAAGCGTATTGATTTAGCCTACAAGTATAAATAAAATGGAGCAACGATCATGGTGTTGCGTAGCAAGTCATTAATTTAGCCGAACATTTCATTAGTAAATTATGCGATACAAATTTTAACCATCTGATATTGGAGAAATGCTCTTGATGGTCATCTAACCTGACTGGAACAGTGCATTCAAAAAACCCCTCCACAATAAACTTAAAAATAAAATTACGCAAAAACATTTATCAAATGATGAAACCCATCATTACCCCTACGAGAGTATTTATTTATTGTATTAAAAAAATGATTAACAAATTTTATTTATCTTCACATTAATTGCTGAAAGTGCTTTCCCTGTTGTCGAATGCATAATTCAATTCATTTAACCATATTCTCGAAAACATGTAACATTTCCTCACTAGATTTTCGATGGTCCTTACAGTTGTTTTCGCAGCACCCAGAAGAAATAATAGTGTGGTGAGCAGTGAGGCAACCTTGGAGGTCAGAGTCCCAATGAAATTATTCGATCACCAAACATTTTTAAGTAGTGTCATTGAAACGCGAGCCGTATGCACAGTTATGCCATCTTGTTGAAAATAACTGATATTTCACTCATTTCAAGTTAGTCTATGGACGGATACACAATTTCAAGACAGCCGTATGCACAGTTATGCCATCTTGTTGAAAATAACTGATATTTCACTCATTTCAAGTTAGTCTATGGACGGATACACAATTTCAAGACATTATCACTTTGCATTTATTGTTTCATCAAAAAATATGGCACCCACAATCCAATATCTGGAAATAGCAATCTAAACTACAATTTTTGCTGAATGAACTGGTTCCTCATGAATATAGAGAATTTTATGTGCTCCACAGATAAGAATTTTTTGAGTTTATGTACATCGATAAACAAAACCAAGCTTCATCGGTGAAGCTTCATTAAGCATACCAATTCTGTTTTTTCAATGAAATTATTGAACCAACCACAGTGCTGGACTCTTTTCCTGTGATGTTGGTTTTAATTTTTGAACTGACAGTGTGTAGAAAAAATGAGCCATTCTTATACTTACATCTGTTTCCTGCATGAGTTTCCTCATTGACTTGGACAGACTTGCCAGCATCTTATCAGAAATATTAAGAATATCCTTACACAAAATAATAGGCCAACAAAACCTAGGGCATCTGCCACGAAACCCTTACTCGAAATTTATTTATCAAATCGCACACAGTAATCACGATGTATTATTCTTGTCTTTGTGAAAACTGTTGACATTTTTTCACAAACTAAATCCGTGTACTTAATGCCTGCTCTAAAAAACATGGCCCACAACAAAAATGTTTTTCAATGGGCATTTTCACTATAAAAAAAGAACTGCCTATTCAACCAAACACGTATAATAGACTGCAGCAGCTTCGTGGCATGTCCAAGGTATACAGAGCACTAGATTGTCGAGCGAGTTCACATACAGGAGGGGGGTCAATGTAGACAGGGATATAACAAATTGAGGCCGATACTCTTAATCTTGCTTTTGCAGAGGGACTTTTTGAACACACTGTATTTACTATAACACACACAGAACTTGTGTCAGCTGCTATGTGTATCTGGCATTGATAAGACTCAGCATACGGGAAATTCTATACTTCCAGTTCTTGGAATATAACAACGAGCTTTCAGATATATTATTCACAGTCTATTAATTTATAGTTCTTTTACTCTTGCAAAAAAATGGAATGTAAAAATACAGGAGAAAATTATATATCAATAAAAGGATTCTTTCTATAATTAGGAATTCTAGTGATGAGATTTCCATACTGGTAATAGGTAAAAGATTGTACACTGGTAATAAACTATAAATCTTCACTAGCGGTTACTTTGTTGTGACTGGACAATTGTGGCCGTCAAAATGAACTGAACTGTGCTCAAATGAACTGAAACTAGCAGTAATTCTTGAATTAACAGTTCCTTGGGAGATTAACATCTCCAGCCAACACTTGTACAAACACTCATACCACTTATGGCTTAGTTACCCTTGGGAAACAAAAAAGTATAAGGATAATTGCGGCTACATGGAAGTACTTTCAACCCTCCATTTTTTTTTTTTTTTTTTTGTTTAACGTCCGACTATTGTGCACACTTGGGCTAATGCAGACGATGGGATGATGTATAGCGTATGAAAATGCCAAGCCCTCGCCGGGAATCGAACCCGGGCCCTCGGGGTGAAAGCCTAGTACGCTATCCACTAGACCACCGAGGTGGCTTTCAACCCTCCAGTCCTGGACCGCCCCAAGAGGCCGAGCGGTTTCTGAGCGAGTCCTTCATCAGTGAAGATAATACTATGAATTGAAAAGATATTAATTCTTTATACTTATGTGTTAATTCTTCTTCTATAAGTAAAATTTTATTAAAAAAAACATTTATATTAATTAACCTATATAAAAACAAACTTGAGTTATTCACCATTATGACAAATGACTACTCAAGTAAAAAAAAAAAAAAAAAAAAATAATAAACTAATTAAATTAAATTTATAGTTTTAAAACTTTGAAAAAAAACCATGAATAATTAAAAATAGGCACCAAAATGAGAGTTATGCACAAAAGCAGGTCCTATAAGTCTCACTAGACCTAAATAAACAATATTGTAACATATGTATTTAATCTCAAAACTTGATTCAATGACTTCAGTTAGTTCAGCACTTCTCTGAGAGATTGCAGCACATTGGAAGTAAAATAAATCTACCTTGAATTTATATGAAAAAAGAAATAGTAGGACATAAAGCCATGATGAGTATGATAATTGAACTGTAGCAGCAAGCTGTTATACATGGCCTGTCTGACCTGGAGTGACCCAATTCCATTTTACATCACCAACCTTACCAGAAAAAATTAAGTAAGCCACTCAATAGGCAATAGAGGGTTAACTCAAGATTGATGAATTGTGAAGTGGAATGAAAGCTGGACTAAGTACCCAAAAACATAATTAAAAAAAAGATTAAAAAGTGTTTAAACTGAAAAACCAACCATGTTTTTATGACAATGACATTTATATAACTGTGTCACAAGTATATAACTATATATTAGGAGGGGGAATTTGCAGTTGTTTGAGAAAAAAATTGTAATTACAATAATAAGAAAAGAGGTATGTTCAAAAACATAGAAATGAAAAGTAGGCTAAGTTCCAACTCTAAAACTACATAACTGGTTAAGTGCAGAGTTAGCAAACACCTGGTTTTTTATTAAATTTGAAGGTGAGTTATAATAAAAACATTAGATTAGTATTTAAATGAAAATTGTATTTTATTTATTAAAAAATACAGAAATGAAATTGAAAAACACCACCAATAGCAAGCCATATCATCATAGCAATCATATATATATATATATATATATATATATATATATATATATATATATATATATATATATGATCATGTTCATGTATATATATTAATTTTTATTATTTCTAATCAATGAAACATTAGTTCTTTATAGAATTTCCTATGGCTGAAGAATTTCCAATCGTTTCATATAAAGATTTTTTAGTGTTGATTACCCTTGGATTTTCCCCCTTATTTTAATCCACTGGGCTTTAAAAATTTTAATTTAAGTAATTACTCGGGAGCACAATTTTCAATGTACATAACCTCAAATAATGTCAGACAACACTGAGACAATAATTGCCCGGGTTTCATTACACAGCTGGTTAGACTTGACCAATTTGTATTCTTGTGATATTGGACTTGGTACTTAGCACAAGCTTTGATACAATACTCAGTTTGATTGGTACTTAAACCAGTTTTCACTTTCCCTCCGCAATTAATCAACATTTTCTTAAAGTACAGTGCACCATATTAACTACATGGCTATACCAGCTAATGAATTTAATGTTGCCTAAATAATGCAAATTCTCAACTAGGGAATATTAATTGAATTCTTTATTTAAATGAATACTATGGTCCACACACAAGACCTAATATTTTAATATTAAAAAAAAACATGGTCAGGCCTAATTTCTGTAGGTCTATTGCAACAAAATATATTGTCCTAATTTGTACAAAAGTTTTGGATACATCACCTTCTCTATAATGGAGTTTCTTTCCTCCACTGGAAACTGTTGGTGGTAGTTGCATTATTGATCCTTCTGTTTGCTGCCATTTCAAGGCCATTCTTAATGGCAGGAACTATTCTCAACGCTGGGTTAGTGACGATGCCATTTCGCTTTGGCTTGCTAACACTACAATCAAATCAATTACAATTATTGAAACAAAATGTTATAGTCAATGAAAGCAAACTAAATGAGCAATTTGTTTATATCTAATAATCCACTGGTGTTTAGTTAGGCTGACTGACTCATCACTAATAAGATTAGACAACATAAGAAATTACAATAACAAATAAATGTAAAATATTGGCAATAAAACTTACACACACACACACACACACACACACACACACACACACACACACACACACACACACACACACACACACACACATACACACACACACACACACACACACACGTTAAAAAACTAAAGATATATCCAACAATTTTTAACATTAGTGTTTAGAAATACATAAAGTCAGCTGTAGGCCTATTTACATTCATCGTCTTTCTTGATCGTGAAGTTTTGTTGAAGCTACTGCCAATCTAATTAAATATAAGCATTATATAATATTTTTAAATGAAGGAACATTTAATCCACTAATAAGATTAGCCAACATAAATTAAAAAAAAAAAATTATCAAAATGAATTATATTTTTAAAGGTAAACAATACAACTGAATACAACAATAATATCTCAAATTGTTAGAAACAATATAAAAATTATTTAAAAAGCAAGTGATGTGCAAAACACAACATGATGTAGTACATAATATCGGGCAGAATTTGTCAGCCCTGAATCCAGTGGATAGCATATAACTACATAATATAAAACTGATATCGCCACCCTACTATGCAACATAATTTTTAGGACTTTTATGGTTATAATTAACCCAAAAAATTATAGGATTATTGGTTTATTATATCACTATAATAAGTTAAGATATTTAACTAAATAATGTCAAAGTAAAGGAAAAATTAGGACATGAATGAGTACTTACTGACTATATCTGTAATAAAATTTGACAGAATCATTTAAACCTATTTTAAAGTTTTTTTTAACCAAAAGATTGCTTACAAAAAACATTTTTGAAAAAATTAAAAATAGTGTTAATATATGGGCAAACTAGACCTACTAGTCAAATTCTATTAAAATCAGTCAAATCAGATAAATAAAGATTTAAAAAATATTTGTTTTTCATTCTATTAAACATTAGTCTATTAGTTTCTTTGGATAACCTACAATCTGAGAAAACAATTATTTATGACAGAACAAATTTATTGTTTATAGTACTTATTTATAGCATAGGCAATGGTGTGACCAAGAGCTATAAAACAGCTACAGTCATTGTTAAGGAAACTTTATCTGTTGAGAACTAGCCAATAAATAAATTATTATTAGTCTTCGCCACTGAAATTTATATTAAATACAAAACATCTTACATAGGCGCTGCTGGAGAGGGTTTGCAGTTTCCAAGGATTATTCGCATATGTGTGTCTCTCGAAAAATGATCCTCTGTAAAATAAAATAAATACTGAATTAGATTACGTATCTGGTACTATTTGATGCTGAATAACTTGTACAAAAAACGTAAAGGTTTATAGTTATTTGTTTCACCATGGACAAGTTCATTTTGGATTTGTTCAGATTATTAATAACCATATAGATGGTGCCCTTGTGATCGGATCGAAGGGCAGACTAACTGAAAATATCCTTTAACAAGATTTGCTAGTCTCTGAATTTTTACAAATACAACTACAGGATCTGCCAATTAAACGGGATGATTGTAGGTGGCCTTGAAACAAAGTTGGCATTCTGAAATTTTTGACTAATTTTGATTTTTATACGTATGGTTGAGCTACATTTATACGGCACGTGCTTACATTTTCTATGGCTTTATATTGAACTGATGTAAAATGTACTATTACAAACACTTTTTATTATTGAAAAAAATATTATTAGTGTATTAGTCTATGTTTGAAATTTGAATTTATACTGTTTAAAATTAGTTTAATTAGATTATCATATTAGTCTGGCATTTAGTTTTTTACACTTTAGTAATAATTTATAATAATGTCAAAGTAACTAGAAGCATGTTTTATATATAATTAATATTAATGGTTTTCACAAAATTTCACTTATTTTGTATTTAAAATTGTTTATTAAAAATATTTTAACACATATTTACATAAACATAGTTTTTTTAAGAATAAAGAAAACTCTACATTTCTATATTAATAAACATTAAACGATTCAGCGACAAAAACATTAATTGAAAAATTGTATGCAAGAACTATTATACTGATCGATAAAAGTATATTGACTTAAAAGAATAAATTCAAGGATGTGTAGTTTAATTCTGAGCGCTAGGCATGCCCAAGGTGTGACATCTGACAAGCCTAACAGCAAAACAGTGCCCACCTGGGTTCTGGGTACAATGCAGTAAACATTTACCTAACCTGAGCAGAAGATCATTGACAGTCACACATAGTAAGTGGCCTTCCGAGCACAAAGGGTTAAACCTACACAAAACATTGTTGTAAAAAAGTGTTTTTAGTGTAGTCTATACTTACGACAAGGGTTAAGTGGACTGGCAGGAGGAGAAGCGTATATAGGACTTGATGGCTGCGACTTTAGCGGGCTTAGTATACGACTTGTGTGAGAAGAACGTTCAAGTTCATGTGTGAACAACATAGACGACTGAAAGAAAACACATATTTTATAAATAAAACTACAACAAATTATGTACCAGTCATACTACAAGCTTCTATCAGGTGTACGTTGTGTACTTCTATTATCCGCTCTACAATATAATTCATTACACTCTGACTTAAAATTTTGTATAACACTGAACAAGGAGACTGGATCTACTCAAAAACACTAATAGATAGGAGACTTTTTATAGACAGAATGAGCTACAAACATGTGAAAAATAATATAATATAGACTACATTGTTTTAAAATATACAACTAGACTTAAACAAATACTATTTTTAAACAGTCACTTACCATATGTAAAATATGCTAAAATGACAAAATAACATTGTTTTTAACGACACTTAAAATTTTATCAACATTTTTAGATGATATTTCCCTAACTAGGTTGTAGCTGTTTTTGTAAGAGTAAAACCATGATTTTTTTAGCAGTTTTGCTATCAGGAAATACGAGGGCTGTTTGGAAAGTAACTGCCGATTGGTCACTGTGGGTGAAGTAGTGGGGGTAGCGCTATGATCTTTGCGCCTGCGTAAGCGGCAGATCAGTCGGCGTCCAGCCGTGGTCGAGTGAACGTCGTCTCTGTGCTAGTTTATTTTTTGTAGCGTTTAAAGATGTGTGCTGCAATAGAAAACCCCGCCAAATGTGAGGTAAGAGCTGTTATACGATATCTTACATCAAAACAATATTCGGCAGCAGGTATTCATTGGGAAATTTGTGCCGTGTATGGACCAAGTGTAATGAGTGAAGGTGTTGTTCGTGAATGGGTTCGTTCATTTAAAGGTGGACGAAGAAACATCCATGATGAAGACAGGAGTGGCAGGCCGTCAGTGGTCAGTAATGTCCACTTGTCCAGAAAATTGATGAAAGAGTTCGTGAAAATCGTCGATTCACAATCTCTGAATTTTCTAATCAATTTCCCCAAATTTCAAGGACTGTTTTGTATGAAGTAGTGACCGAGAAGTTAGGGTACAAGAAGTACTGTGCTCGATGGGTGCCCAAAATTCTTTCCGAGCACCACAAAAATCAACGAATGGCCTCTGAAATGAACTTTCTCACTCGTTATGATGAAGAAGAACGATTGCTAAACAGGATCATAACAGGTATGAAACGTAGATCAAGTATGTCAATCCTGAGACAAAAAAGCAATCTAAGGTTTGGGGCCATAAAGATTCGCCTAACAAGCCAAAAAAAGCCCGGCAAGATTTTTCTGGCAGGAAACTCATGGCAACTGTGTTTTGGGATGCTAAAGGGGTGTTGTTGGTGGAATTTATGGGACGGGGAACAATGATTAATAAAGATGTGTACTGTCAAACGTTGATAAACTTAAAAAGGGCCATACAAAACAAACGTCGTGGTATGCTAACTTCCGGTATTATGTTTTTGCACGATAATGCTCGACATCACTCTGCTCAGGCAACCAAGGATCTTCTGGGGCAGTTCCAATGGGACGTATTCAAGCATCCGCCTTACAGCCCAGATCTAGCCCCCAGCATTACCATCTCTTCATGCATATGAAGAAGTGGCTTGGATCTCAGCGCTTTGATGATGACGTGGAGCTGAAAGAAGCAGTCACAGGCTGGCTCAAGGCACAGGCGGCAGATTTTTATGCTGAAGGGATTGGAAACCTAGTTAAAAGATATGATAAATGTTTGAAAGTCTTTGGAAATTATGTCGAAAAATAAGGGAAAGAAGTAGCTTTAAGATGTATATCATAAATTTTTTTTATTTAATGTGGTGTTTTTTTTTATAATCAATCGGAGGTTACTTTCCGAACAGCCCTTGTACTTTGTTGAAAAGTGTACCTACATGATCAGAACTACTAACAGTGATATTAATTTTATAAATGAAATTTCGTAAAGTACCTTCCTGGTTTTACGACAGTGTTTGTTTTCCAACACAGAAATTAAGCTCTGAATTTTTTTTCAGTGGCACTGATACATGACTTGTGCTGTTGTGTACAAATATGTTCTACTATGTACCGTCAATCTCTATGTGAGCTCGTAAAACAATGCAAAAAGCACATTTATTGCTTTTTCTTGATTTTAAAATTGATGGGAACTCTTCCACGAAGGATTTATTCAAACCAGTACATTACATTACACATATATAAATAAAATTTACAAAGGTAAGTAACCCACAGATATAAAATACCTGTTGCGGGACTGGTACAAAAGAAAAAATATACAAAAACTAATATAGAAAGAGAACAATTGCACAAAAGAAAGTATGCATCATCCTATAACAAAAGCAGGATTCATATAAAATTGTAGGATAAATAGACAAAATTTCTAGTAACACTTAATATAGCAATATAACCTATAACAAAGATATGAATTTTCAAAAATCCATTTTTTCAGTTTTGATTTAATCACAAATTTATTATTCACAGTTTTTAGTTCATTTGGAAGTTCATTAAACAAAGCAATGGCCTTAACAATACTATTTTTACTACTTATTGTTTTAGATCTTATTGGCAGTAGAATACTCTTATAACTGGTTTTTACTTGTTGAGTTAATGAACTTAAAGTTTTAAGTCATTAAATGAAATGTTAAGAGTCTCAAGCGAAAAAAGCTGTTCAATACTTAGTGGGTGCTTCAGGGATTGAGAATTATTTCTGTGTATAATTTTAAGAATTTTATTTTGAAGTGAATGAAGTAATTTGGTACTACTCATATACGCACTCCCGCAAGGCTATTATTCCATAACTTATAACACTTTGAAAAAAGGCATAGTATTTGTGTCTAGTGTCATTAGTGATTTGACATAAATTTAGACATTTTATAGAAAACCAAACCCAAATATTTTGTTTAACCAAGATATATTGAACATGTTCATTCATTGAACATGTTATTTAAAAACAATCATACTTTTTTTTAGACATGGCAATACACTAAACAACAATGAACATTATCAGTCCTACAATAATTAAAATTCCTTTACACAAAACTTAACTAGACAACACTGACTGAACCCAGCTGAATGAAAACATCAAACTACTAAGAATGTTATGATTACTGATTTCATCCACTCATATCGTATATAGGTACACAGAATCAGAAACAAAGAATTCAAAACAAATATTGCACATTAACGACAAATTCAGTCATTCAAGATCATCATCATATTGACGTTATCGCACTAGGAAAGTGACAATGTTCAAATCTGATGAGTTTGACACTGTACCTTATTTAACCCTTTCAGTGCCAAATATTTTTCTGCAAGCAGTATCCAAAAGTGCCTGATGTTTTTTTACAGAATTCTCCAGAACTGCCAGGCGATTGACTTTTTGAATGGTTTTTAAAATTAACTATAACCTTTTAGTTTACTGGTCGATTTTTACAATTCTTTTTTTATTCTGTTGGGAAATTTTTGAACTAAAACAAAAAAGTGTTGGTAAGCTGACACTTTTGTAGCGAGTATTGCGAGGATTCTGCGCATTCTTCTTTTAAGCCACTATATTGATACACTACAGATTTTAAGGCAAATATTTGTCTAATATTTAATGATCTATCAGGATCCTGTTCTTGAATGCCACTAATTTTTAAAATTTGCTTTCAAAGTTTATTTAGTGCATCCAATGATGCATCATAGATACCTCCCCATCCGATTAAGCCATACACCCCAATGCTATGAAAAAATCCAGTCTGCAATAACTGATTTTTTAACAATATGTTCTTGAGTCTATAAAAAACATACACTAAGTATTTTGTTTTACTGACAATCTTGTTTACATGAACATTCCACTTGATATTTGAATCACAGATTTTTCCAAGATACTTGCTACAGCTATCTACTCTTCGGAGGCATTGACCATTTATAGAAATACTAATATCATCTTCTGGGATTGAATCTATTTAATTTCCAAAGGTATATGATATATACTGTTTTGCTAACATTAAGTATTAATTTGTTGAAACATAGCCATGATTAAACACCATCAAGCTTCAAAGTCATTTAAATATATAAATAAAAATTATTATTTTCTTGGTACTCAGTCGATAATCGGGCACTACATTATTGGAAGTATTTATAAAAAATCTTAGAAAGTACTTACTTGTGACTGTTCCTTGTGAGAACTTTTTGTGCTATTGGTAAGGTTGCTGCTGTCACTGGACACAAGAGATCTCCGTTTGGTCGTTGACTCTGGCGATCCTGAGAATGGAGCACTTGGACAGATCAACGTAGGAGTTGTCACTGAAGATCCTCCCTGAATATTTCCACCTGTGTTTAATAAACAAACATTTTTAATAAGTGTCTAACAACATAATACAGTTGACCTTGGTTATAACGCCCTCGGTTAGAACGCTAACTCGGTTATAGCGCTTTTTCATAATGTCCCCAATATTCTATATTAAGTGTACGTCTATTTTATTCTCGGTTACAACGCTATCACCCTGCTGTTATAGTCCAGCCACTTAGTCCAATTTCTCGCACATGTAAAATTCCCCTTCAGCTCCCTCCAAGAGTTCAGTGACACAGAGTCTGCCAATCTCAGTCTAAAAACTGTTACTACTCAGTGATAGTGAAGTAAAAGGGAGGAGCTATGATGACAGAGTGGGGACATGACATCTCACACACATTTTTTCCCTGTCCCACTGGTGCTCTTAGCAGTTTTCTAAGCTGCTGACCTAGAGTCACTCTCATTTGAAATACAATTAGTGTTCTATTTTTAGAATAAAGGTTGAGAATAGAACCTTTAGCCTTTCTTAGAATTTTGTTGCAGGCTAAACAAACAATGTAAATTTTGTCATTCCCTTAAATTCCTTCTCTCTTTCACACACACATATTCTTTGTGAGGGGAAAACTTGAATCTCATGAACCCTCACAACAGTGTACACACTGTGTTGCATGTATATACTAGACTCTACAATACTTTTCTATTAGTTTAAACTAAATATATTTCAAAATTATGTAATATGTGTAATAAAATAGCCATTAACTATGTATACAGTACAAAGTATGTTTTTTCTTACACTACATACGGTATTTCCGCCATTTACAAACTCGTTTACTGTAAACTTGGTTGCAACGCTATCTTGTTTACAGCGCTCATATACGTTTCGTCTCTTCAACCACGTTATATCTGAGGTCGACTGTACTAAACTATGTTAAACTTTATACATTAGAGTTTTTTAGAGCGGTGAATTGAAAAAAATGTTAATCGAACAAAGACTTGAATACTGTGAAGATATGTTTGCTTTTGTTGATGACACTGTTGTTTTATCTTTTAATAATACTTGGGCTGTTGCTGAAATCAGTATGAACCAAAAACTGCAGAAACTTAATGACTGTTTACAAGTAACACATTAACTTTGAATGTGAATAAAATGTAACGTATGACATTTGGCTGTTATGCTGATAGTGTCCCATTTTGTACAAATTTTTTTGTTTTGTGTTTAACGTTAGACTATTGTGCACACTTGGGCTAATGCAGACGGTGGGATGATTTTATAGCGTATGAAAATGTCAAGCCCTCGCCGGTAATCGAACCCGGGTCCTCGGGGTGAAAGCCTAGTACGCTATTCACTAGACCACCGAGGCGGCTATTTTGTACAAAAATAATAATAAATGGTCTCCTATTAAAAGAACTAATATTACCAAATATGTAGGTATTTTCATGGATTACAATTTAAAGTGAAATATTCATATACAATATGTAATAAAAAAAGCCAAATACTTCTTATACTTAGCATATAAATTGCGTTTCCTACCTACTAGAGTTTTAGAAACTATTGTGCACATGTGTACAGTTTTATTAACTATGGCCTAATTATTTGGGGTGGTGCGTATATATCGGAACTTAAACAGCTTGTAAATCTATAAAATAAATTTATTAAGTTGTTAAATAACAGTAATATTTCAACTATCGAAGAGCTGTATGTGGCTAAGTGTGTTATGTTCCACTATAAATATTTAAGTGCTACTTTTTGTGACTCTACCAGCAGATAAATAAATAAGGACATTGCATATCATAAACATAAAAAAACCATATATGAAAAAAATTGTATATACGCTGCAATAAAATATTTTAATTTATTACCGAATGATGTAAAAGTGTCTGACAAGACAAAAAAGAAAATAATTTTGAAATATTTTAAGTATAATCTATAAACAAACCATGAAATTGTGAACCAGGCGTTTACTATAATATTCATATATACAATTCTTTTGTTTTCTTTTTTAAGTTTTTCTGTTTAATTCCACAGGTCTACAAAAATAATCTTTCTGAAATTTGATTTGATGATTTTGGTCAATATTTATGTTTTTTGGTGTGCTGAAGCCGAACATGAGGTCAGTTTTTTTCTATCACGTAAGGAAATTGTTCAATCTCAAGTAAGGGCAGAGGTACTACCATTAAAAGAAAACAGAATTGGCGAATAAGAGTTTTCATGATCTTTTATTTATTTCAATGTTGTTTACTGTACAAAATACATAAATGAGTAGAAATAACAGCTTCAGAATTAACAGTGGCATATTTAGTTATTATTTTTATGAAAACGTTTTTTTTCTCTTGAAAATTTCTCCGTGTTCGTTTCCGGGTGTAGGACTCTTCAGATGATTCACGCTGCAGCATCCAACAATAGTCAGCCATCATGTTTACGTTCCATTTGCCCTGATACCTACGTTCCATTTCCTTGATGTCCTGATGGAACCTTTCCCCTTGTTCTTCACTTACTTCCCCTAAGTTTTCCGGAAAATAGTCCACATGCGAATGTAAGAAGTGAACCTTCAAACTCATGTTGCAACCTTGTAATTGAAATGCCTTCAACATGCATTCCACGATACTTTTGTAGTTGGGATCCTTCACGTTACCAAGGAACTTCTCAACAACATCTTGAAAAGAATTCCAAGCTTCCTTCTCCTTCTCATTCATGGTCTGAGTGAAATGTGGATCTGTGGAAAGTTTCCGGATATCTGGGCCTACAAAGATACCCTCTTTTAGCTTTGCATCACTTAATCCTGGGAACTTGGAGCATAAGTACTTAAAACATTCACCTTCTTTATTGAGAGACTTTACGAATTGTTTTATCAGCCCTAGCTTTATGTGTAGAGGAGGTAGCAGGATTTTGTCAGAAGGAACCAAACTTCTAATTACATTTTTTTGGCCTGGCGACAGAGCTCCTCGTGATGGCCAGTCTTTGTTGTTCCAATGGGAATTTCTGTCTCGGCTATCCCATAAACATAAAAAACAAGGGAACTTGGTGTACCCTGATTGCTGACCTAAGAGCATAGTGAGTACTTTCAAGTCTCCACATATCAACCAGTTATGCTCATTATAATGAATTCGTTCGAGAACTAATGACAAATTTTCGTATGTTTCTTTTAAATGTACAGAATGGCCAACTGGAACTGAAGCATAAGTATTGCCATTGTGCAACAAAACAGCCTTTAGACTTCGCTTTGATGAGTCTATGAATAGACGCCAATGAATCGGGTCATATTGTACACCAAATTGACTCATCAGACCAAGAATGTCTTTGCAATAAACAAGATTCTCATCCAGAGCAAAGTGAGGAACAAAAACTGCTTCACGGTGTCGATACCATGAAAAAGAAGTGCCTGGCTGTAATAAATTTTTGTTTTTAAGACGGGAGCCAAGTAAATGAGCTGCATCTTTTGGAAGTCCAAGATCTCTCACTAAGTCGTTCAACTCCTGTTGAGAAATAAGCTCAGGTTCATCCTCTGAACTGCTTGCTTTGAACTCACTGTGTACTTCATCGCTCTCCGACATACAGGCTTCTCTATTAGCTTCCCTATCTATACTGTCCAAGTCACGAGGGGGCTGAGGAACTGTCAATCCAGGACCCCTGTTATGTGTATAGCAGGTATATTATGTTCTATGGATTTGAAAAAAATCTGTACGTGATAGAGAAAAACGGACTTCATTTTCGGTTTCAGCACACCAAAAAACATAAAGATTAGCTAAAATTATCAAATCAAATTTTTGGTTGTAGACCTGTGTTCTTAGTTTTTAAGCTATGGCTCCTGAGCACAGAGAGGCACTTCCTCTCTCTTCAGTATATATGTAACTCCTAATGGAGAAATATATATATATATATATATATATATATATATATATATATATATACATAAAGCCAATAAATAATATTAAACAGCCTGTGAATCGATAATAAGCACCTTACGAACCTACTTGCCAAAGAATTTTCCATGTGTTCCATGAATAACAATTTGATTTATAAATTTTTATTTATGAGTTAAGTTGGATGCGATTATCTGAAACAACTTTTCTTTTTAATTGCTGAGGTGAATTTTGTTTTGTTTTATAATGACAAAGTAGTCATACTGTATGTAATTTACTGTATTTATAACATATGAATATTTCAAAATAGTAAAGAAGTCATGTCTAAGAGTCATGGTAGCTGGCTGACAATGCTACCATTATACTGTCAATTAAACTACATATGTTTGTTATACGAAACAAAATAACAGCATAGTGACAGATATAAATGCAACCATTTTATTTTTGTTTTTTTACTTTATATTTACTCTTACTGTCAATGCTGATCCCTCGTCCTCATTAGTGTAATTGCATAAAATGTGTTGTATGTTTTACCAAGTACCCTAAAACCCACTATTAATGAACTCTTTACTGTCACGGAACAATGATTACAGACGGAAACAATTTTACGTTTCCAATTTATGCTCACTCATGGTCGACATGGCAGCTTATAACGAAGTTATTTGATGACTTAGGTTTTCCTGAAAATGAGGTTTTTGTAACATTCCTGCTTTCCTCAGGTACATAAACTGGATTACATTAAAATAAGCTTTAAACCAATATTAGGGTTGTTTTTCAAAGATAAATATCCCAAATAAAAATGATGTAGCAGTAAGAAAACATAATATTTTTGTACTTTGCTTTATTTAAATAAGAAATAAGCTTACTGTTTGCCTGAGCTTCTTCCAATAGTTTCACCACAGTTAAATGACCACTCTTTGCCGCTACTTTCAATGCGTTCCTTCCACAGTGATCTGAATGAAGAGGGTCGGCACCAACAGATAGTAAAAGCCTCACACATTCTTCATGACCTTCTTGAGCAGCAATGCCTACACAAGAATCAATTTTCAATCACAACTCCGAAGCTTAAACTTGGGCCTGTTCACCTGTGCTAACAGCCGGTGCCCGATTATACCGCTATACTCTTTTGTTATCTTGATATTAATAACACTGTCAAATATTATCTTAATCTTTAGTGTTTGTTTTCAGTTTTAAAAAGATATGATTTATTAACTGAAAATGGAAGACCACCTACTTATAAGTGATACATTAAAAAGGAGGGTTTGTATTGGAAAAATATTTTTCAAAAATTCAACCATTGGGTTTATAAAAGAATAAAAAGTCATGGAATCGCTGTGTCAGGTGTCTATTATTAAACTTTCAGAAATGGAATAAATATATTTAATTATTTCAGCTTAGTCACTGAATCAAATAGAGTTCTGTGCAAAAATGAAATGCTTTAGTTGAACTAACAAAAAAGGTATCACAAGACTTCAACCAAAATATTTCTAAAATTATAAAAGCCAGAGAGTGACATTAAGCACGGTGGTTTGGGTTGGGCTGCTCAATATGAATGGATTTTTAAATTTATTTTCATGAAGTAAGTTAAATCTATTTTCTTCGCACAAATCCAAGGTATCCACAAAAATGTTAACAGGGCATTGATTTAATGGGTTTTTAGATATTATAATTATATAAACGTCTCGATTTACCATCAACCTTTTAACTGTCAGTTTCTATTAACTGTCAGATAAGTTATCTGAATTTTTATCCATAGTAAACAATTTGTGTAACACATAATAAAAGTAACCTTTTGGACTAAAGAAAACAATGTATTGGACATGACTTATTTATAGCATAGGCCAGTGGTCGGCAAACCGCGATTCGCGAGCCGTATGCGGCTCTTTGACTCCTTGGCTACGGCTCTTTCACGAAATGTGTAGTGCAGGCACAGAATATTATTAATTAACTTGCCTTGTAAGAAATGAGTACACTTTTTAAAACGCAAGTCTACAGAATTTTTTTTCAATGTTACAAGAAGTACTTTCATTCGAAAACAAATTGTTGCCTTTTGCCGAAGATTTTGAAAGAGAAACTCTAATACACTCCCATTCCTACTGAAATATTGTCGAGAAAATAGTCCAATATTGACATTTGCTATTTCAGAACAATACTGTTAAATATGTAGGAAGCTTTTCTCATCAGGTTCAAAGACTTTAAAAACAGCAACGCAACGTTAGTCTTTGTTAAAAAAACCTCTGAATGCCACTATAACAGAAATAAAGTTTTTGCCCTTTAATATTGATATTGGTAACATTGAAATGCAGTTGCTGGATTTAAAAAATAAAGAATTGTGGAGCTCAAAATTCGAGCGTCTTTATACCGATTTAGAGACAACATACAAACCTGACACCCTTACTTTCCAAGGAAATGCAAGGCCATTGTTCACATTAGTGGAGTATTTGTAGCTTTTTTAACGGAAACCTTTTATATTATTTAACTTGTTATATTTTTAAATAAATATTATCTTTATACAAGTATGGTACCAAGTTTTATTTAATGTACCGTTAGTTAAACTAATACATATTTAGCATAGGCAAGCTCGAGAGTGTACTTTTAATTCTAATTATTTCCATAAAAATGTCTCTACTAAGCAAAGCTTAAGTTTAAAAAAATGGCTCTTTGAATAATCTTCAATTTTCTATTTTCTTATATATGGCCCTTTTGGATGAATGTTGCCGACCACTGGCATAGGCGATTGGAATTGCAACCCTAAGCAAACACTGATAACTGAAAAGTAAACTATCCTATCATCTAGTGGAATGAAATTGGATCACTTCAAATAGTGTCAACAAATTCTGAAAGAGCACATGAATGTTTCTATTCAATGATAAACACTCTCACATATAACAGTTACATAAGAACTCTAAGTGGTGCACACAGTGCTCTTGCATATGTTATGGTGAATATTTGTCAAAAGGTTAAGTACGGATAATTTACTGTATTAAAAACATGTGTATGAAAAAATTGTATAATACAATTTAAAGTTAAAAAAGAATTAAGAGTTTTACTACATTTTGCAAAATAATAAAACATTCTGTGCTATAAATAAAGGGTATATGTATTTTTATTGTATATTTCTGTTATCCATCAATGGCACCGAGAATAACGGTTAATCGAGACTCTACTATGTTTGAATGTAAAAAGTTGAATGATTCATCTAGTTATAGAATACCTAAAGGCGTAGCGCCTTGGTTGCAGGTATGGTTCGGTTGTGCGTTGTATTCCAGCAGTATCTGCACAATATGAAAATTCCCTTGCCAAGCTGCACTGTGTAGAGCAGTCCTGCATTCATTGTCTGTGGCATTCACATTAGCATTTCCTACGGTCAGAAGTAAGCGTACCATTTCTTTATGACCTTGCCACGCGCTCACGTGTAACGCAGTTCTACCCTAGAACCAATAAAAAACATTTTAAATTCTAAATTAAATATAAATTTCAACTTTAAGAAAACAGCTTGAACAGGAATATAAAATGTTTTCATTATTTTGACAAACTGCTTTGGATTTACAACATTCATGTACAATCAATAAAGACTGCACCACTGAATAGTTCAAAGACTTTGGATATAACTTTATACTGTACTACGACTTGATTGTTACATCGCTGAAGGGATCAAGACAAAATTATGTTACATATCACTGATGTTATAAAAGATTAGTAAGGAATAAGAAGTAGAGCAATCGTATTCAAAATAAACATTTATTCTAAAGTCATTTCTAACAGGCATGTTGACTAATACCGTTATCATTATAGTGTGTCAATTAACCTGCTATGTATGTTAAACAAAACCGCACAGTAAAACTGCTATGCAAACATGACGGCAGACATCAATGCGACCATTTTATTTCTGTTTTGTTCTGATTACAATACCTTTGTATTTACTTCTACACATGTCAGTAAATGATAAAATGGTACACAGTGGTTTTGCTATTAAAAAGCCAAAATCACACAAAACTAAACTGCAAAGTAAAACTGCTGTGCAAACATGACGGCAGACATCAATGCGACCATTTTATTTCTGTTTTGTTCTTATTGCGATACCTTTGTATTTACTACTACACATGTAAGTAAATGATAAAATGGTACACAGTGGTTTTGCTATTAAAAAGCCAAAATCACACAGAACTAAACTGCAAAGTAAAACTGCTGTGCAACCCTGACGGCAGACATCAATGCGACCATTTTATTTCTGTTTTGTTCTTATTGCGATACCTTTGTATTTACTACTACACATGTAAGTAAATGATAAAATGGTACACAGTGGTTTTGCTATTAAAAAGCCAAAATCACACAAAACTAAACTGCAAAGTAAAACTGCTGTGCAAACATGACGGCAGACATCAATGCGACCATTTTATTTCTGTTTTGTTCTTATTGCGATACCTTTGTATTTACTACTACACATGTAAGTAAATGATAAAATGGTACACAGTGGTTTTGCTATTAAAAAGCCAAAATCACACAGAACTAAACTGCAAAGTAAAACTGCTGTGCAACCCTGACGGCAGACATCAATGCGACCATTTTATTTCTGTTTTGTTCTTATTGCGATACCTTTGTATTTACTACTACACATGTAAGTAAATGATAAAATGGTACACAGTGGTTTTGCTATTAAAAAGCCAAAATCACACAGAACTAAACTGCAAAGTAAAACTGCTGTGCAAACATGACGGCAGACATCAATGCGACCATTTTATTTCTGTTTTGTTCTGATTACAATACCTTTGTATTTACTTCTACACATGTCAGTAAATGATAAAATGGTACACAGTGGTTTTGCTATTAAAAAGCCAAAATCACACAAAACTAAACTGCAAAGTAAAACTGCTGTGCAACCCTGACGGCAGACATCAATGCGACCATTTTATTTCTGTTTTGTTCTGATTACAATACCTTTGTATTTACTTCTACACATGTCAGTAAATGACAAAATGGTACACAGTGATTTTGCTATTAAAAAGCCAGTACAATTATCACTGTTTAAAACATAATTAAATGTGTAATCTCTTAGTAATTTGGCAGACTTGAATGCCGTCAGATTAACAAAAATGCCAGATTAGAGGAGATTCATTTAAAAATGCAATTTCATGGTAGAACGCTATTTATTTCACAAAAAATGTACTGTGCAATATATATAAAAATGGAATATAATGTTGAAACAAATATTTATATATTATATTAAAACAGAATTATGACCCCTTAATATCCACAAAGGGTTCTTAAATTCCGTTAAAGGAATCAGTGTGACTAAGATTCTGGTCAGTCTGCTGCATCTCTAAACTACACACTTCAATGTTTTAGGTTCAAATCTGCAGTTACTGCTGTAAGCTTTACCTCTTTCTCTTAACTGTGATCTCTCACTCTCATTTGTCTAACTGGGATGAAGTATGAACTTAGAGAAAAAAACCCTCACGTGTATTGAATGGAGTACATTTAGTCTATTCTATTATTTAAAGGAGGACTGAGACAGAAAAAGTACATATAGAATGTTATTCATTAAGTAGAAAAATCTTTATTAAAAGGACAAAAACTTTTTTTAAACAGAAATTATAAACATAATATACTGAATGCAACAATATTTTTTTAACGTTTAGGGAAAAATGTAATTTTATTTTGTTTATCCTCTTTATGGAGTTTTTCCAGTAAGTCTTTATAAAAAGAAATCGCTTTGTTCAAAGTTGTTGAAAAGTGCCATTTTATTCAGGCCGAATGACTGTCTTACTTCTACTACACTCTGTAGTGGAAATCACTGAGCAAAGAATATGTGATAGAGGGAATTACTGAGCATAAAGGGGGGAGGGAGGGGGAGAGAGAGAGTGAGAGAGAGGAGAGTAGAGAGGAGGAGGGGAGACAGACAACTAATGCCTAACTTGTCGAAACTTTAGACTATCATATATCAAGTTATTTGATGGACATTTGTTTTAGTTACATTTCTTTTTCTTAACATCTGTACTTTAAGCCAGTGAGGATGAGCGATCAGCATTAACAGTAAGGGAAAAGCAATGCAGCTAGAATTAAAAACCTTAATGTGCGCAGTTCAGAGAAACAGCAGACTGACTGGTGCTTTTAGCAACATCGACCACCGAGTTCCCTGTTTTAGTTACAACCAGAATCAGTGAACAGTGGAACAGATCTAATCTTTGAAGTATAAACTATGACATGCCAATCATTTCAAGTGTCATTTTATATATATATATATATATATATATATATATATATATATATATATATAGAGAGAGAGAGAGGGGTTACAATATTTCCTATGAAGTATAAAAAAAATTATAGATCAAGATCTCGTTAATCATACATATGCCTGTACATTTCATAACCTCAATAAGGTCTGCGATAGTTTTAAACTGTGTTAACAAAAATTTTAAAAAATTTAGAGCTGAAGTTTTGCATTTATTTTCTTTGTATGTACCATTTTTCACTCAAAACAGTAATTAACACTGAGTAAAAACAGGCGCATAGGAATATGTATTATATGTATACAGATCACTAGAATGAGTGAAGTATTTTTGCCATGCCAATATCATAGTGATCAATTCGATGTTTAGTGTTTTCACCCCACTTGCCTGTTTCAAATTGCATGACTACTGGAGGGGTTGGATTGGTGAAGTGCTGGATGAAAAAGATATCACAGTACAGATGATGCGACCCAGACAACGGTCACATCATGAAAAATGACCCGGATAACAGTTTTGGTTTTGGATAAAGGGCTGAACATATTATAAGAGTGTTTTCATTTTGTTAAATTATCTCTGAGGAGATGTGTAAATATAGAGATAATATTGTGTTGTATTACAGAAATAAATATTGTGCTGAGTTAACACAAACAAGCCTTTGATTGATGGGTGTTAGGTTTTTGTAGAGCAATAACTTACATGATATTTCTTAGTTATCTGTTCTCAGAATGCCTAACCTTTTCTGTTATCTTTCCTAATTTTATTTAGTGTCATCAACTTTTTACTGTGTGTTTAATTTGTAGCTCATTAAAAAAATGTAAACATTTATAATATTATCATGTTACATACTTTTGATTTTTAAATTTAACAAAACGTTAAGTGTGTGTGTGTGTGTGTGTGTGTGTGTGTGTGTGTGTGTATGTTTCAAATTGTTGTTTAAATCTTATTTTCAATTGTTTTTGTGAATACTAATTAAATGGGTCCTAAAATGCTTGTGGTAGTGGAAGTAAAAGATAATAAACTTTGACTATTGAACTAAAAAAAGATACAGTACGAACTAAAAACATATACAGTATTGATTTGTTCTGTGTGTATTTTCTTCTGTTCTGTGAATTTTCTTTATGCTTCATCTTTGACATATTAATAGTGAGTCTTCAATTATTTTTTTCTATGTAACAAATTAAAATGTTTCCTATAAGTCTCTATTTTTTTTTTTTTTTTATTTGAAGGCGAAAAGCACATTGAGGTTTTTTGCCACCCTAAATGTAAATGTGAGTATAAAGTGTTAAACTCGTAAGTGTAGTGTTGTAAGTATAAGTGTGTGTTAGACTCGGGTACTGCGAAGAATGTCTAAATCCTCTCAATAGGTGCAGCTAGGCTGCACCCCCCCCCTGCGGGGAGTCTCTATTGTAAATGCTGACTCTCACAGCAGTCTGCTCAGGTAACAGTCTTAGTTCTGGAATGAATTACGCGACCGTTAACTGGGATACCATTGTATTTATTATTATATTATGACTATTAAACCCCTTCCTGGATGCTTCTAAATTAAAAAAATAAAAAATCATAATATTGAAAAGGTACACAGTCAGGCATGCCATAACAAGTAGTCATTTCTGTCTGCCAATCCCGTGACTGCCTATTTTTTTGTTGTTATTAACTCAAGGGTACTTAAATTTTTTACTGTACTTGTTTTGTGAAATTATTAAAAACAGAACATACCTCAGAATCCCTAGCTTCTACATCAGCGCCTCCAGGATCTATAAGGAACTTGGCCATTCCTACTCTATTTTCGAGAGCTAAGATGTACAATGTGGTCCTAGAATCTGCATCTTTAGTGTTTACATCAGCTCCATTATCTAAGAGTATTCGTACCACTTCCTGATGGCCTTGCAATGCAGCCAATCTGTAAACATGAATTTTAAATTAGTACTAAGCCTAACTGCTTTTTTTTACAATAGCAAAATACAATTCCAGCACAAAGCTGTCTCGTTAACATGAGCGGAGGGAATTTCAAACATTATTTTTTAACATTTGGAACAGTAACAGAGTTGTCAAAGCTATTACCACAATCAAGGAGAGACAAACATTAAAGTACAACAGAGTCTCGATCAAATATCACCTTTTAACTGTCAGGTTAATTCTGTTATCCAACATTTTTAAACAGGCTTCCACAGTAAATAATTTGTAATAAATAATAAAAGTAACCTTCTAGACAAAACACTGTAACTGAATATGACTTATTTATAGCAAGGCGAGGGTAGCTGACATTAATTGCTACCCTAAACAAACATTAATAATTGAAAAGTAAACGGTCCTATTATCTAGTGTAATGACACAGAAACACTTCAAATAGTTTCAACAAATTCCGAAAATATGTATGAATGTTTCTATTGAAATATTCTTACACGCTTACTATCACACTATTTACGATAATACCATTCAACGTATAAGTCAATCACGTAACAATCACATGAGTACTCTAAGTGGTGTGTGCGGTGCCATCGCATATGTTACGTGAATACTTGTTAAAATGTTAAGTATGGATAATTTACTGTATTAAAGACCTAGGTTTTTAAAATGAGTACAATACATAATTAGAGTTAAACAGAAAATTTAAGTTTTCCAAAATAATAATAAAACAATATATGCTATAAACAGAGTACAATATGTTATTTTTAATGTCTGCCGAAAGTACAGGTGATCTGTTATCTGTCTATTCTATTATCTGTCACACCAATGGTCTTGAGAATAAGTTAATTGAGACTATCCTGTATTACAATAAACTAATTATTATACTTATATTAATCATTACGGATGTGATTATCTGAAACAAGTTTTTAAAATTTTTAAACAAGTAAAAAAAAATATTTATCATTTCTGTGATGACAAAAGTAGGCCTATTGTATGTAATTTGCTACATTCATAAGAATATTTCAAAATATTACAGGAATAATTTTTAACGGGCATCCTGACTGATATCTCAACTGTTACATTGCATCAACTGAGCACATTTGCTTGCCAAAGGAAGAAGCAGCAATTGGCTACAGCTATAAGACCTTGAATACAGACTTTTTAAGGTTATATCATCAGACTTGTTTATAAATCAAAACTTCTGTATTAATGTTTTAGGGTTTCGTTAATAGAGACAGTTTAAAAACAGTACATTGGACTATTATGTTTTGTATTATTTTAAAGCACAGACACTGTAATGTACAACTTTCGTGTGTATTCATTTTGTAGTTTTGTTAATTACCTTTGTATATTACTATGTGTAGTAAATTTTATTAAGCACCCAAAAACCAGTTACTGATACACTCTTTATAACGAAAAACACCAGCAAAAGACTGAAACCGTTTTTGACCTTTAATATCATGCTCGTCCGCGTCAAACATTAGCGCTTACTGTGTAGCAGTTTGTAATGTTTTTGAAGTACCATAACTTACTGAAAATAAGGTTTTTAATGGTATTTCTGCTTATCCAAAATGTCTTTCATCTATCAAGTATGGATAACCAAGTCCCTAATGTATATACATACAAACACATATATTTAAATTAATAAAAATAATAATACACAATTCCAAAACAATAACACTCACTTTAGAAACTCCTCTTAACAATGGATTAAAGAAGTTCTATTATTCATTATTTATCATTATTATCTGTTATTCACTAACAATTTGAGGACTGATTATAAATTCAATTTTACAACTGATGCTATGTGATTAATTATTATTATTATTTATATTTATATATATATATATATATATATATATATATATATATATATATATATTGGCATCATTTGTGTACAGTACTCTCTCTCTAATTAGGTTTCTGCATGGATCAGCCAGCAAATTGAACATGAGTCACAATATCACACACTTAGCTTGGCTACTGCTGCATCAGCAACACTTGCCTCTTGTTTATTTCCTCTGTAACACTCATTTTACTATGTGGTTGAGTACATACATCTGCCTTTCCTAGCATCCAACATTTTGTATTTGTTAACATGTTTCAGAATATTTCAATTATCAAAACTTTTTGCTGATTGCTCCTCCAAACTACATTCGTTCTTTTATACCATCTTAACCACTTCCTACTCCTTACTTCTACCGCCTAGTCCAGTTTCTATTTACTGATATACCTGCTTGTGATTGGCCCTCCCAATGCTTTTTCTTTACGATTGACTTAATCCTCATAATTGATTAATCACTTTTGGGCTTTAAAAAATGTCTGCTTGTAAATTTACTTGCTCGTTTATTATCTTTCCCCTCTTTAATTTTAACTTATATATTTCTAAATTTTTGAAAATATTTATAAGTGAAGAGGGGGGTTAAGATAGCATAAAAGAACACACCTAGATTTGGTGGGAGCAGTACAGCAAAAAGTTTAGATAATGGAAGTATTTTAAAAAAGTCAAAAAATATATAATGTTTGCTTAGGAAAAGCAGATGTATGTATTCAACAAAATAATACTATTCCTAGTGGAAAAAAGATGATTACATTAAGAACTTGTTTTATTCTCAAACACAAGGACAGTACAGTCAGGTCTGTTATTTGCAGTACAGCATTGTATTACTCAACAAAGTCCATTTAATTCCTATCCTGAGAGCGCAGCATTGTCGATTTGTTATGAGAGTGAGACGGGAGTATGCAGTACAGTCAACACCACATAACACTAGCAACATCTAGAATTTATTGCACTATTAACAGATTGAACACCGTTTGTGCAGATCTATTGTAAATGTAACATGACTATGCCCTAAGTCAGCTGTGATTACAAATATAGTTCCTTACTTGGGCGGGTAAACACTACTCTGTTTTAAAATACATAGTTTTTATTGATCGAATGTACATATTTTGATTTATGTTTGTTTTCTTCTTTAGCATTCTGTTTGCAATGCTTTCCTGTGTTTTGTAAAATGAAAATTCTGTTTGCAATGCTTTCTTGTGTTTTGTAAAATGAAAATAAGTGGAAACATACTTTCACGACTATGAAACAAAGATTACGAACTTTAGAGCATATAAATAAAAATGAATCTGTCTACTGTAATGATTTGAATGTCATTAAAATTGGTAAATGGAAAAGAAAAACACTGTTTCAGGAAGTTGTAAAGAGCAGGCTTAATCTAGTTTTGTACAGTAAAAAAAACTCTTATAGCACTGTATAGCTTTGTAACCATTTTTTTTATAGCCCTCACACATGCAGCCACTTATTTTTCTTACTGACATTTATTTGATTCGTTCGACCCAGGTGGCTGAATTAGGAGTCTATTGTACATGGAAATAACAATGGATATTATGGATCAACTCTCGTTCTCAAATGCCTAACTAAAAACATAACCTTAACAACTTAGGGAAACATACGCTTAGATAACTAGGCACATGTTACAATAATAAAAATTAAGAACGGACACTCAAAAATCATACTTTCAAAACTTCGTGTGTTGTTTCCATAAACACAATTATCCAGATAAACAATAATAATAACCCATTAAATAACAACTAATTTTAAAAATAACATCATTTTAGTGCTCTCGAAACATCGTATTATTTTTCAATTTTTACATATGATGACAAAGATCTGAATAAACAACAACAATAATACTATTCTCCATTTACTATTTATAATTTAGGTCTGAATTAGTGTTGCACATTTGTCAACAAATTAAAATACAATTACAATACCAAACAAAACTAGTTAAAAAAAGTGAAAGTTGAAATATTTTTTTTAAAACAGTTACAGGTACCTGAGAGCTGTAGTACCATCCAATGCTCGTTGATCAACTTGTGCTCCGTAACTTTGGATTAAATCCAAAACCAACTTGTCGTGACCTTCTTGAGCAGCCAGCAATAACGGTGCTCTTGAATCATTATCCGTTTGGTCAATATGAGCACCTCCTTCTATCAGTGCAACCACTACTTCTCGATGACCTTCTAAACATGCGTAATGCAGAGGCGTCCAACCCGAATTATCCCTGTGTTGCTCATCCAATCCTGACAACCATTAAGGAAGCAATGTTAGTTTTTAGTCAAAAATGAAATACAGTCACCAGTCTATGATTTACACTTCAAGAGGCCACGAAAAAATACTATCACGAGTGATTAAATAAATTTAAAAATCCAGAAGTTATTGAGAAAATATGAAATATGTATTTTGATAACAAAGTATAGTACAATATTTGTGTGATGATACAGTAATCAACATGTTAAAATGAAACATTAATAAATCATACTTGTCAACTAACTCCTTGGTTATTGAGAAAAAATTTATGTTACTGAACCAAAAAATAAAAATGTATCATGTTTTCTCTTCGTTCTTTATTTTAATTAAAATAATTTGTTTGAAAATGTGACAAACATAGCTAATGTTTAACAACATAACTTAAAACTTATTACAGCCTATCAGGTGTTTAATGAAATCCGCTGACTTTACATATTAATATAAAACAACTGATCTTTTAATATAACCACCAAAATTAAATTAATCATTCCTTTCATATACTTAAATCAGTCAAACTTCTTCGTTTTTTCTGTAGTGTAGTGGTTATCGCATGTGCCTCACACGCTCATAGTCCCCGGTTCGATCTCGGTGGAAACACAGAAATATTCAATTATAATTAATTTGAGACTTGCGACAAGCAAAATATACTTTTATATTTCAATATAAACATGTTCCTAACATCACATGCCCCGCAAAATCAAACATCAAAACCAGCCCTAACACATGATACATGTTAAAATGGGCTGATGTACTACTCAATCCTGGGTCAAGTGTCTGCTGATGAACTCAATTAACTAGGTTGTCAATGGTGATAAGTGTTGAACGTTAACTGGGGTACCACTGTTTTTATAATATTTTTAATTTTTCCAAAAATAAAAAAAAATCTTTAAACAATATTTTACAAAAATAACTTTTGAAAGGAATGTATTTTTTATTAATTATGCAAAATCACTAAAATTAATATTTTTGATGACTATATATACAAACAAAAAATAATTTTTTTATAGTTATTGAAAAAAGTACATGTATTACGTAAATCAGTAAGAACGTGACCACTTTGTTACTGAAAGTTAATCACTTTCACTTGTTAACATAAGTATCAATCCACTTCATAATTGCAATCATGACTATAATCAGCTGTTATGCATACAACAAAAACATTAACCAGCAGATGGTGTGTCAAAACAGCGACTAGAAAGAGATTCTTTTAAACGACAATTGTCTGTTGTTAGACGAGTTATTTTTTTAAATAGTATAAATTAATAGGTAGCTCTCATTAATTTAGTATGTACGCCTATTCTCTTGTCAATTCTTAACACTTATTTATAAAATAGGCAAACTAAAGAAAAGGTATTTAAATAAAACAAGATTCTAAAAAAAAATTCTGAAATTTAAAAAAAAACCTACAATTTTCATCATCAATGAATTAAAATATTTGAGAACAGTCAGTTAAAAAACACAAACATTCAAAATTATAAAATATACTATGAAAAAAACACTTAGGACAGTGTTTCATGAAGTTTGAAAACTTTTCTCTTCTTCAGATCATCGTGTGTTGTCAAAGAGTTTAGGTGACTTTTTTATGCATATAGTGTCTGAGTTGAACTGAATTATTCTCATCTGAACTTAAGTGTTTGATAAGTGGGCAGATGAACATATGAAATTATGTAGGTGGGTGCTACATATTAAACAATTTATGCAATTTAAAAAGAGATTTTTTAATTACTTGTTACAACATAAATATTCTCATGTCAGCTGAAACTAAATAAATTTCATTCTTGTTGAATAAATACTAATATAGTATTTTTTTCTTGCTTAACGTCCATACGTTATGCCAGTTAGACTAATGAGGACAAGGGATCAGCGTTAACAGTAAGGAAAAAGAAACGGGAATAACTGCAGCTGGAATTAAGAACCTTAAGGTGCACAGTTCAGAAACGCAGCAGACTGATCGGTGCTTTAATCATATCGGTCACCAAGTCCCTAATATAGTAAATAAATGCTCTATTGCTAGTCTTGTAAGTCAGTACCAATTGGCTAAAGGTTACCTCTATCAAGAAGTTGCTTAACGACACTTGTGTTTCCTTGAGCTGCTGCGACACTCAGAACTGTTCTTCCTTCGTTGTCTATACTATCCACGTAGCAGCCCCAGAACAAAAGTAATGTTACAACTTCAGCATGACCCATGGATGCTGCGACCCACAAAGGTGTTCTCCCGGAACTGTCACAATGGTCCACATCTGCCTCAGCTTCCAGCAGTAGTTCGCAAATGTCACTGAGGACCAAAAATAAAATTATAATTTTTGACTCTCAACTCCGGCTTTTTAATTACAAGAAGACACACTGTGTTGACACACATATGTCTATGTATTGACCATTAATATAACATTAAATTTGAAATCTTTCTTTTTTGCATTTGATGGCAGCCTATATTTAAAAAACCTTTAAACAAACAAAATATTTTTTACACTAAAAGAAATTGAAATGCTAAAAGATAAATTGTAAAAACAACATTTCAAACTTTTTTTTCAAAACAATTTTTTTTCCATTTATGAACTACTTAATTTATTTATAAATGATTTTTCTTCCTTTTTGGGGATTAACAGCGGCTCTGTGGCCCCCCGACATGTCAGTTTAAGAGTTTTTTGTGTACCCCTATCACTTCACCTTAAACCTACTCCAGTGCCCATAACGAGCTCCAGAATTTTGTATAAGGTGTCCTGGTTGAACTCCTGATCTGGTTGCTGAGATCCAAAGATTTTTCTTCTTTTGGCCTCTAGGACCTCGTAATCGAGGAGTATGTGTGCTGTGGTTTCAACAACCTGCCTGCACAAACGACACTAAGGTGAGATTTGTAACTATCCTACCTTATGTAGATGATTCAGAATGTGGCCGTGACCGGTGATCATGGCAATGACCTGTCTCAGTGACCTTCTGTTAAACTGAACAAGTGTCCTTGTCAGTACAGGGTCTGGTCCCGAGAGAAGGCGTTTCCCCAATCTTTAGCCAGGGAATTGTCTCCACTGTTTGAAGTGCTCATCCATAGCCCATTTCCTTACTGCTCCTCTCGTAGTTGTTCAACTAATGCCGCAACCGGGCTCTGGTCCCACTATTTGATAAGCTTACTGAAAAGGCATACTGAGTGGACATGCTATCAGATAGCATGTCAAACACCGAGTCTTTTAGAACTTTTTTGACAATCTCTGAGTGAACCACCTCAAGGACGCTCCCCCTTCATTCACCAAGATTACGAAGCCTATAGGCAGCCAGTCTTGCTTCTGACATTATGAAAATGTCCAGAGGCGTTAGGTTTAATAAGACCTCCAGAGCAGCTGTAGATGTGCTCCTAAAGGCACTAGTGACCAACATGCCTTTATAAATGATACTAATGAAATTTATATTTTCCATACATTTTTATTTTAAACTGTAATCTAAGCATACAAAATATGTTTGTCTGTGAGTAATACATCATCTTTCCCCAACTCGATTAAACTATTGAGATATTGCAGTGCATTTTTTATTAATTGTTAAAACGATCATTCATTTGTTAAGACATAATAAATAATAATATTCTTGTAGTGTATCAACATAGTGTGCAACTAAAACAATAAGAAACAAACCGACAAATGAAATGAAGAATGATGTCAATTGACTATGGTCTAAATGACAGTAAAGTTTATTCTGATAATGATAAACACTCAAACAATGCAATTTTTTACATGCTGTGTGGAAAAAAGGGTTAGGGGAAGGTATATGACAGTACTAGTAGTCTTGAACCTATCATCTTGAGGTGCACAAGTTCAGAGGCACAGCAGACTGACCTCGCTGGCCTTGCATTTTCTTGTAGAAAGAATTGTTGTTTCCAATGGCCTCAAAATTAGTTCATACTATCTACTATTTTGCTTCAACATATAGTCCAGTATAGTTTTCTGCAGACCAGAAGGTTGGTGTGCCAAGAATCTCTTGTGTTGTGCAAATGTCTCATCCTAAGATGTTAGGCCTACTCACGTGCAGTACCATAACAGTCATAACTGGTAGTCTTACAAAACGCTAAGACCATTGCTTTTTTTCTTGAGAGTTCTTTCTTTTGTCTATAGAAACCTGTCATGCGGGACAAAGTTGACCGTGACCGCAGCAAACCTTAAGATGCACGTGTCTCCTGGGTGGTGCTAAATGATCAACAGTGTTAGCTAAAAAATTCGCAACCATTCTTGTAGACAGAGTGAGTCAGCATATTTTCATAACTGATTGTTTATTTATTGGTACACATTTCCTATCGAACCTAATAACTTACTTGTGCACGGGCCCAGTTAATATAAAACAAAATCATACATAGATTACCTTAAAACTAAAAAAGAAAACTAAGTCCAAACCAAATTCCAAGAACTACATTACCTTAAAAACTACAACCAATAACTTATTCCAATATATCAATATAATTCTGCCTAATTACTAATTATGGTAACGGTGCATTTAGGAACAGTCATTTTGTCAATTTATTTTTAAGTGTGCCTTTACTTACAATAAGAGTTTTTAGATAATTTGTTGGTCTATTAAAATACATAATAGCTGTGTATATATTCTTTTTTTTTACCAACTTCTTTATATACACTAGGTATTCGTTTAGATTTATCCATTGTAATAAATCACAAAATTAATATTTAATCAAATATTAATATTTATAATTAATTAATATTTATAAAATATTATTAATTTATATTCATAAAATTAATATTTATAATTAAATATTAAAATATTAATATTTATATTAATTAATATTAACATTAATATTAATGAGATCAAAAATTAATATTTATAAATTCATTGCTTAAATTATAATAATTTCATAATAATGTTGTCAAAATATAACTCTGATTTATGATTTCGAAATTCAGCATCATTATTTATTATTTTTAATATCCTTTTTTTTTGTAACTTACGTAATGGCAAGAGAGCATTACAATTATATAATATATAACAGCAACAAAACGATATCCTACATGCACACTGAGTAAACAAACAGGTTATCAAAATACTATTTGGAAGTGTGAAACTGTGTTGTCATAAATTTATACATAAAAACTATTTTTTTATGTCTCGCAAACATTAAAAAAAAATTGTTTAATATTATTTGCTAGATACTTCTTATACTTAGCACATAACTTACTTTACCTACCTACTAGAATTTTAGAAACTATCTATTATGCATATGTGTATAGTTTTATTAACAATGGTCCAATTATTTGGGGTGGTACTTATATACCAGAACTTAAACAACTTGTAAATCTACAGAATGTATTAAGTTGTTAAATAACAGCCAATGTGTTATGTTCCACTATAAATACTTAAGTACTACTTTCTGTAACTCTACCAGCAGATCAAGAAGCAAGGACATTAAAAATCCAAAACATAAACAACCCATACATGAAAAAAATTGTTTATATACTGCAATAAAATATTTTAATTTAATACCGAATGATCTAAAAGTGTCTGACAAAACAAAAAAGAAAATAATATTGAAATACTTTAAGTGTAATCAATAAACAATTCATGAACAAATTTAAATTATAAACTTGGCATATATTAATAATGTACATGTACACAAATCTTTAGTTTTCTTTTAGCTGCCTCGGTGGCCTAGTTGATAGCGTACTGGGCTTTCACCCCGAGGACCCGGGTTCAATTCCCGGTCAGGGCTTGGCATTTTCATACACTATACATCATCCCATCGTCTGCATTAGCCCAAGTGTGCACAATAGTCGGACGTTAAAAAAAAAAATAATAAAAAAAAGTTTTTTTTTAAGTTTTAGTGTTTAATTTTTAGTTCTTAAGCTATGGCTCCTGAACACAAAGAGGCACTTCCTCTCTCTTCAGAATATATGTAACTCTTTATGAAGAAAATATGTATATATATATATATATATATATATATATATATAAAACCAATAAATAAATAAATAAAATAAATAAGAAACAAAAATCAGCCATGTTTCGAACTATATCTGTCTACTGTAATTCTAAGTTATCTGTACTTCTTTCCATTGATATGAAGTTTCACCAAGTACAGATTTGTTGATTTTAATTCTCGGAATGTGAAACTATGTATATGTTTAGTAAAAATACTTATGTTTCATAACAACACCGTATTTCATCGATCTTAAAATTCTTTTTTTTTTTTTGTTTAATGTCCGACTATTGTGCACACATGGGCTAATGCAGACGATGGGATGATTTATAGCGTATGAAAATGCCAAGCCATGGCCGGGAATCGAACCCGGGTCCTCGGGGTGAAAGCCCAGTACGCTATCAACGAGACCACCGAGGCGGCTCTTAAGTTTTATTGACACACTGTATTTAACAGACAATTTTTAACAAACATTACAAAGTAACAGACATTTAAAAAAAAATTAATAAATATATCCTGCTGTACTTACTTAAAAATACATGACCCCGCAGAGGGGAGCTGACTAGCTGCATCTATTGAGAGGATTTAGATGTCCCTCGCAGTACCCGAGTCTAACACTCACTTACACTTACAACACTAAATTTACGACTTTAAGATTTTACACTCACACTTACATTTAGGGAGGTGATAATAGTCTCAATGTGCTTTTCGCCTTAAATTAAAAAAAAAAAAAAAATAAATAAAAATACATGATCACACACTTTAATATACTAAACCTCGGGATTATGATAACTAGTACTAAGCAGTTAGTAAAGGTTATGTTGATAATGAAACTACATACTTTAATACCGGTAATATCTCTATAATTCCTATTCTGCAGCTCTGTTTCCATTTTGTTCAGTGAATAACATAAATTTTCATTTTATTGCTGCTTCATACTGTATACACTTTGAAGATATTTCATTCACAATATTTTTTTTAACAACTAAGTTCTCATCAAACAGCACAAATTTAAATAAAAACACTCGTTACAAATGAAAACACTCAATACTCATTAGCTATTGGAAACAAAATGACAGAATTGTAGAATGGGGCCGAGCTACCACAGTGAATGACCTTGCAGTTGTTCACTTTGCTCTATTGTTTCATTTCTCACAATACAAAAATAGAAGTATTTTTGGATTGCCTAGTATCGTTTTGACATCAAATGTAAGACACCATCAATTCTAAGACACATCTATTTTTTTTTTTTTTTGGTATCAGAAAAGGAAAAATGTGCATCTTAGAATCGATGAAATACGGTATTTTTTATATTTACTTACCTATGTCCTTCAAATGCTGCCACTAAAAGGGGAGTCATGCCTTCTTTATCTTCATGGTCAACAGCTGCACCCTTTTCCAACAAAATATTCACCACCTGAAAACAAAAACAAATTTTAAAATTAATTTACAAAATAATGTAAAACACAACAGACAAAGATGTTTTCTAAAGGTAATACAGTGGATTTAGAACATGGATGAAAACAGGACCCCCATTAAGGTAGGTGTTTGGAATTATTCCAGGTGAATGGAAGATCTGAGGGTGGTTGAAACAGACCTATAATTATAAATCCAGTTAAATTTAGGGGAAAATTTTATGTAGTCACTAGCCGACTCGGTGGCCTAGTGAATAGCGTACTAGGCTTTCACCCCGAGGACCCGGGTTCGATTCCCAGCCAGGGCTTGGCATTTTCATACGCTATAAATCATCCCATCGTCTGCATTAGCCCAAGTGTGCACAATAGTCGAACGTTAATCACAAAAAAAAAAAAAAAAAATTAGGTAGTCACTGATCTTGCTTCTAGTGGAAAGGGTTCATTTTTAAGATATATGTGAACAGAAATATTTTTTGGTTACCTAGTACACTTTTGACAAAAATATCCCCCCCATATATATAAAAGTTATATAGGCAATAATTGTAGACTTTGCTAGATTTAGTGATGACAATGTAGTTTTTAGCATGGTAAGCATTTTCATTGTACGTAGAGAAGGAAGAGCATAAGCTCAGTGTTAGTCGAGGTTTCACTCAGTTCGCATCTCAATGAATATGAGATGAACTTAAATAATTATTATAAGTTTTTAAGTGTATATTAAATTCTTATTATAATTAATAAAAGTTATTTTTTTAAAAAGCGACATCCTTAAAACCATACCATAAGTTTTATATATATATATATATATATATATATATATATATATATATATATATATATATGTGTGTGTGTGTGTGTGTGTGTGTGTGTGTGTCTTTGTTGTAAGATTATTCTTCATCGCCTACTTCTCCATTTATAACAAATTATCAGAGTTTCGTTATCATGACCCTTTTTCCGAAATAAAGACTTTTTTTAGGACAATTTTTTAAAAACTACTCTTTGTTAACACAGCACTGTTTTCGCAGTGAGTCATTTTAGGGTAACTCTATATTTGGAACAAATTTTTTTCCTTACGATGTTATAAAAGTCTGGGTACAAATACGTTATGAAAAATAATAATGCAAAAGAACAAAGTACAGTACAAGAACAAAGTACGGTGCATTACTTTTTTTTTAATATGAAAATAGGATAAAATGTGTCTCAAAATACATTAATCAGCACTTTATTACAAACAAATCCTAAATTATTGTTTATAGTTTTCAGTCCTCTCCATCCCTCGCTGGATCTGCCACTGTTCTACATTAATATATTTAAAGCAATTTGTGATACATCTGATAAAATGTATCATCAATGAAAATGATTAGTTTTTAGGATGAACAAAATTAAGCAAAAGTGGAAAGTCAAAGTAAATGGTGAATGTCAATAAACATTTGTGTGTTTTACAATAGGGCATACCTTTGTATAACCTTCACTGATAGGCACACAGAGAGCTGCCACGCTGAGAGCTGTTCTACCGTCACTATCTTCATGGTTTATATCAGCGTTGTATTCAAGTAAAGTCTCGACAATATCTGCATGACCCATGTACGCAGCTGCTATCAACGCTGTTCTGCCTTCACAATCAGTCTTGTTTACCTGTTAAAAAGGAGTAACTAATCAAATACACAGTTCTTTAATATAATGATGATAAAGCTAATTTTATTCAAATAGGGGCTCCGCCTTATTCACCAATGGTCATCGACCACTTTATGACCTCTATATGAACAATAATTTCAGTTTTACAATTAAAACACAAATAACTGCAATGTCTTTGTAATTTTCATAGTAGGACACATAAATATTCCAATATTGACAATTAAAATATAATTATTAACAATTTGTTATTATTATTTGGACACTTTACAACAATTATGTGGACAGAAAAAATACATGGCATTTTGAGAGTATGACTCTTTGTTCTTATATGCTTAACTTAAAAATAATAAACATAGCAACAAGAACTTGTGTAAAAATACTTTAAACAAGAAAAAACCCTCTGAGTTTATAAGCTAAGAGGTCAAAACTAAAATATTAAGAAAGGCTTTCTTGATGTCATGGAACTGTGAGTTACCAAGAAAATTAAACTGCTACACAGTGACTGAGGAATTGTTTTATGTTGGGCACTTGAGAATGAAAGTTGAGCCATGAATAATTGAATAACTTTCTAAGGTTTTTATTGCACTGTGACCTTTGTAGATCTACTAGATTTCTGAGATGCTCAGTTATAGCGCCTTCTCCAATCCTAGTCTCTTCATAAAGTCTACAATTTGGAGAGGTTTCAAGTGGGTAACTCTCCTACTTGTAATTGGTGACTTCCAAATTTGTTACTGAGGTGCTTGCAGATGCTCAATCTGCTAATTAGCTTTGAATTTTTCACCTTTTCTCCTGACCCTTACAACAGAGATTGTGCCCCACTTGGCCAGCTTTTTGTTTTGCTGTAATTCTTGCTCATGTTGCTCCTATGCGTAGTTGTGGAAATGACTTCTACCCACACAGAGCCTTGCATTCACTGGTAAGGCTAAAGTACACGGGAAGATTGCCAGGTATCTTAGGGCTCCGTTTGATACACCATTAGGCTGGTGTCACTAACCCCATCAGCACTTTTTACACTTTAGAGTTAGCCAGGTTACGTAGAGTAGAAATATGTGTATTGTGTCTTGAGAAGATGAATGACAGCAATATTAGTTAGAGGTAAGATGGGATCGCTAGACACATCAGCTGCCTCTGCTGTAAAAGTTGATTTATACCCTCAAAAACGTCTTGTATTTTCCCCCATATACACATCATGGCAAATGTAGAAGTAAACAATAATAATAACATGATAATTCATTCCATTATTAATAACAATTTTAAAACTGGATTTGTTCTTACTTACAATGACAATAAATATAACCTCAATTGAAATAGGATTATATCAAAGGAACATCTATGACACAAAATCAGCTGTTTATGTGAACACTGCCTCTACAATAGTGTAAAAATTACTTGCATTTATGACTTTATATTTTTAGTTATAGAACAGATAAAAAACTTATTTTTTATAGCGCAATAATTTTTTTAAATTCTCAGAAACCTCAGCAAATATCAAATTTACAAATGTTGATGATACCTTCCTGTACATAATTGGGTAAACAGCTTTTTTAGCTTTTGATTTTTCGTTTAGTAAGGGAAAAATATTTCTTATATGACCAAGATAAATTACTTTAACATTTATTTTTATAGCGTAAATTTTTAGAGATCCACGTTCCGTATTAGATTTTATTTAACCAAATAGATGTACTAACATTGGCTCCAGCTTCCAGTAACAAGGTGACAATTTCATCGTGTCCTCCCCATGCAGCTGCCCTCAGAGCAGTTCTCTGGTCACCATCACAATAATCTACATTGACACCAGCTTCTAACAATAGTTCAACCACCTGTAAAAACATGCTTTGTATAATAAAATAAATTCTAGCAACAAACACGTTGACATGTTAGTTACAATTCCAGCTCTAAATGACTGGTTTATCTAGCATTCTATTATCATTTGTTTACACTAGGATTTGATCCTAGTATGACTGAAATGTGATTAGTAAAAAATTAAAGTTTTACTTTTCAAACTGCAGTTCTACTTTTACTGTAGTTTTAGTTTTTCTGTCTGTAGTGCAAAGTAAGTTATAAAAATAATTTTAGCAGGCAGCTGCCTTGCTGACACACTCGATACATAAAATAGTAGCTGCTCGGCTTTCCAATGCATTCAATATATTTTTAAACTTCCACTCGTGAATTTTGATACATTATCTGTAGTATTTGGATTTTTTTACCATCCCCACAAACAGGTTTTTATATCTCTGTGGATTACTTACCTTTGTAAATTATATATATATATATATATATATATATATATATATATATATATATATATAATTTAGTAGTTTTAAAGTTTTCAAGACACAAAAATGGATAATTTGAATACAGATAAACTAATACTGTGACATTTACTTGAAGATGAAGATTATGGTATGATAAACATAACTTTGGTAAATTTATGTCATACATGCAAATTTTCTCAGTAGAATGTATAGTTTCAATATACAGCTTGAATATATATATATCCATAGAGCATAACCGATTGCTAATCGAGTAACATTTCTGTAATCGATTATGCCATCACTACATTTCAACCAACACCAGCCTTAAACTATTTGTGAAATATAACCACTGACAAAACAAACTAATGATGTCACTTTACAGCTACTACAAGTTGATATGCAAGAAGAATTGAACAAATTGCTATTTAAACTGTACACAAGATAAAAACTTTTGAAAAAAAATCCTATGTAAACCTTGCATTCCACGTATTTTTCCAGTAAAATATTTTTAAAAAAATTAAAAATGCACTTTTTACATCCTCATAAATTTTATGATCATTAGCTTCAATGAAAGAATTTACACATATTAGTTTTCTAAGGTTAATATCTACAGTTTTATTTTTGAAACGTTCACAAAAAAATTGTTCATTAATATCTTTATTTTATCGGTAACATGCGACTGAACTGTAATGTGAACTGTCTGTGGATAATTAGAAGTCCGATATACGCTGAATCCTCTTTAGATAATCTGAACAGACCACAAGCCCAATTAGTTCGGATTATTAAGATTTTTTGTCAATTTTTATTTTAAAAAATCTAATTAATTTGACAAACCTGAGTATGACCTCCCCAAGCAGCTGCTCGGAGTGCAGTCCATCCGTCGGTATCGGCATGATCTGCATTGGCGCCTGCAGCTAGCAACACCTGCAAAGTTTGTGATAGGTTAAATTTTGATTTAAATCTTACATTTTTTTTGTGTTTAACGTCCGACTATTGTATAAACTTGGACTAATGCAGACGATAGGATGATTTATAGTGTATGAAAATGCCAAGCTCTGGCGGGGAATCGAACCTGGGTCCTCGGGGTGAAAGCCTAGTACACTATCAACTAGGCCACCGAGGCGGCCTAATCCTGTAATAATTAGTACTATGTTATTATTATTGTTTAAGCCACCTTGGTGGCCTAGTTGATAGCGTACTGGGCTTTCACCCCGAGGACCCCGGTTAAATTATCCCATCGTCTGCATTAGCCCAAGTGTGCATAATAGTCGGTAAAAAAAAATATTGTTTATTTAACAGTTGTTATTATTTGTGTATATGGAAACAATATAATACGTTTTAAGAATACGTACTGACTCTCGTTTTCAAGCACCTAACTTAAAACTTAAACTAACAACTTGAACATATGCCTACATGCCTGTGTTAAAATATGAAAACCAGTAACTCCTGGCTGATACCCTGAGTGGACCAAAATAAAACTAAGATTTACAAATGATCAGTTGTGCAACTATTAGGTCTATAAAATTTCGCTAAAGGTATTACTGAGTTATAAAAATAATTATTTTCTCGGTATTCAATGAATAATCCGTAATGTAGATCAACCGCTCATGTATAAACAAGAATATGTTGTAATATAAATACAATGTTCGGTAAACTTTCAAATCTAAAAAAAGACATTCAAATATTTAAGGGCAACTACCACCAACGGATTTTGACCAACAGGACAGCTCAGTGTGGTTTTATTTATAACCGGACATAGATTCTGAAGCTAGTCTAAACAGAATTTATACACACCTATGCTAAGAGTTGGTTCTGAAAAAAACCTGCCAAAATGACAGGCCCTGTCTTTTACAAAGCGGGAACTTCGACTCCCGGAAAGGCAAGCTGAAATATTCTAACTGATTCTGCAATATTATCAAAAGCAATGACCCACGCAGAACACTTTGCTTTTTGCTCAATTGTAAAAACCATTTTGTAAATAACCAATCGCGTAAAATAGCACCCAAAAAATTAGGTTATGTTTTTATTCTATTAAAAAAGTAATTTAACAGCTGTTCAACTACCTGATTTAATACTGCAGTACAGCAAGATTTTTAAGAGGGATAGAATTTATTTACTTTGGCCTGCCATTTTGTGTCTACAAACATCAGCCAGCTGCATTTCTCACATACTTGTGGTACCTGCTTTAAAAAGTATGTACAGTTTCAAAATGATTAATGGAGGAATGAGAAAATAATGGAGGATCAAATGTGTAAACCTCTTCGTGAGGCACACTGTATATTCACTCATATTTAAGATTTTGACTGTACTTGTAATTTATTATAAAGTTTAATGTATGCTCCTCCCGTTATTTTTAACTCTTTTCCAACATTATTTTGGTCATTTGGGCCTAATTATTAACCTATTATCGAAAATCAATACCTTATCTACCATACACTATTCAATTTGTGTTCATAACAACTAAAAGGCCAGTGAATTTGAGGGGGTTATGGTGGTCAGCCTGTTGCGGCAGAATGCAGTTACTGCCGTAAGCTCCTCCTTTTTCATTAACACCAATCCCCTAAATGCATCGGTGGTGCAGTGGTAGAATGCTCGCCTGCCACAGGTTGGCCCGGGTTCGATTCCCAGCCGATACACTATTTGTTAGGAATTTGTGATCTCTCCTAACTCAGGTCCTCTAAAGAATCAACTATAAGTAGTTCAACAAAGCCCTTAAATACATTTAATTATATTACATTACTCTTATGTTGTCATGGCTATAAGTACAGTTGATAACAACCCCAAGTATGAACACTATTGTATTTTTTCTAACAAAATGTTTCCCCTGAAATATGTCCCAAGATCCTCCCTGGACACCTGTGTCCCAATTTGTTTAAACCAAAAAGAGAAAAGGGGATGAACACGCAAAAACGGTCTACTTACACAGACTGTCGATTTGTTGTTCCCCAGCACCGTCTGACTGGAATGTTCTTGGAGCACTTCCTGATATAGTTATCAGTGGCCCTTCGGTCTCCCCTGGAATCGGCTGACCTTCCGGTCCCCTCAGAATCAACTGACCATGACCTACTTCTTCCCCAAGCTTTTATTTAAACTGCTGTTTTCCATACCTGTTGTTTATTGCAACAGGCAATATGTCAGTAATTTCATAATTTTTGTGTATCTTTGTCAATAGTGTTCATTCTTTGTCTGTAACCTCTTTACAATATTTAAAACCAATAACTAAAATTACAATTTTTAATTCCCAACACCCTTATCTTCATAAATCTAACCATAATAGTAACAACTAAAGGAAGGTTATCCAGTATATCTTACTTTAACAATTTGATAGTGACCAAGTCTAGCAGCCAAGTTGAGAGGTGTCTGGCCGTGCCTATCTGTATGTTCCAGCCCAGGATGCAGTTCCCCAGCAAGAATTGTTTCTAACATTTGGTAATTATTTTCAGCTGCCAAAACGTAAAGGTCCTGTTCTACAGGACTATCGGTTACTTCACACTGAGCAACAGGATTTTCTTGTCCATCCTGAAAAAAACAAAGCCAAAAATATCTAATTTAAATGAAGTAATAACAATGTTTTAAGACTACAGACGAAGTACTGATACAGGAGCTGAAGGTACGGAAAAAACACAATCACTATTTGCTATATCAAAGTACAAATCAAATCAAATAAGTGGCACACAAATTTCATAAACGTTTCATATTCAATTACCTCAGCAAAAAAAAAAATGCTTCCTCAAAATCAGTTCAACAGATTTATACTTTAGTGTTATAGCACCTCTATAAATTATGAAATATAGTTGAAATATACATGACCTATGAAATATATGGCAATCATAACATTCCTTGTTGGTACATGAAAGAAAAAGAAAAGAAGTTCAAAAGTTTTCTTTTTATGAACTCACTGTACGTAATTGAACGTACACAAGCATGAATTCTGTAAATAAAATAATTCAAATAATACCATTGACAGGTATTGAATTACTAAAATATAGTTCTCTGTAATTCCATACTTGTATTTTAAGATTACTATACATATCTTCCTGAGTAAAATTGTTCCAAAACCATGTAGACCTACGATTTTTTTTCAATATGAACTCAAAACTATAACTTATAAAAGTAATGACTAAATTTTAACACTGTACCTGACTGAAATACTTACAAATGAAACCAACTATAATCAGATTTTACATTTAGTACCTAAATTGAGTTAGAATATTTACTGTTTACTAAAAGCAGGGTATTTTATTTCTTAACATTTACGATTCTACTTTCACAACTGATTTGGTCACTAATTATTACATGAATGAAAATTAAAAGAGGTTAGGTCATCTTGTACTTTTTAAGAAATCACTATCTGTAACTGAATGTCAGTATTTATTGTTTCCTAAAAGAAGAGTCTTTTGTTTAATAACATTTACATATTTAAACTGGCCTACATTATTTTTCCAGTTCTACTTTCAAAACTGATTTGGTAAATAATTATTCAATGAATTAGTAGTAAATAATTATAATAATTATCAAGTCGTGAATACCATAATAATTTAAATAATGCTTTCAACCATGTTTTTTGTAGCAATCAGCTGTTTTGGTAGACACACAATTACTTTAGATTTGTCACAATGCCTGCATTGTACTGCACTCTCACGGGGACACTTTATACTGCTCCTGGAATTTTTTTACTGACTTTTCATCAGTTCTATTTCATTATCCGATTTTAAAGCCTTAACTGATTTGTTCACTAATTATTACATGAATGAAAAGAGGTTAGGACGTCCTGTATTTTTTAAGAAATCGCTATCTGTATCTGTATGTCAGTATTTATTGTTTTCTAAAAGAAAGTCTTTCGTTTAATAACATTTACCTATTTAAACTGACCTAGATTGTCTTTCCAGTTCTACTTTCAAAACTTATTTGGTAAATTACTTGAGATTTGTCACAATGCCCGCATTGTACTGCAGTCTCACAGGGACAATTTACACTGCTCCTGGAATTTTTAGTACAGACTTCTCATCAGTTCTATTTTATGGTAAAGCATTAAAATGGAAATATATGAGGCATGAGAATTCCCTGGTGTCTGATGAACCTATAGGTACCCCACAAATGTAGTTTCAATAATGCAAGTCCTTATTTTTGGTACAAAACCGATTGGAAAACCTAGTGTAATAATATATGAAAGATATAAATATTCATGACTCCAGCCGGTCTAGCAAAATTTGAAATAAAAGAAATTTACGGTTTTGGAGTAAATTGTAAAAAAAACAAATTAAACCTTATGGCAGTTAGGGTTTATTTTAAGCGGATGATTCACCCAAGTGTCTGGATGGATTGTCCATTGGCATTTCCAATTTAGACTAGGCTAATGACCTGTATCACTATATCACTGTGTATGTCCGGATATACTTATACGACATTAGCACTTTTGTGACTATATGCATGGACATACTTATGACAACAAAACCAGCAGTCAGAAAAGTGCTTGGTTTCGAAAACCTATATTCTATACATTAACATCACTTTGTTACTATTGTTAAAATATTTTAAATCACCTCTTCCGGTTTGTTTGCTACATCGCTGGCGATAAGTGACTTGGTTTCCTGGATCAGTTTATTGGCTCGAGGATCACTAATGATTAATACGTTCGAGATATTGGCTCCACAATCAATCAGCCAGAGAGGAAGTAATGGTGTGAAAGAACTCTGTACAGGAAGGCAGCTGAGGTGCAGAGATAAACTTTCCACTTCATTACTAGAAAGCTGAGATCCTCTGTAAGGTACAAGGAATTAATAACCTACTGTATTTATAAATCTAACGTATAATTTATTGATTAGTACAATAAAATTTGGATGCTTGATTAGTGTAAAGATAACTGATGGTAAAATTCTAATATATTTTTTTATTTTAAAGCACACATTTATCATTACAGTGTCCAGTAAACCTACGATGTAGAGATGTGCAAGAAAGGAGATGCACTAATCGGAGACTAATCGGTGCTTTAAATCTCATATAAAATACATGTTTCCCCATTTCCATTTCAGCATATGTGTTGAAAGATCATAATGCTTGATGTCAAAGTTCATTTGCCACTGTCAGTTACAAATTTGTTGTTATCATTTATTTCTTGCTGAGGGTATACTGATAAACTAAAAAATATTTTTTGTCTAGAAAAAAAGAAAACATTTTTTTTTGACAATTAGTCAAAAATTAGCAATCCAGTATGTCGAGTGTATTTGAACACCTAGGAGGAAAATGAGTATGAACAAGCTCCATTCTGTGTAAACTATTAATTAAAACACTGAACTTACCACTAAATTGGGACATTAAATTAACAAGAGTTTAATCTTCGATTAACAGTTAATGGTCGTTCTAGAAACTGAAATTGATGATTTAATTAAAGATGATTAACGGTGGATTAATTAAGTTAATGACTGTCCTCGAAACTGGCTAACAGAGTGGTGTTCCTTGGACAATAACTGGGCTATTCAATTTGTAAACATTTAAAAACCAATACTGTTATTGGTCCCAAAATTTATTTATCAAAATACCTGAGCGTAAGCTGCACAGCAAGCATGGCATGACCACAGGCTGGTGAGCATAGAAATCTTCTTGTACAATGTTTCACATCGCACAGCCATTCTGCGAAGGAATGGTGAAAAGGTCTTAAAATTTCATCTCTGGCCAGGCAAAGGACTCTGCGCAACACTTGACATCTTTTCCTGAACTCTTCATGGCTTATATTAGGTTGTGCTACTTGCAAACATCGGCAAACTTGTTCTTCGCTCAGCGGATACTCCGATGCCAGAACTATATTTAATAATGGACGGACCTAAAAATAAAAAACCATACACGTTTTTTAATACATGGTGGAGCACCAAAATATTGATTCTGACCAGACTATTTAATTAAAAATTCTTAGTCATAATGATTTTAATACTAATGAATATTAATTCACATCAGTCTATTGTGTCTAGCTGCTAGTATTCAATGCTACCATACTTTATTTTATTGATGTTATTTGCAAACAGTGTATAAAAATAAGCATGCAACATTGTTTGTGCCTTATAAGACACAACATGATACATGTTATGTGTGCAAGACCTTTACTTTCACGGAATCCTGAAGATTGATTTGAGAATAACTAAAAAAATTCAAGCTTTTACATTTATATACATAATTCAAATTTATTATGTAGTTTTATTTCAAAAAATTGTGTTACATTTCTCTTTATTTGTTTCACGCAACTTTGGGGTACACTAAATCAATCACTTTTTAATGTTCTGTGCCTTCCTTGTAGCCCAGTATTGCTTCATTCGTTGTCATCTTGCATTTACATTGTGTTACATTTATTTATCATTATTTTTATTTTTTTTACTTTGGGATAAATTTGTAACAAACTAAATATTCAATTCTCTGTCAAAATTAAAATATTACTTTAAAAATTATGTTCTTTATTTTCTTAATTTCATTATTATTTTTTTATATTGGGATAAATTTGTTATGAATTAAATATTCAATTCTCTGTTAAAATTAAAATATTACTTTAAAAAAGATTTTCTTTATTTTGTTAGCTTCCTCATCATTATTATTTTTTTAATATTATTTTGCCCGCAGGGGGGTGCTGACCAGCTGCACCTATTGAGAGGATTTAGTCATCTTTCACGGTACCCGAAAAGTACCGAAAAAAAAATCATTTTTTTTACATTGGGATAAATTTGTTACGAACTAAATATTCAATTCCCTGTCAAAAATAAAATATTACTTAAAAAATTTTTTTTTTCTTAGCTTCCTCATAATTATTTTTTATCATTTTTTTACACTGGGATAAATTTGCTTTATCATTATTTTTTTTACATTGGGATAAATTTGCTTTATCATTATTATTTTTTTACATTGGGATAAATTTGCTTTATCATTATTTTTTTTTACATTGGGATAAATTTGCTTTATCATTATTATTTTTTTACATTGGGATAAATTTGCTTTATCATTATTTTTTTTTACATTGGGATAAATTTGCTTTATCATTATTATTTTTTTTACATTGGGATAAATTTTCTTTATCATTATTATTTTTTTACATTGGGATAAATTTGCTTTATCATTATTTTTTTTTACATTGGGATAAATTTGCTTTATCATTATTATTTTTTTTACATTGGGATAAATTTTCTTTATCATTATTATTTTTTTACATTGGGATAAATTTGCTTTATCATTATTATTTTTTTACATTGGGATAAATTTGTTATGAACTAAATATTCAATTCTGTCAAAATTAAAATATTATTTTAAAAATTACGTTCTTTATTTTCTCAGCTTCCTCATAACCTTGAACTTATCTCGGAAAAAAAATAGTTTTGCTCCTTTTGCGGGTCTGCACTGTAATCTTTATACAGGTTTGATAAATAAAAATACATTTATAACAGAATAAAATATACTCCTACCTTAGAAAAATGTTTATTGCTGAGAAATCTCTGGCAGATCCAAAGATATAAACCATTGATTGTCCCGGGTATATCTCTAACTTCCTTAAGCATGATACAGCCGTCTGCTACACCATCGAGAACACGCTCCAAGTAAAGAAAACAACCATTACTCTTAATATGCAACTGATTCAAAGTTTCAGCAGTCCCTCTACACATGTGTTGCCTCAGAGGCTCCTCGTACTCTAGCCTTGATAAGATGTATTGCTGTATATCTCTCACAACCTAGAAAATAAAAACAGTGGAATTAAAATATTCCTCAATATGATAAAAAGACTTACGGTATACTGTAGAACCTCAGTGGTCTACATCTTTACTTTATATTGTGAAAATGCTATACATACTAGAGGTGGGCGTTTCTGCTATTTTTTCCGGCGAAAAACCGTTAAGGTTATCATCGCCGATTTTTTTACAAAACGTCAACAAACTGTTTGTTGAGGAAAAAAGCTGCATTTTAAAACAGTTGGAAAAAACAGGTTTAAAAAACTGAAACTCAAAGCTGTATTAGCAGTTAAAACATGAAGCACATATGTTCAGTTTTCTAAGACTACTTTTTCATTCCCATTACCACCATATTCTTAACTTGTTTTTGAGTGTAAAGCATTTAGAAAGGATAAAAATAATCCTTATAAGTGTAGTAATAATTAAATTACATTCTCAAAACGTAATAATTATGTATGCCATTTTATATTTACAAAATGCAATAAATTTCTAATAGAAGCACTTTTCTTTTTTTTTACTTAAAAATTAAATAGTCCTTTGCATATTTACCAAAATGCAAACGATTTAGAATATTTTTAGTTGATTAAAAATATTGATGTTTTATAATAAATATAAAAATATGTTTAAATAAAATTAGGCTCTGTATCTACAAAATGTGAGAGGTTGTTACTAAAACTCGCAACAAAATAGAGATAAACGTTGACACTGACCAAACAGTTCTTACTTCAATACAAGCAACAAGCAACTTTGAAATAAAGGGAAAAAGCATAAAAGCAGGTAGAAGAAAAGCAGTTAGCAGGAAAACAGTTTTAGCACTTGTGGCAACGTTCGAATAGAACGTGGGTGTGGTAGTGGGGAAAGTCCGTTCCTTGTTTAACAAATCATAAACCAGTCCAAATCAAACGCCTGTTTCCGTTTGAAAAAGCAGTTTGTTTGTCGTTTATAGAAAAGCAGTTTTTTAAAACAGTTTGGTGTTTTCTGCCCCACCACTATTATATAGTAGTTTAATCATGCTTTTGTATGAAGAATATATTAGATGGCACAGACAAGTTCTATTAATCATAAATCATTAATCTATTAATCATAAACAGAATAAAATAAAGACCAAAGAGAAAAGTTGTGACTTTTGAAAAAATATAACACATTTATATTGGAACTATGCATGAATCCAACAGACGGGAGAATTAAAAAAATAAATAAATATATGAAGCAATACTGTTGGCTATTTGAATACAGGAAAATATTAATGATAATGATGTCATGGATTTAAATAAAAATCATCTTTTATTTGACCTCAATCTAAGATTGTATTCAGTTCTTTAAACTTAAATAAAATTCTGAATCTAAAAAAATTGGAGAAAGCCTAATTTTTTCACTGGTTAGTACATTTAAATTACATTTACTGTTATCTTTTTTTTGCAATGATCAGGTGATTGCCAAAATAAATTGCTTGTACCCAAAGCACAGTACTAATACATTCAAATTCTTAATGTAACTATCTTTTTTCTGCTCGGAATGTTATATTTGTTGACACGTTTCGAAATACTTCTATTTTTAAAACTTTTTACTATACTCTAGAAGTTTTACTGTACTAAAGAGTACAGTAAAAAGTTTTGAAAATGGAAATATTCGAAAAAGCATTAAAGAAATATAAAGTGAACATCATATATAAAGCATCAAAAATATAAATTGTAGTTTGAAAAGACAGAGATACGTACTCTATAAAATTACTAATAAACTTACAAAATAACTTCAGTAGATTAGTTTTCGTCTAGAGATAATAAGAAATTATTTTTTAGACTTTTGTACATAAATAAATAAACTACATTTATATATTATATCCTTTAAATCAACAGTTTCTACACATTAAAGACATCCCTCACAGAACGTTAAAATGTTTTGGAATCCTTAATCTGGCTACTGAGGATCACTCCAATCGTCCAAATGGTGAGATCTAACTCCAAAAACCTATCTCAAGTGGGGAAAATGAAATGGATTTTATGTAGTGGTAGGATAATTTGGATATCCGTTCTGATCAAAAGCCGATCACACCAAGCCATTGTGTGATTGGGAAAACCATGGTTCAGAATCAGTGTCAGTCGCTGGAAACTTTGATTGTGTTAGAAATTTCGTACAAGTGTACTGAAGGTAACTGATAAATACAAACATGCAATGTTTATGGCAGGTCACTAATCGCAATTATCATAATAAAATCAAAATAATTTTGACTATGGAACAAGTAGCATCACTTTATAAATTCATGTTCTGTTTTTGAATGAATGTAAAAAATAAGTTCAAAAGCTCAAAATAACAAAATAAATACAAGTAATACGTTCTTTGTATCTGCAATCAGTGAAACTGTGGGGTGCTTTGATTTCTACATTCATGGGTAAATAATTATGTCATTTTAAAGGTTTTAATGAAAAAGTCATTCTTTCACTCTTTTTTTAACCTCTTCTTTTTTGCAGTACAAAGCAACAATAGTTCTAAGAAAAAATATTTATTTTTCGTCCTTTCTTCAAACTATAATATTATTTTTATTAAGCCTACTTGTATATAATATTTATAAACGAGAATGATTTCCACTAGACACATTAACAGCCGAACTGCAGGAAATGGACTTCAATGAATGGGTTCAACTTTTTTGATGTCATCCAATGGATGACTGATGGCATCCAGACAAAGCAACTGTCAGTAGCCAGCTTTAATGTTTTGAATATGTAAACAAAAGTGAAATACGTACATATATTCAAACCGCATACAGTGAACCCCCAACTATCTGAAAAATCTGGTGACTTAAGTAGAACTCAGATATCAATGTAAACTTAATATAAAACCATCCAGTTACAGTTTTATCTTTGAACTGAATGAGATAGAAATCATGCACATCTTAAAATAAAAAAAGTGCATTTCCTTTTCAAAATTAATAAAAATCAGCTGTAGATAAGAGGCAAGGTGAACAATTTTCCCACAGATAATCCAGAGTCGACTGCACTAAGGTTTCTATTCCATAAATTTCCCCTCGGTACTTCTTTTTAGAATAAAATAAAAAAGATTTTTTTAAATAATAAAAAAACATGTCACAGGCGAGTAAAGATCCTTTTAAAAATAATTTTAACTTTCAAACAAATGAAATGTAGGAGTGAAAAGTTAAGTTGCAAGTTTATGTATAAAATACATAGATAAAATTAACTTGTTTATAAAACACTGAGTGAACTTACTTGAGATTTTCGCAAATCATCTAAACTTATCTTACGGAAGCCAGAGAACATCTTGGCAATAGCCTTGCTTTGTCTACGTGCAGTCACTACAAGTAATATCCACGGTGGCAGCAAGTGATGGTTGTTTGCCAACAATTCTCCGATTGTTCTGCTTGTACCAGTTGAATTTTTCCTTTCATACTTCACTCCTGACACATGCGTTTCATCTATTGAATCGACTAATATAAAATAGCAATGAGACGGTATGGGTTTTATTTCTGCCAAAGGATCCAGTATGCACTTTCGAAAACTATCGTCAGGGTCTTTTAGAGAATTCTCCGTCTTCAAAGCTTCAAGTATTTCAGAGTCGTTTTTTATCCTCTCACAAAATTCTTCAGAGATGCTAGTCAGTTTCTGTGACAACTGTATCGCTACATTATTTATAAACTCAGCCACTGATAAAGTTTTAATATCGTATGCTTGACAGAAATGATAAGCGATAAGTCTTCGATTAAGATTTCTTTGTGGCCTAGCATTCTGACCGCTACCGGGCCATACTATTTCACAACACAAAGCGGTCTTACCGGAACCAGGACCACCAACTATCACAGCACCGCTAGTCTTGCAACTTCCACGTTGTTCTAAACAATGGGACAACTTAACAAACGTCCATTCTCGACAATAAAATGTCTTTCTTTCTAAATTACAAGAAGTCATATTAACTGTTCGATTTCCTTAGTTTCACAGATGACTTTAAATACACTTTGCTTTGGTAACTTCACCACTTCCAATAAGAAACTGTTTTAGTATATCTTTGTAAGGTTTGAAAATCATTGCTTAATACACAATGTCTTTTTATTATACAGCTTTTATATCATAGTTCTAAATATATCAGAATTAGTATTCTCTGGTGAATCTTCTCCACCCATTACTGTAATTTAGTTCTCTTATTGGTAACCTGAAAATCAATAAAATACACAATTCATAAAATTACTATTAGAAAGCTACTTACATGCTAAAAAGTAACATACAAGGGTGAATTTACCAAATTACATTTTTTTATAAGGATTACTCAAAAACAGTAGTTTACGATCTGTGGTAAATGAAAACAAACTTCAGCTATCACAAGTATGTGATTCTTTTACAGTACTTACCTACTTTAAAGGATTTCAAGTACTGTTCAAACACAGTAGTAAAGAAAAATTGATTGCAAATCCTTTGTGCGAGTGTGTGTGTATTGAAAAAATGTATAAATTTTATAAATTATTATAAATGTTCACGAAATTTGTTTCAAACAAGTAGTCTTTTAAAAGTTCTTGCATAGCTGGTGAAGATACTTTAATAAAATAAACAATGAGCGGGCTTGTTAGTAAGTAACCATCAGATTAACGCTAATTATGGTTTAGCTTGCAGGTGGAAATCAGATAACAGGTACAAAGTTGTGTGTTTATGAGAATACCAGCCATCTTGACAACAAAATAATAAATAAATAAATAAATAATAATAATAATAATAATAATAATAATAATAATAATAAATAATAAATAATTTCCAACAAAAATCCAGTTAATGCAAAAATTATTAAAATCAGGGAAATCTTGTTTCAAAGTGATTTTCTAGCAGATTAATAAGAATTAAATTATTTAAATTATTAAGGACAAACATTTGTCCTAACATTGATACTTTAGCTCTTATAAGCCAATGAAATATATACAAAAAATTTGTTTTTTACAACTTGCAGTTTAGAAGACAATCTTGTTTTATAACATTATGAGAGAAATAACTAGAAAAAAATATTAAAATGTTACAATTAAGTATGAATTAAAATAAAATATGTAAAAGTAAGCAGGAATAGAAAATAATGAACACGGAAGACAGGGTTTTAAATTGAAATAAAATAATTAAATAATTGGTGGAACCAAACTTTTGAAAATGTAATTATTAATCAAATATGAGGATTAAACTGTTATAAAGCTGTGTATATAGCAAAGTCATGTTTATAAACTGGGTTAAACTGTTAGGCTAAACTGAGTAGTACATTAACAAATTGAAATCGTTAGACATGGGTTACAATTTTTTTTTTTTGTTATTTTAAGGCGAAGAGCACATAGACGCTATTATTGCCTCCCTAAATGTAAGTGTGAGTGTAAAGTGTTAAATTTGTAAGTGTAGTATTGTAAGTGTGTGTGTTAAGAGTCAGGTACGCGAGAGACATCTAAATCCTCTCAATAGGTGCAGCTAGTCTGCAACCCCCTGCGGGGTAATGTAAAAATATTAAGAAAAATTAATTTCAGATAGGAATAAATTAGTTAGGATGCAATAATAATTTCTAAAATAGCTACAGTCTGAAATACAGGTGATTAAACTATTATTAGGGACTAAACAAATGGGAACACAAAAATAAACTCATCATTAGCAACCGAAAAACCTTAATTCCAGAACAAATAGGTCTTAGGAACACTAATCGAGTTTCTACAAACTCAGTGAGATGTACTGAAAAAAATAATGCCCTGATATTGAAAATCGGACGATGGAAAGCGGAGTTAAAAAAAACTGGAGAAAGTAGAACGCTAATGGGCTAAAGGTTGGTCAAAGGTCAATCGACCAGGGCTGCCAAAATAAAGTAAGGTAGCAGACAAATTAATTATTTAGAAAAAATAATTAATACTGGATTTAAAACAATAGCCCACCACTGAACAATTAACACGGACTTCAGTGAGATAAACATTGTTTCCGTCCAAAGAATGCCTCGGAAGATCTAAATTAACTAAGAAGAAGAAATGTCCTAACCAGGAAACTTCCAACTGTTGGCAACACTGCCAGAACAGTAACCACCAAAATTTAACTTTTTCAAATGAAAAAGCAGGCTTCTGAATCTGACCATCAAGTGAGGTGGAAGTGTTTCGCAAACGTGAAACTGCCCTTACTTGTTATGGACTGCAATCTGGTGTTAGTAAAAAAGTAAAAACTTTATAATTAAAAATAATTCATTAACAAAACTAAACTCAACATGAACAAGTAAAAATTAAAATAATTTGAAATATTTATAAATAATTAAAATTGATTGAAACAAAAAATTTTCAATCTCAAACACGCTAACACCAGCTTGCAGATCCCGTACAAAAGGATTCTTCCACAGGATTCAGATGACAGATAATCCTGTCAAATCTGGGAGACTACCGAACGTTCTTTCCCACTGGGAATCGACTGGACTTTACTGCATCCAAACTGGGAACTAGGACATTCTGAAACGAGGAGCAAGACCAAATGGGAGGATTTCGATCAGTGCCATGACTTCACAGATATTCTTCACAAGGTACAGCTGACGAATTAAATCTGTTAGACAGATTAGTCTAGAATAATCTGTTTTGTGCAAATGGAGAAATTTCCAATATCAATTTCAATAGAAGCTGAAGCTTCCACAAAAGTTGAACATAAATGCATACACCAATTTTGATGAAATCATAAAATACTATGAAATACAGGTATTTTCAAAAATTAAATAAAATCTTATAAATCATAAGTTTAATAAAATAAAACATTGATTATACCAATCTATAGACTAGTTTTAATAATGTATTGTGAAAAATTTTAGAGTAAATAAAATTCTATTAGAAGACTCTAATATATGTATGTTTATGTGTTGAGTAAATAAATACTAAAAATTAATCCATAATTAAAATAATCAATCTGACATCAGAAATATAAAACTGAACTACTGTATTTCAAATAATTTATTAATTAACAATATAAATTAATAACACAAAACATTTAAGAATAACAAGTAGATATACAGTAATAAATAACTGAAACTATAATAATATATAAATGGATGAAAATTTCATCAAATTTACTGCAACCTATTATTTAGTGTTGGTTATAATTCTAGTAAATTAATTGTAAGGAAAGTTATAATTTATATTTTGAATTAAAAATATAACAAATACAAATTACATTATTGTCAGTCATACAAAATGAAATTTTGTTAAATTTAAAATCACTAAAACTGTTTTAATATTCAATAAATATTGAGTTTGTTAATTTCAAATATAAAATTTTTGAAAAGCATAACTTATAAATATTAAATTTGAAAGTAAACAAATTAATTAATTATAATAAAAAGAAGTTAATTATCTACATTTTTGTTTAATGGTATAAAATTAATTTGTTATTTGGAATGAGAGGATCATTTCATTTTTTTAATTAAATAATTTTATATAATAACCTAAAACTGTATTATAATTTAAAATCTGATAATAATCTTGAAAGAATCTGCTATACGAATCCACAGAACCCGAAATATTTATATATGGTGTTTGGATTAATTAGAAGGAATATCCAAACATTATATATCATCCTGCACAAAATGTGGCTACTGAGGAAATTTAAATCATATAAAAAAATACTGAGAAATATCAACCATAGTACAAAATTTAGTATTGTTTCTTTCACACATTCAATGCCTTCAACCAATAAGTATTAAAACATTTTGTGTGAACACAGATAAACTTCATAGGTGGTTCATTTTTCAACCAGTATCCTGTTAAAGTTTTTAAGCAACTGCCATTTATAAAACATAAACAAAATAATTCAAATATACAAAGAAGAGATAACTTGATAATTTCATGAAATATTTGATTTTTGTAATTAATGTGTTTACATTTGTTATACTACTGTCTAAAATTAACCGAAAAAACTTATTAAATTACTTTTTCTTTCTCACTATACTAAGTATGAGAGTGAAAAAGTCAAATTTGAGATATTAATGGATCTTAACATTTTAAGTTTTACAGAGCCAAAAAAAAAGAAAAAGATTTTCTGACTCCATGGTTGTCTATCCATCCATGTGTATGCAACTGTGAAAATCAGTGATTAATTTTAGCTTTTGCTATTGGCTTATCTTAAGAATAATAAAATAAAATAAAAAAATGTTTTTGTAGCCTTTTTTTGGTAATTAAATATTAAGCTGTAAATATCTGTTCAGTACAAAACAACATGTGTAGGTCCCTATAGCCCCAAAAAGTCTAATTACGAACAGGAAGTACTGGAAAAAAACTGAAAAAGTGAGTTCATTTATAAAAAAAAAAATCGTTCATCAGATATTGAACTGAAAAAAACCAAAAACAAAACTTGACTGTCCTTGATTTTTTTTTTAGGCCTAATGTAAAACTGAGCCTAAGAAAAAAATAGAACTTATTATATACTTGAGTATCAACGAACTATGTATTTTACTCTCCTGAAAAAACAATATTCTTGAAAATTTATTTTTGGTTAATATAGCTCAATGAAAGTGGCAATTCTACAGATCTGTATTAAGTACAATATTTTTTATGTTAATGTTGGCAGCTCTATCAGCACAGGCAATAGGTATTTTTAATTTTTCTGTTGTATAACTGAAGACCAGAATCCTACCTTGAGGATGAACTTCATTTTAAAAAGAGAGCTAATCTATTTACCACACAGTGAATTTATTAAACCAATAATGAACTTACTGTCCCAAAAATATGAAGACAAGAAATATGAAAAAAAGTTATTGTTTAACTTTTTTTAACAGTTTTAAGTGTTCTGTTTATTTTAGGTTTTAAGTAAGAAATAGTATTAAATATATCCAGTGAACGAGAATTAATATTTTAATGTGTATGTAACATATTTTAAACCTTGTATGTTATTTTGTCCCACCCGCTGCAATTTTTTTTGGATGGTCACTTCTCTATGTTAACACATGGATTTCTGATGGAACGTGGGGAGCCGCCTCGGTGCGGTTTTTGTAGAGAAACCATCACAGTAAGACATATATTGCTAGACTGTGATGGTTTCCAAAATATACGGCGTGTATGTGGTCTGGGGAATAGTATGCAGATGACGTTGGGAGATAGTGTCTCAGCCACTGACCGGACGCTGAAATTCTTTCGTCTGAATTTATTAAATAAAATTTAACTTAAAATTATATTGCAGGGTATCTTTACAGCCCTGCAACAAGTTGTGTATTTGTGGCTATTTATCTGAATTTATTATTGTTTGCTTTGTTTTTCTTGTTGTTTAGTTTTATTTATTTATTTATTTGTTGTTATATTTTATTGTTAACTAGTTTTAGGAATAGTATTTGAAGCTGTTATCGAATATTGTTTTAAATTAGTGTTATTTGTTATTTTGTGATATTCCTAAATTTTATTTTATTAATATTGTGCCTTGGCGTTGATAACCTTAACGGTTTTTTGCCGGAAAAAAATGGATGGTCACTTTATTTATATCTAACATGTTTTGACATTTTTAGGTTATATTGGTTGTTGACATAACATTCCTAAACAATTAAAAAATAAGAGTGACTAAAAATTATTAGTATTTATCTCTGAAAAACAACTTCATAATATTTTGAAAGAAATCATAGCAATGTTGGTTTTTTTTCAGTCAATGGGGAAATTACGTCAGCAGAGCGCATGAGGAAACATTAAGGAAACATTGAAACCAGATGCAATCAATAATGAAACTTATAAAGAAATAGAAAGGCAGCATGATAGAAGATTAGATTTTTTCCTTCTAATCATTAGGAAGTCCAAGTATCCTCACCTCAAAAATATAGTAGTGCTTAATTAATCGTGACGCTTTTAACCGTCAGTTTATTTCTGTTTAGCCATTTTTAAACAGAATTTATAATACATAATAAAAGTAACACAGACAAAACAAAGCACTATAACTGGACAGGACTTATTTATAGCACAGACATTGCAGCTGTCACTAAGCAAACATTAATAACTGAACAATAAACGATCCTATCGCCTAGTAGAATGAAAGAAACATCTGAAATAGGGCCAACAAATTCCAAAAGGTGCATGAATGTTTCTATTGAAAGATAAACACTCACACTATTTACAATAATACCATTCAGCATATAAGTCAGTCACATAGTAGTGAGTACTCCAAGTGGTGGATACAGTGCTCTCGCATATGTTATGTTAATACCTGTCAAAAGGTTAAGTACTGACAATTTACTGCATTAAAAACTTATGTATATAAAATTTGTATAACACATAATTAGAGTTCAATAAAAACATTAACAGTTTTATTATATTTTCTAAAATAATAATTAAACATTCTGTGCTATAAAAAGAGTGAATGTTATTCTTATCGACTGCCAAAAGTATAGGTGGTCTATTTATTATCCGTCTATTCTGTCATCCATCCACCCCCAACGTTCCCGAAAATGATGGTTAATCGAGACTCTACTATATTTAATTGACTGCTGTAAAAAAGAAGCTGATGTGAACAGAAAATATGGACTTAAATTAAAATCTGCTCTGATCAAATTAGTCGAACTTGAATCCTGTTCTTCCAAATTAGAGTTATAGAAATGCCCTGTCTCAGCAAATTTCAACTTCCTTATCGAAACCATTTGCAAAAAATAGTTTTCTAACTAGTCACACTAATATGCTGAGTTTCATCTGCTGTGACCTTGAGAGTGAGAAATGTATGACAAGTGAACGTGAGAAATGAATTTTCATACTCTTAACTGATGAAGAAGAGATTGATTTAACTGAAAAAAATGTATTGGAAACAATGGACCAAAGATGAATGTCACCCAAATTAATTGTAGCTGATAAGACTAATGATCAAATTGTTATCAATATTTAATCTCAACTGAAAAAAAATCAAAGGGCACATTTTTTTTAAAAGGGAAAATGTGCAGCTTTCAAGATTGTAAAAGAAACAGTAGATACAATAGTGATGTATATTTATATGAGTTATTTTACTTTTAACGATTAATTAGGCCTGCACACATTAAAAGTTATTTTAAGGTAGGAAATTAACTTTAGATAATATGCTAACTATTAAATGTTCCAATCTTTTTCCTGACATAAAACTGCTTCTATTCACATACGTCCCACCCGTGGCAGACTTTGATTGTAAATTTAAATAATGAATAATTTAGTATTTTTTTTGAGTCATCACACTATAAACTTTTATTACAGCAAAGTGAACAAAATTTGTTTTTAATAATAACAGTGAATGATTCAGTTTTTTTTTTAAAAAAAACATTGGTGCATGTTCAAAGTTATGTCCATTTGCTCCCCACCTGTGACATGTACCTCAAGGTAAATAACAGCTGTTTTTAAATTTATAATATTCAGTTTTAAAAGCAAAGATATAACATCCTGTTCTTGTTGAAAACCAGTGCAACTGTCTCACCCGTGACAAAGGAATCGCCCTTTTTTTATTTACTCTGAAGCCATACATTTTTTAATTTCAAATTTGGTACACTTATTTGAGTTATAAATCATATATGAACAAATTTTGATGAAAGCCTGATTTTGAAAAATTAGGTAGATTTTTTTTTACAATAACTTAATGTGAGAACGTTTGTGTAATGTTTTTACATCCTTTACTTTAAACAGTTTTAGCAACCTTATTGTTCTTTTATTAAATTGCATTTTTTCTTTTTTAATAAAAGTTTTGCTAACTTCATTAGAGTTGAGGTATTTTTTAACAGGTTGATTTTTGGAGTAACTTTTTTTTCTCTAACTGAAGAAACCTAATTTAAAAAACCTAATAAATTAGATTACTATTACAGACTTCATAAATCTGATTGCTTAAATAACACATAGGTCATGTGATATTACTTTTGCTAGTACAAAAAAAAATGTTTGCCAGAGTAACCTAGACATTTAGCGATACTTCAAAATCATTGTGGCAAGAATGACTGTATACACTATCTGTTATTTAACCTCAAGTTTTGCTTATGCCAATGTATACAAGAGCAATTTAAAAAACGTTTGCAATTTAGTATATTGTGATTATTTTTAAATATGCTACAGTCTTTCAGGCCCAAAGCTAGCTCTGTCTATTATAATTTTTTTAAAATTTTACTTTAGATTTTATTCATAGAATGAAACCCACCCAGCCAGACTAGAGCAATTTGAGCAAAACTAATGATAAAAAAGATATGGTCTCTATTATTTCACCGTTTCTTCAATGGTCAGTGTTCTAGGGAAAAACCAAAGTTAAAACTGAGTTTTCGGGACTTTTTAAAATTTTTGTCCCGAATTTTTGGCCAAAAGACTTTATTATATGGCCAATATTAAAAGTCCAAAATAAAAAAGTGCAAAAGCAATAGAAAGTTAAAAAAAAAAATGAAAATAAAAGTGACAAACACAACCTCAAAATGACTGCAGCACAAAAGTAGAAAATGTGTTGTTCATTATGAAAATGATTAATTAAATGTGTGTTATTAATAATGAAAAAAATATTTAAAAAAAGAACTTTAGAACCTAACCTGATTAGGGTGTTGAGTGTTAATTTTTTATGTGAAACATGTTTTACATCATGAAAACAATTAATGAAATGTATGTTACTAACAATGAAAAATATACTATTGTTTTTAAAAAAAGAACTTCAGAACCTAACAAATCGAGTGCTGGGTATTTTAACTTAGTTGTTGATTATATAACTAGTATTTAGTTAATTAATGCAACTAACCTTTGTAACAAGTGTTATGCGGCATATATAAAGTTGCCACTGCTTTGTAAAAATAGACATCAGAATATAGTTCTGTAATAAATAGCTAAAAATTGCAATGTAGTAAATTTAATATTGTGCATGTTAATATCTCTCAAACAAATATCATAGCACATTATAAAACTAAAAAACTGATAAAATCATTACTTCTGCAAAAGTCTCAAAAAGTCAGATATTCCAAACCAAATCTGTTGTACCAAAATTTAAGCACTATGACAATAGCTATTTATTACTTCAGGATTACAAAGAGGAAGAAATTAATAAACCTGTTCAAAAGTAGGCCTAAGGTTCAATAATTAAGACACTCTGTGTGAATTTTTAAACTCACAGTGATCAGTTGTTTTGAAATTAAACCCAGGTTATAACAATTACATATTTGTAGATTGTTTTGAAAGGCCAATACATCTAAGAAGTATTATTATCATATGCTCCTTCCAAATTCAGGGTTGAATCCATGTTCCATAGTTTTATTTATCAGACAAAGATTGGTTACCAATGGAGTTGAGGGGAAAATAGTAAGGTAAAGTTGTCTAACCAAATTTAATTAACTTAGGTCTACTTTAATAGTATTAAAGCCAAGAGCTAGGTTTAATATTACTAAATATAATTTTAATACAAAATATATATAATGTTTTTCATGTAATTTCTAATAGATATCAAATTAGCTACTTACCTGTAGACTTAAATATGAAGGACCTACCTAATGTGTTTGGGTCTAATTCTTTTTTAAGAATTACTTAATTATAATGATTATATGGGAGTATTACCAAGTGTAGGTTTGAGATAAATAATTATAAATGAATAGTTAAATATAAATACCAATTAAATAAATTCGTACTATAAACAAGATCAACATATAATTTACAGATGAACTCATCTGTCAAGGCAAAATACATTGGCTATAACTAACAGGCTACACTTTGTACTGTAATTTCCAAAAATTCGGAAGAGCGATTTTTTAATAAAATGTATCAAAATAGTTCATTAAAAATACCTATCATTCAATTTAATGACTAAATAAAAGCACCGTAATCTCAAGTTTTTTTTCAGTATTCTCAAATCGAACTAGCCTAGGCCTACAAGCACAAATCACAATTCCAAACTATTATTTGAAGCCTTCGATAAAAATATTATTACATTATTTAATTTTACCTAATAAGATTAAAGCAAGCATTATTATTTTTAGCTCAACTGAAAAAATAATTAATCCATTTCATAAATGGAATCAATACACAACCACAACAGTCCTATCACTTTATTACTTAGAACTCTTGTCTCTTTCTCTTGTATCATATCTTAGTAATTTTTGTATGTACGCCTAGTTAATACACACAGTACACACTTACACAGATGAAGTCGCATTGAGTTAATGTAAAGCATAGACGGTAAAAAAAGAGAATATTGCAGAACTGTATATAAATTAATACAACCGAGGATTTCCGAGCTAATCCGAATACAATATAACCTAATATATAACAACAATTAAAAAAAATCATATATGTAGTGAGGAAGTAAAATAAGTTAGTAACGCCTTAAATTTCGGAGAGAATATAGGGATAAATTGTTTGTTTTTATATCAGTTAATGTTTTGTTTTGTTTTGTTTTAGTACAGTAGAGGAAATAAATATAGTGTTTAATGTTTTAAGGTAAGAACTTACGATAAAAAAGTGTATTTATTTGCAAGTACAGTATACAATTTTGATGATTTAACACGTTAAGTCCCATATATATATATATATATATATATATATATATATATATATATATATAAATGAAACTTTGTAAATGGACCAAATGAGTTTTTTCAGTGATAGTAGGCTTACTTCTTGAACACAAGCCTGATATAAAGCACGTGACATTAAAATTAATAGTCAAGTCCTTATTATATTGTCTACTTGTAGGTATGTCCATAATATTCAATAGCTGTGTTGTAATTACTGTATTTTCATTAATTTTATATGATATATTCAAACACAAATGACCATTCTAGTCATACTACTGCACTGATCTCACCACATCATCAAGACTACTCAATATTACTTTATAAAGCAACAAGTTCTGACTTATAAAAAGTGATTACAAAATGCAAGGAATTGGTAATTTAAGGTCTTTGAACTAAAAGTGAGATGTTTTAATTGTTAACAATAGCATAGTGTTATTCCAAGTGTGATATGTATAACCTCAACCAAAGGCAATTTTTAGATTCAAGTGAACCAGTCTCAATGGAAAATCCATTTATAGTGCAGCTACTTAGTAAACGGTCGTTTTCTAAGTGGCTGATCTATTACTATGATTACTATCAGTGTTTTTACTATAGACTTCTAACTTCAATTTTTTGTTACAAGTAAATGAAAAACAAAGTAATAAATGTAATTACATGGTTACTTTTTTGTTTTTTCAAAAAAATTACACATATACAATTTAAAAAAAAATTATAACATTTTTTTAGTGTTATTTTTTAAATAGTAGTTTTTCTGGGATTTTTTGCTGTAGTTGAACTTTATGATTTTACCAGGCCAAGAGTTTTAGGGATAAAAATGTCTTTTGCAGTGATTGAACACAGTACTGTTGTGAACAGTGTACTAGAAATTGGTACCCTGAATTTATTAATTTTTTCAAAGCAAAGAAAATTGTTTCAATCCACTACATGTTAGTCTTTTTTGAAATTCTTCTACATGAGCATTTATTATATTACATTACAGAAGATTAATAATAAAAATATCTTCGTATACAACCATTTCATTATTATTTAAGCTATAGGGTATTTTTTTTAATTGCAAACTTGTATACATCTTATTCACACCTTTAGGGTGTGAATTTCTGATAAATGCTGAAATATATATTTAATTATTTGTTTTTGCAATTTTTTTTCTTGTTAAGTTTCAAGAAAATGTAGTAACAAATGTTTATTTTTAATTCAAACTTTTGTAACTTCTTTTCATTCCTTGACTTTTGTAAAATGCTGAAATATGTGTTTCTTTTTTTTACAGTATTTGTGTTAATTGTCAATACAATTTGAATTAAATTTTTTTTACAATCCTATATTCCATACTCAATTTAACCCTTTCAGAATATGAATTCGTGAAAATGTTTATATATTTGTTTTGTAGAGCTTTTTCTTATAAATATTGAGCTTTTTTTCATGAAAATATGTTCAAAAAACTTTTTTTGTAATACAAACATATGTACTCCCCTTTCACCCCTTTAGGAAATACTGAAATATTTGTGTTTCATTATTTGTGTTTTAGAGTACTTTCAATAAATTTCCAGAAAATGTGTTCAAATGTTGTTTGAAACATATACACATATTTAAAACTCCAAATTAGTATAATATTGTTTATATTTATCCTTTTTAAAACTAAAATAAGTCAAATACTAACACAGCATTCTTTGTAAAAGTAGATATTTATTTTGTCTCATTTTGGAAATAAATAAATACGAAGAGAAGATTGTAACCATTAACAAACTTTTTTTTGTTAGTTTGAACATTATAAATTTATAACATAAAAAATACATTCATCAGGATATTGTACTGTACATGGGACAGTTTTTTTGGTGTCTTCCAGTGTTCTCAGTAATGGTAGTTTTTGATCTTCAAAATTAATTTTTTTTTTTTTTTTTTTTTTTTTTTTTTTTTGTTTAACGTCTGACTATTGTGCACACTTGGGCTAATGCAGATGATGGGATGATTTATAGCGTTTGAAAATGCCAAGCCCTGGCCGGGAATTGAACCCTGGTCCTCAGAGTGAAAGCCCAGTAAGCTATCAACTAGGCCACCAAGGCGGCTCTCAAAATTTAAAATATTGGACAACATTTATAATTAATTAAATAAATTATAATTAATAAATTAATGAATTAATTATAATTTATTTTATAATTTTGGCAATAATTATTTATTTTATAAAAAATTTAATATTAATGACATTTCTCCCTCTAGTTCTTGCTATATCTATTCGTCTTGGTTGTTATTGGTACAACTCAGAACACTTGGCTTTGTCTCGATTTAACCAAATACATATTTTATTTCATAAATTTTCCATAATATTTTTTGTTCTGTTAAGAGAGTAGTTATATAAACAGTTAAAAAATATAAAATAATTAATATTTAAATAAAAATCTAAAATGATATTAAATAACTTTCTAAATCAATTTATTTCTTATAGGTTGCTGTTTAAAATAAATTTTAAAAAAATGTAAAATAATTAATATTTAAATAAAAATTTTAAATGAAATTAAATAATTTTTTAAAATAAATTTATTTCTTATAGGTTACTGTAGCTATATTACTAAAGCTCTGATGGATCTTTGAAGTTAATAGGTTATTTTAGTGTTGAATGGTTGCTGTTGGTTTATCCTTCTTTTAGGTTTATTCTTCAGTTTGGCAGCGGCTTTCTATGGTCATCTAGGTGGGTTGTTATTTTGTTGTTGAAGGAATGTTATTTTTCGATTGCTTTTATTTTAGGCTATTGCTCATTTTTGGCATTGGTTTTTCTAGAGTTATTGCATTCTTTGTTGTTGTTATTGTTGCAGGTTCATTGTTTACAGTTTGTTTAACATCTTATTCAGGTTTTGCTTAGAATCTACCTTGCTCAGTGATTTCTTTAGTGACTGATTACAGTAGCCTATGAGTTAAAGAAATAATTAAAAAACTAATAATAAATAAAGTTTTTTACTAAATTAAAAACGAAAATAATCATAAACTGAAAAATTAATAATTACTCTAGTTATCGTCTTGTTTAACAGTGTTAAATAAACTGACTATACACATATGTGTCTATACACCCCAAACGAGAGACATTAAATTTTTTAAATAAAAATAAATAAAATATAAAAAAACAGAGACATGTAATACATGAGACATTTCTTGAGACAGTCTAAGAAATGAGCTGGCCTTACAAGCAGACAAATGGAGAAACATTTTTACAAGCATTGTAATTGCAGTAATGCTTATGAGAAATAAAAAATTTTATATCAAATTATCTGCTTCATGAGCCAAATTCGAGACAACAGAGCGATTATGAGACAAAGTATATAATTTAGGTACACATTTTGAGTTTTAAGACTTATCAATAAGTTTTTATAAAATTGTGAACAAATTTTTAGCTAAAAATTTTAAAAAATTGTAGTTATTTATAATCCGTTACTTTTGGCTAATTTATTAGCTTTTTGAATGTCTAGAAGTTCCAAAAATCTGTATCCTCAGTTTAGTCGTAATGCTCTAACCATTGCATACTTATTTATATACAGTACTACATTACATAATACTCGTTACATGATTATTTATAACATAATTTGATGACATAATAATAACACTTCCACATCATTTGAATTTATCAAATTTAAGTTTTTGGAATGTTCTTCCTACAATACAATATTTAAACCTGATCTGTGATTAACATTTTTAAATAACTTTATTAAACGACCCTACAATTAAACTTAATCAATTTGAAAGTTTAAAATGATTACATAAGAAAGTAGCCGCCTCGGTGGCCTAGTTGGTAGCGTACTGGGCTTTCACCCCGAGGACCCGGGTTCGATTCCCGGCCAGGGCTTTGCATTTTCATATGCTATAAATCATCCCATCGTCTGCATTAGCCCAAGTGTACACAATAGTCGGATGTTAAAAAAAAGAAGTTAAAACTTTCCTTTATTTATAGCCTGAATGTAAAGTGGTTGTAAAAGCTAAACTTTAGCATTAAATAACGTTACTAAAACCTTAAACTTGAAAAAATTAATAAAAGCAAAGTTATAAAAAAATAATGACAGTTAATTTTTGAAGCAAAATTAAGTATCAAATCATTAATTGCACTGCTAATGAATTCTATCATTAATTAATTCTGTAAGATTAACACAATATCAATTACAGTTTACTTTCAGAGTCAATAAATTAATTTTTAATTTTTACAAATTTAGGTTATTCCTTTCATTTGTTTGTGTACTGACTTCATATTCTTATGCCTTTCAGGTCTTCACTACAGAAAAAAGTGCATTTTCAACTGGGTCAATTTTTGTAGGGTAAGGGAAGGGCGCATGGGCATTTTTTCCAAAATTTATTTCAATGTTAGAGAACCAGATTTTATTAAAATTCTTTCAAAATTTTGAATATTTTGTTTTAAAAATAGAAATATGCTTTGTTTTATGTCAGAGGTAACAAAAATAAACTTTTTTTAAGAATTAAATTTTTTTAAAATTATTTTTGTAAGTAGCACTCATATTGTATATAAAGTAGTGTACAAAAATTACTTAAACTTAATAAGGAACTTTTTATTTAAACTTACAAGAACTGTTTTGTTCAACAATTTTAAAAAATTTTAAATTATTAAAAAAATAATATTTTTTGCCAGTAAAGTATAAATTTAGGGTTTTATACGTGTTATTTAAGTAAAATTACAAGTTGGCCTTCATCGTAGACCTTCACCACAACGATGCTTGCTTCAGCAACACTTCATCTACTTATCGTCTGAGTTAAGTCTTTAAGGAACTATCCTACAGCCCTAGGAGGCGCGTAAAAATATTTGTTAAAATTTAGGAATTAAATTTATTAGCATTTGGTCTCATTCTTTAGAAGTTATATAATTTTTAATAAAAAAACTAATATACATATTCTTTTCAATTAACTGACAGTAAGTAATTCAAAATTAAATTTTTTGAAGTATAATTTTATTTTTTTTTCAAACTCATTCATACTTTTTTAAAAAATTATATAAAATAAAGCAATTGTTTAAAATAAATAAAAAAACTGATATTTTTAAATTTGAAAAAATGTTAACAAATGGAGCAGGGAAGTTGATAAATTGTTTTTATAATTAAATTCAAAGCATAGCCAATTTTTATTTTGGAAACACAATCACTTAAGATATTATCAGGAGGATTATTATGCGTTTATTTAAATATATTTTCAGGTTAATCTACATGGTATTCATTTAAATATAACAATATTTTTGCAGGTGAGTGACTAATAAGATGTGTTTCTTTTTCAGAAGTTGGCTCAGCAGGGGCACCTAGTTTCCCTGTTGGGTCCATCACCAGGCTTAGCAGTATGTGATATCCTAACAAATGGTGAGTTTTTACCAGCTGTTATGTCTGGATTAGCTTTGAGAGGTTAAATATTATTTCTGTGGCCACTGTTACGATGTTACAATAAGTTAGGGTACAGCTATTTAGGCTATTTTATATTAAAATTTAAGCTAATTATTTTTATTTATTAAATTTATTATTTTCAATATGATTTTATACGTTCTGTTTCAGCATTTTTGGGCTCTTTTAGTTTTAAGTTCTTTTTGTTTGTTGTGTTGCATTGTGTCAGTCTATTAAAAATAAACTTTTACAACTGGAGTGTTTAAGGTGCAAAATATTGATCCTGTATTGGTTTTTGTAATGAAGATTTTGGAGAAAAGAATTAAGAAGGGATATTAAGCAATGGATAAATGTAATGTTAAGTAAATTTAACATATTTTAAGATGTAATGTGTTATGAAATGTATTAAATATATTTTATTTAATAGGATATTTCTTGGGTTGTACCGCATTAAACTACAAATTACATTTATCAATAACAACAACACAAACTCTGAACTACAAATTGCCTAACTGCAACTCCAGGTTACAGGAGATTCGTAGACATTGAAATGCAAACTGAAGAGGGCTAGATAGAGATGGGTAAGAAAAGACACAATAACTTAAAAATATTAAACTAGCAATAATAATGTGGGTAAATTTTAATCTCCGAAATAGCCCTAAGGATTTTCTTGAAACTTTGGCATTGGGGATTTTCTAATACATATTTTTGGAAAAATTCATTTACCTGCTTTTTCAAGAAATAATTACAAATTTCTTGTTTTTTCCAAAATGGCTTGAGGGATTTTCTTGAGGTTTTGTCATTGGAGGTTCTTCAAAAACAAGAAACTCATTGGCCAAAGTATAATTTAAGAGAAAATTAAATTTTCTGATTTTCTGAGCTACAATTGCCTAATTATAGGTTTTTGTCCGAAACAGACTTTAGCATTGTGAATTTTTCAGTACGAGAAATTCATTGATCGAGTTCTTATTTGTGAAAAAATTCAAATTTTCATTGGTCAAAATTTTATTTTCGAGCAAATTTATAACTTCATTTAAAAAAATTATTACTTATTGACATTTTGAAACTGAGCGTAGCCTGGTCTACCGGTACTCTATATATTATATCAGTATTTTTCTAAACTTCAGACTTTGTATAATCAATATTCAACATAAGTTGTATAATATTTTTTTCTAGTTTCAAGTACTTCAACAAAGTTTTATCTAAAACAGCGAACGTTGTTTCAAAGACTGAAAGATCAATATTTCTTGTGATTTTGTTGATAACATGCTTCAAATGTTATCAAGAAATACCTATTGAAAAAAATACAGTGATTACCAAAACATTTTTACTTTTAAAAAAGAATATATTAAATGAAAAAAACAGTATAATTATAAAAAAATATTTGAGTTTTCTCTAAATAAGGATTGTGCATATTTTCTGAACAATTCCAAATTGCAGTAATAAAGGTTTTTTAAAATTTTGTTTTCTTTATAAGTTATAAAAAATTATATTGTTTGTATATATATGAAATTAAAAACATCAATACTTCTTTTAATATTTGAAACATAAACAGTTTTTATAAACCGGATTAAATTTAGTAAATGAAAATTAGTGGAAAAATAAAGACATTCAATACTGTCTTATATTGTAGTCACTGATATATAGCAGATCACATGTTAGTAACAAGAAGGTTTTTTTTTGTGTTTAACGTCTGACTATTGTGCACACTTGGGCTAATGCAGACGATGGGATGATTTATAGCGTATGAAAATGCCAAGCCCTTGTCGGGAATCGAACCCGGGTCCTCGGGGTGAAAGCCTAGTATCCACTAGGCCACCGAGGCGGCTAGTAACAAGAAGGGAAGTAAAGACTCAGTGGTACATATGCAGTAAAAACAACAGTCTGCTGCATCTCTGAACCGCATATCTCAAGGTCATGAGTTCAGGACTTGCAGTTACTGCTGTCAGCAATTTTTCATTATTGCCAGTCCCTTAGCATATAGTAAGCACACTAAAAAAACTGCCATTCGGAACTGACCGCTCATATAAGAACTGCCCATCTGTACGTATTTTATTGTAATTGGTTCTGTTAAGTTTTACTAAAAGTGTTTTATTGGTCATTCAAATGTTACTTTGCCATTCAAAAAAGCTACATTATGAACAAAAAAATATACAGTATAGATTTATCCTGTGTATATATGTGACATAATTACATTTGTATGAATTTAGTTAAAATAAAGTGTGACTTCTGTTCTGTGAATTTTCTTCATTATTCATCCTTGACATATTAATAATGAGTGCTCAATAATTTTTTTCCATGTAACAAATTAAAATGTTTTCCATAAGTCTCTATTGTAAATGCTGACTCGCACAACAGCTGCTCAGATAATACTCTTAGTTCCAGAACGAATTAAGACTGTTAACTGGGGTACCACTGTTCTTCCATTATAAAAACTTTTTGGTGTATTGAAAAAAAAACAATGAATATAAAATGTTTGAAGCTTGGAAAAGCAGACGTATGTACTCAACAGAGTTTTATAATGAGTATAAAATTTATACTGATTTAGATTGTATTGTATGCACATTTTTTAATATTTAAGTTAATTTAAGTTCATTTTAATTGGCTGATAGCATCAAAAATATATAGATAATAGGTGGCATCATTACATGAGCGATCATTCCCCCCTCCAATATTGTTCAGGTGCATGTAAAGTGTTAAAAACGATGCCATTACAGCAATTGGTTTATAAATATTTAAGCAAAAAGTCATGACATCATTTTGTTTAATTTTGTAAACAAAATATATATACTTTATATAAATATTTGTTGTTTTTGAAGGGGGTGTGAAGTTGAGTGCCTCCTTATGGTGAACCCTGGGGAATGCTGTATTTCCAACATTAAGACCAGATTCTATGTCTCAAAACAATAAGGTAAAAATACCACCAATAATTAATTTTAGATATTATTTGGTATGTATTTTTTGTCTAGTCATTAATTTTTTACTTCTTTAAATTAGCTGTTAAGTAAAACAACCACCCTTTCAATTTAATCAATTTGTTTTATGGTTATAAATATTTGGTTTAATTCTATTAGGCTATCTACTTAAATGTTTCTTGTCCAGTGTTCTACAAACCCCAGATGAGAAATTCGCAAGCAAAATATAAAACTGAAATTATAAAAGTGAAATGTTTTAAATTCTCATTAACATAATTAATTTCCACTAAGTATGAGGGAAATGTAATGGATAATGTCTAGACTAATTCTGATATTTCTAATTTATATGATGTAATTTAATTCTCAATAACTTTAAAGGGGGGCCTGTTTCTGAATTACAAGAATTTCATAAACTTCAGTAAGCCCCAAAAGTGGTTTTGTTTAGAAGTTATGATTTGAAGTTAAGTTTGCATCTTGGTGTACATCTGCAAATTTTACAGTCTGATTTATTTGCTTTATCATTAATTTTAGCCAAATTGGATTTACTTGTATTGAAGTATCATTGAGAAGTGATGTTTAGGTGTAGCTACATGTTTAAGCCTACAGTTGAACAAATGGTATTATAGTAATAACCATATAGCTTTCGAAATGGTTATTAAAAACCCTTCTTTTTAGAAATAAGTTCATCTACTTTCTTGAATTTGTTGTCAAAATAATTACTATTGCCTGTATTTATAAATATAGATTAAAAAAATCTATTACCAATAAATCTTTACCAAACATAAAACATTATTATTTTTTAAAATAATGTCCCATTTTATCATAACACATACCACTACAAGTTTTCTTTCCTTTATATTTCCCTGGTTAAATTGTTAATACTTCAAACTTGTACAATAAATAAAAAAGTGGGATAACATGGTACTATGAATTTCTGTGTACCTAATATTAAGCCCTTGTTTAGTTAGTTCTTAGTGATAGATAAAATGATTCTTTTAAGTGAAGAATCATTCTTTAAAATGATTCTTTTGATGTAATATCATAATTAAAATCACATTAGTCTTAATAATATTATATTTCTGAAAGTTTGTGTTTGTTATTCAACCACGTGTTAACTAATGGACTGATTGAGATGAAATTTGGTATGAACGTGATTTAAGTACCTGATATGAACAAAGATCTATTCCTGTTTTTAAAAAAACACCATTGTGCTACTTACCCAGTTCAACTTAATTATTTAGTATTTAGTTTTGTTACATGTGTTAACTGTACAACAGTGACGTTTTGTAAATTATATGTTGGTAGGCGTGAATAATAAATGTTTAAATTATTTTAAACGCCATCATACTACTTATCCAGTCTAACTTAATTATTTAGTATTTAGTTTTGTGATATGAGTTAACTGTACAACAGTGATGTTTTAATAATATTTTATACTTCTTAATATAATATTATAAATCTGAAAGTTTGTGTGTTTGGTACTCAATCACCCATTAACTATTGGATGGATTGAGATGAAATTTAGGTTTAGGTACCTGAGATGGATGTATTATTATAAACTACTTAACATAATAACTTTTGTATCTGGCAAAAGAAAACAAATTGACTAAGAAGGGTTTTGTTAAAAATAAATATTATTATAATTAAAAAACGAGTTAATTATTAATAATAAAAAAAATAATAATAGGAAGAAACTTAGAGATGTTATCAAAGTAATATGTGTAAAACAACAATAAATATAACACTTAATAAACATAAATCTTGAAATTAATAAAAAAGGGATTTAAATTATAAAAAATAATTAATAAAATTTAATAGTTAAGCACCTGAAACAGTGTTCAATTAAGGTAAAGAAATTTTATTTTAATTAATATAAAATAAAACCAATAGGTCTAAATAAATAGTTATAGTAAAACAAACAATATGTTATTCATAAGAAATCAATAATAGGCTAAGTTTTATTTCACCTAACTTTGAGTAGTGTGTTATTATCGCTTACATGCATAAAACTTCCTAATTAAAACAACAGGCAACACTGAATAGTGAGCAGAGCAATCAACTGCAATCACTGTTCATTTTCTGAGAAGAGTGTTTTCAATGGCAGTCATAGAGATGATACTATCTGTGAAATATTGTTATTTGTGAAAACTGATACTGCTACTTTTCAATATCTGTTAAATTAAACTGTGAACTGTGAAAATAATGTCGGCTGATCTGTTATGTAGCTATTGCTTCTTCATATGAGCAAATAGGCTAATATAAATCAGAAAAAACAAACAAACAAAATCAGATATTTTATCTACACAAATACACAATTCTTCTATACAATTATTCTTCTACACAACACAACTTGTGCAAAAAACATTCGATATATTAAATAAATAATACCAACAACAAGCTAAATCTGGCGAGAAACAACTTCGCGCGCGCAGCTAGCAATATCAATATTTATCTCGTCTAAGCAATTCCGCACAATGTGTGGAGGTAGGTAACTGTGAACTCATGACGGTTGAACAGATTTCGGAGATTTCAGTTCACAGATCACAGTTAGTAACATTTGAATTCAGCCATTCACTATTAGATAAATATGTGAATTTTTACTATCTGTGAAAAAGTAGCAGTTCTGTAATATCGTTACCATCTCTAGGCAGTGATAGCATTCACAGTTTCACTTCTGCGGCACGAACTAAACCACTTCAGTTTAGTGCCGAATGTTGAATCGTTGCTGTTGTTGGTATTATGGGTATTCTACTCTGGTAGGACTTCGTAGGTAATTTATTTTATGTGCATGTTGTTTTTATGTGCATATTGTGTAAACACAACTCAAATACTTTAAAATAGTAAGGAATCAATAGTAATAAAAATTAGAAATGGCAGACAGTAGTACCAGTAGCGAAAATTGTGAAAAACAATTAAAAATCGTTGTTGTTGGAAATTCATCTTCAGGAAAGGTTTGTATAATAAGGTTCTATTAGTAAGGTAGAATGCTGAATTCGTAAACATTTTATAAATTATTCTAGGAACAGCGTCATCTAATGACAAACGTATTTTTCTTGAAAGGAGGCTACTTGGTTTTTTTAATAACATGGTAAAACGTTTTTGGCGCTCAAAGAAAAGTCCAGGAGTATCATTGCAGTAGTAGAGAAATAGTCGAAATGAAAAAGATTGTAAATGTTAAGTTACAATAAAATGTACAGTGTAGGCTATGTTAAAATGGTAGGTGTCTAGGTTAGTGTGACCAATGATCAGATATTTGTATTATTTTCTTTAATTATTGTTAAAAAAATCTTGGCCTGAAAAATTGACAAAAAAGTTATCACCTTTTTTAAAAATCGATTTTTTCCAGTGTTAACAATATGTATTACGAAATGTTTATTATAATTGTTTACTATTTATCAGTCCTGAACAACTTTTTCTGTTTATTGAGATGTTTATTTTTGCTTGCTAACACGAAATTAACATTGGAAAAACTTGCTCTATTTCCACATATACCATGTAGTTTAGTTAGGTTAGGCTGGTTTTGATAAGAAAACCAATATAGTAGGGCCTAAGCATTGAAGTACTTATGTAGTAGTGTCCGATTCATTTTTGCTTCCTAACAACAGATAAGCACAAGAAATTTAGAAAGCAAGAAAAGGTGAGAAATTTTGCTATGTGACTTTTGATGTCCTGGGTGCTGTAATAGGTACTTTATGCCACTTCAATTTTTTGGGTGTGAAGATAATTGCATGTAAATGTCCTTTGTTTCTTTATCTGGTTGATCTGACTCTCTGAACATGTTAGTATGTGGGCAAACAAAAATGAACAACATATCTTAATACAGAAAAAGTTACTTGTAGATACTAAATAGTAATTCTGTTTCTATAGAACATTATCTCCTGCTAGAGTATTGTAGTAAATTTATTTTGCACTTGGCATAATCGCACATGCAGTAAAGGTTTGGTTTTGTTTTGTTTTTGAGGGGCATTTAGACAATTTTTTTGTATTTCTCCTTGGTGTTTTTGTCATTAGAAATTGATGGTAAGTCCCAATCAGGATCAGAAATCCCAAGGATTAGGCCTACCTAATTTTTCAATGTTTTTAATATGTCATTGTAGTTTATTATGTAAAAGATCTATGTTTAATAATTCTTAGAAAGCTTTCATGTAAAAATTTTTCAGTATTGTAGAGGTCAGTAATGTATATTTGCATTTCGCTGGTAGAAAATAAAAATTATATTTCACAAAAAATATAAGTTTAACAATCATATTTTATTAAAACTACATATAACATATACAAATAGACTACACTTCATTTTTCTAAAAAGTAATTAAGTTATTTAAAAAGTATATATTTTAACCTTTCTATTAGCGAGGTTGGTAGCTTTAAGACTGGTATTTAATTGCTGATTTATTCCTTTGTTTATTGTTGTACATTAATTTTTGTTAAAAAAATCTAAGATTACAAATTTTAGTACTTATGGAATACAGTGAGACCAACAATATCTGAGAAATTTTTTTTATAAAAAGTAAGTATTTTTGAATATATAATGCTAATTTTTTCCTGTTGATTGAAAATGATTTTCAAAAGTCAGTAATTGTATGATACAGATTAGACTCAACAAAATTTCTTGAGATATGTAAATATCTAGATTAGTGTGACCGTTGATATAAGAAAAATTAATTTTTAGTAAATGCAATGTAACTTGTTTTCGATTTTTCATAATTTTTTCGCCAAAACGCTTTAATACATGCCCAGAGTAATACAAAATGTAAAAGTGTGGAAACTACTAGAAGTTTGAAAAAAATTTAAAATAAAAGTGATGCACATAACCTAAAAACTACCGTGTGAAAATAGCTATGTATTTTTTATTACTAAAACTATAAAATTAATGTGTGTTATTAATAATTAAAACAATAGAAACTTATTTTTTTTAAGGTGACATTAACAACCTAACACAGTTTTGTATTAAAGTAAAGTTGTGTTAAGAACCTCACTAACACGGTATTGTATGAAAGTTAAAGTGTGTGTAATTAATAATAAAAACTTATAAATAAAAAAAATATTTTAAGAACCTAATTTGCATGATTTTGAATGAAAGTAGTATTTCAGTTTTACAATTGTTTCCGCATTTCAAACATGAATACGAGTCTTTAAAGATGCTGTGAATTTTATAAGAATACTGACAGTAATCTAAAAAGACATTATGAATGTTCCAGAACTAATGCAGGATGCAAAAGAAATAATTCAGTGGTCACACGTTCATTCATTGCACTTTAAAATAAATACTAAGACAAAAAAAGATATATATATATAAGTAGGCCTAAAGGGTTAAATAATATAATAAAATATAATCATGTAGTTAAGAAAATATTTAAAAAATAATATAGTTTATAAAATATTTAATATGTACTGTATATCCTGATATAAAAATGCTATACTTTTTTTTAAATTAAGTTCTTTTGTAAAACAGTAATCTCCAAAAATGAGGGGACACTGCACTGATAATGTTCCATTTAAGACAGGTTTTAATAAATAAATGAAATATAATATTGTAAAATTTTGAACTTATGTATTGCAATATATCAAGGGAACCTAAGAGTATTAGTATGGTTCACGTCTTTTTTTGTTTTGATTTCAGACTTGTATTTTGCACAGATTTTGCAATGAGGAATTCAACTGCCTCTATTATCCAACGGCAGGAGCAAATTTTTTTTTAAAAAGATGTGTAGTACAAGACCGACATGTCAGAGTTGTGTTGTGGGATATTGGAGGGATCGAATTAAATAATGAAATGCTCAGTAAATACATTTTTGCAGCTCATGTAAGTTTGGTTAATATTAAAAAAGGCATTATCACTCTTCATAATAAATATAAGAGAGAATGAAATGATTACTTGTTCTATTTTATTGTGCACTTCGGAATTACCTACTCTTTTAAGAGCTTACGAAAAAAATGATGTGTGTTTTTTTTTACCGTTGTGAAGTCTAAAAAGCAAGCTGGTAATATAAAGTAGGATAAAAAATTATTTTTGAATAAATGTAACTGTTCTCATGATATTTAAAACATTTTTACTTAATAAAAAAATATTCATGTTATTATTATTATTATTGGTTTTTTAATTTGATGCTTGACATCATTTGTGTTGAACAATGTATGATGTTTTGAGAGTATGGATAATTCTTGTTTTCAAGTGCCTAAATTAAAATTTAAAAAACAGTTAACGATCGTAAAAAACATAACCCTAGGCCTGTGTTAAAAAACAAAGTAACTTTAGCTTTTATTTTTGTCTGTACAAGAATCAACCTTGACCATTTCCTCTTTGTTTTTAGTTGTTTTTTTTATACATAGGTCTTGGCATCTAGGCTAATGTTCGGGTTTTTGTGTTAGGCACTTGAGAATGATAGTTGATGCACACTACGGAAATGTTTTGTCATTGAATATAGCTTTTGTCCACAGATGATGGTAAATGTATTGTTAAGTAATAATAATATTTCTATGAGGTAAGTTTAATAAATCTTAAAAAAATTCATCATTTTTTTAAAAAAAAAGTACTTAAACCAATTTTATAATCATGGTCCTTAAGGATTAAATATCAAGATACCAATAAAGTTATTTATAGAAATAATTATTGTTGTGTTCATATCTTATGGCTTGTGACTATTTAAGAGAATTTGTAAAGAAACTAAGGCTTTTTAAAAATTTTGAGTACTGTGTAATATATTTTTTTTATTATTTTATGGCGAAAAGCACATTGAGGCTATTATATCATCCCTAAATGTAAGTGTGAGTGTAAAGTGTTAAAGTCATACGTGTAGTCTTGTAATTGTAAGTGTGTGTTAGACTCGGGTACCGTGAGGGACGTCTAATTCCTATCAACCCCCTGCGGGGCTGTATACTATAAAAATGTACTGTTAGTTAAGCTATAAATGTTTTGGTGCATTTTTTACTTTCTTATTTTATATGAAGTGTAAAGAAAGTACGGTGATTATGAAAAAACTGATCTTATGGTTTTGATGATTCAATGGTTTTGGTGATCTTTACATTTTTAAGTCCTCTGAGTAAATAACTGTTTTCACATTGTGTGTGTGTGTGTGTGTGTGTGTGTGTGTGTGTGCGCGTGCGCGCGAGCGTGCGTGCGCACATGTGTACGTATATGTGTACATATCTAAAAACTAAAATAATTGACCAATTTCGATGAAATTTATTTCAGAAGTTTTTCTTTTAAATCTTTCAAAAAACTTTATTAAAGCTATTTTTTGGTAAAAAAACAATAAAGTATAAATGTTACAAATCAGCTGTAATGATTTACATCACAGTTTGCTCCATAAGGTAGGCCTATAGCAAAAAAAAAAATGATCTTTTAATAGCTAAGAAAAAAAGTACAAAATAAAAAAGTAGTGTTTGTGTTTATAAAGGTTTTCATTTTACTCTCAGGATTTCATGACTTGGACAGGTAATGCACCTTATCACAAAAAAATGTAGGTAACAAGAGTTAATTTGTACCCTACATTAAGTGTACTATTAAGTTAGATACATACCAGTCTTATATACGAAAATGGTAACTTGTTCAACCATTTTTTGCATTTCTTGCATTTGGTTTCCACAAAAATGAAACTTCGTTTCAAAATTATTTCTTGTACGAGGTTTGTCCAATAAATACGCGAACTGGTCGAATATGGTGGCCATTACGGAGAGTTAAACCACGCCCACTGGCCTCACGTGTTGTCTGGGACCCAATGAGCCGTCAGAGCTTTGCAGAACGTTACGCTGTGCGGATCTTGCGAGTAGAGTTATTTTTAGTTTTGCATTATTTTTTTGTTCGTCGATATGGAAATTGACCAATTCACTGAACAACGAATTAACATCAAGTTTTTGGTAAAGCTTGGTAAAAATTACCAAGAAATTGCTGAAATGTTGAGAGTTGTTTTTGGTGATAATGCTATGAAGAAAACAGCTATTTTCAAGTGGATTAAGCGCTTTAAAGAAGGTCGAGAAGACGCCACGGATGATGCAAGAATTGGACGACCTTCAACCTCTTGTGTGCATGAAAACATTGATCGTGTAACGCGCCTTTGTCCTTACTGATCGCCGAAAAACTGTCCGAATGATAGCTGAAGAACTAAATTTAGGAAAATCAACAGTGCACACCATCTTAACCGAGCATTTGGCTTAAGAAAGGTTTGTGCGAAAATCGTGCCAAAACTGCTGACTCCGCATCAAAAGTTGAGAAGAGTCGAATGTGTTACTGACTGGAAAAATTCCATGGAAAATGATGTTGGATTCTTAAATAGGGTTATCACTGGTGATGAATCGTGGTTTTTCGAGTATGACCCCGAATCGAAATCGCAAAGCATGGAGTGGAAAGCAACAGGTGAAGCTCGAACAAAAAAATCAAGGAAAAGCCGATCAAAAATCAAAGTCATGCTCCTGGTTTTCTTTAATATCAAAGGTTTTGTTCATCATGAATTCCTTCCTGAGGAAAAAACGGTAAATTCTGAGTTCTACCTTAACGTTCTCAAGCGTTTGAGAGATCGAGTGCGTCGTGTGCGACCACATTTGACTCAAAACAATGGATGGATTCTTCATCAAGACAATGCACCCGCACATTCGGCTTTGATTGTTCGCCAGTTTCTGGCTAAAAATTCAATCACTATCCTTGATCATCCCCCTTATTCACCGGACCTCGCCCCTGCGACTTTTTTCTATTCCCTAAATGCAAAAATGTGATGAGGGGACAGCATTGGGAAGATGTGGACACAATAAAACAAGAAACGACGAGGAGACTGAAAAGCCTGACTTCCGAGGACTTCCAAGGGTGCTTTGAAGAGTAGAAAAGAAGATGGGATAAGTGCATAGCAGTGAATGGAGAGTATTTTGAAGGGGACAAAATCAATGTAGATGAAATTTTGTAAAATAAAGTTTTTATGACCTTAGTTCGCGTATTTATTGGACAAACCTCGTATTTAATGAAAAGAATTTTATTTATCTTTTCCTCTTCTCACTTATAAAGTTATTTTACAAAAAAGTGATTAGACATTGCAACAATTTCTGTTATTAATTTTGATTTAAGTTATTTTTAGTGAGCAATGACACAAGTTAGATTTCTAATAATTTATAATTGTTTGTGTTCTAGCTAATTAAGTGTTGTTTGAAAATGTTATTTGTTTACTAATTTAAACTGATGTAATTACAGGCAATAATGTTTGTATTTGACATAACAAATGCTGCAAGTTTTTCCAGTGTTTCCGAATGGTTAACCAGAATGCGTCCTTGGTTTCCGGAGAAACCACCTGTACTTGGATTACTAGCTAACAAATGTAAGCATGCAATCAGTCAATAACTATTTAATTCGGTAGATTGTTTTTAATTGTCTTATTTTCTACCGAGTGGCCTACTAACTAAAAAATATTTTGAATAAACAACCTAAAAAAAGAGGACGTACATCTAAGTTTGTTGTGATAAAAATGTTAATAAATTCACTGTCGAAAAATAGACTCTTGATTATCTGCAGGATTATCTGTTGCAGGCCCTGTAGATAATCTGCAAATAAGTACAAAAAAATACAATACATTTATTGCTAGTGAGTCATTACTATCTGAATTAATTTCATTAAGATAAAGTATTTCAGTAATATGATCTTCTTTTTACAAATAATATAAATTATTTTTATCAATATATTCAAGTGTATCAAAATTATTAATCCCCAACTTAAAGTTTGGACATTATCGGGTGTTTTCTTACCGAGTGAATGCAATGTACTATAAGACAAGTGTAATGAAAATATCATTTCCTTTTTGCAAATAACAAATATAAAATATTATTTTGACCAATATATTCAAATTTATAAAATTTCTTAATTTCCAACTTACTGTTATAAGGTCTACTGTTAAGTAAATGCGTTGCTCTAAGACAAATAAATATATACATAATGAAGATTTTAGACTTCATTGACATAACAGTTATTTTTATTGCACTATTAATATTGCACAAAGACAAACTAATTACATCAGTTTAAATTAGTGAACAAATATAACGTTTTCATTTTTTTTTTTTTTTTTTTTTTTGTGTTTAACGGATGTTGATGACTATTATGCACACTTGGGCAAATGCAGACGATGTGATGATTTATAGCATATGAAAATGCCAAGCCCTCGCCGGGAATCGAACCCGGGTCCTCGGGGTGAAAGCCTAGTACGCTATCCACTAGGCCACCGAGGCGGAAACAACACTAATAAATTAGTATAAATAGCTAGAACATGGTTTTGAATTATTAAAAAACTTACTTGTTCCTTTGTTCACTAAAAATAACTTAAATGAACAATAATAACAAAAATTGTTTGCCTACATATTGCAAATAACTAATGTAAAATATTAATTTGTCCAGTATATGCAAATATATCAAGTTCCTTAATCCCCAACTGACCGGTTTGGTGTTATAAAACCTATTCTTACTGAATGAATGCAATGCACTAAAACAAATATTACAAAAATATCATTTCTTTTTTGCAAATAACAAATATAAAAAGTTACTTTGACTAATATGTTTAAATGTTTCAAGTTCCCCAGATAACTGTTTGGCTATTAAGGGCTTACTCTTACTGAGCGAATGTAACACACTGACAGATGGTACAAAAATATCATTTCTTTTTTGCAAATAACAAATATAAAAAGTTAGTTTAACTAATATGTTTAAATGTTTCAAGTTACCCAGATAACTGTTTGGATATTAAGGGCTTACTATTACTGAGCGAATGTAACACACTGACAGATGGTACAAAAATATCATTTCTTTTTTGCAAATAACAAATATAAAAAGTTAGTTTGACTAATATGTTTAAATGTTTCAAGTTCCCCAGGTAACTGTTTGGATATTAAGGGCTTACTCTTACTGAGCGAATGTAACACACTGACAGATGGTACAAAAATATCATTTCTTTTTTGCAAATAACAAATATAAAAAGTTAGTTTGACTAATATGTTTAAATGTTTCAAGTTCCCCAGATAACTGTTTGGATATTAAGGACTTAATCTTACTGAGCGAATGTAACACACTGACAGATGGTACAAAAATATCATTTCTTTTTTGCAAATAACAAATATAAAAAGTTAGTTTAATTAATATGTTTAAATGTTTCAATTTCCCCAGATAATTGTTTGGATATTAAGGGCTTACTCTTATTGAGCGAATGTAACGCACTGACAGATGGTACAAAATATCATTTCTTTTTTGCAAATAACAAATATAAAAAGTTAGTTTAACTAATATGTTTAAATGTTTCAAGTTCCCCAGATAATTGTTCGGATATTAAGGGCTTACTCTTACTGAGCGAATGTAACGCACTGACAGATGGTACAAAAATATGATTTCTTTTTTGCAAATAACAAATATAAAAAGTTAGTTTGACTAATATGTTTAAATGTTTCAAGTTCCCCAGGTAACTGTTTGGATATTAAGGGCTTACTCTTACTGAGCGAATGTAACGCACTGACAGATGGTACAAAAATATGATTTCTTTTTGCAAATAACAAATATAAAAGTTAGTTTAACTAATATGTTTAAATGTTTCAAGTTCCCCAGATAACTGTTTGGATATTAAGGACTTAATCTTACTGAGCGAATGTAACGCACTGACAGATGGTACAAAAATATGATTTCTTTTTTACAAATAACAAATATAAAAAGTTAGTTTAAATATGTTTAAATGTTTCAAGTTCCCCAGGTAACTGTTTGGATATTAAGGGCTTACTCTTACTGTGCGAATGTAACACATTGACAAATGGTACAAAAATATGATTTCTTTTTTGCAGATAACAAATAAAAAAGTTAGTTTCACTAATATGTTTAAATGTTTCAAGTTCCCCAGGTAACTGTTTGGATATTAAGGACTTAATCTTACTGAGCGAATGTAATGCACTGACAGATGGTACAAAAATATGATTTCTTTTTTTTGCAAATAAATATAAAACGTTAGTTTAACTAATATGTTTAAATGTTTCAAGTTCCCCAGATAACTGTTTGGATATTAAGGACTTAATCTTACTGAGCGAATGTAACACACTGACAGATGGTACAAAAATATCATTTCTTTTTTGCAAATAACAAATATAAAAAGTTAGTTTAACTAATATGTTTAAATGTTTCAATTTCCCCAGATAATTGTTTGGATATTAAGGGCTTACTCTTATTGAGCGAATGTAACGCACTGACAGATGGTACAAAATATCATTTCTTTTTTGCAAATAACAAATATAAAAAGTTAGTTTAACTAATATGTTTAAATGTTTCAAGTTCCCCAGATAATTGTTCGGATATTAAGGGCTTACTCTTACTGAGCGAATGTAACGCACTGACAGATGGTACAAAAATATGATTTCTTTTTTGCAAATAACAAATATAAAAAGTTAGTTTGACTAATATGTTTAAATGTTTCAAGTTCCCCAGGTAACTGTTTGGATATTAAGGGCTTACTCTTACTGTGCGAATGTAACACATTGACAAATGGTACAAAAATATGATTTCTTTTTTGCAGATAACAAATAAAAAAGTTAGTTTCACTAATATGTTTAAATGTTTCAAGTTCTCCAGATAACTGTTTGGATATTAAGGGCTTACTCTTAGAACAAATGTAACACACTGACAGATGGTACAAAAATATCATTTCTTTTTTGCAAATAACAAATATAAAAAGTTAGTTTGACTAATATGTTTAAATGTTTCAAGTTCCCCAGGTAACTGTTTGGATATTAAGGACTTAATCTTACTGAGCGAATGTAATGCACTGACAGATGGTACAAAAATATGATTTCTTTTTTGCAGATAACAAATAAAAAAGTTATTTTGACTAATATGTTTAAATGTTTCAAGTTCCCCGGATAACTGTTTGGATATTAAGGGCTTACTCTTACTGAGCGAATGTAACGCACTGACAGATGGTACAAAAATATGATTTTTTTTTTTTGCAAATAAATATAAAACGTTAGTTTAACTAATATGTTTAAATGTTTCAAGTTCCCCAGATAACTGTTTGGATATTAAGGACTTAATCTTACTGAGCGAATGTAACACACTGACAGATGGTACAAAAATATCATTTCTTTTTTGCAAATAACAAATATAAAAAGTTAGTTTAACTAATATGTTTAAATGTTTCAATTTCCCCAGATAATTGTTTGGATATTAAGGGCTTACTCTTATTGAGCGAATGTAACGCACTGACAGATGGTACAAAATATCATTTCTTTTTTGCAAATAACAAATATAAAAAGTTAGTTTAACTAATATGTTTAAATGTTTCAAGTTCCCCAGATAATTGTTCGGATATTAAGGGCTTACTCTTACTGAGCGAATGTAACGCACTGACAGATGGTACAAAAATATGATTTCTTTTTTGCAAATAACAAATATAAAAAGTTAGTTTGACTAATATGTTTAAATGTTTCAAGTTCCCCAGGTAACTGTTTGGATATTAAGGGCTTACTCTTACTGAGCGAATGTAACGCACTGACAGATGGTACAAAAATATGATTTCTTTTTTGCAAATAACAAATATAAAAAGTTAGTTTAACTAATATGTTTAAATGTTTCAAGTTCCCCAGATAACTGTTTGGATATTAAGGACTTAATCTTACTGAGCGAATGTAACGCACTGACAGATGGTACAAAAATATGATTTCTTTTTTACAAATAACAAATATAAAAAGTTAGTTTAACTAATATGTTTAAATGTTTCAAGTTCCCCAGGTAACTGTTTGGATATTAAGGGCTTACTCTTACTGTGCGAATGTAACACATTGACAAATGGTACAAAAATATGATTTCTTTTTTGCAGATAACAAATAAAAAAGTTAGTTTCACTAATATGTTTAAATGTTTCAAGTTCCCCAGGTAACTGTTTGGATATTAAGGACTTAATCTTACTGAGCGAATGTAATGCACTGACAGATGGTACAAAAATATGATTTCTTTTTTGCAGATAACAAATAAAAAAGTTATTTTGACTAATATGTTTAAATGTTTCAAGTTCCCCGGATAACTGTTTGGATATTAAGGGCTTACTCTTACTGAGCGAATGTAACGCACTGACAGATGGTACAAAAATATGATTTTTTTTTTTTGCAAATAAATATAAAACGTTAGTTTAACTAATATGTTTAAATGTTTCAAGTTCCCCAGATAACTGTTTGGATATTAAGGGCTTACTCTTACTGAGCGAATGTAACTCACTGACAAATGGTACAAAAATATTTCTTTTTTGCAAATAAATATAAAAAGTAACTAATATGTTTAAATGTTTCAAGTTCCCCAGATAACTGTTTGGCTATTAAGGGCTTACTCTTACTGAGCGAATGTAACGCACTGACAGATGGTACAAAAATATGATTTCTTTTTTGCAAATAACAAATATAAAAAGTTAGTTTAACTAATATGTTTAAATGTTTCAAGTTCCCCAGGTAACTGTTCGGATATTAAGGACTTAATCTTACTGAGCAAATGTAACACACTGACAGATGGTACAAAAATATGATTTATTTTTTGCAAATAACAAATATAAAAAGTTAGTTTAACTAATATGTTTAAATGTTTCAAGTTCCCCAGGTAACTGTTCGGATATTAAGGACTTAATCTTACTGAGCAAATGTAACGCACTGACAGATGGTACAAAAATATGATTTTTTTTTTTTGCAAATAAATATAAAAAGTTAGTTTAACTAATATGTTTAAATGTTTCAAGTTCCCCAGATAACTGTTTGGATATTAAGGGCTTACTCTTACTGAGCGAATGTAACGCACTGACAGATGGTACAAAAATATGATTTCTTTTTTGCAAATAACAAATATAAAAAGTTAGTTTAACTAATATGTTTAAATGTTTCAAGTTCCCCAGATAACTGTTCGGATATTAAGGGCTTACTCTTACTGAGCAAATGTAACACACTGACAGATGGTACAAAAATATGATTTATTTTTTGCAAATAACAAATATAAAAAGTTAGTTTAACTAATATGTTTAAATGTTTCAAGTTCCCCAGGTAACTGTTCGGATATTAAGGACTTAATCTTACTGAGCAAATGTAACACACTGACAGATGGTACAAAAATATGATTTATTTTTTGCAAATAACAAATATAAAAAGTTAGTTTAACTAATATGTTTAAATGTTTCAAGTTCCCCAGGTAACTGTTCGGATATTAAGGACTTAATCTTACTGAGCGAATGTAACGCACTGACAGATGGTACAAAAATATGATTTTTTTTTTTGGCAAATAAATATAAAAAGTTAGTTTAACTAATATGTTTAAATGTTTCAAGTTCCCCAGATAACTGTTTGGATATTAAGGGCTTACTCTTACTGAGCGAATGTAACTCACTGACAAATGGTACAAAAATATTTCTTTTTTGCAAATAAATATAAAAAGTAACTAATATGTTTAAATGTTTCAAGTTCCCCAGATAACTGTTTGGCTATTAAGGGCTTACTCTTACTGAGCAAATGTAACACACTGACAGATGGTACAAAAATATGATTTATTTTTTGCAAATAACAAATATAAAAAGTTAGTTTAACTAATATGTTTAAATGTTTCAAGTTCCCCAGGTAACTGTTCGGATATTAAGGACTTAATCTTACTGAGCAAATGTAACACACTGACAGATGGTACAAAAATATGATTTATTTTTTGCAAATAACAAATATAAAAAGTTAGTTTAACTAATATGTTTAAATGTTTCAAGTTCCCCAGGTAACTGTTTGGATATTAAGGACTTAATCTTACTGAGCGAATGTAATGCACTGACAGATGGTACAAAAATATGATTTCTTTTTTGCAGATAACAAATAAAAAAGTTATTTTGACTAATATGTTTAAATGTTTCAAGTTCCCCGGATAACTGTTTGGATATTAAGGGCTTACTCTTACTGAGCGAATGTAACGCACTGACAGATGGTACAAAAATATGATTTTTTTTTTTTGCAAATAAATATAAAAAGTTAGTTTAACTAATATGTTTAAATGTTTCAAGTTCCCCAGATAACTGTTTGGATATTAAGGGCTTACTCTTACTGAGCGAATGTAACTCACTGACAAATGGTACAAAAATATTTCTTTTTTGCAAATAAATATAAAAAGTAACTAATATGTTTAAATGTTTCAAGTTCCCCAGATAACTGTTCGGATAGTAAGGGCTTACTCTTACTGAGCAAATGTAACACACTGACAGATGGTACAAAAATATGATTTATTTTTTGCAAATAACAAATATAAAAAGTTAGTTTAACTAATATGTTTAAATGTTTCAAGTTCCCCAGGTAACTGTTCGGATATTAAGGGCTTACTCTTACTGAGCAATGTAACGCACTGACAAATGGTACAAAAATATTTCTTTTTTGCAAATAAATATAAAAAGTAACTAATATGTTTAAATGTTTCAAGTTCCCCAGATAACTGTTCGGATATTAAGGGCTTACTCTTACTGAGCAAATGTAACACACTGACAGATGGTACAAAAATATGATTTATTTTTTGCAAATAACAAATATAAAAAGTTAGTTTAACTACTATGTTTAAATGTTTCAAGTTCCCCGGATAACTGTTTGGATATTAAGGGCTTACTCTTACTGAGCGAATGTAACGCACTGACAGATGGTACAAAAATATGATTTTTTTTTTTGCAAATAACAAATATAAAAAGTTAGTTTAACTAATATGTTTAAATGTTTCAAGTTCCCCAGATAACTGTTTGGATATTAAGGGCTTACTCTTACTGAGCAATGTAACGCACTGACAAATGGTACAAAAATATTTCTTTTTTGCAAATAAATATAAAAAGTAACTAATATGTTTAAATGTTTCAAGTTCCCCAGATAACTGTTCGGATAGTAAGGGCTTACTCTTACTGAGCGAATGTAACGCACTGACAGATGGTACAAAAATATGATTTATTTTTTGCAAATAAATATAAAAAGTAACTAATATGTTTAAATGTTTCAAGTTCCCCAGATAACTGTTCGGATATTAAGGGCTTACTCTTACTGAGCGAATGTAACGCACTGACAGATGGTACAAAAATAGGATTTATTTTTTGCAAATAAATTTAAAAAGTAACTAATATGTTTAAATGTTTCAAGTTCCTCAAATAACTGTTCGGATTTTAAGGGCTTACTCTTACTGAGCAAATGTTACGCACTGACAGATGGTACAAAAATATGATTTATTTTTTGCAAATAAATATAAAAAGTAACTAATATGTTTAAATGTTTCAAGTTCCCCAGATAACTGTTCGGATATTAAGGGCTTACTCTTACTGAGCGAATGTAACACACTGACAGATGGTACAAAAATATGATTTCTTTTTTGCCAAATACCATATTAAAAATATTTTTTTGGGTATTTTTTTGATATGTGCCAAATACCACTCATTTATGCACTCATCATTGTTTCTCCAAAACAAAATGTTATGCTCATTCGTGAAAGTTACTTCTGAATTATATTTTACTTACTTGTACCCATATTAAACGTTAAGCATCACAAGAAAAACCTTGTAAAGATGTTAGTGAATTTTGCTAACATGTGAATTAAAACATGCTTTTGTTGAGGTCCATAAATACAAAAATATGTAAAATTTGAAAAGTCCTGAAAACTTTTATTTTCCCACCAAACTAGGTTTATAAATTTGTTGACATTGTTTTGATCGAATATTCATAGGTAGAAATGAGGGGGACACGTAAACTTGAACTTTACGTTTGATGAGATTTGTGTGCATTTTTTATGTGCAAGAACACTATATATTTAGAATCGGTAGCACTACTAGTTTCAAATGATTTTAATTTCAAGGGATTCCTAATTTAAGAGGAAATATTTTTGTTTTTAAAAGTATACCCCTCAAATATTTTTGTTGTCAACCCTTATACTTTTGTTGAGGCAAAATAAAATAAAATATAATATATTATAATATATATATATATATATATATTATAATATATATATATATATATATATATATATATATATTATATATTATAATTTATATTAATATTATATATATATATATATATATATATATATATATATATATATATATATATATACCTCGGTGGCCTAGTGGATAGCGTACTAGGCTTTCACCCGAGGACCCGGTTCGATTCAGCGCAGGGCTTGGCATTTTAATATGCTATAAATCATCCCATCGTATGCATTAGCCCAAGTGTGCACAATAGTCGGACGTTAAAAAAAAATAAAATAATAAAATATATATATATATATATATATATATATATTGAGGTGCGCAGTTCAGAGATGCAGCAGACACATTAGTTCAGAGGTGCTTTAGTTACATGACCACTGAGTTGTGCATTAATCTTTTACACATGTAAATAGGTAAATACACACACTACACCCTGTGTTTTACTATTTTTTCAAAAAAATATAAATATTCAACTTAAAAATAATTTTGTCTGGTTATCCATCTTATTCGACTCCTGTCATACTTAAGCAGTTTGGCATCCAATCAATTTACAAATTACTTTTTTGTCCAGTGAATATATTTTTTTCAGACTGCAGTAAGTTTTGCGTCTAACATAGTTGCCATACCTCAGATATGACATGCATTAGTTAAGACAACTGTGTGCAGTAAAGATTACTGACTAATGCCTTTGGTAGTTTTTTGCTGTTTTTCCTTGTTTCATTTTGACCATGTTACTGTACAGTGATAGCTGGGCTTATAGTCGACCTTGACAGCGGTCACATGGTCATACCAGATAGTGGTCTAATTCACAGAATGAAAAATGACCTGCAAAACAGTTTAGGTTTTGGGTAAAGGATTGAACATATTATAAGTGTTTTTGTTTTGTTTAAATTATTGCTAAGCACATGTGTAAATATAGAGATAACAGTTCTACTGTACTACAGAAATAAACATTGTGCTGAGTTAACACAAACAGCCTTTGATTGATGGGTGTTTGGTTTTTGTAGGGCAATGACTTCCATGATATTTCTTAGTCATCTGTTCTCAGAATGCCCACTCCTATTCCCTTTTCTGTTATCATACCTAATTTTACTTACTGTGTCATCAACTCTTTTACTGTGTGTTTAATTTGTTAGCCTGTTAAAAAATTTAAACAGTTCAAATATTATCATTTTACATACTTTTGATTTTTAAATTTAACAAAGGGTCAAGTATCTTTGTGTGCAAGTTTCAAATTGTGATTTAAGTCCAGTTTTCAATTCTTTTTTGGAATATTAATTAAATGGATTCTAAAAGAAATGCTTGCGATAGTGAAAGTAAAAGACAAACTTCGACTATTGAACTAAAAAAATATACATTATTGATTTGTTCTGTGTCTATATATGTGACATAATTATATTTGTATGAATTTAGTTAAAGTGTGACGTCTGTTCTGTGAATTTTCTTCATTCTTCATCTTTGACATATTAATAGTGAGTACTCAATTTTTTTTCTTTCTATGTAACAAAATGTTTTCCATAAGTCTGTATTGTAAACGCTGACTCGCACAGCAGTCTGCTCAGATAACAGTCTTGCTTCTGGAACGAATTAAAGCTATTAACTGGGATACCACTGTATTTAGAATAAACAGTAGGGTCCAGCCGCTGAATCAGCTTTGTAACATTCTTTTTTGCTGTTTTTGTCAGTGTTTAAATGTCAGCCTGTTTCTTCATGATCTGTGCTGGGCTGCAGCATAGTGTGTGTTATATTTTTATAAGTTTGTTACTTTTATTGTTGATTATAACAATTCATTCAAACATTGATTATGACGTGTTGTGCTTTGGCACTTTCAAAAATAGTTCAAGAAATTAAAAAAAGAATAGAATTACTTACAGCGTATGTTGTGTGTACAGAATTGATCAAGCATAATTCGGCTTTCTCGATTTCCTCTCTACCTGTTTCGAATTGAAAATATATTTCATAATTGTGCAATATTATATTATATAATATTAATTTCTTTTTCTTATATTTAATTATTTAAAAAAAGTCTGTTTAAGATGTTACCGACAAAATAACAGAAAAGTTAAACTAATTTATGAAAATAGATTTATCAGATTTTGCTCATAGGCCTATATACAGTCCGCAGATAATTTGTATATTCATGAAGATGTGATGGATCAATATTACACGATAGTTATTGTACTATGTATAAAAACATTTTAAGAGACAGTTCTTATTGGCTGAACATCATCATTAGTATAATTTTGTAATAGAAGTTTTATAATAATCATCATAATAATTAAAATACAATACAAATTGTAACTTTAATAATTTTGTATTCAAATATTATCAATTTATTAAATTTTGTTGAAATTAAACATGGAACCAAAAAAAGCACGCAAACACAGTTAAAATTTATGTAACTTGTTACTTACTTTCAGTTTTCGATTGAGATCTTGTAAACCCATCAAAGTTGCTAAATCAGAATTGCCTGACCAAGTTGACTGAGTTAGATATCGTGTCCGCACTGCTTCCTGACAGTGACCTGAATGTATTAATTCGTCAACAGCATTTTCTAGTATGGCATTTTTTGTACTTGACCTACGTTCCACATCAGTCTTCATACTTGAAGTATCACATCAGTCAGTAGATACTTGCTTGATTGCGGTTTTTGTTTACTCCTCGTGTTGCGATGAAGACAAAGTTCCCCAGTCACGTTGGTTTCTCAAAACAATCTTTTTACTTTAGCCCAAGTTAGCTCGATAGGTTTTTATTCACACATGTATGGTTATAATCTCAAAACAGTGTGACCATTCTCTTTTTTGTCAATTTTGTACGCAATTTCCTTAGGCCTGTGATAATTAGTTACGAAATTTTAAATCACAGGGGACTCGTTATTCAACAACAGTGAAATTGCATGACTATTTACTGGGAAGTTTGTTTTATTGCATACAATGATATGGAGCGTTATCTAATACCAAATCTCCCTGCAGGGGTTGCAGACTAGCTGCACCTATTGAGAGGATTTAGATGTACCTTGCGGTACCTGAATCTAACATACACTTACGACTTTAACACTTTACACTCACACTTACATTTAGGAAGGCTATTATAGCCACAATGTGCTTTTTGCCTTAAAGTAATAATAGTAATAATACCAAAACTGATGTGGGAGGCAAGTTAGGTAAAACTTTTTCTTTGGTTCATTTTCCAAAATTGTCTTCATTCATCTGCCCGTGATAGTTACTTTTCAATTTGCCTGCTCTAAAAACCAGCTTGCAAAAAACTGTTCTTACTTCCCACATGAACAATAACCAGTCTCTTTGTCTCTTGAATGTTAAATGCAATAACACTTACATCATCACTTTGCCAACACAACGGTAAATCACTGTCAACCCAGGTTTCATGACTGTAAAATGTCTCTAATTTGGATCATTTATTTGTTTCCGTTTGTTACCAGTAGTACTTATACTCCTACCAGGGTTTGTTCCACATTTTGTCTTTCTTTCCGGATATTTGATACAGTGTGTTTTGACACTTTTGGGTAATTTGCAACTCTATCAGTAGCTTTTGTTAACGGAATCGTTAATGATTTATTTTTACCTTCTTAATCACAAACTTTTATTATATTGCTTACTATATTCCTAGCTTCAGAGTGAATTGTCTTCTTTTTTCTCTTTATATTAAACATTATACCATAATCCAAAAAATTGCTAATAAAATTCAAAATATAATTACAAAATGTGCATTACTAAAATAAAAATCTAAATGAAGTATTAAAATTATAACCATAAACTGAAATAAATTTAAAAAATATATTTGTACTATCTATGTACCAATATTAATGCAATTTATTAATGTATAAAAATGTGTGTGTTTGTGTGGGCGTGTGCGCGTGCTTGCGTGCATTTATAGGACCAAACCTTTGTACGGGCATTTATAGGGGGCCTATAGGTCCTTTTTTATATATTTTTATGTATAAAAGGAATTTGGTAATAAATAAATAAATCTATACAAGAAAAAAAGCTCTATTTCAATTTGAAATAAAGGAAAATAATTTTGAACTACAAATTAATAAATAATAAACTCAAGAAATAACTTTTAACAATTAAAAAGATAACTACAAAAGAACTATAGCTACGAACTATTTATTAAAAACAGTAGTTCAATAGCTGCTTTATTACTGCTATAGTAACTGATGCTTTCAGTTAGCATAGTTTATTCTTATACAAGTGCTGCAGTAACGAACTGAGTATGCGCTGATACCCTGCACATTTCATACATTGTGTTCATACTTACCGTCTGCAGTCTGTAAAAATCAGCTCTAGTCAGAATTACAAATTTGAAATATTAGAAAATTACAGTTTATGAGCAAAAAAAATACCAACGGTGATTAGGGTTTATTTTACTTTATTTTTATGAACCAAAAATTTCTTTTATTTATTATCTGATACACTGACTTCAGTCATGAATTTTATTGTATAATAGAAATTTTAGTAAAATCTGATGAACTTATTTTAAGAAATTTTTAGTTATTTTTATTACCAATTTTGAAAAAATTCTAAAAATGCTTCAAAAATCTTTTTTTGGAAAATTTGAAAGTAATCCTGAAATATGAGCAAAACATATCTGCATTATAGGCATACATTTCATTAAAATTGTTGTTGTTGTTGTTGTAAGGTCATTTACAGCCTTACAACGAATTGTGTTCATATTAATTATGTTTTTAAGTAGGTATTTATTACTGTTAACTAGTTTTTAGTAGATGCTTGTTTTTATGTATTTTGTGTTAGTGTTGTAAGACCATCGTACAGTCTTACAAAAAATTGTGTTTGTTTTGTTGTCATTGTTACTATTCAATTCCTACTATTAGTTCAAATATATATAGCCGCCTCGGTGGCCTAGTTGATAGCGTACTGGGCTTTCACCCCGAGGACACGGGTTCAATTCCCAGCCAGGGCTTTGCATTTACATACACTATAAATCATCCCATCGTCTGCATTAGCCCAAGTGTGCACAGTAGTCGGACATTAAAAAAAAAATATATATATTTTTTTTGGTTTTTAATGTCCGACTATTGTGCACACTTAGGCTAATGCAGACGATGAGATGATTTATAGCGTATTAAAATGCCAAACCCTGGCCAGGAATCAAACCTGGGTCCTCGGGGTGAAAGCCCAGTACGCTATCAACTAGGCCACCAAGTTAATATATATTATATTAATATATTCATCCCCTTAAGTTCAACAATTTTTTTAAACTTGTAGAGGGTGTTACTTGATGTTAATACAGTTTTTTGTCAAATATTAATATCGCATATTTGTACAGACTGTACGATAGGATTTCCGTAGGTAATTCCTACTATTACTCATCCACTCAAGTTCAAATACATTTTTTTAAAATTGTGGTGGATGACACTTGATGTTAGTACAGTTTTTTGTTAATTATTAACATTGCATATTTGTACAGACTATACGATAGGATTTGATTTAAATAACACTTATGTTGGTTTTAGGAATCGCAGCACAGCTGTCTCGCTGATGTGATGGAAGTATATGACCTCAGTTGAAATTTACTTAATTTTTTTTATATTGTTTATAATTCACGACATTTTGATTAATTAAAATAATTTAAATCTTTAGTTGATCGGGAAGTTAGTTTAAAATCGATTGCAAAATTCAACCCAGACAACAAAATGAGAATAAAAACGTTTTAAAAAGGTGTTTCTCCCCAAATATGCTATAACATACTGTAACTGAATGGATCGAATCATAATAAAAAAAATTAAATAGACTAATGTCACAAAAATTTCTCAAATAATACAATTTTTCCAGGATTTATCTAAAGGGAGCCCTAAATATGTCCAATTGTCTTTTTGATCGACAGACGAACAGGCACAATACAATGATACAAACACGATAAATGGTTAATTAATGATGCTTTACTTACTACTCTTTATTTGGACAAATCTTTTGTGTATACGGAAACACGGTATTTGAGAATATGGATCAACTCTCGTTCTCAAGTGCCTAATTTCAACCATAAACTTAGATATTAAAACATAAGCCTAGGCCTGTATTAAAACACTAAAAAAAGAAAAAATATTCAGGCTTATACCCTGAATGTACAAAAATAAAAGTTAAGACTTTCATATGATGGGAGATTTACATGTTTTTCATTTTCTTAGTGACTTAATGAGTATGGTTCTGTGATCACTTGTAAGACTTAATTTTTCTTTTTGACCTCTCAGGGTATCTTTCTTGAGTGTTTGTTCCTCGGTGGCCTAGTAAATAGCGTACTAGGCTTTCACCCCGAGGACCCGGGTTCGATTCCCGGCCAGGGCTTGGCATTTTCATACACTATAAATCATCCCATTGTCTGCATTAGCCCGTGTGCACAATAGTCGGACGTTTAAAAAAAAAAAAAAAAAAATTATTTTTTAGTATTTTAACATAGACCTAGGAGGCATCTAGGCTTATGTTCTGGTTACTGACTTTATGGTTCAAGTTACGCTTTTGATAATTAGAGTTAATCCACACTCTCGAGATATGTATTATTTCCATTATCACGAATGATGGAAAATGCCGAAATAAACAATAATATTATGATAGCAATAATAATAATATTATGATAGCAATAATTTTACAAATATTAATATTTATTTTATTAATTTAGGTGATATGGAACACCAGAGAGCAGTGCCTATAGAAAAACAGACAAAGTTTGCGTGCGAGAATAACATGGTTTTACATAATGTATCTGCTCGGACTGGTGAAAACGTAAGTTCATGAACTCTTAAAATCGATATGCAAAGATTTAAATTTGTTTATTGTTAATCTCCTTTATAAGCGTTTTATTAACTTTAATTCGGGAATTGGCAAAAAGTTGAAGCAATACAGAAAAACCTCAGTTATATGATTAACTTTTTGTGGTCAGAGAGTTATTATCTGTGATCTTCTGAATAAGATATATTAATAAATATTGCAACAGGTGGGCCTGTTGGAGACCTGTTTTGTAAAATATCACTTATAACATGTATATTGTTAAAGCGGAATATTAAGTGTATGTCATTAAGTAATTAAATTGGAAGCAATTCTGCTTACAGTTTTTTATCAATAAACAAAACTGGTATTAAGAGTCTGTGGATCTTGTCAGCCATACTGAATTTATTTTCTGTAAGAAGTGTTAATTAATGATACAGATTATTTCGCTGTTTGTTAATGTAAAATTATATTTGATATCTCATGTTAAAGGTTTTGTATGTGGAAATGTGGTCTGCTTGTTATATTTTTTATATATTTATTGCTTCTGTATATTTAAAAACAAAAGATGTATACAGAATGTAAAAGCTACTACATTCCCACAAACAAGACCTTTAAAGCGAGATAGCAAATATAATTTTATCTTAACACACAGATAATTAATCTGTTTTGTTAACCCTTTGCGTTCGGAGATGTGCGACTGTTGATGATCTCGTCATATTGGATAAATACTTACTGCAGCGTACCCAGAGTTCAGTGTACGTTTTTTTTGCTGTTCATGTGTCATGAATACACAAAGTTTTTATAGTAGGCATATTGACTGTTAAAAACTATCTCTTCTTTCCATGTGTATATTAACCTGTCTCAACATTGACTGGACTACTTCAGAGCACTTCTAACATTCATTTATGTTCATTATATTCATATTTACGCACAGAATTTCATGATGACTTTAATCTTTTTTTATTTCGTACAGATTATACTTACAATGTTTATATTCGTAGCATTCATTTTTTTTTTTTTTTTTTTTTTTTTTTTTTGGAAGAAAATATATGGTAGTATGCAGTTTATTATTGATAATTTTTTTTTTAATGTTTGTATACATTTTGTAGCAAGAAACTAACTTTTAAAGACAACCATTCACACGGTGTACTGATATACTGATTGTAACTGATTTGAGCTTCTAGATAGCCGAGGAAAAGTCACTACTTCCCATTCCTGACACCCCTGGCACAGACTCGAAGAAAGGTATATTCATGGCTCAGATCACATGTAGAGGTTTTATGGGACTCATAAAAAAAATTGTTAATAGAATTCCAATGGTAATTTTTTTTTTAAAGGTGAAAGCACATTGAGGCTATTATTGCCTCCCTAAATGTAAGTGTGAGTGTAAAGTGTTAAAGTCGTAAGTGTAAGTGTGTATTAGACTCGGGTACCGCGAGGGACGTATAATACCTCTCAGTAGGTGCAGCTAGTCTGCACCTCCCTGCGGGGTAATGGTAATTCTAACAACATAGAAAATATAAAATGAACTTTCATCTGTATTGAATAAAAACTTTTAAAACAAGTTTTTTTATTTATATTAAAATGGAACTTCCTTTCCAAATAGTCTTTGTATATTGTTTTCATAAATAGTTCTGGCTTTAATTAATTCTTATATATGATTTCAGATAATGTTATGTTTTCAACACATTTTCACTGATATCTTTTCAATCAGATTAACTAAAGCACAGAAAGAAGAACAACAATGTGTCGTAAAAGCTGAAATCACTACAGGCAGTCATAACCAAGTTTTTGTTGGACATCAAACAGCGCCGTCCACAGTATGTTGTTTGCAGTGATTGCATACATACAACACGTAACTGAAGCACAGAAAGAAGAACAATGTGTTGTAAAATATGAAATCAGAACAAAGTTTTTGTTGGACATCAAACAGCACTGTCCACAGTATGTTGTTTGCAGTGATTGCATACATACAACACGTAACTGAAGCACAGAAAGAAGAACGGTGTGTTGTAAAATATGAAATCAGAACAAAGTTTTTGTTGGACATCAAAGAGCACTGTCCACAATGTGTTGTTTGCAATGATTGCATACATACAACACGTATGCTTATGCGTAACATAAGCATAGAAAGAAGAACAACAATGTGTCGTAAAAGCTGAAATCACCACAATCGACCAAGTTGTTGTTGGACATCGGACAGCTAATATGTTGTTTGCAATGATTGCATACACACAACACATAACTAAGTCACAAACAGAAAAATTGCAATTTATTAATAAAGCTGAAATTTTTATGGTTAAATATAGTCTCATTTATGCTAGAGTATCAAGACAGTTCTGGGTCCATACATGATTTTCATGTGTTTGAGTACATGCATGATGCATATTTAATGTATCACAATAGTGGAGTTGTTCTTGGCTATCATCACTTAGGTAAGAGGTGATAGTGTCCATCTATTTAGTTGGTGTAAATGAACTTTAGTATAATAAAGTCTTTTCTTAAACATTTGCATCTTTATTTGATTTTTGTTTGAACCGCTTACCTGATCATAACAGAATGGCACCTCAACTTACGAAACGGGATTTCAGAAATTTTCTGCCCTAACTTATGAAACGTGCCTCAACTAATGAAACAACGTGAAAAAAAAAACACCCCAAAAAGTGTTTACGAATAGGGCAGGTGCACATTTTGATGACATTTGCCTAACACATTTTAGAAGCATTCTTTAAAGTCGGCAAAAACAATTGTTGCTGGACCGTTATTTCACTAAACATACGTGAGAAGAAACTGGGGAAGATGAAAGTGAACCCCAAATGCACAAGAATTAAAAATTAAGTCCTAAAAAATGTAAAAAAAATTAAAAAGTTAAAAAAATAGTGTTAAATTCTTTTTAATTCTTAGTGCTAATTTTTATTTTGTAATGTACTGTGTATGCATACACATATGCTCTTTCTAAGCTCTCCATGTTCATCTCCTCCTCCTCCATATCCACAAACTTCGCCACCGCCTCCTCCCACGAACTTCGCTATGTATCCGAATCTTTAGACGTAAGAAACTTTATTACATACATCATTTCGTATTAGTATTATGTATATGTAATATAGTACATATTATGTGTAATTAATACATTTTTTATTTCAGGTTTTATCTGTGTTTTATTAATGCATATTTCTTCCATATTTGACATAAATGTATATTTTTTTCATTGTATGAGGAGTTTAGGGTGGTGGAAAGAATTAAGCAATTTACATGTAAAATGTCCTTAACTTACGAAATTTTTAACTTATTTATTTCGTTATGAAACGACTTCCGGAACAAATTAAATTCGTAAGTGGAAGCCCCACTGTACACTGTAACTTCCTAGCTTACATAATTTTAACTCCTGCATTTTTTTTAATCCCACCAATCGGTTTTTGTCATTTGAAGATAAATTATTAGTCTTAAATGGAGAATATTTTCTGTCAGTGACAATAGGTAATTTACATGACATGTTTTTTGTCATGTCTATTATGTGGTGTGGTATTTTAAGTTCTCCCTTTTATCATGTACAATTGTGTTATTGACATTACTGGTTTAATTGTCCCGCATTTTGTCCACATATTTGAACGAATTTGATTCTGCCTACTTTATTGTTTATTCAATGCAATTTTTATACTATACTCTGTGTAATTGATGAAATATCTGCATTGTAAGTTGTAAAATAAATCTGATTTCTACATCATTAATCTTAATTATATTATAATTTTGAAAGTTTTTGTGTTATTCAATCACGCTTTAATTACTAGACCAATTGAGGTGAAATTTGGTATGAACGTGGTTTATGTACCTGCGATGAATATAGACCTATTCCCATTTTAAAAACATAATTATACCACTTACCCAGTCCAACTTAATTATTTAGTTTTATGACAAGTGTTAGCTGTATAACAGTGATGTTTTATACGTTATTATATATTGGTAGTGCCTGGGGTTGAATTATCCCTTCCTCTAATATCTAATCTAAGTGAGAATAATAAATATTTAAATCCAATATACTACTTACCCAGTCTAACTTAATTATTAAGTATTTAGTTTTGTGATATGTGTTAACTGTACAACAGTAACTTTTAATAATATAGAGGAAGGTGGGCGAATTCTACGCAGGGAGGCAATTCTGCGCATCCATATAGCTTTACAATCACGTGAAGAGAGGTTTGAATAGTGCTGTCACATAGCGGACGTTGCAGAAACATAATTTTGTAGAAGGAAACGCTACTTTTTGAGCTGTCGGCCATTAAAAGTTTTGTTTTTGTTTACGCTCCTCTTTCTTGTTATTATATCAGCTAGGAAATCTAAAGTTAAGTCACCATACATATTTATTTTCTAATACTAACTAGTAATTTCCTTGTTATTACGAACGTATTTATTCAGAAATTAGAACATATGGAAGTTTTTTAAGTGTGTATATTTTAGTCTATAATATTAATAGCTATACAGGTAATTCTGCGCTTTCCCCGAAGTTCAGTTGTGCGCACTGCGCAGAATTGTACTTCATGTAAACATATGCTTACTAATTATTGTACACTTTGAGTCCAAATAACTGTTTTATTTTGCTCTTTTTTTCAGATGGTAAAGGAAAGAAAGAGAACTAAAACTAGGGGAGATCATCTAAATCTTATAGACACTGATGTGATGTGTGCTGTCAAAAATGGAATGCCTAAAAGGCAAGCTGAACCAGCTATAAGATTAAGGTTGAAAACTAAAAACTTTAATGTAATTAATTTAGGGAGAAAGCCAACATGTTTTAAACTGCAGGAAAATGAATTAAGTGAGTTGCTATTAAGAGTATTAAGCTGATATATTTAATGGCTTAACACCGAACAAGCTACTTAGAATTGCATATGAATTGCAGAAGTGAACAAAGTCCCCCATAAAATCAACAGCACAGAAAAACAGGAAAGGATTGGTTAGCGTTTTTTTAAGATTAAATTAACGCATAAGCCTAAGGAAGCCTGAGAATACCAGTTCTAATAGAATTAATGCTTTCAATCGAGAATCAATAATTAATTTCTTTTCTAACTTGGAAAAAGTTATGGAAAAATACAAATTTCCCAAAAGCAGAATCTACAATGTAGATGAAACTGGTATATCAAATGTGCAAAAACCATTTAAGATTTTGGCGGCAAGGGGTCAAAAACAAGTTGGAGTTGCTGCATCTGGAGAAAGAGGTAAAAACGTTACCGTGGTTTGTTGTGTTAGTGCTTCAGGAAGTTTTGTACCACTAATGTTCATTTATCCCAGACAAAGATTATCTCCCCACCTTCAGAAAGGCGGACTGTTAGATGCAATATACTCTTGTTCTAAAAACGATTGGATCGATAAAAATTGATTTTACAAATGGCTTCAACACTTTGCTAAGACAACAAAACCTGCAAATGATAATCCGTTTCTTTTAATTTTGGACAACCATGCAAGCCATATTTCTAATAGGATCTACAATTTCTGCCGAAAAATTGGTATTGTCCTCTTATCCATCCCTCCCCATACTTCTCATGAGTTACAACCGCTAGACGACATTTTACGGTCCATTAAAATCAGCTTTCTATCGCGAATGTTCTCTTTACTTAAAAAACTAAAAGCTTTCTTGCTCGTGAATCCCAAAGGAAAATTACCCAATATTAACTCGCAGAACTATTCAATAGAGCATATTTAAAAGTCGCAACTATGGATAAAGGAATTTCTGGATTTTCAGCTGCTGGTATTTTACCAATAAATACTGCAAAATTTGTAGAAATTAATTTGGAACTGGATAATTTAGAACAAGAAGTAGAAATTGAAATATCAGAAGATGAAGAACATGCTCATGAAATAAAATCTACAGAACAACCCATTTAGAAGAAAAACTCTTCTTTTGACAATAACGATTCTAAACCTGGACCTTCATGGGCAGTGAAAGTCCCTGACATTTCTCCATTGCCGGGTACTGAAAAATTAAACGATTCTTGCTCAAAAAACATGCGTAAGCAAAAATCTGAAATTTTAACTGCAACGCCCATGAAAGAACAATTTGAAGAAGTCGAAAGGAATAGACAAAACAGAAAAAGAAACAAAGGAACAAAAACAGCAAAAAACAACAACCATATTAAATTTCTGAAAGTGTGTGTATTTGTTATTCAATCACACATTGGACTGTTGAAATTAAATTTGGTATGAACATGGTTTAGGTAACTGAGATGAACATAGGCTTCTTCCCGTTAAAAAATTCAATTATACTACTTACCCAGTCCAACTATTTAGTATTTAGTTTTATGACAAGAGTTAACTGTATAACAGTGATGTTTTATACATTATTATATATTGGAAAGTGTGAATAAAAAATATTTAAAATGTCATTATATACTTACCCAGTCCAACTTTATTTAGTATTTAGTTTTGTGATATGTGTTAACTGTACTACAGTGTTGTTTTAATAATATTTTATACTTCTTAATATCTTAATCATATTATATTTCTGAAAGTTTGTGTGTTTGTTATTCAATCACACATTAACTATTAGACCGAATGAGATGAAATTTATTATGAACGTAGTTTAGTACCTGAGATGAACAAAGTGGTACCTGAGATTCTTGTTTTAAAAATGCTATTATACTACTTACCCAGTCCAACTTAATTATTTAGTATTTAGTTTTGTGATATGAGTTAACTGTACAACAGTGATGTTTTAATAATATTTTATGTTTCTTAATATAATATTATAAATCTGAAAGTTTGTGTGTTTGGTACTCAAGCAGGTATTAACTACTGGACCGATTGAGATGAAATTTAGAATGAACATGGTTTACGTACCTGAGAAGTGTTAACTGTATATCAGTAACGTTTTATATGCATATAAAACGTAGGTGTGAATAATAAATATTTAAATTCTTAAACCATCGTACTACTTACCCAGCCCAACTTAATTATTTAGTACTTAGTGTTGTGACACGTGTTAGCTGTACAACATAGACATTTTAATAATATTTTATACTTCTTAATATAATATAAATCTGAAAGTTTGTGTGTGTGCGTTTTCAATCGTGCATTAACTACTGGACTGATAGATATTACATTTGGAATGAACATGGCTTAGGTACTTGAGAAGGACGTAGATGTATTCTCGCTTTAAGAATCTTAATTCCTTTATTATTTATTACAAAATTATTGTTTGCAGAATTATTATAATTATTTTAATTGAAAATTTTTCAAAAATCTATAATTCCAAACAACCTGCCTTTCCAATTTAAAAGATTGCAGTTTCCCTTGAAGTTGGCATTTACAATGACAATTAATGTCACAGGGTTAGACATTATGAATAGCAACTCCATGCTTCGCCCATGGTCAGTTAAGCTATATTTTGCCTTTTCTACATTGTCGAGTAGCAAAAATCTGTATGTCTTGGCCAAACACCATAAATCGTATAATATTGTATATAGAAATATATATTAAAGTTATGTGAACCTATTCTCATTTTGAAAATCGACTATAAATTTTATTACTTACATTATAATTGTAGGCGAAGTCACAAGAGCTAGTCTTTTAATAAAATTGTTTACTTTGTGGGCTTGTGCTCAACTGTGCTTATTTTAACTTAAAACTTAAACTTTAAAAGAGTAAAGTTCTTAGGCTTAAATTGGGGTGGGCAAAAAGGACAGCTTCCCACTCTCCCTACGTTTTAGAGGGAGTTCTTCAAATTTTATAAAGGAATAAGTTTTGCAAGTATATTTTACATTTATTTTGCTTGTAGTTACATTGACCTCATAGTGTGGCACACTAATAGTCTCCTTCCCAAAGGTTGAAACTATGTTAGCCCCATGAAGGGTTTATTGTGTTAGTTCTCATTTGGGTAGAAAGAGACCAGGGTCATTGAATCATATCTCATGGTTCCAATATGCAACTTTTTTCAGTTCAAGAAAAATTATATTTTGTATCATTATTTTCTGTTTTATTTTAATAACAAATTTAAATTGAATCGGTGTATTTTGACAATGTGAAGTGATTATTTTAAATCTGTAAATGTCTTGCATGTAATTATGAAAGAAAAAAAAGATTCAGGTGGATTTAACTTTTCCTTTATAAATACATAATTACATAAATTGTGTTTTGTTGAATTTTATTTGAATGTTTTTTTTATATAGTATATTTCATTGATTATTAAGATGCACATTTTTTCTATTATACTAAAAAAAAACAATGTGTGTCTTATAATTTATGGGGGTCTTACATTTGTTGTCAAAATGGTACTAGGTAATCCAAAAATACTTCTATTTTTCATATTCCAAGAAATGAACACTTGTTACCTGAACAATAGAACAGGCACACAGCTACAAGGTTATTCACACAATTCTATGATTTTGTTTCCAATGGTGAGTAATGAGTGTTTTCATTTAAGTTTGGTGAGAACTGGATTGTTAAAAAAAAATATATAAAATGTCTTCAAAGAGCATTATGAAGCAGCAATAAAATGAAAAGTTATGTTATTCCCTGAGCAAAATAGAAACTGCTCCATAATAAGAATTGTAGAGATATAACTGGTATTAAAATATGTAGTTTCATTGTCAACATAACCTTAATAACCTAACATAACCTTATTATTAGGTATTGTAATCCTGAGGTTTAATTTAGTATACATTTGAGTGTTTATTCATGTACTTTCAAGTAAGTACAGTAGAATGTATTTATTAAATTTAATTGTTTTAAAATGTCTGTCATTTTTTTGTAATGTTCCTTAAAAATTTTCTGGAATATACAGTGCATCTTAGAATCCATAAAAATTAAAATATTTAAATAATTTTAAAGGCCATTATACTACTTACCCTGTCCAACTTATTTACTATTCAGTTCTGTGATATGTGTTAACTGTTCAACAGTGATGTTTTAATAATATTTTATACTTCTTAATATAATATTATAAATTTGAAAGTTTTTCTGTGTTTGCTATTCAATCATGCATTAACTACTTGACCGATTAAGACGCAATTTAGAATGAACATGGTTTAGGATCCTGAGATGGAAATAAATGTATTTTTGTTTTAAAAATCTGATCCCTATTATTATTTATTATAAAATTATTGTTAAGCTTACTTTTGCAATGATTTTAATTGAAAATTTTTTTCAAAAACCCCTGTAATTCCAAACAACCTGCCTTTCCAATTTAAAAGATTGGAAAGTTTCCTTTGAAGTTGACATTTACCATGACAGTTATTAAGTCACAAGGTCAGACATTAAGAGTAGCAGGAATACATTTGGGAACTCCATACTTTTCCCACAGTCGCCTATTTTAGAGTGTCAAGTAGCAAAAATCTATATGTTTTGGCAGAAAACCATAAATCGTATAATATTGTATAAAGAAATATATTAAATTGAAACCAAACTGTTCTGATTTTGAAAATCGACTATAAATTTGAAATTAAAATGCTGAATTTTCACCTATATTAAAATTCTCTTTAAAAGATACAAGGTGGTGTAATTTAATTTGAGTGTTATATAAATTTACCATTCACTGATGTGAACATATTTTATCCTTTAATGTATTTATTTATTTTTCAGTTAGGTATTTTTATGTATTGGTTTTACTCCATAGCGAAGTGAACTAATTTTTGGACAAACCATGAAGAAATGTAAATGTTTATTTGGAGACATTTTTCAGGATATTTTTCTTTTGTTTGTAATAGGCCTATGAAGCTAAATATAAAATTATAAAAAGCTATATATATATAATCGTCTGCATTAGCCCAAGTGTGCACAATAGTTGGACATTAAATATATATATATATATATTTTTTTATGTTATTCCCTGAGTGTTCAGGTTCATGAATATAAAAATTCATATATGCATAACAGGATTTATATGTTGTTTAGTTATATATATATATATATATATATATATATATATAAAATCGTCTGCATTAGCCCAAGTGTGCACAATAGTTGGACATTAAAAAAAAATATATATATAACATGTAGTTTAAAAATCATAAATATAGTGGAACTTGGTTATTGAACCAAGTTCCACTATATTAGTGAAGGTATTACTGGAGGGGGTTTACTGAAGGGACCAAGAAAATTATGTTATATTTGTGTCACTAAACAAAATCAGTTTCAAAAAATAATAAGGAATAAGAATTAAATAATATCATTGCATTCATACATTGTTCTTTTAACTATATTTATATTTTTAAAAATTTACTGATTCAGTATTTGTGCGTAAAAACATGAGGCCTTCATATTTTAAATAGAGTATCAACAAAAAATTACTGTAATTTACAGTATCTTTGTACTTGGGGGACCAAACCTTATGAGATTTGTAGCTCTGGGTAATTTTTTCAATATCGCCCCACACCCTCTTATAAAATTGCTTAGTAATTTTTACGTCAATACTTTGTTGGAAAAGTTTATAAGGGTTTAATTTCGTATTCACATTTAGTAATTGTCTAAAGTTTAACCCAGCTTCCTTTATCTGATGAGAGAAAATCTCATTGGGTCTGTGTAATTAAGTCCAAAAAATATGACCGTTTAAATATTTGCTCACCAACAATGACTATGGCATAATTAAATTGTCAACAGTATCTAATGAATAACCTTTGTTTATTAACAACAGCAAAATTTAGAGTAACATATGGGTAAAATCTTTTAAAAAGTAAAATAAGTATTACTATAGGCTCACCTTAATTCAATGATCATCTGGCTTTGGCATTGGTGAAATCCTTAATGATTTGAACGTAGTCCAGGGACTCCTCTAGCTGATATTCATTTGATAATGTTGCCAAGCCAGTCAATCGTGTCTGGGACATTGTAGACCTTCAGTATTTTTTTGTAATTTTAGCTTCAAGAAGGTTTTTTTACTGCTTGCACTGATAGTTGGTCAAAATCATGCTCTAAAATAAATTTTAGTGTCTCAAGGGGTGATTTCTTGGGCTTTGAAAATGTTAGCAGAATTTTAATTTCATCCCTGAAATCTTTTTTATTAATGCCCTTTATCGTTCATGACTCATAACGCTACCAAGTTTATTACATTCTTCCATTAAGATTTCCGACAGCATGTCTTAACTTTGTTGGTATACAAAAATTCAAAAATGTACTGTATTTCTTAATTTGATCAAATTTCTCACTTAAGCACTAATAACAATATTTAATATTTTAAAGTAGAACTATATTTTATAATGTTTCTTGGTTTTCAATTACTTCATCTTCACCTTTCATAGTCACTTCTATATTTTGGTGTTCCCATATGCAGTTTGTTTCACTAATTCTTTAGGCACAATTAAATATCCAGTGGCAGCCTGCCCATAAGGGCTCTGGGGCAGAGCCCTTCTGATAAATTTCCAAATAAAAGTATTTAATTTTGGATAGAATAACGTAATACATTACAACCTTCAATTAAAACTCAATGTGTTTAGGATAGCTGATACTTAGTGAATATTTTTTGAATGAACTGTATGTAGGACTCTGGCATCACCAATGTTATAGGTAGGAAATTGTTAGTGGGAGTGATGAGTCAAGTGGCAAGTGGAGGGGTATGGTGTTGAAGGTAACACAGGAAAGGGTAACTGAGGCGCTGTCCCAGTGCTGGTTACTGTTTGCTAATCAGCTGTTACTTGTTAACTGATGTGTTCTGACTGCAACCATGTGATTCTGTTCACACTGGCTACTTTAGAAAAGTGGCTTTGTAACTTGGAAGTGCTTTTGTACCAGTAATAGATTACTTTATTAGTTATTTCACAGTGATTTTGTGATTTCTGTTAAGTAATTTTTACAGTTTTGTTTGTTTTATTTATTTTTTTTACACAACATTGATAAACTATATGGACAATATTCTAGCAACTGGTTTGAAATTTAGCAATACACTAGAATTGAAAGCATTGAAGTCCTCATGACCTGATTTATGCATAAACCCAGTACAAAATGCTTGCAAAGGAAAAAATATGAGGAAATTAACCGCTCGTACAATTATGCAGACTGGTTAGGTACGTGTGAAATTAAGAAAAAGTTTTTTATTACTCATGTTTAGTAATGAAACATTCGTGTTTTAGACTTGAAACATTTTGCTGAAAAACACATAAATGCCGTTATTGAGTACACAGTCCTTTGCAAGGTTGATGTAAAATGCCAGTTAGATAATGCTCATAGATTAAAAATACAGAAAATGGATGAAGAGGTTTCAAAAAACCGTTACATATTAAGTATTGAAATTGAGTGCTTTTGAACTTGCACTGAGAGGACATGATGAGTGAGATACCACATACGTTATGGCATTGTTCATGGCTTGATTTAGTAGCTATAAATTTAAATTTCATATCTGTTTATGTAAATTTGGACTACATATTGGGACATTACATTGAAAAAACAATCGTGTATTTATAGTTCTAAAACCATTCAAAATGAATTGCTATACTCTATATATGCCATATGTTTGCAATTAATAGTAATAAAATACCTAAAACAGATATTGCTATTGAGGCAGACGGAACAACTGATCGTGTTACTTTATTTTATATATTTTTGTTATTTTAAGGCGAAAAACACATTGAGGCTATTATAGCCTCCCTAAATGTAAGTGTGAGTGTAAAGTGTTAAAGTCATTAGTGTAGTGTTGTAAGTGTGTGTTAGACTCGGGTACCGCGAGGGACGTCTAAATCCTCTCAATAGGTGCTGCTAGTCTGCACCTCCTGCGGGGTGCTCTACTTTATTTCAGCTAGTCTTTGTTGTAAGATATGACTTAAAAGGAAAAATAAATGAAAGATTTATTAGTTTTGTAGTACGGAAGAGTCCCAATGCCACTGGGATTACTGAAGCTATATTTACCTGGCAGTTGAGGTAAAAAGTTAACTTTGTCCACTGTTACGCTCATCAACTGAACTTAGTAATTGAACATTGTGCAACACAAAATAAATAAGTAATAATATTTTTTAGTAATATAGAATTATTTTCTTCATTTTTCTCTTAACTAAAAGAACTTAACTGATGAAGTGATTAAAAAGTGTATTCCTACAAATACCACAAGGTGGAATTTTAAATCTTGAATAGCAGTACGATATTTAAATATAAAAAGTGAAATATATGAATAGCTAGAGAAAGTACTGGATGATGATAGCAATGATTATTAAATAGTATATAAATCAATTGGTTTAAAAAGTCTGTTAGATGAAAAAAAATATTAAATTTTTTAGCATAGTTTTTTCAATGTGTTAATGCCTCACTGTGATGTCCTCTGTAAAATGAACTGCAGAACAGAACTGTAGATTGCATCGAAGCCCACAAATACGCTGAGTTCAAGCTGTTAAAAATGTAAGAAATTTTCCTGATTTAGATCCAGAAAAAGACAAAGTTTACCAAGCCAAATGTGATGGAACCACAACTAAAGGAAACAATCACTTTCAAGGTGAAGTAATTCCTTTCAAGATATGACGAATATTGTGATAAAGGAAGTTTGTTATGTAATAATAACAGGCATCGATAATCACTTTAGTTTCACATGACATTTATATATTGGAAAATTATTTGAGCCAAGTCTGTTTCCTGATTACAAATCGAAATTTCTTGAAAATAAATTTTATTGCTCTTAAAATCTATATACTTAACAAAATTGAACTTCACCAAGAACTTACAGTTATTTACAGTCGAAGTTATTTTTCAACTGTAAAATGATTTTTTATGCTGCTAAACTTTATTTATGACAATAATTTAAGAGAGCTACTGTCCGAATCTGTCAAACTGTTGTTATATGTACAATTTCAATAACAACAGGTGAAAGTGAAAGGGCTTTTCAACCTTGAGAAGAGTTAAATCCTTTATAAAAAACACAATGGAGGACAGAATTTTTTTGTTTTTTGTTGTTGTTATTTTAAGACGAAAAGCACATTGAGACTATTATTGCCTCCCTAAATGTAAGTGTGAGTGTAAAATGTTAGTCATAAGTGTAAATGTGTGTTAGACTCGGGTACCGTGAGGGACATCTAAATCCTCTCAATAGGTGCAGCTAGTCTGCACCCCCTGTGGGTAGCACAGAGTTTGTGCAACAATGTGTTCAATAGAGAAACATTTACTAACCACACAGAACGAATGAACTGGTCATTGACTACTCCAATCAAAAAGAAAGACATATTGACTTTGGTTTCAGGAAATAAATTAAGGCAAATATTTAAATAATTATGCACAATATGTTTTTAATTTCAGCATGATAAAAAAATTGATGTGCTTAAGTACTTTCAGCCATACTTTTTCAAACCCCCTCCTCCAAACTCTACTGCTGGTTCTGCCCTGAGGTGGCAGAATCTCCCTACAGCACCAGCTGTTACTGTAAATATCCTTAGATTTTAGGTAATTTCTGATCGACAAAATATTCAGTTGTTTGTATTCAAATATTCAAGCATTTGTACAGTATTTGCAATATCTGCACTAATATTCTGTAAGGTTTTGCGAAACACATTCTTGTGAAGCAGCTTGTCATACCAGATTACTACCAAACAAATAAAAATAAAGTCACACAAAAGATTTGCTAAACATCTAGCATCATTTGCAACTATTTTGTCAACATTTCTGTTGTGAATGTCAACAAAGACATCACATATCTTTACTATTTAATATCTAAACAGATTGACTGCATCAATCCTGCTTTCCCGTCAGTTAGATAGAGTGGCTTCAGTATGAGTTTAGTTATATGATTTAATAACATATCTCAATGTTGTTTTTAAGTAGGAAAAAAGTCATAAACTCTCTTTATCAAACTAAAAAAATTAAACTACATATCGATCCAGTAGGGGCAGCCTATGGACTTAAAAATCCCACCGTACCTCTAGCTCATACTACTCTCACTCATCTACTCAAGGCACACATACAAATATTCACTACTCCACATAGCTTGGCTAACTTTAAAGTTTACACTTCAAAGTGACCCGTGCTGATGACAGGCCTAATAGTATATCAAATGGAGACCTGGTGATCTCTCAGTGTACCTTAGCCTTAACCATGCAAGCAGGGATCTGTATTGGCAGACATCATTTTATTAGCTATTTGTGAGTGTTCCAATAAGTATTAATGTAAAATAGAATGAATAGGATGTCTTGACACAACAAAAAGGTTGGCCAAATGGAGCAAAAACTCCATATTAAGGGTCAGAGAGAGAGAAAATTGAAAGGGAATTAACAGAACATTTTATCATTATTGTAACATAGCCACCGGACCACATATTCAAATTATTAGGATTATATACCTATTCTTCCCGTCAGTGGTCTATCAACTCACCTCATAAAAGCTACCGCAGTTTCGAAACTTTATAGTTTTATCTTCAGGCCATTACAAAATGTTAAATCCCTCTGTCAAAGACGTCACAAAGTCAAACAAAGCATTAAAACATACATCACAAACATTAAGCACAATTACACATTTAAAATATTCATCATGAAATTCGGCTTGGCCAAGCTACACACGCGACTCGTACGTTGTTACATTCCGGACTGCTTTTTTATCCGGAATGTAACGACGTACGAGTCACGTGTGTAGCTTGGCCAAGCCGAATTTCATGACAAATATTTTAAATGTGTAATTATGCTTAATGTTTGTGATGTATGTTTTAATGTTTTGTTTGACTTTGTGACGACCTCGACAGAGGGATTTAACATTTTGTATGGCCTGAAGATGAAACTATAAAGTTTTGAAACCGCGGTAGCCTTTATGAGGTGAGTTGATAGACCACTGATGGGAAGAATAGGTATATAATCCTAATCATTAGAACATTTTTTTTTTTGTGTTTAACGTCCAACTATTGTGCACACTTGGGCTAATGCAGGCGATGGGATGATTTATAGCATATGAAAATGCCAAGCCCTCGCCGGGAATCGAACCTGGGTCCTCGGGGTGAAAGCCTAGTACGCTATCCACTAGGCCACCGAGGCAGCATCTGCAGGCACCTTAATAAGAAACTAAGAAGTCGCTACTTAAAAAAGCAGGCATGCTACCCACTTTGAATCCCCTCAAAATCCTAGCCGTTATGGAGAGACTAGGATTCTGTCCTCTCATATCCTTAATAGAAACATGCTTACCCTCTAATTCTTCTAACATGACTTCCATGATCCCTAGACTAGTCATTTCTGTCATAGGAACAAAACCATGAAAGTGTTCACAAGTATTATTTCATGTCCTTGTTCAGTTAAGACGCTAACGAACCTAACTATAATTGTTATTTGTTCTATTCCTAATATAACAGGAATATAGTCTAAAATAATTGTGTAGTATTTAGTAGCTTTCAATAATTCTAAGATTTTGTTCTTAACTTGTTTGTGAAGAGTTTTAATTATTTCATTTTGCATTTGTTTTCCTAAGGTAATGATGTTGTTTGTTGTCCCTATGAAGTATTTTTGTAATTTGCTCAGTTAAAACATTGTCAAATTTTCCCATTGGCAAATGTTCACAAGTATTATTTCATGTCCTTGTTCAGTCAAGACGCTAACGAACCTAACTATAATTGTTATTTGTTCTATTCCTAATATAACAGGAGTATAGTCTAAAATAATTGTGTAGTATTTAGTAGCTTTCAATAATTCTAAGATTTTGTTCTTAACTTGTTTGTGAAGAGTTTCAATTATTTCATTTTGCATTTGTTTTCCTAAGATAATGATGTTTGTTGTACCTATGAAGTATTTTTGTAATTTGCTCAGTTAAAACACTGTCAAATTTTCCCATTGGCAAATGTTCACAAGTATTATTTCATGTCCTTGTTCAGTTAAGACGCTAACGAACCTAACTATAATTGTTATTTGTTCTATTCCTAATATAACAGGAATATAGTCTAAAATAATTGTGTGCTTTCAAATAATTTAGTAGCTTTCAATAATTCTAAGATTTTGTTCTTAACTTGTTTGTGAAGAGTTAATTAAAAAAGTCCATTATTAGGCTTGTAGATTTCATCAGTTGTTCCTCTCAATAGAAGCCATTGCTGTGAGAAAAATTGTACAATCACTAAGTCTTTCGAGACATTTGTCCAATGCTGTGATTATGTATTTCACAATTTTTGAGTGTGAGCATCAACTGTATTGCCACGGTGAATGATGAACGACTGGCTAACTTTTCAGAAATGTTACGCCAGTTATTATAACCATTTGTGGTGAGTGATGTTTTGATAATTGAAAAAAGTTTGCAACAGAAAGAAAATAACCGTATTTTTACTATTTAGATAAATAAGCCACTTTCTTTTGGGCACTTTCCGTATTACCAGATGTGTAAATGTGATGGTAACTAGTAAAATGTCTGTTAGAATCATCTTTAGGGAATTTATCAAACTCAGTAATTGGCTTTAGAGGGCCTTGTTCAACTAATGTAGTTCTTACAAAATCGGAAAAGTTTTCAGGCCATCTTGCTGGATCGGAATCAATAATAGTGGCAGTGAGAGTTGATTTGTCTTTGGTGCTGGCAAAAATAATGGAAATGTGCAGGCAATCATCGATTTGATCATCGCTGAGAGAAGTCAAAACGGACTGTATCTGTAATGCGCTTGTATCACTTGTAGAAAGCTATTTTCTGTAAATGAACCAAATAAACTTATGGTTGTGTCATCATTAACTGTAGCTATGTCTTTCGATTTTGGATACAAATATTTATGCAACGAAAATTTACTTTTTTCTGCATTTTCTTTTTCAATGAGTCTTTTTGTACTGGTGACCAGAACGACACTTCCTACGATCAAACATAAAATTTTATTTGGTTAAGAAAATTAGTTACAATTTTTGGAAAACACAGTGAGGCAGATGATTACGACATTAATGAAAGCAATTATTACACACACACACACACACGCGCGCCCACACACACACACACACACATGCCTGCGCGCACACGCGCACACACACACACACACACACACACACACGCATACATACATACACACACACACACACACATACACACACGCACATACACACACGCACATACACACACACACACACACACACACACACACACACACACACACACACCCAATGCAAATAACAAACTGTTTTTGCAAATTATGGTTATTGCAAATTTTTATGAACGCAAAAATAGAAGAATGGAATTTATTTTTAAATAACATGTTTTATAATATTCTCTTAAATTTGTTATTTGAACAATAATGTAAATTGAATAATACATCTGGTATTTGTAAGGGGGATAAGTTTTTAAACACAAAATTTTACACAGCACTGTACTATCACTGTATGCTTCAAAAAGTACTGTCACTGTAAATAATAATGAAACAGGATAAAAACACGATTAATTAGCAATCATGTGCGTGATTTGTGATTAACAAAACTATTTAGTTGGTATAAAATCAGGACGAATTTGCAATTTCAGCCCTTCAGGACTAAAACATTGATTGATAAGAAAAATCTACCTTCTATGCTTGCCCTTATTGTAGAAACACATCTTTTTCAGGCTTAGAACTTAAAATATTGATAAAATTATGAGTTTCTAATTGCAGCTATTTGAATGAAATAAAATCTACAATCAAAATTTGTTAAATTTTTTTTATTAGAAAAAAAATGACAGAAATTTTATATATGGTATTATATTTTTGTATTTTCATTGGTAACAGTAATAAATTATTCTAATATAATAAAGTACAATGAGAAAAACATTAAATTGTTTTTTTATAATAATAAATATAACAACAATACATACTTTTAAAATGACAAACCTTTGTTATACAAATTGCTTACTAAAGTTACCAAAACATTTTAAAGAATGTTGTGTTTAGAGTTTATTGTGTATTTTATTACTTATTATGTACATTGTGATTTTAATTGGGGTAATATGATAAGTGACCAGGTAAAAAAGTTTTTTCTGTTGAAAGTACCCAATAATTTTAAGATTTCTCATGGTCCTTGTGAAAAATTACAGCATTAATTCAAATTCTGAAATTCATTCAAAGGTTTTTTTTTGCAAAAACTGCAAAGAAGATCTGAAATTTACCAATGTAAATATTCAGGAAGGTGAAGAATTATTTAAAAATAAATGAAAAGCTGTCATTAAATCGGCAGTTTTTCTATTCACAAAATTATTTAACAAAATAAATTTTCTCTTGGTTTTTAAGATTTTCGTAAATTTTCAAAATGCACCTTCTTTGAGAGTGGTTTAACATGGTTTTAATATTGCATTGAAATTTACCATTTAATTGAAAAGTGTGGATAAAGCGTAATTTTGTTTGTCGTGACCCGTAGTTTTGGAACCATTGCTGTACAAGGTTAGGTCATCGCTAAACTGTTTTTAAACACTGTAAAACTTAAATGTATAAAAAAAAGTTTAGGCATTGCGGGACTGGCCGACAGAAGTGACTACTTCTTTTGGCATGACTGTATACTTTTTCACTATTATGATTTAATTATTTTTATACAAATTTAGATGCACGAAGGAAAAGGGCAACTCGAAAATTATTTTCGAATTAAATTTCGCGCGTTTGTAGGTACACAACTTAAAATTTAACTGAACCTGTCACAGACTATGAATTTGTGTATCTTAGGCTGTATAAGAGACTTTAATAATTGATCTGTTTATCCCCTACTTATGACAGTTATAGCCTACTAAGTATAATAATAAATGTAATATTAGTGATTCTGGCATCGAAAAATTGGTATTGGTCATATACATTAAATAATTTAACTACACAAATTTAGAAAATACACATTTTTAAAATTAACAAGAGCAATAAACATAACCTCAATTGTAATGATATTGAAGCTATTGTGCGAAATCAGCTGTTTAGAAGCAGTCACTTCCATTCGAGATATATGCACCCATGTTTTGTTAACCGCGACCATACAAGTTTTTATTTAAAAAATACGTCTTATTAGTTACTAAAAAAAATAATGTGTTGTAATAATGTTTGGAATAACAATGTTCACTAGAGTGCGCGTATGGATGTGTTAGAGCGTTCCGTGACGGCAAACTGATTTTTTCCCGTGTAAAACATACAACCATACCCTGCGATAAGTAGTCTCTTCAAAAATTTGGGTCATTCTGTACACGGAAATTTATTTGTATTACTTATATTCCTTAATTTATTAAGTATGTACATCGATTTTAACTCAATGTTAGTTTTGGTTTGTGTTTTATTTACACTTATTTTTGAACTCCTATTTTGTATAATTGGGGTAATTGTATAATCAGAATAATTAAGGATAATTTGTATAATTGAGAATGCTTATTTGTATATTGATTTTTTGTAGCGAAGAACCAAAAACGGTGTAAAAAACCCATAAACTAAATAAACCTTGACAGTTGTGTTTGTTTCAATTTGCTCTAAATGTTTTTACGTAATTTTATTTCCAATTGGTGATACTGACTTCATACGTGACCGAAATTTGAAGAAAATCTTACATGGGTAACTTCAAAACCAGATTTTCGGGGAATAATTGAATGTAAAAGTGTGTAATATTTGTGCATAATTCATTTTTTTAGGTTAGATTAGGTTATTGTATGTACATTTTTTCATAAGAATTAATAAATTGCAACCATTTGCTATCAAAAACGCAAGATTCTCATTCAGTTTACAAATAAATAAATATCTTAACTTGTTTAAACATAATATAAAACATGGAATAGTTTACCTAACGTGCTTTTAAATTTTATAATTTTTTAGGATAACGATCAGTAACAGTAGAGTTTATTTTAAACGAAGACAGTTCTTGTAGTTTGTAATACGAATTAGGCGTGTAGTGCCAGTCTGCGTAGAAGTTGGAAGGAAAATAATTTTGTCTCATCTTACCTAATAGCTTCGGTAACTTGTTTAGTATATTGTTTGAGTTACAAAGCACGTCTAATGTTCTGTAAGGCTCTTCTGCAAAGTAACTGGACGATCCGAATGATTTGTTCGGCAATGCGCTTGTAGAGTATATTGAACATTTCGGCTTTGAAGAAGCGACCATGTCAGTAGCTGTAAAATAAAAGTAATTATAACAGAATGTCACGCAATTAGTAACCTAACCTAAAAATATCAATAGAAAGAACACAACATAATCAATACAAGTGTTTTTTTTGTGACTGGATTAATAATTCTGTTTCGTGAGGCTGGTTTTTTAGCAGATCTTTTATATTTTTAAATTCAGTTCAAACTTTTCATAAGAGTAAAAACGAAAAAAAATTTTAAACCGATTTAAATGAGTTTATTGATAACAAAGTTATTTTTACTGTGGGAACTCGTTGGTAAAAGTGGCTAAAGCGTCGGTCGGTCTACTGCGTCACTCAACTGCGCACCTAAAAGTTCTTAGGTTCGAGCCTCACTTGCTCCCGTTGCTTTTCCCTTACCGTTAACACTGACCCTTGTCCTCATTAGTCTAACTGGCATAAAGTATTAAACGTAAAAAAATTACTTTTAATTAATATGTGCTTATAAAACTTAATAATGTGAATCAGGGCTTTATGGTTGATTCGATTAAGGGTTGTTGGGTTCGGGACGCAGTTACTGCCGTTATTTTACCGTTATCCGCTAATTACTCTAACTAGTATAAAATAAAATATGGGCATTAAGAAAACAATAGTGATAATGCACGTCAAAACAGTTATTAACGTTTTCTATTCATTATTATTGTATATACAGTAAGCTATTTGAGTAACTGAACTTTTGTTTTATAAATGTTTTGTGGAAATCCGACCAATTTTCTTAAACCGATCTTCTCCAGCAAACAAATAGATCAATGCGACTCATACAGTGGGGGCAGCTGATGAGCTCAGTGATACCTCTAGCTTATTCCACTGAAGACACATAACACGAGCGCGCGCGCACATTCATTATTCTTTATAGATTACATATTAAGATTAAAATTATAAACTAGAGGAAGGGATAATTCAACCCCAGGCACTGCGATCGACTGACCTATTGTGAAAATTAACCTCTTAAAATACCTAGTTCAGCAGATTGGTGCCCCTAATAAGTTCCAGCAACCCACTGACTAGCTCACTCTGCTGAAGATGTCTAGGGTCTTGGAAACCAAAAACCCCTAGCCTCCTACTAGCAAGAGCCTCACAATCATAAATTATGTGACCTGCAGTTTCCTCCTCCTTCCTGCACAATCTACACACGGTTTCTCCATGGTACATACCTATCCTTTTCACCCTCAGACATGCCTATACCTATGTGCACTTTCAGACCACAGTGCCATGTTATGAGCCCCATGATCCTCCTGAGTTGTGCTCTGCCCAGGACATCTGCTGCCCCTTTGATTACTCCAAAAGGAACTTTGCTTAAGAGACATTTACTATGGGAATGCCCATGAAGGTTGTCCCATCTTACCTGGTGTTGGCTTGTAATCCACCCATTAATAGCGGACCTGGCCAACGATGGGAAATCCCTAAAGCCTGCTCAGGTCCGATAAACTCAGATGCAGATCCAAGTCCAGCCGGTCGGTCTGCCTCATCATTACCCTCAACTCCCCTATGCCCCGGAACCCAGTGAAGAGTTTACCCGGTTACCCTGGGACAGAGCGTCAAGGTTCTTCCAACACTCCCAGACCAGCTTGGACTGTATTGTAGGACCCGCAAGTGCTTTTATTGCTGCCTGACTATCGGTATGAATATGAATACGTGCCTTCTTGAAGCCCCGGTCCAAGTTTTCCCGAACACAGTCATTGATGGCCATCACTTCAGCCTGAAATACTGTTGTATGCTGTCCCAGGGTAATTACCTTCTTTAACCCCGGTCTCAGACCGTACACCCCAGCACCAGTGCCTGACTTTGTCTTGGAACCATCTGTATATAGATTACATATACACACATCATAAAAAAACTTTAATTGGAATGATGTACCGGAAAAGAGGGAAAATGTTCATATTACTCTAACTTAGAGGCACACTGTTGCGTATTTTTTAAAAGATTTTATTATGTTTTTTGTTTACGTTATTTATCTTTCTTATACTATTTCGCTAAGTATTCCGATCAGTTTTGTATAAAAAATAAAAACCTGCGTAATTGAAACTACATATATGGAGTACCTATTGGTTCGTCAGAACACCAGAGAACTCTAAAGTATCTGACTTTTCCATTTTAAGGTGTTACAAAAAATAAAACCAACTTAAAACCGATACAAGTTTATAAACAAAATTCTACGAAAAGTATAAAATGTCCCCGTGAGAGCGCAGCACAATGTAGGCATGTGTGACATGTAATTGATTGTGTGTAATTAAACAGCTGATGTAAGAAAAAAACATTGTTGAAAGTAATATTTAAATTATTACTGTATCCAAGACTCCTCGTGGTAGTGACACCATTTCCTTTAGCAATTTATTGCACTTAATTTAGTAGTAACTGTATCCAAGACTTAAATAATTATTGACTGAATTAGTTTTGAAAGTAGAATCGGTAAGACAATCTATGCCAGTTCTTATGTGTAAATGTTATTAAATAAACGATTCTGCTTTTAGTAAACACTGTAACATAATTTAAGTATGTAATGTAAAATCCGGTTATAGTAGGTTTTGTTTGTAAATATTTCAATAAGGTACAATGGTAGAATTCAGTTATTAATTTCATGGGTTATAGTTTTAAATATAAAAGTAGAACAAAGTAAGGCCTATTGTATGAAATAACCTGAATATAATGAATGACACTGATTTATTAATAGGTTATACAAGTACTGAAAATAATTATAATATCTATTTTAACAGGAGTTCATATTGACAAGAGGCCTACCTGGTTTTGTAACGATTTTACTTAAGAAGATATATAGAGTTATCTTAAAATACAAGTACTGAATTAAGTATGGATGTATTACAGTAGTTAAATACCAGCCAATGATATTACTTAAATTATTTCATTTACAGAATTTGTGATTTTTTTACATTCAGTTACGAATAGCGATTTCATGTCATAACCTCTTTTCCTTTTCGTTCTTGTACCAACAAGAAAAGTTATGATAGTAACATATTTCATAATTTATAAAGAGGTGCTTTAACACTATTCGTCTTGGTGTACATTGTTGCACGAGGTGTGTTCAGAAAGTAACGAGAATTTTTAAATTTCGTGGGCTTGGAGAGTCCGATTGTCAAACATTTTTTTTTATTATATTGGTATACATGCCCTTGAAGTATGATAAAACTGTCAGCTGTTTTTCATTGTTGACTTAGTCTGTGATAGCCACTAAGGTTAGACGTGTTTTTATGAGCTCGGCGATTTTCGTTTGTTAAAAGAAATGGATCAAAGAATTTCTATCAAATTTTGCGTAAAAATGGAATAAAGTGTAACAAAATGTGTGAAATGTTAACAAAGACCTATGGTGAGTCTGCTATGAGTAAAGCAAGAGTTTACGAGTGGTATAAGCGTTTCCAAGAAGGCCGTGAAGACGTTGAAGATGACGAACGCCCTGGACGCCTCAGCACATCAACAACCGATGAAAACGTGGAAAAAGTGAAAAAAATGATTATGAAAAATAGCCAAATCACAATTAGAGAGGTCGCTGATGATGTTGGCATATCGATTGGATCATGTCAAGACATTGTTTCCAATGTTTTGTGTATGAAACGCGTGGCAGCAAAATTCATTCCAAAATTGTTGAATTTTGAACACAAACAGCGGCGAATGGAAGTTGCTCAGGAGTCACTAAATGAAGTCAACGACGATGCTGAATTACTGAAACGTATTATAACAGGTGACGAAATATGGGTTTTATGGATATAACGTCGAAACTAAGGCTCAATCATCCCAGTAGAGGCATTCTGGCTCGCCAAGACCGAAAAAGGCTCGACAAGTGCGGTCGAACGTGAAGGTTATGCTCACTGTGTTCTTAGATATCAATGGCATAGTGCATCATGAATTCCTGCCACCAGGTGAAACGGTCAATAAGGAGTACTACCTACAAGTTCAACTCCGTTTGCGTGAAGCAATCTGAAAAAAAACGCCCGGATCTGTTGAAAAACAATTCATGGCTTTTGCACCACGATAACGCACCAGCTCACACTTCATTGCTTGTTCGTGAATTTTTGGCCAAAAAAAATACTGTAACGATGTCCCAGCCTCCATATTCGCCAGACATGGCTCCGTGTGACTTTTTCCTATTTCCAAAAATAAAGAGAACTTAAAGGGCCGTCGTTTTACAGCTGTAGATGACATTAAAAGCGCATCGCTGAAAGAACTAAAGGCTATCTCAAAGATCGAGTTTGAGAAGTGTTTTGAGGATTGGAAGAAGCGCTGGCACAAGTGCATAATCTCCAATGGGTACTATTTTGAAGGCGACAACATCAGTGTTGAAGAATAAATAAATATTTTGTTCAACAAATTAAAATTCTCGTTACTTTCTGAACACACCTCGTATATTAGGCATTTCTTTTTCCCATTAACTGCGAAAGTTCGAACTGGCCCAAAATCTTACTTATTTAATGAAACCTTGTTTTACTGCGGGGAGGGAGAAATGTTCCTTTTCATTTATAGTTTTTAAAACAAATGCGTGATATGTAATCAAAAGTTTTTCTGTAAACGTCTGCAGTTTATGAAACTTATATATGTTAGAGGTGGCGTGGTTCGAGCAAGTTATATGTGAAATACTAAATTTTAGTAAAGTAAAAGTTTCAATAGAGGGAACAGAGAATCTACTATTTTTACAAACTCATTGTACAACATTTGCACAAGTGTCAAGTGTTTGCTTAAAACTTAGCTATTAAACAGTGGAATGCATTAATAAATATAGTGCTGTTTTTTTTTACTTTTTAACAGGTTTACAGGGATATTTTTTT
>CM040182.1:22568433-22570933 GCA_022606455.1 Callitettix versicolor
AAACACCGCTAGCACGTGTTCAGTAACTTTCAGCGTCCAAGGTTTCTGCGCCAAAGCAAACGACAGGTCTGACAAACGATTTATAAAGCTTTATCTTGGTACCTCTAGATACCAAATGTCGATTTGAAAAGGTTTGCAAGACTGTAGTGTGCTCTCTCTGTTCCCTACCATGATCCGTCTCCCTATCTCTTCACTCATCCTGTTTTCGCAATTTACGTACTCCAAGGCTTGGAGTACTACGTTTAGAGTCCAAGGAACGTAAAGTGTACAACTGCGTCAAACGTTGTATCATTAAACCGGAAATCGGCCGACGTTCTTGCTCCAGATGCAGACACCACTTGTACTTTGTTTTTGTTTCATTTATCTCTAGATCAACCTTTTTACATTCGGACACTAGCTCAGTGAGAACTTCCGTCACTGCTCGTTCCCTTCTTCCGGGAACTACTATGTCATCTGCGTATCCAAGAATCTGAGAGATCCGGGTCGCCAAACTTCCCCTCGGCTCAGTTGTCTTCAGGGCCATGTGCAGAGCTAGGTTAAACAGTATGACCTTGTCGCACTCCACCGTCGAAACGGAATTCGTTGTTAATTCTGTCGCTAATAAGAACTCTACCTCGTGAATGGAACAGCGTCATTTTAATAAAGTTAGTCAATTTATATGGAATGTCAAATTTTTTTAAAGCTGAACTCTATCAACTCAAGACTTGCTTAAAGTTGAGCTTGTAGCATTTCTCTAGCACTTGTCCGATGACAAAGAGCGATGGGGTCATATGGCCAAAAGATCAAACAACTAAAAGTTTATTCGACCAAATTCTATACTAATACTTTGGCCCAATGAACTTTTGGTCATGTGAACCGTGTTTTTAAGAGCCGAGATCATATGACAAAAGATCAAACAACCAAACGTTCATTCAACCAAATTATATTTAATATTTTGGTCGAATGAACTTTTGGTCATATGAACCATGTTTTTATTGTTATTATGTTTTATGTTTTTATTATTATTTTAAACACCATTATACTACTTACCCAGTCCAACTTAATTATTTAGCATTCAAGTGTTAATTCTATAACAGTGACGTTTTATTCATTTATTATACTCGTATATTGGTAAGTGAATAATAAATGTTTAAATTATGTTAAAAGCAATCGCACTACTTACCCAGTCCAACTTAATTATTTAATATTCAAGTGTTAATTCTATAACAGTGACGTTTTATACGTTTATTATATATTGGTACCTATATGCAATAATAAAAAATGTGAATATATAAAATATTGACAGTATATTCAACTGTAGACTTAAACGCTAAAACAATATAGTAATGACTGTTCTGGGTATGTAGTGTAATGGTATATTATTAATTTAAATATCAGTATTGACACTGATCTGTATGCAATAAAAAAAACAGTGTTTTACAAGAGAAAACGAACCTCTATGTTAATAAATCTCTAAGTTATTACACATTTTTGGTCGAACGAACCTTTGGTTGTTTGATCTTTTGGTCATATGAATCACTGTTAAAAACATGGTTCATATGACCAAAAGTTCATTCATCCAAAATATTTAAGTATAATTTGGTCGAATGAACTTTTGGTTGTTTGATCTTTTGGTCATATGTGCTCTTCCCGACAAAGATCAGGCCAATCGTACCCCTGTTGGGCCTAAAGCCACATTGATGGTAAAATTCGTTCCGAGTGTACCCTCGGCTTAGCCATTATAAGGTTTGACAATATCTTGTAGACGACATTTAATAGACTCTATCGTTATGTCCCCTTACATACTCAGTACTGGACTTCTACTACGTTCGTTTTAACACAATTATTTGTGATATTTAACTGATGTTTGAATTTTTCAAATATAGAACTTTTTGTGTAAGCTTTTTAAATTTTCCAAGAAAAGCCACTGACCCCTCATCATACATTTGCCTTCAAAATCCCCCAGAGTTTGACCTCTTCCGGAAAATATTTTATGAAGTCCATGTACAGAATTGACTTAAGTCATTACGGCTCTATTATGTATAGTCTATTAAAATATTTTTTTGCTTCACAATATAATAGTAGTTATCCTCCCAGTTAAATAGTTTTTTGAGACTTTTCGAGTACCATTAACATAAATTAGCAAACTTCCATGGAAAAATAAGTAAATCTGTAAACAAATTTTGTCCCAATACATTGCGTATAATATTTTTAGCCTATCTGTAAAGATACTTTTGGCCCGATACTTTTCGTATAATATTTTCAGCCTACCTGTAAACATACATTTGGCCCAATACTTTGCGTGTAATATTTCTAGCTTACTCGTAAACGAACTTTTGGCCCGATACTTTGCGTGTAATGTTTCTAGCTTACTTGTAAACAAACTTTTGGCCCAATACTTTGCTTGTAATATTTCTACCTTACCCGTAAACAAACTATTGGCCCAATACTTGGAGTGTAATATTTTTAGCCTACCTGTAAATAAACTTTTGGCCAAATACTTTGAGTGTAACATTTCTAG
>CM040182.1:22575933-22580933 GCA_022606455.1 Callitettix versicolor
TTTCAGGAGTTATAAAAAAAATAAATCTTAAAATTTGACCATTTTAGAAACATTGATGACTATTCATAACTGAAGTCAGTGTAGGCAAATTTTAAATAAACGAAATTTTTATTTTGAGTAAATATGAATAAAGTAAATAAACCTTTTTATTCTTTATGTTTATTTACGAAATGTAAATTTCTGTAATTTCAAATCTGTTATACTTATTTGAGTTACGATTATTCATATTTAAACAAAATTTGTGGAAAATCCGATAAACCGATTTTGATAAATCAGTATTCCCCCCTTCAATTTCCTTACCTTTTAAACCAAATCTTTTTTTAGATAGAGCGAAAAACATTTTGATTGTGACAAATGTTTATCAAAATCGTTAAACTGATTTTGACAAAACTATTATAAATTTTTTTCCTTTTTAAGAAAAACGGCGTTCAGTTCTTTTTGGTAAATTAAAAAATTGCAGCAAAGTATTGGCGAACCTGACCTACATGTAAAATTTAATAAATTTTGTTTGACCTTCATCGGTACATAAGCCACCTCGGTGGCATAGTTGACAGCGTACGAGGCTTTCACCCCGAGGACCCGGGTTCGATTCCCGGCCAGGACTTGGCATTTTCATACGCTATAAATCATCCCATCGTCTGCATTAGCCCAAGTGTGCACAATAGTCGTACGTCAAAAAAAAAAATCTGTATATAAGCGCACGCACACACGTACATACACTTCAGCGGCGTGATCCCACAGGGGGGGTGCAGACTAGCTGCACCTATTGAGAGGATTTAAACGTTCTTCGCGGTACCCGTGTCTAACACACACTTACACTTACAACACTACACTTACGACTTTAACACTTTACACCCACACTTACGTTTAGGAAGACGATAATAGCTTCAATGTGCTTTTCGCCTTAAAATAATAATAAAAAAAAAATCAGGGGGCGTGATCTTAACCTCTTTATTTTCTGCTGCCAAACCGTAACGCTTTCTGAGCACTTTAACTTATTGTTGGTTTAATTGATTAATTTAGTTGTGCCTTAGATCACTAATTGCTGAAAGAAACATTTTTTAACAACCATCGATCGTATTAATAATTTAACGGAATATTATTTACTATTCCTAATTGGTCCTTGTTTTCAAGTCTATGTAGACCGGTTCTTCCTAAAAAATCCTTTAAGACTTTTTTAAATACTTAAAATGTGTGTACGAGTGTGTGTGTGTGTGTGTGTGTGATACGTTTATGTGTGTATTCGTGTGTGTGTGTGTGTGTGTGTGTGTGTGTGTGTGTGTGTGTGTGTGTGTGTGTGTGTGTGTGTGCAAGTATGCGTGTGTACGCGTGTGTGTTTTGCACGTGTGTGTGTGTGTGTGTGTGAGAGAGAGAGAGAGAGAGAGAGAGAGTGAGAGAGACGTTCCTGGTTATCCTCCAGGAGCAAGGACGGATGAAAGAGGAGGCGGTCGCCCCTCTCGAGAAAAAAAATAATATAAAAAATATAAAAGATCGTATTTTGCCTCTGTATAGTGGAAATGCGTAACTATATACTTAATTCCTTCCTTTGTAATCCCTTTCTAATCCGTGCTTGCGCATAACCACAAATTATTATTTTGTGTTAGTAGGCCTATATATTTTATATTTTGCATTCATTATATCTACGGAGGCTTAGACTAGACTCTACTAATTCTTTTTATATTCTTCTTCTTTTCTGCCAGGATTATTGTCACTATGTTCAGTATAATGATTTGCCTTCCCTAGCTTCGTCAATTCTACTTTCGTTGACTCGTTTCAGAGAACTTCCATCTTCAAAAACTATATCTATACTCCATTTGTGAGTATAGCAGATTATTATAGGAAGGCAGATTATTATACTGAACATAGTAGACTCTACTATGTCATTCAAACAAAGTAGAACTGATTCTACTTTTAATTAAAAACGTTTTTAATGACTATTTCAATATTTTATCTTTTAATTTGATTTTCTATGTTAATTTGTGGTTTTTGTGTTAAAGTTATGTAAATGGAGCCAGTCTTGAAAACGTTTCAAAAAACTAGGTATCTAAAGAAATTAAGTGATTTTTTAAAAATATAATACATTTTTACATTTATTTTACATTTGTTTTAAGTCTAAGAACAGCAACAGTGCTTGTTGTTAAGGTATTATTTCAAAAAAAAAAAAAAAAATTGCATCCTTAATGGAGTCCCTCTTGTAATTTAAATCATTCATCCAACCGCCCTCACCCACAAACTTTCATTAATCTGCCAGTGTCAGGAGCTCATTCGTTCCAACTTCTGTCGCGCTTATGAGCAAAACTTTTTGTCTGCCAACATGCGGTGTAATGTCGTTTGTTCAAGATATACTTAAACCGATTTTTGCTGTATATAGAATCGGTTGTTTTAATCCAAAACCTACTTCTAGGTTCTCAGAATCCCTCTTCAGAATATTAATTTTAGTAATTTTTTATTTGAATTTAATAGCAAATATTGTACTTTTTTCAAGACGTAAAATCGTATTCGTCTTTTAGTAGACTTTAACAAAACCAATTAAGAGGAGTGATAAAATATGGCATTGAACAGATTTTTTTACATAAGTTAGCTATGTTTCTTTGTAGCTCTACAATAAAAAATATCCTACACTTTGTTTAGAAGCGCAAAAGTTCTCTGTAGCTCTCTACTAAATTATTTCAGACGCACTGTATATGTGTGTAAAAGTTCTCTGTAGCTCTCCAATAAATTCTTTCAGACGCACTGTATATATGTGTAAAAGTTCTCTGTAGTTCTGCCCTAAATTATTTCAGACGCACTGTATATGTGTGTAAAAGTTCTCTGTAGCTCTCCACTAAATTATTTCAGACGCACTGTATATGTGTATAATAGTTCTCTGTAGCTCTCCACTAAATTATTTCAGACGCACTGTATATATGTGTAAAAGTTCTCTGTAGCTCTCTACTAAATTATTTCAGACGCACTGTACATGTGTGTAAAAGTTCTCTGTAGCTCTCCAATAAATTCTTTCAGACGCACTGTATATGTGTGTAAAAGTTCTCTGTAGTTCTGCCCTAAATTATTTCAGACGCACTGTATATGTGTGTAAAAGTTCTCTGTAGCTCACCACTAAATTATTTCAGACGCACTGTATATGTGTGTAAAAGTTCTCTGTAGCTCATTACTAAATTATTTTAAACGCACTGTATATATGTGTAAAAGTTCTCTGTGGTTCTCCACTAAATTATTTCAGAAGCACTGTATATGTGTGTAAAAGTTCTCTGTACTTCTCCACTAAATTATTTCAGACGCACTGTATATGTGTATAAAAGTTCTCTGTACTTCTCCACTAAATTATTTCAGACGCACTGTATAAGTGTGTAAAAGTTCTCTGTAGTTCTCCACTAAATTATTTCAGAAGCACTGTATATGTGTGTAAAAGTTCTCTGTACTTCTCCACTAAATTATTTCAGACGCACTGTATATGTGTATAAAAGTTCTCTGTACTTTTCCACTAAATTATTTCAGACGCACTGTATATGTGTGTAAAAGTTCTCTGTAGTTCTCCACTAAATTATTTCAGACGCACTGTATATGTGTGTAAAAGTTCTCTATAGTTCTCCACTAAATTATTTCAGACGCACTGTATAAGTGTGTAAAAGTTCTCTGTAGCTCTCCACTAAATTATTTCAGACGCACTGTATATGTGTGTAAAAGTTCTCTGTAGTTCTCCACTAAATTATTTCAGACGCACTGTATATGTGTGTAAAAGTTCTCTGTAGCTCTCCACTAAATTATTTCAGACGCACTGTATATGTGTGTAAAAGTTCTCTGTAGTTCTCCACTAAATTATTTCAGACGCACTGTATAAGTGTGTAAAAGTTCTCTGTAGTTCTCCACTAAATTATTTTAGACGCACTGTATAAGTGTGTAAAAGTTCTCTGTAGCTCTCCACTAAAGTATTTCGTACCCACTGTACGAAATGTGTTCAGAAAGTAACGAAAATTTTTAAATTTCGCGGGTTTGGAGAGTCCGATTGTCAAACATTTTTTTTATTATGTTGGTATACATGCTCTTGAAGTATGATAAAACTTTCAGCTATTTTCATTGTTGACTTTGTCTTTGACAGCCACTAAGGTTAGACGTGTTTTTATGAGCTCGGCGATTTTCGTTTGTTAATAGAAATGGATCAAAGAATTTGTATCAAATTTTGAGCAAAAAATGGAATAAAGGGTAACAAAGTGTGTGAAATGTTAGCAAAGGCTTATGGTGAGTCTGATAAGAGTAAAGCAAGAGTTTACGAGTGGTATAAGAAGGGCGTTTCCAAGAAGGGCGTGAAGACGTTGAAGATGACGAACGCCCTGGACGCCCCAGTACATCAACAACCGATGAAAACGTGGAAAAAAGGAAAGAAATTGTTATGAACAATCGCCGAATCACAATTAGAGAGGTCGCTAATGATGTCGACATATCGACTGGATCATGTCATGACATTGTTTCCAATGTTTTGTGTATGAAATGCGTGGCAGCAAAATTCGTTCCAAAATTGTTGAATTTTGAACAAAAACAGCGGCGAATGGAAGTTGCTCAGGAGTCACTAAATGAAGTCAACGACGATGCTGAATTAGTGAAACGTATTATAACAGGTGACGAAACATGGGTTTACGGATATGACGTCGAAACTAAAGCTCAATCATCCCAGTGGGGGCATTCTGGCTCGCGGAGACCGAAAAAGGCTCGACAAGTGCGGTCGAACGTGGAGGTTATGCTCACTGTGTTCTTCGATATTAATGGCATAGTGCGTCATGAATTCCTGCCATAAGGTGAAACGGTCAATAAGGACTGTATATGAGTCAATATAGGCGTGTAAAGATTCTCTATAGCACTCCTCTCAATTTATGCCGACAAAGTATAGCGTATAAAAGTTCTCTGTAGCTCTAATTAAATTTATTCCGACACACTGTATAGGCGTGTGAAAGTACTTTGTAGCACTCCACTAAGTTAGTTCGGGTTCACTATAGGTGTGTAAA
>CM040182.1:22585933-22625933 GCA_022606455.1 Callitettix versicolor
AATAGCATAATAGCGTAATAGTGTTATAACGTAATAGCGTAATAGTGTAATAGCGTAATAGTGTAATAGCGTAAGAGTGTAAGAGTGTAATAGTGTAATAGCATAATAGCGTAATAGTGTTATAACGTAATAGCGTAATAGTGTAATAGCATAATAGCGTAATAGCGTAATAACGTAATAGTGTAATAGCGTAATAGTGTAATAGCGTAAGAGTGTAATAGTGTAATAGCGTAATAGTGTAATAGCGTAATAGTGTAATAGCGTAAGAGTGTAAGAGTGTAATAGCATAATAGCGTAATAGTGTTATAACGTAATAGCGTAATAGTGTAATAGCGTAATAGTGTAATAGCGTAAGAGTGTAATAGTGTAATAGCATAATAGCGTAATAGTGTTATAACGTAATAGCGTAATAGTGTAATAGCGTAATAGTGTAATAGCGTAAGAGTGTAAGAGTGTAATAGTGTAATAGCATAATAGCGTAATAGTGTTATAACGTAATAGTGTAATAGCATAATAGCGTAATAGCGTAATAACGTAATAGTGTAATAACGTAATAGTGTAATAGCGTAATAGTGTAATAGCGTAAGAGTGTAATAGTGTAATAGCATAATAGCGTAATAGCGTAAGAGTGTAATAGTGTAATAGCATAATAGCGTAATAACGTAATAGTGTATAGCGTAAGAGTGTAAGAGTGTAATAGTGTAATAGCATAATAGCGTAATAGTGTTATAACGTAATAGCGTAATAGCGTAATAGCATATTAGTGTAATAGCGTAATAGTATAATAGCGTAATAGTGTAATAGCGTAATAGCGTAGTGAGCAAAGTGACTGTTTTGCTAACCTAAAACAGTGAGCAAACTTGAACTTTCCTTTCACCACAGACAACTAAAAAACCGTACACATGTGGAACTCGGAAAATTACCGACAGAAGCGAAGCTTTGTTTATATCTTTACTGAATATATAATTAGTTTGAAGATATGTTTACAAATATCTTGTTTTGTTTAAATGAATAAATACGTAAAACTAGCTTAGATATCATTTACTGTAGCTATTGTAAAAGATCAGTTGTTTTATATTGATTCGTTACGATCAGCTGATTCCATTGAACAGCTGATAGGCTATAATAACTTTCAGGTTATGTTGTTAAAAACTAGCTATGATAATTTGTGACGTTCTCGAATAAATTATGCTAATAAAATTAAGAAAAGGAAGAGGAATCATGTTGCATGATTTTTATTTTTAGTTCAATAGGGAAATTTTTGAAGTGATTTGCACGGGAAAAAATTCAGTTTGCCGTCACGCATCAGGCTCTTATATATATACCACATACTTATACTACTTCTTATGGCGGGGTATGATGTATGTTTTGCACGGGAAAATATTCAGTTTGCCGTCACGAATCACGCTCTTATATATATTTTTGAAGTGAAAACTTGTATGTTCGCGCCATTATATTACTTACCCAGTCCAACTTAATTATTTAGTTTTGTGTTAAGTGTTAACTGTATAACAGTGACGTTTTATAAGTTTATTATATATTGGTATGCGTGAATAATAAATATTTAAATTATTTTAAACGCCATTATACTACTTACCCAGTCCAACTTTATTTAGTATTTAGTTTTATGACAAGTGTTGACTGTGTAACAGTGACATTTTATACGTTATTATATATTGGTAGGTGTGAATAATAAATATTTAAATGCCATTATACTACTTACCCAGTGCAACTGAATTGTTTAGTATTCAGTTTTGTGATATGTGTTAACCGTAAGCTACAACAGTGACGTTTTAATAATATTTTATACTTCTTAATGTACTATTTTAAATTTGAAAGTTTAAGTGTGTGTTTTTGTTTGTTATTCAATCACACATTAACTACTGGACCGATTGAGATGAAATTTTTTTTATTAATAATTTATTTTCATTATTGCAACACAGCCACGGGACCACACACTAAAATAATTAAGATTATAACCTATTTGCTTCCGTCTAGTGGTATTTTTGCTCATCTCGTATAGGCTACCGCGGTTTCGAAACTTCACTGTTTCATCTTCAGGCCGTAATGCAAAAGGTCAAATCCCTCTGTCGAGGTCGTCACAAAGTTAACAAACTATTGAAAACACACGTCACAACGCAAACACAATTACTAGATTTTTATTCGATAAATTGTGTCTATCATTGTTTGTTTTATCTAGTTTTTGTTTAGTTTTGTGACGTGTGTTTTCAATATTTTGTTAACTTTGTGACGACCTCAACAGAGGGATTTGACCTTTTTTATTACGGCCTGAAGATGAAACGGTGAAGTTTCGAAACCGCGGTGACCTTTACGAGGTGAGTTAAAAGACCACCACGGAAGTAAATATGTCATAATTCTAATTGTTTTAATAATTTATTACGTATTATAAAATAACCCTGGTAAATGCAATCGATTCGTGAAGAGTAAGAAGAATTACCTGGATATACACAAAACTAAAAAAAAAACGTTTTAAAATTGAACATAGAACATTCCAATACTGGAGTGCCGATATACGACCATAATTCGGGATTTTAAGAAATTCGGTCTTTTTTAACGTGTATCATATTTTAGGTATGCTTGTGATAGGATTTTGCGTGATTCGAATGCACAAATTTATAATGTTACATAATAGTATATTTGCAAGTCGCAAGAGTCATATAAATTAATTACAATTAAAATTTCCTATGTTTCAGTCCGGAATCGAACCGGCGAAAGTGCGTGTGATAACTACTACACTACTGAAACTACGAAGAAGTTTGACCAATGTAAATATATGAAATAAATCGTTAATTAATATTGATGAACATTTAATAGTAAAAGATTGTTTTGTAATAATTCATAACGATCAGCTGATAGGTTATTAGTTTTCAGGTTATGTTGTTAAAAACTAGCTATTTTATAGTAAAAGATCAGATGTTTTATATTAATTCATAACGATCAGCTGATTACACTGAACAGCTGATAGGCTGTAATAAGTTCAGATTATTTTTTTAAAAACTAGCTATATTATAGTAAAACATTAGTTGTTTTATATTAATGCATAACGATCAGCTGATTTCATTGAACAGCTGATAGGCTGCAATGAGTTTCAGGTTATGTTGTAAAAAATCAGCTATGTTTTAGTAAAAGATCAGTTGTTTTATATTAATTCTTAACGATCAGCTGATTTCATTGAACAGCTGATAGGCTATAATAAGTTTCAGGTTATGTTGTTAAAAACTAGTTATGATAATTTGTCGTGTTTTCGAACAAATTATCGTAATTAAAATCGAAAGGAAGTGAAAACAAGATACGTGATTTTTATTTTTGGTTCAATAACATAACGTGTTTTAGAATTTTTCGTTTGTAGCTCCCAAAACAGTTTTTTTGGGGAGGGGAGTGTAAAAATGTTAACGTAACGTTTTTGCACAATATATTTGAAATTGTTAGTATATTGTTCGTCGGAAATGACAATTTTGTAATGACACGAAAGAACGAGTAAGTTTTTTTTACTATGACCTATTAAAATTTTCGTCAGTTTTACGTAAGGAAAAGTGAATGAAGTAGAGGGAATCGATAATAAAGTAGATGGGGGGGGGAGAGGAAAGACAGCCGGCGAGAGCTGTGTGATCATATCAAGCGAGTAATGCCAGCAGGCACATTGGCTAGGATAATATATTCTTAACCCCCTCAACCTTACCAAGATATACGAGCTTGGACATAAAATGTGGTAGCCAGCGCTGAGTACAGCTGCTTACAAAATGTTTTAGTACATTAGCTGTAGCAAATACATCGCTACTGCTTCGTGGCGGAACAGATTTTAAACAAATTTCACTGGACGAGAGTAGGTCGCTCTTTGACCACCCAGAGATCAACCTCGAGCGTTTTTCTTCCAAGTTTTTAGTATTTTAACATAGACCTATGCGTTATGCTGTTGTTTTAAATTACGCATTAATAGTAAAGATTAAATTATTTCATGCCTGATATTGAGTATATTAACTACTTACTAAACGTTCGTGATATTGTTATAGTTTATTCGGACATTTGTGTGTTTGGAGTCTATCTCTTGAAATGTTTCGATTATATTCGCCATATAGATCAGGTTCTCGCATATCTCGGGACTATTTTCAAAAAAGATTTTTGATGCCGTATTTGGTTAAAAACTGTTAAACATGAAATACGCCGATTACTTAATGCTTAAGCTACTTAATATTCGTGTTATTATAGTTTATTCGGACATTTGTGTGTTTGGAAACGAATCACGACGTTTCATGAGTGACGTTAAGAATCAGTTCTCGTTCTCGAGTGGCACTTGGGATCGAAAGTCTATCCGTACTCTTGAAATGTCATATATTGTTTCCATATTCATAAACTACGGAAAATGTCCGATTAAAGATAACTAATATAAATGATTTCGATTACATTCGCCATGTAGATCAGGTTTTCCCATAACTCGGGACTACTTTTTAAAAAATTATTTACGCCGTTTTTGGTTGAAAATTTTAAAAATCAAATCCAACGATTTCGATCAAATTTAATTTAAACCTACAAATGTACGTGTCATGACTTTCTCAAATTTAATATCGGAACTTCGCACGTATCCAACAGATCGGAGAAATACGCATGGCTGTCAGGTGTTTATAGGTTAAATTACCTGTATCTGCAACAGGCTCTTCTGTTTTCTATGTTAAATGTTAATATAATTTAACTATTACAATTGACGAATAATCCATTGTTGCAAGGTAATGATATTCAACTATTATGATTGATGGATAATCCATTGTTGCAAGGTAATGATATTCAACTGTTACAATTGATGAATAAACCGTTATTACAAGGTAATGATATTAAACTGTTACAATTGATGAATAAACCTTTGTTGCAAGGTAATGATATTCAACTGTTACAATTGATGAATAAACCTTTGTTGCAAGGTAATGATATTCAACTGTTACCATTGATGAATAATCCATGTTGCAAGGTAATGATATTCAACCGTTACAATTGATGAATAATCCATTGTTGAAACGTAATGATATTCAACTGTTACAATTGATGGATAAACCGTTCTTAAGAGGTAATGATATTTAACTGTTACCATTGATGAATAATCCATTGTTGCAAAGTAATACTATTCATCTGTTACAATTGATATATAATCTGTTGTTACAAAGTAATGATACTCAACTGTTACAATTGTTTATTTTGTCGATGTTACCTGATAATAATAATGCAATGTTAGAACTTCTGAATATTCCATTGTTTTCAGGTAAAAATTTGAATTTTAAAGTTACTAATACTTTGACGATAATAATAAACATTTTCAGTTTTTGAAACAGTTTCAGTTCTTAAAAATTTATGAGACAGATTTTTACATTAGTCAGTACATTCACCAAAATATTCGTATGTTAAAAGTGTTCGGTTTCAAAATACTATATTGTAACCGGCTATAATGGTATAATCCTTTGGCGTTATTTTATCGCTCGTGAACTGTCTATAATAGTATACTCCTTTGGCGCTATTTTATCGCTCGTGAATTGGCTATAATAGTGTAGTCCTTTGGCGTTATTTTATCGCTCGTAAAATGGCTATAATAGTATAGTCCTTTGGCGTTATTTTATCACTCGTGAACTGGCTATAATGTATACTCTTTTGGCGCTATTTTATCGCTCGTGAACTGACTATAATATTATACTATTTTGGCGCTATTTTATCGCTCGTGAAATGGCTATAATGTATACTCCTTTGGCGCTATTTTATCGCTCGTGAACTGACTATAATATTATACTCTTTTAGCGCTATTTTATCGCTCGTGAACTGGCTATAATGTATACTCCTTTGGCGCTATTTTATCGCTCGTGAACTGACTATAATAGTATACGCCTTTGGCGCTATTTTATCGCTTGTGAACTGGCTATAATATTATACCCCTTTGGCGCTATTTTATCGCTCGTGAACTGACTATAATAGTATACTCTTTTGGCGCTATTTTATCGCTCGTGAACTGGCTATAATATTATATTCCTTTGGCGCTATTTTATCGCTCGTGAACTGGCTATAATATTATACTCCTTTGGCGCTATTTTATCGCTTGTGAACTGGCTATAATATTATACTCCTTTGGCGCTATTTTATCGCTCGTGAACTGGTTATAATAATATAGTCCTTTGGCGTTATTTTATTGTTCGTGAACTGGCTACAATAGTGTAGTCCTTTGGCGCTATTTTATCACTTGTAAACTGGCTATAATAGTGAAGTCTTTTGGCGCTATTTTATCGCTCGTGAACTGGCTATAATAGTATAGTCCTTTGGCGCTATTTTATCGCTCGTGAACTGGCTATAATAATATACTCTTTGGCGTTATTTTATCGCTTGTAAACTGGCTATAATAGTATAGTCCCTTGGCGTTATTTTATCACTCGTGAACTGGCTATAATAGTATAGTCCTTTGGCAATATTTTATCGCTCGTGAACTGTCTACAATAGTGTAGTCCTTTGGCGTTATTTTATCGCTCGTGAACTAGCTATAATAGTATACTCCTTTGGCGCTATTTTATCGTTTGTAAACTGGCTATAATAATATATTCCTTTGGCGCTATTTTATTGCTTGTTAACTGGCTATAATAATATACTCCTTTGGCGTTATTTTATCGCTTGTAAACTGGCTATAATAATATACTCCTTTGACGCTATTTTATCATTCGTGAACCGGCTATAATAGTATAGTCCTTTGTTGTTATTTTATCGTTCGTGAACTCATTCGCTGTGCCTTTTTTGACTCGTCATCCTCCTCACGCTCCGCTCAGCATTTTCGCTGCACCCGTTTTGGAAAAACCAGTAAATTGTGAACCAGAAGTTAAAAATCTACATTTATTCAGAAAAGAAAGCAATTAATTAAAAGAATTTATATAAATGAGTTGAACAATCGCACGCACTCACGCACTGTGCACGCTTTCCCAGCACGCACTTGTCGAACGGCTTTTATTTCGATAATTAATTTCTCACAGGACTTAAAGAATTAATTTTTATATTTTCACAGAAGAATTGAAAAAGCTTTCGAAGATAATGAATAGTGAGATCCTTCTTTTTCCGTATTTTCATTCATCGAGTTACCGAATTGTTAGAAAATTATCAGTGAATCTGAGCTATTAAAATACATGTAGTCTGTTTCGATGTCGGTCAGAATTTATTTAGGGGAAGTAGTTAAATTTAAAATAAATCAAATAACTGATATTTATTTATTGTCTGTTCTTCTTTGTAATCTTATCAGGATTTTATCGTGATTTTTTTCAATTATTTAAGGAAATTATTGAATCTAAGAAAGCTTCTGTAAAGTTCACTTCATACAACACAAGTAAAGTATATTCTAAACACAAAACTATTTATTCCGAATGAAATAAAAAATAAAAAGGATTCAGTGTTATTCTTGGGTTTATATTTTATATTTAAACAGGAATAATTAAACATCTTAAGAAATACACAGCCTATAGGCCTACACTTTGTGTATAGGTTACAATTACCAGTTATGGATAAATTTTAAAAAGTCCTAAATAGATAAATTCTTCGTGATCTTTAAGATGCACCTTTTTTCTTTTTTTAAAAAAATATTTAAGCTCTAAAAGTTTAGTATTTTAGTTTAATTTCTCAATTAAAATATTATGTTTGTTCTTGAAGCTCATTTTTATGAAGCTGGATTTTATGTTGAATTTATATTTTGAAATAAATTTTTGCTTTTTTTCAGTAAACATAAATTATAAAACATAATGTTTTTCACACTAAACATTTTCTGACTAAAATATTGTACGTTTGTAGAAATAAATTCATCATTATTATTATTATTACTTACGGAGAAATTCGGTCGTTTAGAAAAAGTTACCTAAACTAAAATGAATAAAATGTAGGCTTAGCCATTTAAAGATTTTTCTTTAAAATTTCCGAGACGAATAAACAAATCAGCATGTATTTACCAGTCAATCTGCTGCAGTATGTAAAATTAAAACAGGATCGAATCAAATATAATCGCGACACGCATTGCCTTACTGACGTAATGGAAGCAAATTTTTTAAAAATTACAACAATATTTGTTTGTATCACTCTTAAACTTTTACAATTATTCGATTTTCATTGTTATCAGATACATTCAAATATTACAATTGTTAAATATTCCATTGTTACCGAATAATATTTAAGTATTACAATTGATGAATAATCCATTGTTACTAGGTAATAATATTCAAGTATTACAATTGTTGAATTTTTCATTATTACCAGGTAATAATATTCAACTTATAAAATCGTAGAATTTTTCACTGTTACCAGATAATAATATTCAATTGTTAAAATTTTAAAATTTGTAATTTTTACCAGGTAATAATATTCAACTGTTACAAGGTAATAATATTCATCTGCTTAAATTGTTAAATATTTCTTCTTTTCAGGTAATAATATTCATCTGTTTAAATGAAATTCACCTGATAACAATGAAATTCACCTGATAACAATGAAATATTGAAAAATTTAAACAGATAATAATTAGTAGATGATATTATTCATCTGTTTAAATTGTTGAATATTTCATTATTATTAAGTAATAATATTCACCTGTTTAAATTGTTGAATATTTCCTTTTTAACAGGTAATAATATTCATCTGTTTAAATTGTTGAATATTTCATTGTTACCAGGTAATAATATTAATCCGTTTAAATTGTTGAATGTTATCGCTTCCCTGAATGTAAGTGTGAGTGTAAAGTGTTAAAGTCGTAAGTGCAGTGTTGTAAGTGTAAGTGTGTGTAAGTGTAAGTGTACAGTAAGGGTACTGCGAGGGACGTCTAAATCCTGTCAATAAGTGCAGCTAGTCTGCACCCTCCCAATATTTCATTGTTACCAGGTAATAATATTCATCCGTTTAAATTGTTGAATATTTACTTTTTACCAGGTAATAATATTCATCTGTTTAAATTGTTGAATATTTCATTGTTACTAGGTAATAATATTAATCCGTTTAAATTGTTTAATATATCATTTTTACCAGGTAATAATATTCAATTGTTAAAATTGCCACAGTAATATGATCTACAAAGTTTGTTGGCACTCTCAGGCTGGATATTTTCCACTACAAACAACCGTACTGTATCGGCGGAGCCTACTCTAACATTTTAAAATAATGATATACTATAACAAAAAATACGATCGCAAGAGACTGAGACCAATTACCCCATCTTGCAGGTAATTTTCAATAATGATTCCCTCTACAAGCCGCGTACGGGATAAAATAATCACTCGAAATCGTTGTATAATCGGGAGTCTAGTGCTGATTAAAAACGACGGTAACAAGTAAAAAATCAGGGATAATAAATATGGAACCGCGTTTACCGTAGAAAGTGGGGGCAATTTCGGAAAATAAAACCAGCAAATTAGTGTTATACTCGGCAATCGAGTGTTATTAGGTTCAAAATGTAATCAACGAGGTTCTTCTGTGCATCAACGAGTTGTTCAGTTGAGTGGATACTGTAGACACAGAATGTTGTGAATTTAGAAGACACTGAAGTGGATTATCTTATCTTATAAACGTAACTTATTTTGTATATATTCAGCACTGATAGGCCTAGTTGTGTAGTGAGTGCATGTGTTCGTAATGCAGGCGTGTAACGGGAAATGTAAGTGAAAATAGGAAGATAAACGCGACTGTCAGTGTTCATTTTTTGTATTAATTTAATTTGTTATTCAGATTGGTACAGATTTAAGGATGGCGAAATCAGATCTCAAAAAAAAACGTACAGGTTGTGATTTTTAGTGAGTTCTTATTTGGAAAATTGGAACGTCCATCTTGGTGACCTTGAAATGACCGCCTATCCTGTCCTCTGGAACAGTTTTTTTATTCGTTACAAATTTTATAATTACGTGTTCGTCTTTACTGTAGCGTGCGCGGTTTCGATTAGATTCGATCTCGGCGTAACCGATTTCGTAATAGCTCGGACGAGTTCGTTACTAGGTCAAATTCGTCGACCGTTTCAAAATGGCGGACATTAAATTTTTTTACGCTTAAAAAACTGTTTACATCATTTTAATATGCATTTAAAATTTTCGTATTACGTTAAACATTAAAAAAATTAACTACACGGCGTACAAGGTTCATTTTTAAATTTTCAGTGTATTATAAACAATTTAAAATAGCGATTTAACGCTGGTGAAATCACAATATCAAAACTGTGTAAGAAGAAACGTTATTCGATCGTCGGCACTGAAGCTTTCGTTACTGTTAGATTTAGCGGTGCCCAACGTTGAAAGAAGGGTGACATACCCTCTACCGTTTTCCACCCGCGATCCCGGATTCCGCTCACTGAATGCTGCTTGACGTTTTATTCATTACCACGAACCTTACCAGTTTATATATAAAAAAAAGAAAATGTGTCTTTTTCATTTTTAAATATTTTAACAGCTAATGTTTCGAACGATTTTTTTGAAACACTATGTTTAGGTACTTTTATCATGCAAAATTAATTTTTAATAAATAAACCAATAATTAGGTAAGCACTTAAAACGTCCAATATGCCGACTGAGTAATACTACATTCGTATGATGTTTTGAGTTAGAATTGTTGGAATAACATTTCCATTTTCCGTTTATTTTCCATGTTTCTAATAATATTTTCTGTTTTCCGTTTCTGAAATTACCACAAAATTATCAGTAACAAAAAACGTTTTAAAAAACTATAGTACTTCGTAAAAAAAAATCGTTGTTTCCTTTTTCACTTCTTTTGCAGTCGAGTTTCGCGCACGCCGGTGTTGAATCCGCCGTGTCCAATAAAAAGTGTCTAAGGTTGCGTCCAATTTCGCGACCGATTTCGCGACCAATTTCGCGACTAATTTTTGTACCGTTAGGTCAACAGTTATTTTCCATACTGCTATTAATGTCGGTAAAAATTATAGGCTTTAAATTGTTGAAAATAAATTATTAATTTTTTTCTCAATAAGTCCAAGTTTAAGAACTTTTGTGAAGAAGTTCAGAAGAGTTAACTGTTGTGAAGAGTTTTGTGAAGTTTTTTTTGTGAAAAAGTAAAGTTATTTCATATTTTTCCTCCAGCCTAGAGTTGCTTATGTATCCGCTACTAGTTTTAGTATTGGTTAGTTTTAACATTTTCAGGTGAATGAGTCACAAATTTAAAACTTGTTTCTCTGTTTATCCAATCTTGTAATCATTTTTAATATAGATTTATTCGTTAATGAAATTTAGCGTAAAGTTTAGTTTGGTTTCTTTTCCATTTACGCGGTCAGTTGTTAAAAAAATTGCATAACTCACGTTCCAGAGCTATAAATCTTGTATGACAGACTTGTAAAAAATTTTTTGTAAGGTTTTCAGGTCCCTCGAGTCCTAGAAAGTGTTTTTTACAAGTTCCAGCCTTCTCGAATAAAAGTAAAAGATTTTCAATTTTTTTAAAAATCGTTTCATCTTATTTTGTTCAATGGTAGTACACGAAGATTCGCGTTCAGTGTGACGAATTTGAAATATATTCTTGAGTGAATCTAAAAATCTATAAATAAATCCTAACCCCATTGAAGGTTTTTTTTAACAATTAACTTACGAATTATGAGTTTCTTATACTTGAAATTTGTTACAGTAACTCTAGATATAATTTTTCGTGTAACCTATGACCGAAATCTGATGATTTGAGAAATTAGGCCGACTTTCCGATGTTTTTTTTAGCTGTTGCTTCAGAATCAAATGTTTTTAGCGAAAATTGAATTTGAGAAAGTTTGTGCAATGTTTCTTTTCACTAGGCTATTTATTATACACCATTTGAGTTATAAAAACATTATACGAGTATTTTATAAAACCTGTTTCAATAACACTGAAATTATCATATAAAAATACAGATTACTTAATTATTATTGATAGTCCGTTTTATATCCTATGTTCTCAGTGATTTGAAGTTGGCCTATAGTCCTTTAAATCAAGGGACATGGACGTGGACATGGACATGGACATGGACATGGAGACTTGGACATGAGCTTAGCAATATATATATATATATATATATTGAAATTAATTCAATAATTTCCCAGATGAACCTAACGGTTGTTAAAACATTGTATCGTGAATAAATTAAAATTTTTAATTTTAATTATTTGAGTTAGAATTTTCTATTAAAACACGCCTGAAAGAATCACAAAACTTAAAAAAACGCCTGAAATAATCATAAAACTTAAAACACGCCTGAAAGAATCACAAAACTTAAAACACGTCTGAAAGAATCACAAAACTTAAAACACGCCTGAAAGAATCACAAAACTTAAAACACGCCTGAAAGAATCACAAAACTTAAAACACGCCTGAAAGTATCACAAAAATATCGATAACAAAACACGTTTTAGAAACAATTCTTCGTAAAAAAAATCATTGTTTCCTTTTTCCACTTGTTTTGCAATCGAATAGGCGCCGAATCCGCCACTGCCCAATAAAAAAGTTCAACACTTAATTTCGAGCTGCCTCTTACTCAATTTCGCGACTAAATTTTGTACCGTTTAGGTCAGCAGTTATTTTCAGGTTAACAGTTTATGATTCTGTTTCATCGTATCATTGGTGAAGTTGCTCAGTGATACAATTACCATTCAGTACTTCGTTATGTTTTTTTTTTAAAGTAAAAGCTTATAGGGTACGTTTTTTGTAAATTCTACTTGTAAACAAAAAAAAACATAGAAGAGGCTTCTGACGTTTTTTATAAAACCATAGGCCTACAGAAATATACAAGTTTGTTATGAATCAAACCTGTTTATAAACAGGATTAACTAAAACCTACTGCCTCAAAGTTAAATAAAATTTAAAATGTAAGATTTTTGATTAAAATGTTAAGAAAAATATGTTTGGCATTTTATTTGATGTTAGGATCAGGTAGCCTTGAAGAAAAAATTCTGTTTTTGCGTTACCATCGAGTGAAGTGTCACAAGAATGATAGAAAAACGTTAATACAAATACCGATGATTTTGTTTTTAATTTCAACTTTTGTGCTGTGATAAATTTATTTTGTTTATTTAATTTGCCACTTTGTCCTTAAGAAATAACGAGTGTAAAACTTTTTTCTCGAATGTATCCGCAATTAATCGCCACCGGTAAAAAATTAAATGAGCCTTATGAATAAGACTTCAAGTAAAAGGTTTTGTTGCAAATAAAATGTAGAAGCAAAAGTATTTCCTTCATTCCATATGAATAATTTACCTTTTGCTTACAAGTAAATCCTTCAGTGTAGAAATAAAGCTTGAATCAGTTGTGATTTAAACAAATTATCCATTTTAATATTGCATAGTATATTAGTTTGGTTAGTTTTTTCAAATAGGCCTTTTTGGTTACCTGTTAGTTTTGTGATAATTTGTGCATTTCATGCGAGTGTGTACTGTTGAAAATGGCCTAATTCGAGTGACACAGAAAACGATTCTCCAAACGCTAACAGCGAAATGCACTTTGTCGCAGAAGGATTGAAATGCTTCCCGAAAATTTTAGAAAAATCTCAGTTGCCGAAAATGAAAAGTATTAAAGTATCTGGCAATTGGTAATGCGATAAATATATACAAAATAGTTTTTGGTATAACAAATACGAAAACAAGAACGAAGAAAAAGATTGATGCAAAAAAGACTGGAAATAAAAAGATAACTCGTGGAACGGGGAAAAATTATGTTTTCTACAATTAGTGTTTAATCCTACAATGAACAAAATTCCTGGTAGGTTCTTTTATTTGGTCGGTTTTATTTTATCATAAGATTGTGATAGATGTGGATGAAATTTTTAAATGCTGTTAATTTCACTAGTTTTTGTGTGTTATTTTAAGGCGAAAAGCACTTATTTTTTATAAAATGAAATGTTTGGGTATGAATAAAATAGGCGTATCCAGGGAGATTAGGGGTTGTAACCTCCCCACTGATAAAAAAACCTGTGGACTTTTAATAATATTCTAATATTTTAACTATAGTTAGGTTTTTACGTCATTATTTGTCTCACAACAAACCCCAAACCCACTATAAAGCAACTACTGAATGGCTACACTATTACACTATTAAATATTAATAACATTTGGATTGTACGTGCTTAGTTGAAATGTTCTAGGCTTCTTCATTGCAATTGTAACATTCGACACAAAAACAGATATTTAGTAAAACGTTTTTTTTGCAAGCCTAGTTGAGAAACCGTAATTTTTAAGATTGTTTGAATAACCTAAAAGTATTTTATTTTATTTATTTATTACTATTATTTTATTTATATTTTGTTTTATTTTAAGGCGAAAAGCACATTGAGGCTATTATCGCCTCCCTAAATGTAAGTGTGAGTGTAAAGTGTTAAAATCTTAAGTGTAGTGTTGTAAGTGTAAGTGTGTGTTAGACTCGGGTATCGCGAGGGATGTCTAAATCCTCTCAATTAGTGAAGCCAGTCTGCACCCTCGTGCGGGGTAATTTCACAAGTACAAAAAAAAAATTTTTGCTTTTATATAAGTGGCTCTGTTCTGGCAGTCAGTAGTGTTTTTCATTTATCGAATTAGTTTAGGCCTAAATATTATTTCCAATCACTAACATTTTAAAAATTATTTTACTGTTTAAAGGAAATTAGTGCCAAAACTAACAAGTTAGTAGGCCTTCTTCGGTCTAGTTAGCCTTAAATCTATATGACATACTCAAATGGTAATAACTGCAAATCATAATATTTCGTGGATTTTACTTAAACACATTCTGTTTATTGTTTAATTTTTTTCGAATCTATACAAGCTCTTAAAATCACCAGTAAGTGGAGAAGAACGTGATTTATAATTAACATTTTGCACGGTAACTAAATTTGCCATAGCAACAAGGAATAAAACATTTACTTCACATGTTAATCTACTACTAACTAGATTTGTCTATTAAAGGATTTGCTTCTCGTTTAGAGTAAACGGTCGGTATGTTCAGTATAATGATCTGCCTTCCCTAGCTTCGTCAATTCTACTTTCGTTGACGCGTTTCGGAGAACCTCCATTTTCAAAAACTCTATCTATACTCTATACTATAGAGTATAGTATATTCTGTAGGATACTATACTATAGTATACTATAGAGTATAGATAAAGTTTTTGAAGATGGAGTTTCTTCGAAACGCGTCAACGAAAGTAGAATTGACGAAGCTAGGGAAGGCAGATCATTATACTGAACATAGTGACAATAATCCTAGCAGAAAGAAAAGAATATAAAAAGAATTTAAACGGTCGGTTTTATTTATAACCACTTACTACTGACAAAGCAAATGGAAGGATTTTACAAAAGAAGGATTTGCTTGTACTCTAAAGTAAAAGGTTTTGATTGATATTTTTATTCATATCACTTGAAGGATATGTTTCAGATTTTGTGAATTAAAGCTTTTGCTTCTTTTTATTCATAAGGCTCAATATTGTGGCCCAAATAACCGCGAGATCTTTTCAAAACTTCTAGTATTGCCTTGGATAGTTTATATTTAGTCTTCAATTTATGCACGTTGTACTGAACCCTTTTATGAAAAAAATTCCTAAATTTATAACCATAACGGTTACGAATAATTCCTAAATTTATAACCATAACGGTTACGAATAATTCCTAAATTTATAACCATAACGGTTACGAATAATTCCTAAATTTATAACCATAACGGTTACGAATAATTCCTAAATTTATAACCATAACGGTTACGAATAATTCCTAAATTTATAACCATAATGGTTACGGTATAAACAAAGTGAAATATATAACATGTATCAGTTTTTTACACGTTGCCAAAATAACTTTGTGAAATGGAAAACGGTTTAACGGTGATTTTCGCTTTTAGGTATGTTCCACGATAGCGCATTTCTTCTAATTAGGCTGGAATATAATTGAACAGTGGCAAAAATATTTCAACAGAGTTTCCTGAATGCCACTAATAAGTCCAAATATAGGCGTTTGATTTCCTAATACTGTTATCGTTAAATTTCATTCCGTGATAGTTTATGTGAATCCTTTACTAATGCAATACGTAATTAACACAAAGCTCCTGGGTACATCGAGAGCGCATATGTATTTTAGGCCTATTTGTTTACGTGCTTCTAGAGCCTCTTCAGTTCAGATAAAACGGATTTGGTTTTATCGCTTAGGCCTACTACGTTATTTTTAGTGAACCATTAAATTAAGCCTTGTCTGTACAAGTAATTATTTCTTATTAGCAACATTTTAACACAAAGCTTTTCTGACTTTTCGGGACTAAAAATAATGATTTTAACAATTTTTTTTGTTATATTACTTGTTATATTACGTGCTAAATTATTTCCTTGAGAGGCAGTAACCCGCGGAAGGTTAAATTTATTACGATAAATTACGATTTTTAGCTATTTATTACGGAACTATATTGTGACGCGTCCGTTTTTACAAAACAACCGCAATAACACTCGTTCAAATGTGTTAGCTTTTACGGAATACTAGTTATATAAATAACAACCGAGTTAATCAACCAATAACAGTGTCGTGTTAGTTCTGTGTTTTTTTTTTAAATAAAAAAAAATGTTTTCATTATTAATAATACGTATTTAATTAATCGTTTTAGCGATGAAAAAAAAGTTTCTTACTTTCGCGCGGTAGTCATTTTGAGGTTATGTTTGTCACGTTTTTTTTATATTCTGACGCGTCCGTTTTTACAAAACAGCGGCAGCTTTATCTACGCCTTTGTAACACTCGTTCAAAGGTTAGCTTTTACAGAATAGTAGTTATATAAATAACATTTGAGTTAATCAACCAATAACCGAACCGAGTTAGTTGTTTTTCATTATTAATAATACGCATTTAATTAATCGTTTTAGCGATGAAAAACTTGTTTCCTACTTCGCGCGGTAGTCATTTTGAGGTTATGTTTGTCACGTATATTAAAATTTTTTCGCAACTTCCCGTTGTTTCAGCACTTTTATATTTCGGGTTATTAATATTTCGCATATAATGAATCGTTTTGGTGCAAAAATTACCCGAAATTTCCCGAAAACTCAGTTCTACCCGAAGCTGTTGATTGTTGTAAGAATACAAAATTTCAATTACAGTACTAGAATCGGTTGAGTTGGGTCAGAACGTCGACTCCTCACGGTGAGTAGGGTGTGGCAGCCATGTTGCTTTGGCGCCAGCAGTGCCCCGGGCGGCTAGTCGAAGAAGCTCCACCAAACTTTAATAATAATAATTACAGTTATCATTGACCTGTTGGAACTGCAGGCAGTGTCCTATACAACCTTTTTTGCGAGTTTACGTTTTTATATTTGATTTCTTTTAGTCTGGTCGATGTGTTCCCTTTTCCTGGGACACTCGTCTTAGGGTGTTTGTGCGATTCCGACGTTTTGAACGGAACACCGACAGTAAATTAAAAAAAAAAATATATAGAGAGAATTAAAATCACTGTTCTTAAAATTGACGGTTGCCTAGATTAGCTTTACTAACGATATCCGACATTTTTTCCCCTTTTAAATAACGTTTCCTGATTAAAATTTCTTTGCACTTTCAAAAATGAAAGTGCATGATTTTTTTTTAAATCGGGGTTTCCTATGCTGACAATGCTATCGCGAAATGCTTGTTTATAACGATGATTTCGCCAAAAATGTTAAAGTCCAATAACAATATTTCACTAAAATACATTTTTTTATAGCGATAATTGAATTTTGAGAAAGATTATGGAATGTTTTTATCACTATTCTATTGATTATATTGTGTTTTAACACATTATGTTTGACACAAAACTGATCAATAACACTAAAATGATCATATAAAAATAGAGATAACGTAATTGTCATTGATAGTCCCTTTCATATTCCAATGATTTGTAGTAGGCCTAAAGTCCTTTAAATCAATGGACAGGGGACATGGACAGTGGTCGGCAAACTTGTCATCCAAAAGTGCCAAATATAAAAAATAGAAAATTGAAGTTTATTCAAAGTCATTTTTTTGCACTAGTAGAGACATTTTTATATAAATAATTAGAATTGAAAGTACACTCTCGAGCTTGCCTTTGCTAAATATGTATTAGTTTAACTAACGGTACATTAAATAAAACTTGGTACCATACTTATATAAAGATAATATTTATTTAAAAATATAACAAGTTAAATAATATAAAAGGTTTCCTTTAAAAAAGCTACAAATACTCCACTAATGTGAACAATGGTCTTGCATTTCCTTGGAAAGTAAGGGTGTCAGGTTTGTATGTTGTCTCTAAATCGGTATAAAGACGCTCGAATTTTGAGCTCCACAATTCTTTATTTTTTAAATCCAGCAACTGCATTTCAATGTTACCAATATCAATATTAAATATTAAAGGGCGAAAACTTAATTTCTGTTACCGCGGCGTTCAGAGGTTTTTTAACAAAGACTATCGTCGCGTTGCTGTTTTTAAAGTCTTTGAACCTGATGAGAAAAGCTTCCTTCATATTTAACAGTGTTGTTCTGAAATAGCAAATGCCAATATTGGACTTATTTTCTCGACAATATTTCAATAGGCATGGAAGTGTATTAGAGTTTCTCTTTCAAAATCTTCGGCAAAAAGCAGCAATTTGTTTTCGAATGAAATTATTTCTTCTAATATCGAAAAAAATTTCTGTACAATTACGTTTCAAAAAGTTTACTCATCTCTTACAAGGCAAATTAATAAATAATATTCCGTGCCTGCACTAAAGATTTCGTGGAAGAGCCGCAACCAAGGAGTCAAAGAGCCGCATGCGGCTCGCGACCCGCATTTTGCCGACCACTGGATATGGATATGGAGATGGATTTTGCAATAAATATCAAAATTAATTTAATAGTTTCCCGATAAACATAACGGTTGTAACAACATTGTATTATGATTAAATTTTAATTTTTAATTTTAATAAATTGAGTTAGAATTTTCTATTAAAACCCGTCTGAAATAATCACAAAACTATCGATAATAAAACACTTTTTAGAAACTACGATATTTCGTAAAAAATACAGTAAAACAAGATTAACGTAAAGCACTTACTTTAAATCAACTTTACTTTTATTAAAAACATTATTTCACGTAAACTGCTTAGGCCTATAAAACTTTTTATAATTGAGGTGGGAAGACTCAGAGCTTTGCGGGCGCCACAGTAAAATTGTGGACTATTTCCTTTGTTGTTGAGTAAAACAAAAATCGTTGTTTTAAACGAATAGGCTGTCAAATTATATCAATTATTATACAGAAAAGAAACTACAACATGTTACAATTTTGTTGTTGTTATTTTAAGGCGAAAAATACATTAAGGCTCTTATGTAGGGCCTATTTAAGGCCTCCTTAAATGTAAGTGTGAGTGTAAATGTGTAACGGGTTACGCTCGAGAATATTGAGCACCTAAAAACTCCTTACGCTCGAGAATATTGAACACCTAAAACTCCTTACGCTCGAGAATATTGAGCACCTAAAAACTCCTTACGCTCGAGAATATTGAGCACCTAAAAACTCCTTACGCTCGAGAATATTGAGCACGTAAAAACTTCTTACACTCGAGAATATTGAGCACCTAAAAACTCCTTAAATATTGAGCACGTAAAAACTTCTTACACTCGAGAATATTGAGCACCTAAAAACTCCTTACGCTCGAGAATATGGAACACCTAAAAACTCCTTACGATCGAGAATATTGAGCACCTAAAAACTCCTTACGCTCGAGAATATGGAACACCTAAAAACTCCTTACGCTCGAGAATATGGAACACCTAAAAACTCCTTACGCTCGAGAATATGGAACACCTAAAAACTCCTTACGATCGAGAATATTGAGCACCTAAAAACTCCTTACGCTCGAGAATATGGAACACCTAAAAACTCCTTACGCTCGAGAATATGGAACACCTAAAAACTCCTTACGCTCGAGAATATTGAGCACATAAAAACTCCTTACGCTCGAGAATATTGAGCACCTAAAAACTCCTTACGCTCGAGAATATTGAGCACCTAAAAACTCCTTACGCTCGAGAATATTGAGCACCTAAAAACTCCTTACGCTCGAGAATATTGAGCACCTAAAAACTCCTTACGCTCGAGAATATTGAGCACCCGAATCCTTGCTCCCATAAATTTGCGCAGCTATCCAATTTTAAAATTCAATGTCCCTTTTGGCGATGATGACTTAAACAAGGGTGAACAAAATCATGAAATATTGATTTTTGTCAATGAGCCAAATTTATAACTGAGCCAAAAACCTTACATAAAGTTGAACCCTGAACGAAGCCTATGAATGCGGACGGCTATCCGGCATTAATAGTAACGAACGCCCGCTTAAGAACGAGAAACGTTTTTACATTACAGAGTTATAAGTGTAAGTGTGTGTTAGACTCGGGTACCGCGAGTCTAAATCCTCTCAATAGGTAGAGCTAGTCTTGCACCCTCCTGCGGGGTCACGATGTTACAATTCTTCCATTACATTTGACTATTAAAAATGTATTCAATATTTTCAACTTACAGTAAACGTCTGTCCATTCTTCTTAGTTCCATGGGTTTCTTATTTAAAAAGAATTTTATAAATATGCTACTGATGAAGTTAGCACAAATTGCGACTTGTGTAAAGATTCTGAACCTATGAGGAAAATCGAAGGTAACCACGTGACAGCATATGCGCGGTCGTAAAAACATACTTTTATTACACGGTTTCGGATACTATTTATAAACAATGATTAGCGGTGATACAATTTTAACATTGTTGAGGAAGTTTTATTCTTATCGTCTGTTATCTGAAAATATTGAATTTGTTACAAATTTCTTTAGTAATAGAATATTTGAAATATGTAGTTAATATTTATTACATTAAGTTGTGTTTTTAAGGTCTGTTTTACTATTTGAGGTATAGAATAGAAACACGCCACATTTAGCAATAATGTTAAGACGATTTGCGACCAGTAAAGTAACAAAACAATGCCCGAAACCGCGTATTAGGGAGTGCATGTTATCGCTGTTTTACAGGCGGTAAGTAGCCTATAAGAAGGCTGTTTAGTTAAGCTACGATGCGACTAGAGACCTACTTCAACGCACGGTATTGATCACTAAACCGCACAGGCGAATCAACTAGCCTTGAAACATTGTTTTTCTGTTTTTGTTTGTTTTTTTTCGCCGATTGATACAAACCGTTTATTTTAGGAAAATATTTTGTTAATTATTCCTTTAGTAAAAAAAGTACAAGAATATTTGAAATATGTATAATTTTTACTACACCAAGCTGTGTTTTTTTAAGGATTTACCATGTCTGTTTTTCTAATTGAGGTATAGAACAGAAACACGCCACATTTAGCAATAATTTTAAGACTATTTGCGACCAGTAAAGTAACAAAACAATGCCCGAAACCGCGTATTAGTGAGTGCATGTTATCGCTGTTTTACAGGTAATAAGTAACCGATAAAAAGGCTGTTTAGTTAAGCTACGATGCAACTGGAGACCTACGAGCCCTGGAACATTGCTTTTCCGTATTTCGGGTTTTTTTTGTTTCGTCCATTTCTACAAACCGTTTATTTTAGGAAAATATTTTGCTAATCATTCCTTTAGTAAAAGAAAGTAAAATAATATTTGAAATATATATGTAATTTTTACTACACTAAGCTGTGTTTTTAAGCTTGTGTTCTTATACCGCGTTGTGCACTTTGTATTTGTCACCATGGAGTGATTCGGTTTTAACGAGTAGGCTTATGAAGCGTAAGTAACGCGAGTAGGGGAAGTATTACACAGACTCCCTCCAGTTCTCAGCTCTTCTCCTTTCTTTCGTCTGTCGGTTCCGACTGAGTTGGTCGCGCGCGTCTGTATGTTTTGTGCCTGTATGTACATACAACGTGCATTCTTCTATCTCTTTCTTTTCTCTCTCTTCCTCGCTCTCTCTCTCTCTCCCCCCTTTTTTTGCTCATGTTCTCGTCGCGCGCGTATGTATTTAAAAAAATTAAAAATTCTCTAATCTATTCAAAGAACTTCTTTATATTATCGAGACGTTTTATATATATATATATATATATATATATATATATATATATATATATATAGGCCTATATATATGGGCTTCTGCTGACAGTCTCAAAGAATGTTAAATTTTTTCTCTTTATTTTGCAGTACTTCAAACCGTTTATTTTACGAAAATGTGTAGCCTATTTTTTATTTTAATAATTTAAAATTGCATCAGTCATTAAATACAAAAAATTGCCGAACATTATTTACGGAACTTACAGAAAGCTACACCCACAGAAAAAGGAATAGGCCCTACAATCGTATTCATTTGCTACAAACACTTTCTCATTAAATAGCCTACTGTTTTTAACATGGTTATAATCGTGACAGTTTTTATTCACAGGTCTTGCTGATTTCTTAGGTCCGTGGATTTCTTAGGCTATATCCCAGCCCCTAAACATAATGTATTACCTGTCGGCTGTCAGTCCTGTTTATAAGAGAATTGTTTCCGGAATAGGGCGTTACTTCATACGCTAGCCTACATTCGTAGCTAAGGTTAATGTATTTATGAGGGACGTTCTATCTTTGCGATTCCCGCTCCCGCCCATAAACATGTTAAAATATTTAGGCTCATGTCTTTCGGCGCGAAAGATAAATAAATAATCGCCGCAGCTGTTCCGCTGAAGTAGTGGGAAGAATTTCCAAAGATTACCAATATCACTGTAAAGTTTGTATCCTGCTCTTTTCTCAAAGTCTGATCACATCGTAAGAGTGTTAAAACATACATAAATAAGCAATTAAAATTCTGAAATTGCTTAAGTGCAAAATGCTAATTTAGTATTAATGCACTTTACGGACTTTTGTGAAAATCATTATTTCGCCGATTTTTGAAGCGTTAGCTACTTAGGCCTATACCGCGTTGTGCACTTTGTATTTGTCACCATTGAGTGATTCGGTTTCATCGAGTAGGCTTACGAAGCGTAAGTAACGCGAGTAGGGGAAGTATTATACAGCCCCTCCAGTGGTCAGTTCTCCTTTCTTTCGTTTGCTGGTTCCGACTGCGTTGATCGCGCGCGTATGTGTCTTTTGCGCCTGTATGTACATACAACGTGCATGCTTCTCTCTATTTCTTTCTTCTCTCTCTCTCTCTCTCTCTCTCTCTCTCTCTCTCTCTCTCTCTTCTCCACTTTTCTTCTTCTCATGTTCTCGTCGCGCGCGCATATAATGATGTTTTGTAAACTGTGTATATTGCCAGCAGTTCAATGGTATACGGTTTACATTCAGTAATAACAAGTGCGTTTGATTTTATTTTTCTTATATTCTCTAGACGTTTTATATATATATATATATATATATATATATATATATATATATATATATATATATTAAGAAGCTAACGCTTCTGCCGATAGTCCCAGTGACTGTACCATTTTTTTTGCTTGTATTATGTGTTATACCATTTCCTTAAGAGATATTTAGGCGCTGAAGATGACATTTATTACGTTAAATGCACAAGAAATTACACTTTTAGCTATTTATTACTAACCCGTATTTCTAACATATATATAAATTTTAAGGCGAAGATCACAATGAGGTTATTATCGTTCCCTAAATGTAAGTGTGAGTATAAAGTGTTAAAGTCGTAAGTGTAGTGTTGTAAGTGTGTTAGACTCGGGCCTAAATCCTCTCAATAAATGCAGCTAGTCTGCACCACCTGCGGGGTAACCTATATTCTGACGTCATTGATGTTTACTTTGCATTAATGTAATTGCGTGCTCGCTTTACATGGATTTGCTTGTATGTTTACTTTGTAAGGTAAATTTACTTCACTAGATTAATCACTTTATAATAAATCAGTTATCGTGAAAGTTCTTGTTCTGAAAAAATGGCTGCCGTTAATTGTTAACTTTGCGATTTTTCTACTTTTTGTCAGTTTAGGTTAGAATTACGGTATTTCTGTTGAAAATCTTATTAGTCACGGCGTCTTTAAACAATCATATTCGTGTTCTAAATGCGGAAATAATTGTAAAATTGACAGAAAATCGTTAGTTTTGTTGCAACCGGCGTGCTAATGTCCGTCGCCGTATTTAAACACGTAACATCCCAGTCGAGTGAGGTTATGTTCTTTTTTTAAAAAAAGAAAAATCTTATTCCTTTCATTATTAATTAGACACATTTATTTATTAATAACACACGTGAAATTAGCGTTTTCGCTGTTATAAACACGTTTCTCACTTTCGCACGGTAGTCATTTTGAGGTTATGTTTGGCACTTTTATTTTCATATATTTTTTTAAATTCCCGTTGTTTCCGCACTTTTGTATTTTGGATTATTAATATTGGGGATATTTTGAAACGTTACAGTGCAGAAATTTAAACAATTAAGTCCTTAAACTGCATTTTTACCGCCAATTTATGCAAATTTTAACGCTTCTACGATGGGGAAAAGAGATTTTCAAAAAGTGTAAAGTATAAAACTGATATTGTTTAAGTATTCGGAATTTCTGTTTTTTTAAACTGTTGAACGGATTTCGCTTCTTAACACACTTGTCCAAGCTCGTGGTTCCAAAATCGATCGTTGTGCCAAGGTTCAATCGGGTATAGCCTAAAACTTCATAGGTTAATTTCTTTTAAACAAATCCTATCTATCCAGACATATCTTGTAGTTGTGTGGGATGTAGATTTTAAAAATTGTTATGGTTAATTGGCGGATATTTATTTTGTTGTTGTTGTTTTCCAATGGCTTCCGCTGGCTCACGCCATCTTTGATCTTGCTTTCCAGTAGAGGCCAGGGAGGTCTCCTCTTCTCTGCTTCTCTTTATCTAATTTTCTGCAGACCAGGAGGTGGTCCTTGTTCATGATGGTGTCTGGGCATTCACACAATGTGCAGTTGTCATAGTTTAATATCTTAATCTTCTTCAGGTGTTCATTCAGACAGTCGTGTCCAGTTGTCAGCCGAAAGACCGCGACAGATGTCCTCCTCTGGAGATCCTTGACCTTCCCATACAAGTCGAATACATTCTCATAAGGCTTGTTCTTTATGTCTTCCTTGACTTTGTTTGTAAATTCAAGATAAGATGTTCGCTTCAGTCCACTAATCCTAGCCTCCAGTGTGAACATTCCTTTTGGTTTCTGCACTATAGCGGTTCCTTGTTTGGCCAGCTTGTCTGCCCGCTCATTCCCTTGTATGCCTACATGTGACGGGATCACTGCAGAACCAATTCCTTGGTAATGTGTTTAACTATTTTGTATTTCTTCTGGATCGATTCTATCATAGAGCCTGCAGATGTGTTGTCAGCAATTGCTTGTAATGCCGATTTAGAGTCAACTAAACGATTTGGGTAGTGCTAAATGATCAGCAATGATGGCAAATGTTTCCCAAAAGGATATTTATTTTAAAAGATTTATTTAAACCAACTAGTTTTTTACGAGGACAATAAATCTGTATATAGTGCTAATCCAATTAAGAAGGTAGTAATGAAGGCCTGCGGGCCTACTTGTAAACAGATGCAGCGATAAAATTATAAAGAAGTGTAATAAAATTGTAATAAGCTTGCTGAAGTGTAGTTTGTGTATTATTTGTGCGTCGAACGTTTAAAGTTACGTTTAATTTGGAATAAAACTATTATTCCACGCAAATACAGCTAATTATGTCGTGCCTAATACCATTTACAGATTAAAAAAAAAAAAATCACTACGCCGTCAGTTATTGAAAGCGTCAAAAACTTTTTTCACACGTGATTCAGAAAAATCAGTAGCCTACTTTCAGGAAAAAGAAGTGAAAATGTTTTACCGTCAGTCAGACTAACGATATCATTGTGAAAACTAACCTTACAATATGCGAAAGTAAGGCTTTTTTACAAAAATATTGATTTTGTATCACTGCTTACAAGTACGGATTGATAGTCCAATCGCTCCGATCGATGAAAGGCCATCTTTGTGGGATCAAAAAGTAAAAAACTACGACCTAGAATTGGAACAAAATTGTAAGGAAGTGAAAGAGTGAATAATTTTTATTATACGGTTATAGGCTTTGTTTCCTACCTATCGAATCGTCAGTTACAATACAATTAGGTTTCTGTTGGAGGTAGCTGAAGTGAGCAGTTCATTGGTTTAGGGATCCCACCGTACCTGTAGCTCATACTACTCTTATTCATCTACTCAAGACACACACACACACACACACACACACACACACACACACACACACACACTCACGTACGCACGCGCGCGCGCACTTACGCTTACACGCCTACACGCCCATGCACGCGCACGCGCGCGAGCACACACACACACACACACACATGTAAGCACGCGCACACGCGCGCACGCACAACATCCGTACACAAGCACGCATGAACGCGCGCAGACTCATACACACACATATCCATACGCACGCACTCGCGCACACACACAACACACGCGCGCTCACGCACATTTACTTCTTTACGTAACCTGGCTAACTGAAGTGTAAAGCGACCCATGCTGGTGTGTGTATAACACCGGCCTAAAAGTATATCAAGCGGAGCCCTGAGATACCTGACAAAACTCCCAGGGTTCCTCAGCATTACCCGTGCATGCGGGGCTCTGTGTGTATCAAGCGGAGCCCTGTGATACCTGACAAAACTCCCAGGGTACCTCAGCATTACCCGTGCATGCGGGGCTCTGTGTGGGCGGACATCAAGCGGAGCCCTGTGATACCTGACAAAACTCCCAGGGTACCTCAGCTACCCGTGCATGCGGGGCTGTGTGTGGGCGGACATCAAGCGGAGCCCTGTGATACCTGACAAAACTCCCGGGGTACCTCAGCATTACCCGTGCATACGGGGCTCTGTGTGGGCGGACATCAAGCGGAGCCCTGTGATACCTGACAAAACTCCCAGGGTACCTCAGCATTACCCGTGCATGCGGGGCTCTGTGTGGGCGGACATCAAGCGGAGCCCTGTGATACCTGACAAAACTCCTAGGGTACCTCAGCATTACCCGTGCACGCGGGGCTCTGTGTGGGCGGACATAATGTCCCTAGCTACTCATGTAAATAGAATTAGCGGGGAATCACCGCACAACAAAAAGCTTGCCAAATGTTGCACAACCTCCGTGATAGGCGTAAAGAGTAAGGCATTGGATGGCATTTGCAAGCAAGCATCTCAATAACGAATATGGAAGTTACCAATTAGAAGTGGAAGAGTTAAACACCTTCAATCCTCTGTAAATGCTAAATTGTATGAAGACACTAGGACTGGAGACGACATTGTGTGCTTCTCAGGAATATACTCGTAGATCACGAGCACAATAGATGTACAAAGTTCGCAGTGTCATCCTTGCAGTGTGCGAAAATAATACGAGTGACTTTCGTAAGACAAATTCGTTTCCAGTAAACACGTTGATCTGTTTTTATGGTTTTCGCATGCGTTCGTATGAAGTCTTAATTATCAGAAACGAACTCGTTGAATGTGTGCGTGTGTGTGCGCGCGTGCGTATGGGTGTGTGGGTGTATGCGTGATGCTCGTGTGTGTGTGTGTGTGTGTGTGTGTGTGTGTGTGTGTGTGTGTGTGTGTGTGTGTGTGTGTGTGTGTGTGTGTGTGTGTGTGTGTGTGTGTGCGCGCGCGCGCGCGTGTGTAAGTAACTTGACTTAAGGTTCTTATAATGTAAAAACGGCCATCGTCATGAGCGTGTTAAGTGGGACGTTTTTGAACACCCGCGTTACAGCACGGACTTGGCGCTGAGCGGTTATAGGATAATCTTTTTCCCAAAAAAAAAAAGGTTTGGATGGAAACCACTATGAGTGACAAAAAACCCTAAAGAGAGCGTTAGCGAGTGGCAACAACTTGGTGGCAACTTGTATATAGAAGTATTAGAAAAGCTAGTAAAATGTTATTGCAAATGTTTAAATTTGAACGTAGGCCATCATGCCGATTCATAAGGCACGTAATCGGGAAAGAAATAATTATTGGGAGATTATTTCAGTAGTTGGTAGGCCTGATGATATTGTCAAGAGTTTGAAATATTGTGTTAACTTGTTTCGGGTTTCATAAGAGTATACGGTTTGTTAATACGTAGCTTCATCTGTAAAATCAAATTAGTGTGGAATTACGTATAACAGCCTAATAGTTTAACTCCATTCTTACAAAAACGGAAGCAGGGTGACCACCGCCTTTACCTTTCCATATGTCTCATTTCGGTAATCCTCTATTCCTTGACTCGGTACAGTCAGTCATTTCTTATGAAGTTGAGTGATTCAGTTTTGCAGGTGAAAGTCGGACCTACCTGAATAAAGATATAAATCAAACAGTTTCGCCCCCCTCTTTTATCCCGTAATTAAAAAATTCCTTGTGTGTCAGCGTGTTTCGATTTGTCAAGAAATGTGAGCAGGTCAACACGCTCGCTTTAAGTATTTTAGGTATTGTGAATATTGAATAATCGCGGCACGCAGCTGTCTCGCTGACGTTATGCAAGCGATAAAACAGTATTTTTTTATCCTAGTATTTTTTGAAATTGCGATTTCACTGTCAATTATAAACGCAATATATTAAGTATTTGAAGTTTTCTAATTACCTTGGTAATACGAAGTTGAATCCCGACAACCGTCAGATTCGAGGCTTTAATTTTAACGGATTTCGAAAATTCAAAAAAAACAATGTAAGCAGTTTTTAACGATAACTACGGAAGTGAAATCAGGCTTTCAAAAACAAATTGGTAACGAGAGAGTTATGAATTGGAAAAAAATGTAACGTAAAGGCCGTCATTTTGTAACTGGTAGTTCTAAACTGACTTTGCTGGGACCCATATGTGTGTGTGTGTGTGTGTGTGTGTGTGTGTGTGTGTGTGTGTGTGTGTGTGTGTGTGTGTGTGTGTGTGTGTGTGTGTGTGTGTGTGTGTGTTTGAGATTATTCGTTCGTGCTCGCGCGTGTTTCTCTCTCTCTTACTGTGTGTGTGTGTGTGTGTGTGTGTGTGTGTGTGTGTGTGTGTGTGTGTGTGTGTGTGTGTGTGTGTGTGTGTGTGTGTGTGTGTGTGTGTGTGTGTGTGTGTGTGTGTGTGTGTGTGTGTGTGTGTGTGTGTGTGTGTGTGTGTGTGTGTGTGTGTGTGTGTGTGTGTGTGTGTGTGAGATTATTCGTTCGTGCACGCGCGTGTTTCTCTCTCTCTTACTGTGTGTGTGTGTGTGTGTGTGTGTGTGTGTGTGTGTGTGTTTCTCTCTCTCTTACTGTGTGTGTGTGTGTGTGTGTGTGTGTGTGTGTGTGTGTGTGTGTGTGTGTGTGTGTGTGTGTGTGTGTGTGTGTGTGTGTGTGTGTGTGTGTGTGTGTGTGTGTGTGTGTGTGTGTGTGTGTGTGTGTGTGTGTGTGAGATTATTCGTTCGTGCACGCGCGTGTTTCTCTCTCTCTCTTACTGTGTGTGTGTGTGTGTGTGTGTGTGTGTGTGTGTGTGTGTGTGTGTGTGTGTGCGTGCGTGCGCGCGCGCGCGTGTGTGTGAGATTATTCGTTCGTGCACGCGCGTGTTTCTCTCTCTCTTACTGTGTGTGTGTGTGTGTGTGTGTGTGTGTGTGTGTGTGTGTGTGTGTGTGTGTGTGTGTGTGTGTGTGCGTGCGTGCGTGTGCGTGTGCGTGTGCGTGCGCGCGTGTGTGTGCGCGTGGTCATGGTTTCTTTTTGTATTTTCGATGTTAAAACTAATTTATACAAATTTTAATTCTGGTTAGGATAAATCAGTTTTTCAAAAAAAAGATGTAAGATAAAAAATATCGTAACATTTCGCTTCAATCAGGTCATGGAGGCTGCTCGTGTTGCGACTATTAATATTAAAAATATGATTAATTATTTTATGTGACAATACGGTAGGCGTAGGCCTGTTTGCAAAGAGATAAGCCTGTTCGATCCCTTCAATATCAAGATCTCCTGTAGGCCAAGATTAATGCTCCTACCGTCCACCGGCGTCCACTAAGGCTACTGCTGTATCCCACATCCCCACTCTCATTTCGTTCAACATGAATATTCATTCCGTAAAAACAGCCTCCAATCAAACCATTCCTTTTTTTATATATGTGAAGTAGAAACGGGTTTATATCCTTTATAAAATTAGGACATCCGAAAGAATATGCAACTAGGCCTGAACGCAAGCGACCCTGCAGGTGTTTCAAGAGGGATTCGTCATACTTCACGGGCATATACTTCATCAAAATAACAAAAAACGTGTATGTAAACCCCGAATATTTTTCTTTGACTGTTTAAACACGATTATGCTCCATAACGGGCCGGAATTCGATCAGAAATTTTTTAAATAAGAATTCTGTGAAGTCCTTTAGGTTTACAAACAGAATTACTTTTGAATATTAGCCATTACTACAGCAGCCTAAATGCTTGTAAATGAACTCTATATTTTGAAATAGGCCTGTATGGATATTAAGCCTAACATTAATTATTAAGCCCTACAATAACAACAAAAATATATTGAGAAAAAATCACCCTTTACCGTTAACGGTCATTAATCTTACTGGCATAAAGCGTGGACGTTAAAGAAAAAAATCGATGTAAATTCGAAAAACAATTTTTCTTTAGGTTTTCTTCTAAAGTTAGAGCCGTTTCAATGATTTTCTCGAATGAAATTAGGCTACGTATTTGTTGACCGATGTGAGTTCATTACATAAAATACCGAATACGACGTAGCCAATGCGTTAACGATTTTCACCACGCGGTTTTGTTTTCGATCCGTCCGACGGTGAATTTTAAATGAATTGTTTCATTTAGGCTCTACTCGAATTTCCAACATTTTTTTTACTTTGCACTCACACACGCACATACATACATACATACACACGCACGCACGCAAGCACACACGCACGCAAGCACACACACACACACACACTCGCACACACATACATACACTCACACACGCACACACACACGGGCGCGCGTACAGACACACGCACGCACGCACACATTCACACACACATTCTCTCTCTCACAGACACACGCGCACACACATACACACACGCATGCGCCTGAGCACACACACACACACACTCACTCTCTCTCTCTCTCTCTCTCTCTCTCTCTCTCTCTCTCACACACACACACACACAAAAACAAACACGCACGCACACACATGCATACACTTACATACTTACACACGCAAGCACGTGCGCGCGTATAGAAACACGCACGCGCGCGCATTCAGACACACGAACGCGAGGACGCGTGCGCGCACTCACACGCGCGAACGCACACTCGCGCTCGCGCACACACACTCGCGCGCACGCACACACACACACACTTACACTCACTCACACACACACACACATGCACGCACACACATACATACACTCACACACGCACACACACTCACGCACGCACGTGCGCGCGTACAGAAACACGTACACGCGCCTCATACAGACACACAAACGCTAGGACGCGTTAGCGCACTCACACGCGCGAACGCTCACGCGCACACGCGCGTTCGCGCGCGCACACACACACACACACACAACCCCTAGGTTAATAATACATAAATTTCAAGGTCCCGGGATTAGATCTTACCGTGATGGCCACTTCAATAGCACATTTTAAATTTGTCAGTAATATACAAAGCATTAACTTATTGACACAGGCCTATCAACAAATCTAGCCTATTACTTGACTGATGTATTCATTGCAGGGGAATCCAACACAGAAAGTTACAACTTCGCGTGACGGAAGGCATCTCACTTATCTTATGATTTTACCTAACCTAATCAGGTCTATTCTCTGTATTCATTGCCAATAGGCTACACAATATTCTCACATTATTTATACTACTTTACTGTAATTTATACCAGCGGGAATTGTTCAATGTTTGGCATTCACAAGCAACTATTTTCGTATTGAAATATCGTTTAATTTTGCTTCCTAACAACAGAATAACTTGTTTAAAATGTCGGAAAATAAGGAAAGATTAAACAATTAGACACTTTATTTCCGCGCATAGCCTACCATTATAGTGAAGCTAGTCTTAAAAACCTAATTAAAGTAACTTGCTATGCGTGAAAAGACCCTAAAATTGTAGTATCTGATAAATTTTTGCTTAACTTACTAATAACAGATTAAAATGTTCAAAAATTCAGAAAAGCAAGAAAAGGTGAGATAATCTATTTTCACGTAGGCTAAATTAATTATGGTAGGCTACTAGTTATGGCTGAGTTATATATGGTAGGCTATTAGTTATGGCTGAATTATTTATGGTAGGCTACTAGTTATGGCTGAATTATTTATGGAAGGCTACTAGTTATGGTTAAATTATTTATGGTAAGCTACTAGTTATGGCTGAATTATTTATGGTAGGCTACTAGTTATGACTGAATTATTTATGGAAGGCTGCTAGTTATGGCTAAATTATTTATCTTAGGCTACTATTTATGGCTGAATTATTTATGGTAGGCTAATAGTTATGGTTGAATTATTTATGATAAAGTACTAGTTTGTTTATGGTTGGCTACCATTTACGGTTAAATTATTTATGGTAGGTTACGAGTTATGGTTATTATTTATGGTAGGCTACTAGTCATGGCTAAATTATTTATGGTAGACTACTAGTTATGGCTAAATTATTTATGGTAGGCTATTAGTTATGGCTAAATTATTTATGGCAGGCTACCAGTTATGGCTAAATTATTTATGGTAGGCTACTATTTATGGCTAAATTATTTCTGATAGGCTACTATTTATGGTTAAATTATTTACGGTAGGTTACTAGTTATTGCTAAATTATTTATGGTAGGGTACTATTTATGGCTAAATTATTTATGGTAGGTTACTAGTTATGGCTGAATTATTTATGGTGCATTGTTCTTCACCAACACTTGCTAACCTAACTAATGACATGTCGTACGTGGAAATATGGTACGTTTATCACTTTTTCTTGTTTTCCGAATGTTAAAATATGTTAATGTCTTGTTAGTAAACATAAAAGAAACAAATTCACTCAGTTGACGAACAAATTGATATTTTCGTTTACCGTCGCGGAGCAACATAACACTCACTTTACGTCACTTTCGTTTTAAATTGCAAGTTATGGTTGTCCTAATGCCTTTTCTTTCATTAGGCCTACCTTGTTGATTCCACTGTTTGAACACGCCAGTCCGTTCTTAGTAAGCAAAAAAACCAGAGCATATGTATAGAGAATATTTACCCCGGAATAACAAATACATATTTCTTGAAAAAACCGATCGGTATACGCCTTAAAAGATCTATTTCCGCATTAAGGACACTTTCTGATAGTAGCAAGACACAGTGATAGTAATAAAAAAATTTGCAAAAAGTTGTTTGTTTTCAGAAATAACGATAAATCTAGTTACATTTTACTTGGAATTGTTACAAAAAATGTTTGTGCTGCTCGATTCCTTGTTGCAGGTTGCAACCGGTCAATTCTAACCTGAACTTTGACCGAGCGATAAGACACTGCTTGTATGCTTATCGTTATCTTCAAACCTGCCAGTCTGTTACGAGAGAGCGAGCACAATGTACGGCGAGCGCGCGCGCACACACACGCACACACATACACACACACACACACAAGCGCGCACGTACACACGTACAAACACACACACACACAATCACACGTACTCACACACACACACGCGCATACACACAAGCGCGCACACACGTACACACGAAACACACACACACACGCACGCACGCACTTGCACACACACACGCGCGCGCGCGCACGTACTCACACACGCGCGCGCGCACAAACACACACACGTACACACACAAACGCGCGCACACGTACACACACACACACAAACACACACGTACGTACAAACACACACACAAACACACACACACACACACACACACACACACACACACACGTACAAACACACACATACACACGCGCGCGCATACGTACAAACACACACACGCGTACGTACACACACACACACACACACACACACACACACACACACACACACACACACACACACACACACAAACACACACACACACACACACACACACACACACACACACACACACACACACACTCAGTAATGAAAAACTTGTTCGTTAAACCAAACAGCGGACAATCAAAATAACAGTTTTAGGTGAAAACTAAGTAAATTTAGAAACTTTAAGTAAATTTAGTAAATTTAAAAACTAAGTATAAAAAGTTATAGTAAACAGGGTAATTCCAGTGAAAAATTGTGGTGGTTAATAAGTTATAAAGAATAGTGAAACGTTATACGGACTTCCCACATTCAATTATTTCCAGAAATAATTGAATTGAAATAAATACTCCCATAAAAAAAAATACTAGAACAAAATAAAAAGAAGGCAAGTCTAATAAAAGCCGTTGCGCAGCTGGACGGAAAATCGGTCAATCAGATTTTGCAAGTATTTTAGTTACAGAGAAGATCACAATTGAAGCCAGTGTATCAAATTTTTTGAGTAAATTGAGAAAAACAAAACAAACCTCCACAGAGTCAGTCCTCACAGATACAAGTAGATCTTCAACCTTAGCCTAACTTGAGGCAGGAATAAAATTGACAAGTCGTTTTTTTTGTTTTTTTTTTTTGGTTTTTAACGTCTGACTGTTGTGCACACTTGGGCTAATGCAGAAGATGGGATGATTTATAGTGTGTGAAAATGCCAAGCCCTGGCCGGGAATCGAACCCGGGTCCTCGGGGTGAAAGCCCAGTACGCTATCAACTAGGCCACCGAAGCGGCTAAAGACATTTTTAATAACTAGAATTATTAGTCTAGTAAATAATTTATACGAAATAAAATAGGCCTAAACGGTTTTTGTTTAGTTTTGATCTAAACAGTTTTTTCATAAGTAGATTAAGTAATTTAGTTTTCTGTTTAACATTTCTTTAAATAAAAAAAATGCATGCCTATTTATAGGCCATAATAAATGACTTAATTTGATATTTAGGCCTAATTTAGCATTTTGTTTATTTACTGTTTTCCTTTTGTAACAAGTTGTCCTTGCATTTGGTAGCCCGAGTTGGCCTACATTGTTAGGGTCTACAATATGCCGTCATGTGAAAAAAAATTTGTTCTACTTTTAAACGATTTTGTAGGCCTAATTTTAACACTTTAATCGAAAGTAGAAATAGCAGGTTATGCCTACGCGACACCAACTAGAGAACAATTCTCGCTCATTTCCTTTTTTTCAGGACGAAAAGGGCTACTCGGTCTCACTTATTTAAATTTATGTAGGCCTAAATACACTCTAAATTCTAAAATAATTAATAGACCTGTAAATATTTCTGTCGGTGCGGTACCTAATTTATGTTTGGAATTACGAAAAGTATTAATTTACACACACGCACGCACGCACGCGAGCACGCGCTGTGTTGCTTTTTTTTACAACTAGTCTAAGACTATCTAGCAATATTTTTCTGTTTACTATCTGTGTGGTAAAAAGCCGTCCAGAGTCGCCCTTCACAATGCATTTACACTTAAATCATGTGTATCAATCCTGCACCAAGTCAACAGGTTTTTTTCTCTTCAGTCTCCTCACTTGTGCGTTGCCCAAATGTACCGCCTCTACATTTTGATGTTCACAGAGCCTTGCTGTGTGTTTTCCAGCATACTTTTTTACATCTTCGTCCACTAAAAGCACCTTAAAATCCCGATGGATATCTGCATTGCGGATATACCACGGTGCTCCGACAATACTACGAAGCACTTTGTTCTGAAATGTTTGTATTATTTTGATGTTACTTTTCTTCGTGCATCCCCGCAATTGAATGCCGTAGGTCCAGACGGGTCTCAGGACTTGCTTATACAGAAGCAGTTTCTTACGTACGGACAATTCAGTTCCTTCCGATAATCCAATACATTTGTCTGTACTTCATTCCGAGTTCGCGCTTTTTTTCGCGTGAGACTTCCGACGAAGTTTAGCATCCAGAGTCATACCTAAATATTTAGCCACTTTTGCAGGCCTATGTTTTAGAAATCGAATCGAAATATGCCTAAATTGTAGGCTATAAGAATATTTATGAACATTTTTTGCAATTTTGGATATACCGTGTGTACCGTTATCCAAGAATTTTTTTAAGTAGGCCTATTCATTATTTTAAATATTATGGTGTATATATATATATATATATATATATATATATATATATATATATATATATTCACTCCATATATATAAATATATATATATATATATATATATATATATATATATATATATATATATATATATATATATATGACTCAAAATTGCCGCCGTAGAGATTTTTAAAAATCGCTAGTTGCTGGAATAAAATTCGAAAATTGCTTCGTTTCCGCGAAATAGGCCTATAAACAATGCAGATATTAATAAATTATACTTTTTAAATGTTATTAAAAATTTTCTAATTTTGTTCAAAGCTATTTTTTTTCACTAAAATTTATAAAACCTTTTTTCATTTTTATGTTTGTTGACGAATTATCTCAAAGGTCATCTTCTTTCGCGATTCGTTCTTTGTGACGGCCAACTGGTTAATTTTTTCATAATTAATAAATTTCCAATAAAAACAATAGATTTTTGTTAATGACTTAAGAAACTAACACGGTTTTGTATGAAAGCAGTATTGCGAGAAAGTTACTAAACGAATCGTTAAAAAAAACTGAAATATGTATCCAAATAAGCCCGTTGCGCTTGTGGGCTGCTTGTGATGGCAAACTCACTAACTGCCTGCATTAAATACTTATAATTCAGTGATGTAAACGGGTACAGACATTACTTATTTAGTTTAGGGAACAGGGAACAAACATTCCACTACACTTAAACAAAATTGTAGGTTAAAAATGATTTTTGTAAAATAATTAAGAAAAAAAGAAAAAAATTGCTGTTAGGGTGTTATAAATAGTGATTATGTGAATGCTAAAGTTTAGTTTATGAAATATTGGCACTACTCAGTGAAAAATCTTACGTTTTATCTGTTGTTAAAATATTCCATAAAGCCAACAATTTTCAAAAAAATCGCTACGGCCGAAATTTTGTGTGTTTCCAAAAACGTTTTTCACCACAATATTCAGAATAACGTAGGGGAGACCGGGGTTGGTTGTCACAGTGTTAATTTCTCTGCCGCTACGTTCACTAGGAGTACACTAATCTTGTTCAGACATGAACAAGGCTATACTCAGTGAGTGAGTGTAGTTTGACGTGTGTGTATATACAAGGTTCGGTTTTGCAAATAATTTCCGCTTCTTTGTGTGATAAGTAAAGTTTTGTGATATCACCGAAATATTTCTCTTTGCTAGCACGTTAGCCTTGGTTATCTTTCAATTCATGTTCTTAACAGACCATAATTTGAAGTACTCGTATATTGCTGTACACTCACAAACTCCTAACTTATAACGGTAGACGAACTATGATCTTAGTTTTCAAAATGGTACTGCGGGGTTTGTTGTCTCACAGGCTACGTATGCTTCGGTTGTGGGTATTGACACAGTATTATTGCAATATTCCTAATAGAATTTCTTTCTTTCTTTTTAGAAAGAAGAAAATGCCCCGCAATTTTAAAAGGAGAACTAATAAGGGTGGATTACGAATAGGCCGAAATAAAAATGGAAATGACAGCAGTGAAAGGAAGTCAGCAATTCTGACAGACACTCCCATAAAAAAAATACAAGAACAAAATAAAAAGAAGGCAAGTCTAAACAAAAATAAATCAAAAGTAGGCCTAGTTAGGAAATCACTTTTCAAAAATGATAAGAATAAAAAAAACATAAGAAAACTGAAAGTGAAGAAGAAGAGGGGAGGAATCCTACTGTATCGTTTGTTCAGAGCCTTTTTTAAACAGCAAAGCAAAAGAGGTGTGGGTTCAATGCATAGAATGCAAAAACTGGGCTCATCGTTCTTGTACCTCTGATCCAAAGTTCTATGTTTGCCAGAAATGTGAAACTGATATTTCTGAATAGGTTATAAGATATCACGTCATTTATATGGATGTAAGCTTTATAACATATAAACTTAAATTGTCTAATTTTTCCTAATTGTTGTTGGTCTAATTGTTTTTCTGACTGCTTTATTTGTAAGATACACTGACTAAATATTATTTCTCAATCTTATCAAACGTAGGTTAGTATGTAGGCATTAAATATTTATGATAGGATTGTAATGACTGGAATAATTATCATTATTAATCATTTTTATAGTGTGAGTACATCTACACGACTGTACGCCTTATGCTACTGTTTCTTATACAAGTATTTAAGTAGAAACTTTTTATAGTTCACAACAAAACATATAACAGTTTCATACGTTTTTAGATATTCTATATTAAAAATACTTAAATTTTTTTATATGTTTTGAAAATTTTTATTTATATAATAGATCTAGATTCGTAATAAATAAGTTGAAAAATTGAAAGAATGTGTACAAAATTCACTTTCCACTCTCATTTAAAATAACTGTGACAACCAACTCCATCATGGGGAAGGTTGTCACACTTTGCACGTCTGTAAAGAAAGTTACTTAAGTTATATAAGAAATTAATTATTTTTTTAAAAGAACTTGAAGAATAGAGTCTTAGAATAACACTGTCAGAATCGTTTTAATGCTTATAACTGATGTGTAAAAATTTAAGAAATAAAAACTGTGACAACCAACTCCGGTCTCCCCCTATATTAAAAAAAAACAACTAAAAAATCGCGGATAACAGTGGTCACGCTATTCCTCACTAGTACCAAAATTTCGAATGTAATGTCAAAAACTACTCACACTTACAAAGCTATAGGCTATAGGCGTACAGTTTTGGTGAAACATTCGAAAGATAGTCTAACAGAAGGAGATTATTTTCTTTGTGTGTTGTGCTATGTAGTCCACAACACCCTAAAATTTGTGGTATTATTGTATTTATTTAATAATTTTCCTTTCCATTTTAAAATCACACTATCCAACTGCATACTAAAAATACCTCGCGTTGAAGTGTAAACAATATTAAGAAGTGAGGTTAACATGAGAATACGTACTCCCTCCATAGGTTTTGTAGTGAACCATTACGCATTGGTGAGGTTCATGGGAGGGGGGAGGGAGAAATATGGCTGCGAAACAGGTTATCCCACGCCCATGCTCACGTTGTACCCAGCATGTGCTACCACCTAGCATGGATTTCGATAACTAAATTTCTAAATGTTTTTTTTTAAGGAAGGCACTGACTGTATCTTTGCTTGATCTTTTATTATTTAATTTTGCAGATTAGCACCGTTGTAGCCTATTATATAATAATACATGGTAATTATGAGTAATTATTTAATAGCTTAATAATACATATCAAATGAAATTTGTAGACCTGCGTTTTGGATTTTCTAATTGCATAAAGTTGTTATTAGACCTACTGTAAGTGACATACTTAGTAACTAGAAGCGTAATAGGCTATACCAGAAACCATTAAAATTAAGCAATAATTTTAGACCTAATAAAAGTCACATATTTGGTTACTAAAAGCGCAATAGGTTATACCGGTAATTATTAAAATTAAACAATAATTTTAGACCTCCTGTAAGTCAAATATTTAGTTACTGAAAGCGCAATAGGTTATACCGGTAATTATTAAAAATAAACAATAACCTTAGACCTCCTGTAACACAAATACTTAGTTAGTGAAAGCGTAATTTGCTATAACAGTAATTATTAAAATTAAACAATAATCTTAGACCTCCTGTAAGTCAAATACTTAGTTACTTGAAACGCAATATGCTATACCGGCAATTATTAAGATTAAACAATAATCTTAGATCTCCTATAAGTCAAATACATAGTTACTGAAAGCGCAATATGCTATACCGGTAATCGTTTAAATTAAACAATAATTTTAGACCTCCTGTAAGACAAATACTTAGTTCCTGAAAGCACAATATGCATTACCAGTAATCATTAAAATTAAACAATAATCTTAGAAATCCTTTAAGACAAATACTTAATTACTGAAAGCGCAATATGCTTTATCGGTAATCATTAAAATTAAACAATAATCTTAGAAATCCTGTAAGACAAATAGGCCTACTTAATTACTGAAAGCACAATATGCATTACCGGTAATCATTAAAATTAAACAATAATCGTTGACCTCCTGTAAGACAAATTGAAAGCGCTCAGTTATTGAAAGCGCAATATGCTAT
>CM040182.1:22630933-22668433 GCA_022606455.1 Callitettix versicolor
TTGTGTTGGACGATTTGTGAAAGAAACTTGTGGGAATTATCATTGTAAATGTTGGGTTCAAATAAATAAAGAGATTAAAATAAAGAACAGGAGATCAAGTTTCGCTTTTGTGTTGGACGATTTGTGAAGAAACTTGTGGGAATTATCATTGTAAATGTTGGGTTCAAATAAATAAAGAGATTAAAATAAAGAACAGGAGATCAAGTTTCGCTTTTGTGTTGGACGATTTGTGAAGAAACTTGTGGGAATTATCATTGTAAATGTTGGGTTCAAATAAATAAAGAGATTAAAATAAAGAACAGGAGATCAAGTTTCGCTTTTGTGTTGGACGATTTGTGAAGAAACTTGTAGGGAATTATCATTGTAAATGTTGGGTTCAAATAAATAAAGAGATTAAAATAAGGAACAGGAGATCAAGTTTCGCTTTTGTGTTGGACGATTTGTGAAGAAACTTGTGGGAATTATCATTGTAAATGTTGGGTTCAAATAAATAAAGAGATTAAAATAAAGAACAGGGAGATCAAGTTTCGCTTTTGTGTTGGACGATTTGTGAAGAAACTTGTGGGAATTATCATTGTAAATGTTGGGTTCAAATAAATAAAGAGATTAAAATAAGGAATAGGAGATCAAGTTTCGCTTTTGTGTTGGACGATTTGTGAAGAAACATGTGGAATTATCATTGTAAATGTTGGGTTCAAATAAATAAAGAGATTAAAATAAGGAACAGGAGATCAAGTTTCGCTTTTGTGTTGGACGATTTGTGAAGAAACATGTAGGAATTATCATTGTAAATGTTGGGTTCAAATAAATAAAGAGATTAAAATAAAGAACAGGGAGATCAAGTTTCGCTTTTGTGTTGGACGATTTGTGAAGAAACTTGTGGGAATTATCATTGTAAATGTTGGGTTCAAATAAATAAAGAGATTAAAATAAAGAACAGGGAGATCAAGTTTCGCTTTTGTGTTGGACGATTTGTGAAGAAACTTGTGAATTATCATTGTAAATGTTGGGTTCAAATAAATAAAGAGATTAAAATAAGGAACAGGAGATCAAGTTTCGCTTTTGTGTTGGACGATTTGTGAAGAAACTTGTGGGAATTATCATTGTAAATGTTGGGTTCAAATAAATAAAGAGATTAAAATAAAGAACAGGGAGATCAAGTTTCGCTTTTGTGTTGGACGATTTGTGAAGAAACTTGTGGGAATTATCATTGTAAATGTTGGGTTCAAATAAATAAAGAGATTAAAATAAGGAATAGGGAGATCAAGTTTCGCTTTTGTGTTGGACGATTTGTGAAGAAACTTGTGGGAATTATCATTGTAAATGTTGGGTTCAAATAAATAAAGAGATTAAAATAAAGAACAGGGAGATCAAGTTTCGCTTTTGTGTTGGACGATTTGTGAAGAAACTTGTGGGAATTATCATTGTAAATGTTGGGTTCAAATAAATAAAGAGATTAAAATAAGGAACAGGAGATCAAGTTTCGCTTTTGTGTTGGACGATTTGTGAAGAAACTTGTGGGAATTATCATTGTAAATGTTGGGTTCAAATAAATAAAGAGATTAAAATAAAGAACAGGGAGATCAAGTTTCGCTTTTGTGTTGGACGATTTGTGAAGAAACTTGTGGGAATTATCATTGTAAATGTTGGGTTCAAATAAATAAAGAGATTAAAATAAGGAATAGGGAGATCAAGTTTCGCTTTTGTGTTGGACGATTTGTGAAGAAACTTGTGGGAATTATCATTGTAAATGTTGGGTTCAAATAAATAAAGAGATTAAAATAAAGAACAGGGAGATCAAGTTTCGCTTTTGTGTTGGACGATTTGTGAAGAAACTTGTGGGAATTATCATTGTAAATGTTGGGTTCAAATAAATAAAGAGATTAAAATAAGAAACCCGCTGACAAAGCTTCGCTTTTGTTATTATTATTATTACAACTGACTGTTACAATCATTTAGTAACTTATCATCAATGTATCACAATCGTTGGATAACCCAATGGCTGGTCCCAAAACACAAACAAAAGTCGGTTTTGTTCTTTTCAATCTTCGCACCGTTCTGGTCTCATCCATCCTTCTCAACTCGACATTGTCATGCTGCTGCGGTTTGTGCAAATGCTTCACTGAAGTGTTTCTTATTTCATCTCTGACATGTTCCATCTTCAGGTCACTGAGCAAATCATCATTTCTAATACAGCATGGCACATGCACTATACACCGAAGTACTTAATTTGGAATTGCTGAACAATGTCTTCTTTGTGTATACAGTGCCCCAGAACTGTATACCATAGGCCTATATCTATATAGGATTGAAAATTTTCCGATATAAAAGCAGTTTATTATGTATTGATAGCTCAAGAATTTCTCCCTAAAAGCCGATACATGTTCTAAATCTAATATTTAGGTCCTCGTTTTTCTTTTCCACATGTACTTTCCGTTTAAGTTTAGCATCTAAGGTTATTTTACTGTATTCGCATAGGAAATTTTCTTCAAATTGATTTCTGTTGGTATGTTATGTACTTTTAGATTGAAATTCTTTTTATATTCTTCTTCTTTTCTGCTAGGATTATTGTCACTATGTTCAGTATAATGATCTGCCTTCCCTAGCTTCGTCAATTCTACTTTCGTTGACGCGTTACGGAGAACCTCCATCTTCAAAAACTATATCTATACTCACATCAGTGTCACACTACATCAGTATAGATAGGCATATAGTTTTTGAAGATTGAGGTTCTCCGAAACGCGTTAACGAAAGTAGAATTGACGAAGCTATGGAAGGCAGATCATTATACTGAACATAGGTCTTTTAGATTAGTAAAATGTATATGAGTGGACTTTTTACTCATTTCGTTATATTCTCCACAACTTCGTGCAGTTGTTTCCTGGTGCGCTGAACTTCGCTTTTGTGCTGGAAAATTTGTGAATAAACTGGTGGGAATAATAATTGTCAATGTTGAACTCAAATAAATAAACAAACAAAGACGCGCGCGCTCACACACACACACACACACACACACATACATATATATATAAATAAATAAATATATATATATATATATATATATATATATATATATATATATATATATATAGCTCGAGCGTGATGCGAAACCAGTGCTTTTACCCATAAAAAAGTGCTATACCTATAGCCTATATACCGCGCATAAGCTATATACGATGCGTCACCGTATACAGGTCGAGCGTGATGCGAAACCTATGCTTTTTACTCATACGAAAATTGCTATAAAGCGCCTGAAAGACGCCCGCGTTAACTTCAAAAATATGACAAATCGATTTCGGTAAATTAGATCAGTCATTTATGTTTTTTAAGTTTTCAGTAGGATAGGGCTAAACAATTAGGCTATAGCTTTGATTGGGTCTTAATTATCGAAACCCAACCAACCCATAAGTTTGTGTAAGCAATGATTTTTAACCATTTACAACACATATTTTGTTCTTGTTAACCTTTTTCAAGTCGGCCTACTTATTCCCGTTTTGGAAAAGTTAAGATTTAAATTTAAAATTTATATTTAAATATAATTTCAATCACTGACGGATTAATGCGATTTTGTGGGGGGCGGTTGGTTGGATGATTCAACTTACAAGAAGGCATCCCTGGGGGATGAAAAGTTTTGTAATAATACCTTCAAAACTAGCACTGTTAAGCTATTTTGAACCTTAAAACAGATATAAAATAAGTGTTAAGATTTACTCCTTTTTAGAGAAGAAATCACTTAATTTTTTTTAGATTCCTATTTTACAATTTTTTAAAATTATTGTTATTTACAATGTCACTCGTTTTGAAACGGACGTTTTACTAAATATAACACTCTCTTCTTCTTCCCTCTTCTCAGTATTGCTGTCAGTAACTATTTACGTATAGCCGCGGTTATTCCCGTTGCTTTACTCTTACCGTTAACGCTGATCCCTCGTCCTCATTAGTTCTGATCAGTTTTAGAGTCGAGAAAGATCTTTCTGTTGTTGCAGTTAACACAGGAAGCGAAGAGAGAACCAACATAAAATATGTAATTGATTAACCCCGTTCTCCCCCTCAGTACAAGCGTTACAAAGTGCACAACGTACATAGGCCTATGTAGGCCTACATACGGACAACGTCATGTAAATACAAAGTTGAGATCGGGATAATATGACGGGTTTCGGACTCCTCTGAGGCCTCTTTGACTCTTTTTCCTAGAAGCTTACGTGTACACTTCCATTTTATGTCAGTAAAATAGGATTTTATTTTTTAAATTTTATTTCTTTTGTTTCAGGAGGGGCGATCGCCTCTTCGCCCCTCTTTAATCTATCCTTGATTTAAATTTACATTTTTGATTTACATTAAAATCTAAATAGCCTACTCGTTTAGGTGTATCCTTCTAAAAATTAAAAAAAAACCGGAAACCAACCTAATTTTATTTTCCTTTCTCTCTTTACTGCATTGTTTAGAGCACGTTGACCTTCCTATTTTTCTTTCTTTAAATCATAGCGCATTCATATTTCTTTAAAATAATTTGTAATTTTTTTCTCTTACAAAATTTCTTTTCAAAATATTTCTGTTTTACTTAAATTTTTTTATATCTTTTAAATATTATCGTATAATTTGTACTTTTTTGTTCCAGGTATGAGGTTAAGTGTAAGCGTGGACCGTGCGGTCCTAACTGGAGCGACTTAAAGCCAAATAATTCTCGCCAACGTAATGGGAGCAAACGTCCATAAAGTATCTATTACGAAATACTTTTTAAATAATATTATACTTTTTGAAAATCCGGTTTTACTGTCGTAATCAAAGTTAAAGTCAACGTTTACATAGGCCTATACAATTTTCAAAAGCGATGCTGTCAAAGTTCGCTTATTTTCAAAGTTTTCGTATTTTTCAATGGAATTAGGAAATTGAAAATGCTGATTTATGCTGAAATTAACGCCGATTACGGTGGTGAAATCAGATTTTCAAAAAATAAAAAAACTTACGGTAATTTTTTTTCGTATTTGGAACGCTTATTTAACCACTTGTAACGATTAAACGGATTTTGCCTGGCTATAAACACGTTCAAACCGATTTTTACGCCACATGCACCCGCGCACACACACGCACACACACACACACACACACACACACACACTGTACATGCGAGCGCACGCACTCACACACGCACGCGCACACACAGGCTATTATATATAGCCTGTAGGCTATATATAGTCTCTCTCTCTCTCTCTCTCTCTCTCTCTCTCTCTCTCTCTATATATATATATATATATATATATATATATATATATATATATATATATGTGTGTGTGTGTGTGTGTGTGTGTGTGTGTGTGTGTATGTGTGTCCGTAAAACCCTAAAAAGTGATGTAGAGGTCAGGATAATTTTGTAACGAAATTCGCAAAACGAAATAAAATGACCAATAAGATCCACTGCGGTCAAATGTTAATAATTAATTAGGGGAAAGATTCATGTTGACAGATTTGTTTAGGCTAAGCAAGAGTCCCGATGTCGATATTGATACTAAACGTGTTTTTCCCGCGAATAAATAACAATTTATTCATACTCTCCTAGTTCCCCGTTCCTGCTATAAATTAGTCAACAGAGTGTCCTCCCCTCTCCGACCCCTCGATTTATATAAATGCATACAGCACATACCCCACTATTTGGATTTTTTTTAAAGGAAGAAATAAAAAACTTGCGACAGAAAGACACGGATTTCAGTATTCACTACGGTTCCACCAATCACGATGCCGATAAGGGCAATAACGCTGTCCGTAGTGAAGGACTGCTATATAATTACCCCTGCTTCGCCCCCGCCCCCGCCCCCGCTTCTCTATCACTTTCCATTTACACTGTGGTTTCTCAATAACTTTTTTGACTTATAAACTGTATCGTGGGAAATCGGTTCTTTGTTGGACGCAAAAACTGTGAAACACACATCGGCATAAAGCTCTAGAACAGCGTGACTGACGATATAAAGAAATGTTTTAATTAATTTTCTTCTATATGAAATAATTTAATTTTTTTTACTGTTCAAAATGTATAGAATTACGGTGACCGTGAAACAAATGATCTTGATGTATCTGTAAGTTTTTTCGTCTTCTGATTAAGAAGTTTGTGTGTTGTGTGTGTGTGTGTGTGTGTGTGTGTGTGTGTGTGTGTGTGTGTGTGTGTGTGTGTGTGTGTGTGTGTGTGTTCGCGCGCATTGTTGGATAATAAACTATTTTATCGAATTTGATTAAATTTGGGTTTTTGCAGTCCTGGTTTGCTCATATCTCTGAAACATTTATTAACTTTAAAATAAATGTTTCAATCCCATACTAGATTTTTTTCAAATTTGCACTCACAATTTTGATGGCACTATGCTTTAACGTAGTCTAGAAGTGGCCTCACAAAACATACGTTTTGTGTTGTGTGTGTATGTGTGTTGTGTTATATTGTGTATGCTAGTGTTTTGTGTTGTATGTGTTTTATGTGTGTGTGTGTGTGTGTGTGTGTGTGTGTGTGTGTGTCTGTTTGTGTTGTGTGTATGTTTTCGTTTTGTGCGTTTTGTGTGTTGTGTGTGTTTTATGTGTGTGTGTGTGTGTGTGTGTGTGTGTGTGTGTGTGTGTGTGTGTTGTGTATGTTTTGTGTGGTGTGTGTTTTGTGTGTGTGTGTGTGTGTGTGTGTGTGTTCCTCGCGCGCATTGTTGGATAATAAACTATTTTATCGAATTTGATTAAATTTGGGTTTTTGCAGCCCTGGTTTGCTCATATCTCTGAAACATTTATTAATTTTAAAATAAATGTTTCAATCCCATACTAGATTTTTTCCAAATTTGCACTCACAATTTTGATGGCACTGTGCTTTGACGTAGCCTAGAAGTGGCCTCACAAAACATACGGGTCTCTGTAGTCCGATAAATCCGGTTCAAAGTTTTTTAAGAATTACTTTAATTTGATCAATTATAAAGATTCGTAAGTAAAATTAGTTGGCTACTAAGTATAGACTATAGTAAATTTGAGGCAAGGAACATCTGCGGATTAAATGAAGAAACAAAGAAATCTTGGTCTTAGTGGTACATGTAATTATTTAAATTCAGTACACTGGCTCGAGTAACAATTTTTCATTTTGACTAAAATTTTACAAAAATCTGAACCAATTTTTAGAAATTAGGCCTATTTTTCAGGATTTTTTTGTGGGGGAATTTTCCGAACAGGAGTTTTTGGTGAAATTATTGAATGTGAGAAAGTTTGTGTAATGTTTTGTAACGTTTATTTAGTTTATTGTTTTGTTCTGTAGGCTTTATTCAAAGCTGTTAAAGGGGAATATCCAACAGCGTGATAAAGGACCTCTACTACTTATTTTTTATTACTGCCAATATTTTTTTTTATTTGCTATTTACTAAAAATATCATTCATATTTACTAAAAATATCATTTCTATTTACTAAAAATAGCATTCCTATTTACTAAAAATATCATTCCTGTTTACTAAAAATATCATTCGTATTTACTAAAAATATCATTCCTATTTACTAACAATATCATTCCTATTTACTAAAAAATATCATTCCTATTTACTAAAAATATCATTCTTATTTACTAACAATATCATTCCTGTTTACTAAAAATATCATTCCTATATACTAAAAAAATCATTCCTGTTTACTGAAAATATCATTCCTATTTACTAACAATGTCATTCTTACTTACTAAAAAAATATCATTCCTATTTACTAACAACAAAAAATAGATACCACTGATCGTTCAATAGGCCTAAACTTTAATAAAATGAAATCAGCAACGAAATAATGAAATGAAAATTTAATCAAACAACAAATGAGTTGAAAGATCCCTAGCCTATAAAAAGCCTATTTTTTACGCAGTATTTGACCTTAGATCACTTGTTTTTTTATTAAAAAAATTAGATTTGTATATAACGAAAACTGAATTTTTGCAGATTGAAGGCTTACAGTAATGAACTCCTTAAATAACCTTTAAAGGTCAATATTTGGGTAGAATCCATAAATTATTTTCAGAATTTTTAAAAATATATAAAGGCTATATATTCTACAGTAAATTATTTATTTATTTATCACCAGACATTTATAGCATAGCACAATGATAAAAAAATACTTTCTCGTTATTTTTAGAGTCAGAAGGTAAAACCTAAAACCTAAAGCCCTTATGAATTGGTACCCTTGTCCATCTAACAGTTTGTTCTTCGGTAACGCATCTCGCTCATAACGATATATTCGGTAGCCATAAAGTTTGGCGAAAATTGTCTTTGTTGCCGTCCAAACCCAGGAAAAATATTGGAGTGGATGACAAAAAAATTTAGGGTAAATTAAAGTTTAAATTTTTTATCAAAGGGACAGCTTTTTGCCCCGCCAAGTCATCCGAGCTGCAGCGGTGTGTAGATCTATACGGGAGGTGAAGATCAGTACTTTTTAGGCACCCATAACTTAAAAAGAAAAACTCTATGGAGTTGGCAGTACTATTACATCAATGCGCATGACGAAGTGGTAAGAATCAAACGAAAAATTTCGAAAATTGAAAGAATCAAAGCGTAAAAATAACGAATTGAAAATGGTTTTTTAAACTTTTTTCTCCTTCTTCAACATTAACGCGTCTACAGCCTAAACTACTTAAACGATTTTGATCAACCATAACTCGCTTTATCCGTTCCGTTTGCAGGATGTGCCTTTTACAAAGAAACTCTAAAAATAAGTACGTTTACGATTGTAAAATTGCAAAAAACCGAAACGTAATCAAAAAATTTAAACATTTATGCATCTGCAGACTAAACTACTTAAAAGATTTTGATCAACGATGACTCGCTTTATCCGTTCCGTTTGCAGGATGTGCCTTTTGCACAGAAACTTAAAAAATCAATGAGTTTACGATTGTAAAATTGCAAAAAACCACGACGTAATCGGAAAATTTAAACATTTATGCATCTGCAGACTAAACTACTTAAACGATTTTGATCAACAATAACTCGCTTTATCCGTTCCGTTTGCAGGATGTGCCTTTTGCACAGAAACTCTAAAAATCAATGAGTTTACGATTGTAAAATTGCAAAAAACCACGACGTAATCGGAAAATTTAAACATTTATGCATCTGCAGACTAAACTACTTAAACGATTTTGATCAACAATAACTCGCTTTATCCGTTCCGTTTGCAGGATGTGCCTTTTGCACAGAAACTCTAAAAATCAATGAGTTTACGATTGTAAAATTGCAAAAACCACGACGTAATCGGAAAATTTAAACATTTATGCATCTGCAGACTAAACTACTTAAACGATTTTGATCAACAATAACTCGCTTTATCCGTTCCGTTTGCAGGATGTGCCTTTTGCACAGAAACTCTAAAAATCAATGAGTTTACGATTGTAAAATTGCAAAAAACCACGACGTAATCGGAAAATTTAAACATTTATGCATCTGCAGACTAAACTGCTTAAACGATTTTGATCAACAATAACTCGCTTTATCCGTTCCGTTTGCAGGATGTGCCTTTTGCACAGAAACTTCAAAAATCAATGAGTTTACGATTGTAAAATTGCAAAAAACCACGACGTAATCGGAAAATTAAACATTTACTCGTCTGCAGACTAAACTACTTAAATGATTTTGATCAACAGTAACTCGCTTTATCCGTTCCGTTTGCAGGATGTGCCTTTTGCACAGAAACTCTAAAAATCAATGAGTTTACGATTGTAAAATTGCAAAAAACCACGACGTAATCGGAAAATTAAACATTTACTCGTCTGCAGACTAAACTGCTTAAACAATTTTGATCTACGTTGACTCGCTTTATCCGTTCCGTTTGCAGGATGTGCCTTTTGCATAAAACTCCAAAAATCAACGAGTTTACGATTATAAAATTGCAAAAAACCGCGAAGTAATCGGAAAATTTAAACATTTACGCGTCTGCAGACTAAACTGCTTAAACGATTTTGATCAACAATAACTCGCTTTATCCGTTCCGTTTGCAGGATGTGCCTTTTGCAAAAACCTCTAAAATAAGTGCGTTTACGATTGTAAAATTGCAAAAAACCGAAACGTAATCGGAAAATTTAAACATTTACGCGTCTGCAGACTAAACTACTTAAACGATTTTAATCAACGATGACTCGTTTTATTCGTCCTCGATATAGTGTATGCTTTTAGCATGAATAAAACATATTAGTTTAAAATTAATAAAGTGCAAGAAAATTCAAAAAAAATATTTAAAAGATCATTAACACTGAAAACACTGACGTTCTTCGCCTAAACTACTGAACCAATTCATCAAATATTACTGATTTTATTCGTCATCGTTGCGGTATAGCCTATGCCTTTTGTATAAAAATTCTAAAAATAAATTTTTTTAATAATTTATTTATAAAATTTTATAAATTTATAAATTTTATTATTTTTTTTATACAGCCATCTATGGATTACAATTACACAAATTTCTTCCTTGTCAACCCCTGTTTCCTCCTACGCCAGTACTCCTTCATTCTTTGGCTCATTCTGTGACGCCTCCGAAACCACTCGTCACCTTCCTCTTGGATTCTCTTCAGAGATGTCTTTCAATTCAGCAGCAGATATCTTCCTCCCACATGTGTCCCTATTTTGTACCTCATTCCACATACAGTCAGATCCTGATGGACTTCCTTGAGCCATGGAATTTGTGTTTTCCTGTTTTCCTGGAAAGTCAGCACTCTTTTCGCTATTATTTCTGGTTTAGTCCTGCTGATGCGCCCATAAAACATCAGTCTCCTCTTCTTTGTTGTAACAGTGAATTTTTGAAACCTTTCATAAACCTCTTTGTTTGATCGCATATGGAACTTGATCTAACCATCACTCACTCTTCTCGGTCCCAAAATCTTCCTCAAAAATTTTCTTTCCTTCTTTTCGATCTCCGATAGATAGTGTCTCTTCCAGATAGTGTCTCTGCCGCATAATAAACAAGTACAGTTTATAAAAATAAAAATAAGAATTATAACGTTTACAATTATAACATTGCAATAAACTGTCAAAAAATTTACCGATTTCGGTATTTTGTACCTAAATTAACTGATCAGCTGATCTGTGGGGGATGTTGGTAATTACGTTATGAAAGGTTTAAAACATGTGAGATTAAGTTCCCTAGGATTCTAAAATACAGCTGTTACGGTTTTAAGGTATTTAATACAAAAATTAGAAATAAGGTACCAACGTACCCTGGGTAGGATCTTCAAAGTCATAGCTTGACCATTTTTTAATCTAGTCCTATGGTAAATCGCTATATACAAACCAAATACTGTAAAATAAGTGTTGCTTCCTTAATGTTAAATGAACCTAAATAGAAAATACCTAAACTATGTTCACTTAATTACGTAGTGAATAAAGAAATATTGTAAATGTCTCTTAGTTATTGCCTTGAACGAAAAGACTAAATTATTTTAACTTAAAAAGTAATTTAAGTTAAAATATGAAGTTAATATTTAAGTTAATTTAAGTACCGGAATGTAACGACATACGAGTCGCACGTGTCGCTTGGCCAAGCCGAATTTCATCGTAAACATTTTAATCGTGTAATTGTGTTCAGTGTTTGTGACGTATGTTTTTAATGTTTTGTTTGACTTTGTGACGACCTCGACAGAGGGATTTAACATTTTGTATCACGGCCTGAAGATGAAACGATAGAGTTTCGAAACCGCGGTAGCCTTTACGAAGTGAGTTGATAGACCACTGACGGGAAGAATAGGTCATAATCCTAATTACTTAAAAAGTAAGAAAAGAAGATTTTGGTATAACTGTTTTATTTAAACACAACAGTTTTATTTTTTTAAGTTGTTGATTTAATTTAATTGTTTTCTTATTGCCTGTAAGATATACCTACAACTGCAGTATTTGATCCCCTCTTAATAGCGTTTTAATTGAAAAATGCTACTGGAATGCTATCATAGTAAAACCCGGACCGGGAACTTGAAATAAGCACCGATAATGACCTATAAATAACTAAATAAAATGTTATATGTATAATCCAGTAAGGTGAAATTTAAAGAAACATATTGAGAGTCATAGAAAGATGGTTTGAAGACATGAATGCTAATGAATATCTGGGTTTAATATCAGTATTTTGAATAACAGCTGTTTTAGTTTTTTTTACAATATTATTTGTTATTTTGTTTACAAGCGTAATATTTGTTTATTTGCATACTTTTTGGGGTTAGAGTAGGCAATAGTTTTTCGTTTTGGACTTAAGTGCTTAAGAATTTTAGGGGAAATAGTAATTTTAATGAAATCCATGGTTATGAGTTTATAAATGAAATCATTAATTATAATTTCTGTTATATAGAAAACATTTAGAGGATGAAATAAAATATATTTTAAGTCAAAAATATATATTTTATTTTAAAAAAATAAAATATATATATAATAAATATATAAATAAATAAATATATAAATAAATATATAAATAATAAGCTTTTAAGTCACTTATATATTTATGTAAAATAATATATATTATTGTATGTTACACGTGCAAAATATACACAACATAGGTCATACAATAGTATATATTTTTGCAGTTAAGTATATATATATATACAACAACAACAAACAACAATATAAGAGTAGCCTAGGTCGAAGTGTAATGAAAAACACGTTTAACCTCGACCTACTCCCAAATGAAACTAATTTGCTTTACTAAAGACGTTTTTAAGGAGTTGAATCTCATTGAAGTCGGGTTCTTTGGTTTCATTATGTCTTCTGACGTGTTGCTTTGACGTTTAAATTATCTTTATCAACAATTTCTGACGGTTTTTAAATCTCGCCTGGAAGCAGGGGTCCTATTTTTTCTTTTTTTCTTTTGTTTTCTTTTGTTTTGTAAGACTTACGTGTTTTTAAACAATTGACATCCGATGATTTCTGAAACATTTTTACAGTAGTACAATAAATATATAGGCAATTGTACCCCACAATTTGGTTCCTTAAAATGTGCATATTTTAATATAATGGTGAAAACATTTTTTGGTAGTCTAAAAAGTTAGCGCTTTAGCGATTTAATTAAGCAAAATTTGAGTTTTGTATGTTGACTTATTACTTATTAAACGGTTTGTTTATCGTTAAATTGTTTAACTTTATTGTAGTTTACTTTAATTTAAAAGATAAAAATAACTTTTACGCTTAGATTTTCACATCTAACTTTCATTCTTAGCTTTTCTTCTTTCTTCTTTTCATTCTTAGCTTTTCTTTTTTCTTCTTTACATTCTTAGCTTTTCTATTTTCTTCTTTTGATTCTTAGCATTTCTTCTTTCTTCTAGCTTTTCATTCTTAGCTTCATTCTTAGCTTTTATTTCTTAGCTTTTCACTTTTAGCTTTCTTCTTTTAATTCTTAGCTTCAGTCTTATCTTATCTTCTTTCTTCTTTTCATTCTTAGCTTTTCTTCTTTTTTCTTTTTCTTTGTAGCTTTTCTTCTTTCTTCTTTTTATTTGTAGCTTCTCTTCTTCTTTCTTTCATTCTTAGTTTTTCTTCTTTCTTATTTCATTCGTAGCTTTTCTTTTTTCTTCTTTTAATTCTTAGCTTTTCTTCTTTCTTCCAGCTTTTCATTCTTAGCTTCATTCTTACCTTTTCATTCTAGCTTCAATCTTAGCTTTTCACTTTTAGCTTTTCTTCTTTTAATTTTTAGCTTCATTTTTATCTTATCTTGTTTCTTCTTTTCATTCTTAGCTTTTCTTCTTTTTATTTATAGCTTTTCTTCTTTCTTCTTTCTATTTGTAGTTTTTCTTTTTTTTCCTTTTCATTCTTAGTTTTTCTTCTTTCATTCTTAGCATTTCTTTTTTCTTCTTAACATTCTTAGCTTTTCTATTTTCTTCTTTTGATTCTTAGCTTTTCTTCTTTTTTCTTTTCATTCTTAGTTTTTCTTTTGCACTTTTAATTTTACACGTATTAAAACTTCAGCATTTCATTATTACCTTTTCTTTCTTTACAATTCACTCTTTACCGTTTAGTTTCTACTCATTAAATTTTAAGTCTTAAATTTTCACTTTTTACTAACAACTCTTCACTATTCACTGATTATTTTTCTATTCTTTATTAACTTAAAACTTTTAACTCTTTAATCTTCATTCTTAACTTTTCTTAGTTTCCAACTTCGGAAAATAGTTGTTCCGGAAAAGTCTTTCCCGAAAAACTGTCGTTCTAAAAAAGAGTCGTTTTAGAGAAAGAGTTTTTTCCGGAAGGCTTGCTAAAAAAGAATTGTTAATAATAATGATTCCGGAAATAGGTTGTTTAAAAAAAAAGAATCATTCTAGAAGAGTTGTTAAGAAAGAAATCGTTTCAAAAAAGTCTTTTTAGAAGAAATCATACAAAAATTACGAATTAAAGAAAGAGACTGGTAAAAACTGTCAAAAATGATTCGTTCCGGACTTTCTTTTTAGAGTTGTATCAGAACTATACTTTTTTTAAATAATTCATTTCGGAATGATCATTTTTTAACGATACGTTTTCCGCGCCGATCTTTTTACTTAGACGAATCTTTTTTTTAAAGACTCTTATTATTCAGAAACGATTATTTTTCTGGAAGTACTTTTTTACGAAATACTCTTTTCCAGACTTGGGAAAAGAAATAAATAACAACTATCTATAAATACATAAGTGTAAATAAATAATACATAGCTACGTAGAAATACGTAAGTATAAAATAATGTACAGCTACATACGTAAACAAATACAAATGAAACATTGTTATAAATACTTATAAAAATAAAAAATAGCTGTCATATTATGATAGCTATAAATATCTAGATATAAATAATTCATATGCCTTGCTACAAATAATACATGTGTAATAATAAATAGCTAAAATAGCTAGAAATATTATAAAAATTAGAACCAATAGATATAAGTATATAGTTAAATAGTATATAGCTATGAAATATTATATGTAATCATAATAAGAAGTATCTAGTACATAGCTAGATACGAAGTAATACATAGTACATAATAACACATAGTACTAAAATAATAAATTCCTGCAATTCCCGGCGTTGTCCGGGATTTATTCGTTTTAAAGAGGCTCCAGGTCGAGAATGAGGGTAGTATTTTTCGAAAATTCATCCCGAAAAAGTAGGAAATTTAATTATAGAAGTCTACGACTGACTTACATTTCACAGTTACGATGTCTCATGACGCAAAAATTTAAATCAGTATCTATTTAAGAGAAAATTTTGTTTTCGGAAAATCATCCAGAAAGAGTTGGGAATTTAATTATATAAATCTACGACTGACTTACAGTTCACAGTAACGACGTTTCATGACGCAAAAATTTAAATCAGTATCTATTTAAGAGAAAATTTTATTTTCGGAAAGTCATCCAGAAAGAGTTGGGAATTTAATTATATAAATCTACGACTGACTTACAGTTCACAGTTACGACGTTTCATGACGCAAAAATTTAAATCAGTATCTATTTAAGAGAAAATTTTATTTTCGGAAAGTCATCCAGAAAGAGTTGGGAATTTAATTATATAAATCTACGACTGACTTACAGTTCACAGTTACGACGTTTCATGACGCAAAAATTTAAATCAGTATCTATTTAAGAGAAAATTTTATTTTCGGAAAGTCATCCAGAAAGAGTAGGGAATTTAATTATATAAATCTACGACTGACTTACAGTTCACAGTTACGACGTTTCATGACGCAAAAATTTAAATCAGTATCTATTTAAGAGAAAATTTTATTTTCGGAAAATCATCCAGAAAGAGTTGGGAATTTAATTATATAAATCTACGACTGACTTACAGTTCACAGTTACGACGTTTCATGACGCAAAAATTTAAATCAGTATCTATTTAAGAGAAAATTTTATTTTCGGAAAGTCATCCAGAAAGAGTTGGGAATTTAATTATATAAATCTACGACTGACTTACAGTTCACAGTTACGACGTTTCATGACGCAAAAATTTAAATCAGTATCTATTTAAGAGAAAATTTTATTTTCGGAAAGTCATCCAGAAAGAGTTGGGAATTTAATTATATAAATCTACGACTGACTTACAGTTCACAGTTACGACGTTTCATGACGCAAAAATTTAAATCAGTATCTATTTAAGAGAAAATTTTATTTTCGGAAAGTCATCCAGAAAGAGTTGGGAATTTAATTATATAAATCTACGACTGACTTACAGTTCACAGTTACGACGTTTCATGACGCAAAAATTTAAATCAGTATCTATTTAAGAGAAAATTTTATTTTCGGAAAGTCATCCAGAAAGAGTTGGGAATTTAATTATATAAATCTACGACTGACTTACAGTTCACAGTTACGACGTTTCATGACGCAAAAATTTAAATCAGTATCTATTTAAGAGAAAATTTTATTTTCGGAAAGTCATCCAGAAAGAGTAGGGAATTTAATTATATAAATCTACGACTGACTTACAGTTCACAGTTACGACGTTTCATGACGCAAAAATTTAAATCAGTATCTATTTAAGAGAAAATTTTATTTTCGGAAAATCATCCAGAAAGAGTTGGGAATTTAATTATATAAATCTACGACTGACTTACAGTTCACAGTTACGACGTTTCATGACGCAAAAATTTAAATCAGTATCTATTTAAGAGAAAATTTTATTTTCGGAAAGTCATCCAGAAAGAGTTGGGAATTTAATTATATAAATCTACGACTGACTTACAGTTCACAGTAACGACGTTTCATGACGCAAAAATTTAAATCAGTATCTATTTAAGAGAAAATTTTATTTTCGGAAAGTCATCCAGAAAGAGTTGGGAATTTAATTATATAAATCTACGACTGACTTACAGTTCACAGTTACGACGTTTCATGACGCAAAAATTTAAATCAGTATCTATTTAAGAGAAAATTTTATTTTCGGAAAATCATCCAGAAAGAGTTGGGAATTTAATTATATAAATCTACGACTGACTTACAGTTCACAGTTACGACGTTTCATGACGCAAAAATTTAAATCAGTATCTATTTAAGAGAAAATTTTATTTTCGGAAAGTCATCCAGAAAGAGTTGGGAATTTAATTATATAAATCTACGACTGACTTACAGTTCACAGTAACGACGTTTCATGACGCAAAAATTTAAATCAGTATCTATTTAAGAGAAAATTTTATTTTCGGAAAGTCATCCAGAAAGAGTTGGGAATTTAATTATATAAATCTACGACTGACTTACAGTTCACAGTTACGACGTTTCATGACGCAAAAATTTAAATCAGTATCTATTTAAGAGAAAATTTTATTTTCGGAAAGTCATCCAGAAAGAGTTGGGAATTTAATTATATAAATCTACGACTGACTTACAGTTCACAGTTACGACGTTTCATGACGCAAAAATTTAAATCAGTATCTATTTAAGAGAAAATTTTATTTTCGGAAAGTCATCCAGAAAGAGTTGGGAATTTAATTATATAAATCTACGACTGACTTACAGTTCACAGTAACGACGTTTCATGACGCAAAAATTTAAATCAGTATCTATTTAAGAGAAAATTTTATTTTCGGAAAGTCATCCAGAAAGAGTTGGGAATTTAATTATATAAATCTACGACTGACTTACAGTTCACAGTTACGACGTTTCATGACGCAAAAATTTAAATCAGTATCTATTTAAGAGAAAATTTTATTTTCGGAAAGTCATCCAGAAAGAGTTGGGAATTTAATTATATAAATCTACGACTGACTTACAGTTCACAGTTACGACGTTTCATGACGCAAAAATTTAAATCAGTATCTATTTAAGAGAAAATTTTATTTTCGGAAAGTCATCCAGAAAGAGTTGGGAATTTAATTATATAAATCTACGACTGACTTACAGTTCACAGTTACGACGTTTCATGACGCAAAAATTTAAATCAGTATCTATTTAAGAGAAAATTTTATTTTCGGAAAGTCATCCAGAAAGAGTTGGGAATTTAATTATATAAATCTACGACTGACTTACAGTTCACAGTTACGACGTTTCATGACGCAAAAATTTAAATCAGTATCTATTTAAGAGAAAATTTTATTTTCGGAAAGTCATCCAGAAAGAGTTGGGAATTTAATTATATAAATCTACGACTGACTTACAGTTCACAGTTACGACGTTTCATGACGCAAAAATTTAAATCAGTATCTATTTAAGAGAAAATTTTATTTTCGGAAAGTCATCCAGAAAGAGTTGGGAATTTAATTATATAAATCTACGACTGACTTACAGTTCACAGTAACGACGTTTCATGACGCAAAAATTTAAATCAGTATCTATTTAAGAGAAAATTTTATTTTCGGAAAATCATCCAGAAAGAGTTGGGAATTTAATTATATAAATCTACGACTGACTTACAGTTCACAGTTACGACGTTTCATGACGCAAAAATTTAAATCAGTATCTATTTAAGAGAAAATTTTATTTTCGGAAAGTCATCCAGAAAGAGTAGGGAATTTAATTATATAAATCTACGACTGACTTACAGTTCACAGTTACGACGTTTCATGACGCAAAAATTTAAATCAGTATCTATTTAAGAGAAAATTTTATTTTCGGAAAGTCATCCAGAAAGAGTAGGGAATTTAATTATATAAATCTACGACTGACTTACAGTTCACAGTTACGACGTTTCATGACGCAAAAATTTAAATCAGTATCTATTTAAGAGAAAATTTTATTTTCGGAAAGTCATCCAGAAAGAGTAGGGAATTTAATTATATAAATCTACGACTGACTTACAGTTCACAGTTACGACGTTTCATGACGCAAAAATTTAAATCAGTATCTATTTAAGAGAAAATTTTATTTTCGGAAAGTCATCCAGAAAGAGTAGGGAATTTAATTATATAAATCTACGACTGACTTACAGTTCACAGTTACGACGTTTCATGACGCAAAAATTTAAATCAGTATCTATTTAAGAGAAAATTTTATTTTCGGAAAGTCATCCAGAAAGAGTAGGGAATTTAATTATATAAATCTACGACTGACTTACAGTTCACAGTTACGACGTTTCATGACGCAAAAATTTAAATCAGTATCTATTTAAGAGAAAATTTTATTTTCAGAAAATCATCCCGAAAGAGTAGGGAATTTAATTATAGAAATCTACGACTGACTTACAGTTCACAGTTAAGACGTCTCATGATGCAAAAATTTTAATCAATATCTATTTAAAAGAAAATTTTGTTTTTGGAAAATCATCATCTCCTTAAATGGATTTCCCTATAGTTTTTATTAGCGAAAACCTAATCAAATCAGATGTATACAGTAATTTTCTTTATATTTTGAACATCAAGTATGCAAACAAGAAGAACTTATATTTTGCTCTAAGGGTTTGGCAAGGGGTATTTAGTGGTTTTTGGAATCTCCTGTAGACAGTGAATTTCATCTTGTTTTGATGATTAAATGTGCAACATTTCATAAGATTCGGAATAATACTGTGAAGTCGTATAAAAAGCAAAATAAACAGACACTGTGCTTCATAAACAGAGACGTTTATAAGAGACTTTTATTGAAAGAATCACTCTGTGTTTTGTGCGTGTGCGTGTGTGTTTTTTGAAGTCAAGTGGAGTGAGGTTAGGCGAAAAAAAACAGGAAAGATCCCTCCGAGATCACTTATTTCGAAGGAGCAGAGTAAAATTACAGGGCACTGTTTGAAACGAGACAGAAACTTACGAGCCTTACTTCGAGTAAAAGATAGCCTTTCAAATTGATTGCGCTTTCCCACAGTGATGACGTAAGGATAAGAAGTACAAGTATGGTTTAGATTCGTTAAGTAAAATATTCTGGTTTTGTCATAGAGATGCTATTGGGAAAGAGATTAAATTTTTTTAACACCAACACACGTGTTGTGTGTGTGTGTGTGTGTGTGTGTGTGTGTGTGTGCGTACGTGCGTGTGTGTTGTGTGTTGTGTGTGTGTGTTTGTGCGCGCGTGTGTGCATGCGCGTGCACGTGCGTGTGTGCGTGCGCGCGCACGTGTGTGTTGTGTATGTGCGTGCGTGCGTGTGCGCGCGTGCGTGTGTGTGCGCGTGCGTACGTACGTGTTTTGTGTGTGTGTGTGTGTGTGTGTGTGTGTGCGCGCGCGAGCGCACGCGTGTGTGTTGTGTATGTGCGTGCGTGTGCAAGCGCGCGTGCGTTTGCAAGCGCGTGCATACATACGTGCGTGCGTGTGTGCGTGCGTGCGTGCGTGCACGTGCGCGTACGTGTGTTGTGTATGTGCGTGCACGCGCAAGCGTGTGTTGTGTATGTGCGTGTGTGTGCACGTGCGTGTGTTGTGTGTGTGTGTGTGTGTGTGCGCGCGCGCGCTTGTTGTGTATGTGTGTGTTGTGTGTGTATGCGTGTGCGCGTGCGCGCGTGCGCGCGTGCGTGTGTTGTGTATTTGTGTGTGTGTGCGCGCGCGTGCGCGTGTGCGCGTGCATATGTTGTGTGTGTGTGTGTGCGCGCGCGCGCGCATGTGTGTAAACATGTGACTAGGGTCTGGCCAATAGAAAAATATTAAGAATTGGCACGCTGATGTGTCATTGATGTGATGGAAGAGAATTTAAAAAATCGATACTACGTAGAATATATGAAAATGAACCTTGACGGCCGTAAAAATTTTAAATATTATCTTACTAATTTTTCACGTTACAAGAACTAATTTTAGTCTCATTTCAGGTAATCACCGTTAAAATCTTTATAAATTAGCAATTTATTTAAAAACACGAAATAAATCCCAACCAGCAAGGATAGTCTTAGATTATTTAAAATTGTATTTTATTAGATATTTATAAGTAGATTACGATGAAGAAGTCATATTTTCAAGAAAGAACAAGTTATAAAAGGTATGAAGCTATGAATGTATGAAGCAAATAATGTTATGAATTTTTAAGATTTTGAACAGCAGCTTTTTTGAAAAGGTTAAGTGGATTTTGCTGAATGACGACATGACCAAGCTATTTAAATGGGAAGCAATTGGAATGGTAGTCAGAGATTAGTATGGACAAAACAGATGGTAGCCACCGTCTGAAAAGCAAATTCGGTCCTAGTCGTGAGCAGAAGAATAGCGGGGAAACATTGGGATACCGACCCTGCATTCTCAGATGGATGATATGCCGGCTATCACACATGAGGCAGTAGCTTGGGCTAGCAGAACCAAGGTAGGTACAACTAGAAAGTCATTAGAACAATTACAAAAATTGACAGTGTATAACAGAAGGATGAGATACGATCAGTGTGTCGTAAATGAGATCAACATCATTTACGTATCCTCTGGGTACCAGAACAAGCTGGGGTAAAGGAAATGAAAAAAAAACAGAGGAGCTGGCAAGGAAGTGATGTCGACCCCATTTCTAGGACCAGATCCGTTTTGCGGACTTTAAGATGAAACCAAAACAGAAAAAACTGACTAGAAGGTCCAAACTTTGAGAAGAGATGAGAGATTTAAGGCAAGGAGAAGAGCAAGGATCTGTAAGTAAAAATAAGCTAAGATTGCTGAAGGATTTCTTTACGCGACATTGTAGCCTTAAGAGATATGTTAGGAATCTTGGTTTAGTAGAAGTTCCAACTTGGAGATACTCCTCGTCACTTGCTTGTATATTGTGAAGCTATAGAGATACAAGAAGAGCTAACATTATGGGACGTTAACAACTAGAAGTGATGTTACCTACCATAAACCTGCCATAAAGAGGCTAGGACTTTAACCGAGAGTCTCGGCAGTATAGGAAGGATAGGAAGGGGCATAATAGATCTTCGAAGGTCGTAGTGTGTTTGTAATACCAAATTCAAAATTCATTACTTCATATCCAAGCAATTAAAAAAAGCTAAATTTGTGCTTGCGCGCGCGCGTGTGTGTATGTGTGTGCGTGTGCGTGCGTGTTTTGTTGTGTTGTGTAGGCCTATGCTTGTGTTTTGTGTTGTGTGTGTGTGCGCGCGCGCGTGCGTGCTTGAATGTGTACTGTGTTTGTGGGTTGTGTGCGTGCGCGAGTATGTGTTTGTGCGCGCACGCACGTGCGTGCATTTTGTGTCTGTGCACGCGCGTGTGCGTGTGTGCGTGCGTGCGTATGTGTGTTGTGTTTTGTGTGTGTGTGTGTGTGTGTGTGTGTGTGTGTGTGTGTGTTGTATGTGTGCGCGTGCGTGCGCGTGTGTGCGTGCGTTCGTGTGCGTGTTGTGTGTGCGTGCGCGTGCGTGTGCGTGTTGTGTGTGTGTTGTGTGTGCGCGCGTGTGTGTTTGTGTGTGTGTGTTGTGTGTGCGTGCGTGTGTGTGCGTGTGCGTGCGTGTGCGTGTTGTGTATGTGTGTTGTGTGTGTGTGTGTGTTGTGTGTGTGTGTGTGTGTGTGTGTGTGTGTGTGTGTGTGTGTGTGTGTGTGTTGTGTGTGTGTTGTGTGTGCGTGCGTGTGCGTGCGTGTGCGTGCGTGTGCGTGTGTGCGTGTGTGCGTGCGTGTTGTGTGTGTGTGTTGTGTGTGCGCGTGTGTGTGTTTGTGTGTGTGTGCGTGTGTGTGTGTGTGTGTGTGTGTGTTGTGTGTGCGTGCGTGTGCGTGTGCGTGTGCGTGCGTGCGTGCGTGTGTGTGTGTGTGTGTGTGTGTGTGTGTGTGTGTGTGTGTGTGTGTGTGTGTGTCTTACCGGCTTAGACCGAGGCTAAGCTGAGTACTCTATGTGACTGGCGTTTTAGATTGGACACTTAAAGATTTACATGAATAACTACATGAATGGAGCATATCAGTGACACAGCTATGCACCTAAAGTCACACTTTTACCACAGAGTAGCTTCACGTCATTTCACAAGAATGTCAATGCGTCTGGGGGGGTTTTCTGGATGCATAACGGTATAAATAAAGCATAACAGTATTTCTTCCTCCTTCTAACATAAAAATGGCGAATTTTTCGGCATTTTCAGACTTTTGAGGAAAATACCTTTTGAAATTTGTGCAACAAACGATTTTTATACTCGGTGCGAGTGTTTTTTCGCTTGAGTAAAAAAAACATCTCACATTAGTATCGCAGTAGTGTTTTTCCTACCGTACTGCAACAGGTATGTATTTTTGTTAACATCTTTCGCACACGTTTAGAACCATAAATTTTCTCCACAAAAGCCTTATAATGCCGAATATGGCGCTATTTTCATTCGACACGTTACGCAGTTGCGTGAGTGAAGTGCCACTTTTACGCACTACTGTGTTTTTATTTATGAGCACAAGTGACAGGTATTTGCACCGCATATACTTGTATTTGTTTAGGTAAAAACAAATCTGTGGTTTAAAACACATTCTGCTCACGAAAAAGCTAGAGAAAATGTGGTTATATATATAGCTCCCCGCAGGGGGGTGAACACTAGCTGCACCTATTGAGAGGATTTAGACGTCACTCGCGGTACCTGAGTCTAACACACACTTACACTTACAACACTACACTTACGACTTAAACACTTTACACTCACACTTAAATTTATGGAGGCAATAATAGCCTCAATGTAATTTTTGCCTTAAAAAAAAAAAAAAAAAAATATATATATATATATATATATATATATAGAAAATTCAAATATTTCAGCTACGTGCCGACCCTTGGACCTATGCTAAGCGTGATTGGACTAGTGACATGGAGGCATCAGTGACGCACGCTGAAACTGCCTGTAAGGCAAGGATGTGTCACCAGTGACGCACGCGTGTATTATAATTAGACGGCGTGTACCACGAGTGACGCACTCCCTTCGTTACTTCATGTGGGATTATTTATAATGACGCCCATGCTTGAAGCCCAGAATTGTGTTGTACGACCATTTTAAAGTACGCTAGAGTAACCTTAGACGGATTAGATTTTGGTTTGTTTTTTTCGTTTCTTTACCCTGGCACACCTTATAGGTAATTTAAAAGGATAACAAATTTAATTTCAATAGAAATGTTAGAAGCACCGTTTTAATTTTTAAACTTAATTTTAAATATATTTAAGTAATATTATATTTTGGCCTACTGTTTTTTTTCTTTATCTTGGTGATCTTTATTGGTAAACTAAAATGAAAACACATTCAAAATAATATCCATTTATTGACAATTATAACACTAAGCATCAAAGATGAAATCATATAACTACAGGAGTCTTTTATTTGAAACTTTATGTATGTGCGGATCAATATTAGTGTGCCACCAGTGACGCACTATGCATATTATAGCAATGGTTTACAAACGTGCGTCGTGTGCCACCAGTGACGCACGGAAATAACCTATAAAATATGTATAATGCAGTTTTTTCCGGTTCAATATCACCTAAAACGTTATATTAGACGCATATAGTAACAATTCTGTGGGGAAAACATTTACGCGTACAGTTGAGATTTCATTTTAATTAGAATAACACAAAATGTTATGACGTAACAACGGCCATCGTCGTGAACGTGTTAACAATTTAGAAACATAGCTGTGTGATTGGAGCATACCAGTCACGTAGCTACGTTTCTAAAGAGCGATCACGTCCTTAACGACTCTTTTCAGAGCCTGCAACGTATTTGAAACGTATCAACACATTTATTCAATGATACACCTTTTCTGTTCTTTATTTGTTTCACCCAACTTTGGGGTACACCAAATCAATCACTTTTTAATGTTCTGTGCCTTCCTCGTAGCCCAGTATTGCTTCATTCGTTGTGATCTTGCTTTTCCTTCTTCGTTAGTGATTTTGATCGTTCGCTTGGATTTGACTTTGCCTTGGAACCGTTGCGTCTTGTCCTTGGTTATTTTTTTGGCTTTTCTGTCCATGAGCATAATGTCAGTGATTTGTAGTTCTGTTATGTCTTTCTCTGTTTCTCTAAACCAAAGTGGTTTGGCTCTTCTGTTGCGAAAGTAGTAAAATATTTTTTTGGTTAGTCTTTGTCCATTCGGAGGATGTGCCCATAAAAATCAATTCTCCTTTTCTTATTTTGTCTGATAGTGTTTCAGTTTTTTGGTGAAGAGTTTCATTACTTATGATACACCTTTTATTTTATTAGGCTTTTTTTTTTGATTCTGAATACTTGGGACGAACGCTAGACTCTAAGTTGCGCTGGAAGGAGCACGTCAAAATAAGGAAGAGGAGCTAAATATTAATTATGGAAAATGCACTGGGTAATTGGAAGACGTGCAGGGGGGGGTTAAGCACTTTTTGTTGTTTTGTTTTCTTTGTGTTTTTTTGTCCTAGTTTTAATTCAGTACGATGACGAGATGTACCGGAGAAATTTGAATGAAAATATGTTTTTGTAAAAAAAAACTTTTTAAAAAGTCATCGATTTTGGTATAGGCATCTTAGACCATAAAACTCGTTCCATCACGAAAGAAAAAATATGCATTACGTTGAAAACATTTGTGCATCCGCTAGTTACGACTATTCCTGGAAGGAACGTTCTGACTTCACTTTCACGTGCGACTTGGAACTCCACAGACATTTCAACACTGCCAAGGCTTTGCACTGCGTCCCAAGGTCTCTGTTTCACAACGGCCGAAAAGCCTTCGTTGTTGAAATTCTTCTAACTTCTGTAGCGGGTATATTTAGGCGGACGCTTTGTACATGTGATCGCATAAACACAATAAATAAGAATAGAGAAAGAAAGAGAAGGAGAGAGAGAGAGAGAGAGAGAGAGAGAGAGAGAGAGAGAGAGAGAAAATCAAAAGGGGATTTTTTTAATAATTTACTACAATATATTATAATTACGATTTTGTGGACAATTTTTTATTTATATCCAGTTAATTAATTATTGGAATGGGGGATTTATTTTGACTAATTACGGTGGAAATCGTTTTCTTTTTTATTGATTGTAGGCTACTATTTTTAGGCCTATAACATTTAAAAAAGGTGGCAACGTTTTGTATTGATAACGTCTATAGCAAGCATATTTAGCGGAGGCTTTGTACATTTGATCACTTAAACACAATAAATAATATTATCAGAGAAAAAGAGAGAGATAGAGAGAGAGAGAGAGAGAGAGAGAGAGAGAGAGAGAGAGAGAGAGAGAGAGAGAGAGAGAGAGAGAGAGAAAGAGAGAGAGAAAGAGAGAGAGAGAGGGAGAGGGAGGGAGGGAGGGAGGGAGGGGGAGAGAGAGGGAGGGAGAGAGAGACACACACAATCAAATGGATTTTTGAAAACTTCTTTAGGCGCGTTTAGCACTTTTTTGGGTGGGTAAAAAGCATTGAACTCGCGTCACGCTAAATCTGTATACAGTGAGTCATATCAATTCAACACAGCTGCAAGCTGCGGCACGCGGAGACTGCCGAGAGTCCGAGAATGCAGTACACGTGTAATATGCGTATTAGTGTATATGTGAACTATGAAATCGATGAAATTGATAATAATGATGATGTAACTAATAATAATAATGTTGAAAATTAAATAAATCAAAATTCATGTAAATACTATGTTTTACGCATATTTATTATATTATGCCAAATAAATTGTATTTCTTTGTTCTGCGATTGCGCAGCCCATCATGTGTTTTTATAATTAAATAAATATGAAAATGTGTCAAAAAAATGTGTATAAATAAAAAAAGATTACTTAGTAATTAATGTTGAGAGATTACTTAGTAATTGATGTGTAAAATATATTACTTAATAATTAACGTTATACTTACAGGGCCTATTTCTTACATTGAATTTTACGTAAATTTGTTTCGAAATATAAATCAGTACATATCAATTAATACATTTAAATATTACAGTGTATATATTTATATTAATTATATTATAAATACAATTACATCGTTTTTATTTGTACTGGGCTTTTGCAGGCCATCATGTGTTTTTATAAATAAATAAAAAATATAAAAATGTAAAAAATAAATTTAAAAAGATGCACTTGTAATTATCCCTGTAGGACTTCTTATAATGAATTTTAAGTAAATATTCGAATCATGAATTAAAATATAAATCAATATTAATTCGGTTTCATTTATTTCAGTTTTCACTTCTGTCGGCCAGTCCCGCGACGCCAATGTTTTAAAATTAATTATGTTTTTGTGGACAATTTAATATTTATATCCAAATTTAATTAATTATTGAAATGTGGGATTTATTTTAACTAATCACGGTGGAAATCGTTTTCTTTTTTATTGATTGTAATATTTTTAGGACATTATAAATTGGCATCGTCTTGTATTTATAGAAGCATATCTAGCCTACATTTGATGCATAATCACAATAAATAATATCAAAGAATGAAAGAAAGAGAGGGGAGAAAGAGAGAAAGAGAATCAAAAGGATTTTTATAATTAACTAGAATATTACTAATTATGTTTTTGTGGACAATTTCTTATATATATTCAATTTAATTAAATGTTGAAATGTGGGATTTATTTTAACTAATTAACGGGGGAATCGTTTTATTTTTTGACAAAATATTAAAAGTCTAAATAATATTGTTAATTATAAACAAATTAATGATCAGAATTTCTAGTGAATTCACAGACTGTAGTTCAAAAACTATTCAAAATACTATGTAATTCAAAAACATAACTTATTTTCTTATTTTTAGGACCATTTTAGGACATTTTAAAAAAGTGTCGACGTTTTTGTATTGAACGGTAAAATCAAAATACTACGTTTTGTATGAACAGTACAAAATTTAGTAAATATTTTTCAAAATTCTATTTCTATATTGTGGAAAAATATTTTTTTTTAAATAAAAAAAATGCTTTTAAAAGTGTTTATGTATTACGTTAAAGTTTATCTATTAAATAAGAAAAAAACATAATTTAGTGTAATTTTATAATCGAGAGTAAAATGTAAAAATCAAGAAAATAAAAATGAGTCTGCTGAAGAAAAACGTGAGTTAGGCGGTTCGCTATCCAGGAATGAGCTACACCTTCTTCCCATCGAGGATATTTTATGATTTATTTGTAATTTGCTTAAATTAGGTCAGAAGCAATAGTTTATTTATGAAACACGGTGTAGGGCGTCGCTCCTTTTCCGATTGGCTGATAAGGATCGAGTAGGCGTGGTTTTAAAAACCATATGTTAGTTTGCGTGAGGACACCAACAGGATGATTTAACAAGATGAAAAAAGAAAAGGGAAAAAACCGACAAGTTAAAAAAAAAAGAATATAACGAAAAAAGGTATGGTCCACGGTTTTGCCTAATTAATTAGGGGAGCGGAGCGTCCGAGATTCTCTACTTTGTTAATGACACACAGCTATTTTCAGCTTACATTATATTATTTTTGGTTATAATTATAAATCTCACTGTAACCAATAAATAAGCCGAAGTAATTAAATTTGGTAATGAAGCGAAGGTAAATACCACTACTATTTATTATATTATCTCAGTTATAGTTATATACCACAAAGTCATTGTTCCAAATTTTTACATATTGTTAAGGAGACAAAGTTAAATTTTATTTCTGATCATTACAATATCTTACTTATAGTTATATACCACAAAGTCATTGTTCCAAATTTTTACATTTCGTTAAGGATACGAAGTTAAATTTTATTTCTAATCATTACAATATCTTACTTATAGTTATATACCACAAAGTCATTGTTCCAAATTTTTACATTTCGTTAAGGATACGAAGTTAAATTTTATTTCTAATCATTACAATATCTTAGTTATAATAATAGATCACAAAGTCATTGTTCCAGGTTTTAAATTTTGTTAAGGAGACAAAGTTAAATTTTATTTCTAATCATTACAATATCTTACTTATAGTAATTGATCACAAAGTCATTGTTTCAGGTTTTAAATTTTGTTAAGGAGACAAAGTTAAATTTTATTTCTAATCATTACAATATCTTAGTTATAGTAATAGATCATAAAGTTTTTAAATTGTTCCAGATTGTTAAGGTTTAGATTTAGATTGTTCCAGGTTTTAAATTTTGTTAAGGAGACAAAGTTAAATTTGATTTCTAATCATTAAAATATCTTACTTATAGTAATTGATCACAAAGTCATTGTTTCAGGTTTTAAATTTTGTTAAGGAGACAAAGTTAAATTTTATTTCTAATCATTACAATATCTTACTTATAGTAATAGATCACAAAGTCACATTGTTCCAGGTTTTAAATTTTGTTAAGGAGACAAAGTTAAATTTTATTTCTGATCATTACAATATCGTACTTATAGTTATATACCACAACGTCATTGGTCCAGGTTTTAAATTTTGTTAAGGAGAAGAAGTTAAATTTTATTTCTAATCATTATACAATATCTTATTTATAGTTACAGATCACAAAGCCATTGGTTAAAGACACATTTTGTTAATTACACATAGGTCTAACTAAATTATATTTCTAATCATTATATTCTCTTACTTATTAATAGATCATAAAACAGTTAATTGTAAATTCCTTATTAAATTACAATTCTATTTTAAATCATTACAACATTTTATTATTTATATATCTTAATTGGTTATAGACCCTGAAGTCATTAGTTCGAGATTTTTTATTGTGTTAATTAGAAATAGGTGTAATTAAATACTATTTCTAATCAATAATGTCAATTATAGTTAGGCCTATAGATCACAGAGTCATAGGTTTTAGATTCTATTTACTTTTTAACTAGATAATATTAAGTTCTATGTCTAATCATAACATTTTCCCAGTTATAATTATTGATCACAAAGTCAATAGTTCTAGATCGTTTAATTTGATAATTCGACAAAATTAATTCTATTTCTCATTATTAAATATATAATTTATTGTATATATATATATATATATATATATATATATATATATATATATATATATGAAGTAATTCAGCTTCCAGATTCATTATTATGTTAATAAGACGAAATTAATTTTTATTTCTAGTCAAAAATACATTATCGTATTGTTTATAGATTTTATTGCTTATAGTTCGATATCGTATATAGATAGATATTCAATCAGTATGACCGCAGTCAGGTTTGTAAAAAAAATAATCATTAACTGTGACCGCAGTCGGGTTTGTAAAAAAACTAAACATTAACTGTGACCGCAGTCGGGTTTGTAAAAAAACTAAACATTAACTGTGACCGCAGTCGGGTTTGTAAAAAATTAAACATTAACTGTGACCGCAGTCGGGTTTGTAAAAAAATAAACATTAACTGTGACCGCAGTCGGGTTTGTAAAAAAACTAAACATTAACTGTGACCGCAGTCGTGTTTGTAAAAAAACTGAACATTAACTGTGACCGCAGTCGGGTTTGTAAAAAAACTAAACATTAACTGTGACCGCAGTCGGGTTTGTAAAAAACTAAACATTAACTTTGACCGCAGTCGGGTTTGTAAAAAATTAAACATTAACTGTGACCGCAGTCGGGTTTGTAAAAAAACTAAACATTAACTGTTACCGCAGTCGGGTTTGTAAAAAAACTAAACATTAACTGTGACTGCAGTCGTGTTTGTAAAAAAACTAAACATTAACTGTGACCGCAGTCGGGTTTGTAAAAAAACTAAACATTAACTGTGACCGCAGTCGGGTTTGTAAAAAAACTAAACATTAACTGTGACTGCAGTCGTGTTTGTAAAAAAACTAAACATTAACTGTGACCGCAGTCGGGTTTGTAAAAAAACTAAACATTAACTGTGACCGCAGTCGGGTTTGTAAAAAATTAAACATTAACTGTGACCGCAGTCGGGTTTGTAAAAAAACTAAACATTAACTGTGACCGCAGTCGGGTTTGTAAAAAACTAAACATTAACTGTGACCGCAGTCGTGTTTGTAAAAAAACTAAACATTAACTGTGACCGCAGTCGGGTTTGTAAAAAACTAAACATTAACTGTGACCGCAGTCGGGTTTGTAAAAAATTAAACATTAACTGTGACCGCAGTCGGGTTTGTAAAAAAACTAAACATTAACTGTGACCGCAGTCGGGTTTGTAAAAAATTAAACATTAACTGTGACCGCAGTCGGGTTTGTAAAAAAATAAACATTAACTGTGACCGCAGTCGGGTTTGTAAAAAATTAAACATTAACTGTGACCGCAGTCGGGTTTGTAAAAAACTAAACATTAACTGTGACCGCAGTCGGGTTTGTAAAAACTAAACATTAACTTTGACCGCAGTCGGGTTTGTAAAAATTAAATATTAACTGTGACCGCAGTCGGGTTTGTAAAAAACTAAACATTAACTGTGACCGCAGTCGGGTTTGTAAAAATTAAACATTAACTGTGACCGCAGTCGGGTTTGTAAAAAATAAACATTAACTGTGACCGCAGTCGGGTTTGTAAAAATTAAACATTAACTGTGACCGCAGTCGTGTTTGTAAAAAAACTAAACATTAACTGTGACCGCAGTCGGGTTTGTAAAAAACTAAACATTAACTTTGACCGCAGTCGGGTTTGTAAAAAACAAGACATTAACTTTGACCGCAGTCGGGTTTGTAAAAAACAAAACATTAACTGTGACCGCAGTCGGGTTTGTAAAAAATTAAACATTAACTGTGACCACAGTCGGGTTTGTAAAAAAAAACGTTAACTGTGACCGCAGTCGGATTTGTAAAAAAGAAAACATTAACTGTGACCGCAGTCGGGTTTGTAAAAAACTAAACATTAACTTTGACCGCAGTCGGGTTTGTAAAAAACAAGACATTAACTTTGACCGCAGTCGGGTTTGTAAAAAACTAAACATTAACTGTGACCGCATTCGGGTTTGTAAAAAACTAAACATTAACTTTGACCGCAGTCGGGTTTGTAAAAAACAAGACATTAACTGTGACCGCAGTCGTGTTTGTAAAAAAATTAAACAATAACTGTGACCGCAGTCGGGTTTGTAAAAAAACTAAACATTAACTTTGACCGCAGTCGGGTTTGTAAAAAATTAAACATTAACTGTGACCGCATTCGGGTTTGTAAAAAACTAAACATTAACTTTGACCGCAGTCGGGTTTGTAAAAAAACTAAACATTAACTGTGACCGCAGTCGTGTTTGTAAAAAAACTAAACATTAACTGTGACCGCAGTCGGGTTTGTAAAAAAACTAAACATTAACTGTGACTGCAGTCGGGTTTGTAAAAAATTAAACATTAACTGTGACCGCAGTCGGGTTTGTAAAAAATCTAAACATTAACTGTGACCGCAGTCGGGTTTGTAAAAAAACTAAACATTAACTGTGACCGCAGTCGTGTTTGTAAAAAAACTAAACATTAACTGTGACCGCAGTCGGGTTTGTAAAAAAACTAAACATTAACTGTGACCGCAGTCGGGTTTGTAAAAAAACAAAACATTAACTTTGACCGCAGTCGTGTTTGTAAAAAAACTAAACATTAACTGTGACCGCAGTCGGGTTTGTAAAAAATTAAACATTAACTGTGACCGCAGTCGGGTTTGTAAAAAAACTAAACATTAACTGTGACCGCAGTCGGGTTTGTAAAAAAACTAAACATTAACTGTGACCGCAGTCGTGTTTGTAAAAAAACTAAACATTAACTGTGACCGCAGTCGGGTTTGTAAAAAAACTAAACATTAACTGTGACCGCAGTCGGGTTTGTAAAAAATTAAACATTAACTGTGACCGCAGTCGGGTTTGTAAAAAAACTAAACATTAACTGTGACCGCAGTCGGGTTTGTAAAAAATTAAACATTAACTGTGACCGCAGTCGTGTTTGTAAAAAACTAAACATTACTGTGACCGCAGTCGGGTTTGTAAAAAATTAAACATTAACTGTGACCGCAGTCGTGTTTGTAAAAAAAAACATTAACTGTGACCGCAGTCGGATTTGTAAAAAAGAAAACATTAACTGTGACCGCAGTCGGGTTTGTAAAAAACTAAACATTAACTTTGACCGCAGTCGGGTTTGTAAAAAACAAGACATTAACTTTGACCGCAGTCGGGTTTGTAAAAAACAAAACATTAACTGTGACCACAGTCGGGTTTGTAAAAAAAAACATTAACTGTGACCGCAGTCGGATTTGTAAAAAAGAAAACATTCACTGTGACCGCAGTCGGGTTTGTAAAAAACTAAACATTAACTTTGACCGCAGTCGGGTTTGTAAAAAACAAGACATTAACTTTGACCGCAGTCGGGTTTGTAAAAAACTAAACATTAACTGTGACCGCATTCGGGTTTGTAAAAAACTAAACATTAACTTTGACCGCAGTCGGGTTTGTAAAAAACAAGACATTAACTGTGACCGCAGTCGGGTTTGTAAAAAAACTAAACATTAACTGTGACCGCAGTCTGGTTTGTAAAAAAACAAAACATTAACTGTGACCGCAGTCGTGTTTGTAAAAAAATTAAACAATAACTGTGACCGCAGTCGGGTTTGTAAAAAAACTAAACATTAACTTTGACCGCAGTCGGGTTTGTAAAAAATTAAACATTAACTGTGACCGCATTCGGGTTTGTAAAAAACTAAACATTAACTTTGACCGCAGTCGGGTTTGTAAAACAAAACATTAACTGTGACCGCAGTCGTGTTTGTAAAAAATTAAACAATAACTGTGACTGCAGTCGGGTTTGTAAAAACAAGACATTAACTGTGACCGCAGTCGTGTTTGTAAAAAAATTAAACAATAACTGTGACCGCAGTCGGGTTTGTAAAAAAACTAAACATTAACTTTGACCGCAGTCGGGTTTGTAAAAATTAAACATTAACTGTGACCGCATTCGGGTTTGTAAAACTAAACATTAACTTTGACCGCAGTCGGGTTTGTAAAAAAACTAAACATTAACTTTGACCGCAGTCGGGTTTGTAAAAACAAGACATTAACTGTGACCGCAGTCTGGTTTGTAAAAACAAAACATTAACTGTGACCGCAGTCGTGTTTGTAAAAAAATTAAACAATAACTGTGACTGCAGTCGGGTTTGTAAAAACAAAGACATTAACTGTGACCGCAGTCGTGTTTGTAAAAAATTAAACAATAACTGTGACTGCAGTCGAGTTTCTAAAAACTAATTCATTAACTGTGACCGCAGTCGGGTTTGTAAAAAACTAAACATTAACTGTGACCGCAGTCAGGTTTGTAAAAATTGTACATTAACTTTGACCGCAGTCGTGTTTTGCCGCAGTCGGGTTTGTAAAAAACTAAACATTAACTTTGACCGCAGTCGGGTTTGTAAAAAACAAGACATAACTTTGACCGCAGTCGGGTTTGTAAAAAAAACTAAACATTAACTGTGACCGCATTCGGGTTTGTAAAAAAACTAAACATTAACTGACCGCAGTCGGGTTTGTAAAAACAAGACATTAACTGTGACCGCAGTCGGGTTTGTAAAAAAACTAAACATTAACTGTGACCGCAGTCTGGTTTGTAAAAAAACAAAACATTAACTGTGACCGCAGTCGTGTTTGTAAAAAAATTAAACAATAACTGTGACCGCAGTCGGGTTTGTAAAAAACTAAACATTAACTTTGACCGCAGTCGGGTTTGTAAAAAATTAAACATTAACTGTGACCGCATTCGGGTTTGTAAAAAACTAAACATTAACTTTGACCGCAGTCGGGTTTGTAAAAAAACAAAACATTAACTGTGACCGCAGTCGTGTTTGTAAAAAAATTAAACAATAACTGTGACTGCAGTCGGGTTTGTAAAAAACAAGACATTAACTGTGACCGCAGTCGTGTTTGTAAAAAAATTAAACAATAACTGTGACCGCAGTCGGGTTTGTAAAAAAACTAAACATTAACTTTGACCGCAGTCGGGTTTGTAAAAAATTAAACATTAACTGTGACCGCATTCGGGTTTGTAAAAAACTAAACATTAACTTTGACCGCAGTCGGGTTTGTAAAAAAACTAAACATTAACTTTGACCGCAGTCGGGTTTGTAAAAAACAAGACATTAACTGTGACCGCAGTCTGGTTTGTAAAAAAACAAAACATTAACTGTGACCGCAGTCGTGTTTGTAAAAAAATTAAACAATAACTGTGACTGCAGTCGGGTTTGTAAAAAACAAGACATTAACTGTGACCGCAGTCGTGTTTGTAAAAAAATTAAACAATAACTGTGACTGCAGTCGAGTTTCTAAAAAAACTAATCATTAACTGTGACCGCAGTCGGGTTTGTAAAAAAAACTAAATATTAACTGTGACCGCAGTCAGGTTTGTAAAAAATTGTACAATAACTGTGACTGCAGCCGTGTTTGAAAAAAATCCAAATTAAGAATGACTGCAGCCGTGTAAAAAAAAAACAACTGTACATTAAGTGTGCCTCAGCCGTGTTTGAAAAAAACTGTAAATTAAGTGTGACCGCAAGTGTGTTTGGATAAAATCCCATAAAAATTAACAGTGACCGCAGCCGTGTTTGAAAAAAAAACTCCACATTAAGAATGCCGTATTTGAAAAAAAACTTGTACATTAAGTGTGGACCGCAGCCGTGTTTGAAAAAAAAACTTCATATTAGGAGTGACCGCAGCTGTGTTTGAAAAAAACCCCACATTAAGAGTGACCGCAGCCGTGTTTGGAAAAAACTGCACATTAAGAGTGACCGCAGCCGTTTTTGAAAAAAACTTTACATTAAGAGTGACCGAAGCCGTGGTTGAAAAAAACTGCACATTAAGTATGACCGCTGCCGTGTTTGGAAAAAAACCCACATTAAGAGTGACCGCAACCGTGTTTGGAAAAAAAATGTACATTAAGTATGACCGCAGCCGTGTTTGGAAAAAACTCCACATTAAGAGTGATCGCAGCCGTTTTTGAAAAAAACTCCACATTAAGAGTGACCGCAACCGTGGTTGAAGAAAACTGTACATTAATTATCGACCGAAGCCGTGTTTGAAAAAAAACTCCATACTAAGAGTGACCGCAGCCATTTTTGAAAAATCCCGTACATTAAGTGCGACTGCAGCTGTGTTTGAAAAAAAACTCCACTTAAAGAGTGACTGCAGCCGTATTTGAAAAATCCCGTACATTAAGTGCGACTGCAGCCGTGTTTGAATAAAACTCCACATTAAGAGTGACCGCAGCGTATTTGAAAAATCCCGTACTTTAAGTGTGACTGCAGCAGTGTTTGGAAAAAAACTCTACATTAAGAGTGACCGCAGCCATTTTTGAAAAAACGTACATTAAAAACTGCAGACGTGTTTGAAAAAAGTCCAAATTAAGAGTGACCGAAACCGTGTTTGAAAAAAAACTCCACTTAAAGAGTGACCGCAGACGTATTTGAAAAATCCCGTATATTAAGTGCGACTGCAGCCGTGTTTGAAAAAAACTCCACATTAAGAGTGACCGCAGCCGGATTTGAAAAATCCCGTACATTAAGTGCGACTGCAGCCGTGTTTGAAAAAAACTCCACATTAAGAGTGACCGAAGCCGTATTTGAAAAATCCCGTACATTAAGTGCGACTGCAGCAGTGTTTGAAAAAAACTCCACATTAAGAGTGACCGCAGCCGTATTTGAAAAATCCAGTATATTAAGTGTGACCGCAGCCGTGTTTGGAAAAAAAACTCTACATTAAGAGTGACCGCAGCCATTTTTGAAAAAAACGTACATTAAAAACTGCAGACGTGTTTGAAAAAAACTCCAAATTAAAGGTGACCGCAGCCGTATTTGAAAAAACTGTACATTAAGTGCGACTGCAGCCGTGTTTGAAATAAACTCCACATTAAGAGTGACCGCAGCCGTGTTTAAAAAAAAAACTGCACATTAAGTATGACCGCAGCCGTATTTGAAAAAACTGTACATTAAGTGCGACTGCGGCCGAGTTTGAAAAAACTCCACATTAAGAGTGACCGCAGCCGTGTTTAAAAAAAAAACTGCACATTAAGTGTGACCGCAGCCGTATTTGTATAAAACTGTACATTAACTGCGACTGCAGCCGTGTTTGAAAGAAACCCTACATTAACTCTAATCGCAGTTGTGTATGGTAAAGCTAAACATTAACTGCGAACCTAGTTGTGTTTGTTTCACGAAAGTGAATTTTTTTCGTTTCCATTTGTTACACCGCCTTGGGTCACGATTATTTAAATATGAGCAAAATCTGACAAATCGATTTTGAGAATTTGGATTGATTTTTATATTTTCTTCTTTACTTCCCGATTCTTTATCGTAATAGAAAAAAAATTTAAAGTGGAAAGTTTGTGGAAAATTTATTTTCCTTTGTATAACAACAATGTAAACAAACGAGATTGATTAAACAACATTAAATTATAAAACGATAACGGAATATAATTTTTATATTTATGTAAAAAAATATTATTTATTTTAAATGAATGCCTTGAACAACTCCATGCTTAAAAAATAATATTTTTTCAGAATTTATTTGTTTATTTTCTTATAATGAATAGGCGATTATCAGTATTATCGATTATGAGATGTAGGCCAAGTTCATAAACAATTCTGAAAATTTAATTTAACGTCCATCTCACCTTCTTGCCTGTAGAAAAAATAATACAGTAAAGTGAGGTAGCTTTTCGATTACTGTATAATAGGCCTACAGGCTGATTGTTTGCAGTTCCGGATTTAGGAACAGGCAAAAATAGGCGCTGCCCATAAGCTGGTGCCAATTTAGACCCCCACCACATTAACAAAATTTTTTAATTTTTCAAAAAAAAAATTGAAAAAAAATGTTAAAAAGGTGACCTTTGTTTTTTTATTTTATTATTATTTAAATTCTATATGACTGGTGGGTAGAGAAAATAAGTATTTAATTATTTGTGCATCATACCTAAAAGACA
>CM040182.1:22675933-22683433 GCA_022606455.1 Callitettix versicolor
TTTTTATTAAAGGTGGCCTTTGTTTTCTTTGTTTTTGCACCCTATTTCCTGTGATTGGTTCCCAGGTAGGTGAACTATAATACCCTTTATATTGGTGTGTTGTTGACCATTAAAGTAAAGACTCAAACAGAATATACCTACAGAATTCGGTACTATCTATTTATCATTTGAGCTACCATTGTAGTATCACCCCAGTCCAAGGTTCTTAAAATAAGCCGAATTTGACTTTTAGATCTCTTTTTGGGTGGGGGGAGGTGAGTTAAATATTTTATGTTCTACTGATAGCACTCCAGTATTCGGCATAACTTCATAAAAACTTGGTTCAAAAACAATACTAACTTACCACTAATAACAATACTAACTTACCACTACACCTGATAACTAGTTAAGCTAATAACAATACTAACTTACCACTACACCTGAAAACTAGTTAAGCTAGTATCAATACTAACTTACAACTACACTTGATAACTAGTTAAGCTAGTAACAATACTAACTTACCACTACACCTGATAACTAGTTAAGCTAATAACAATACTAACTTACCACTACACCTGAAAACTAGTTAAGCTAGTATCAATACTAACTTACCACTACACCTGATAACTAGTTAAGCTAATAACAATACTAACTTACCACTACACCTGAAAACTAGTTAAGCTAGTATCAATACCAACTTACAACTACACTTGATAACTAGTTAGGCTAGTAACAATATTAACTTACCACTACACCTGATAAATAGTTAAGCTAATAACAATACTAACTTACCACTACACCTGATAACTAGTTAGGCTAGTAACAATACTAACTTACCACTACACCTGATAACTAGTTAAGCTAATAACAATACTAACTTACCTCTACACTTGATAACTAGTTAGGCTAGTAATAATACTAACTTACCACTACACCTGATAACTAGTTAAGCTAATAACAATACTAACTTACCACTACACCTGAAAACTAGTTAAGCTAGTATCAATACTAACTTACAACTACACTTGATAACTAGTTAAGCTAGTAACAATACTAACTTACCACTACACCTGATAACTAGTTAAGCTAATAACAATACTAACTTACCACTACACCTGAAAACTAGTTAAGCTAGTATCAATACTAACTTACCACTACACCTGATAACTAGTTAAGCTAATAACAATACTAACTTACAACTACACTTGATAACTAGTTAGGCTAGTAACAATACTAACTTACCACTACACCTGATAACTAGTTAAGCTAATAACAATACTAACTTACCACTACACTTGATAACTAGTTAGGCTAGTAACAATACTAACTTACCACTACACCTGATAACTAGTTAAGATAGTAACAATACCAACTTACCACTACACCTGTTAACTAGTTAAGCTAGTAACAATACTAACTTACTACTACACCTGATAATTAGGTATAGCTAGTAACAATACTAACTTACTACTACACCTGATAACTAGTTAAGCTAGTAACAATACTAACTTACCACTACACTTGATAACTAGTTAGGCTAGTAACAATATTAACTTACCACTACACCTGATAACTAGTTAAGCTAGTAACAATACTAACTTACCACTACACCTGATAACTAGTTAAGCTAGTAAAAATACTAACTTACTATTACACCTGATAATTAGGTATAGCTAGTAACAATACTAACTTACCACTACACCTGATAATTAGGTATAGCTAGTAACAATACTAACTTACCACTACACCTGATAACTAGTTAAGCTAGTAAAAATACTAACTTACTACTACACCTGATAATTAGGTATAGCTAGTAACAATACTAACTTACCACTACACCTGATAATTAGGTATAGCTAGTAACAATACTAACTTACCACTACACCTAATAAGTATTTAAGCTAGTAACAATACTAACTTACTACTACACCTGATAATTAGGTATAGCTTGTAACAATACTAACTTACCACTACACCTGATAACTAGTTAAGCTAGTAACAATACTAACTTACCACTACACCTGATAACCAATTAAGCTAGTAACAATACTAACTTAGAACTACACTTGATAACCAGTTAAGCTAGTAACAATACTAACTTACTACTACACCTGATAATTAGGTATAGCTAGTAACAATACTAACTTACCACTACACCTGATAACTATTTAAGCTAGTAACAATACTAACTTACTACTACACCTGATAATTAGGTATAGTTTGTAACAATACTAACTTACCACTACACCTGATAACTAGTTAAGCTAGTAACAATACTAACTTACTACTACACCTCATAACCAGTTAAGCTAGTAACAATACTAACTTAATACTACACCTGATAATTATGTATAGCTAGTAACAATACTAACTTACCACTACACCTGATAACTAGTTAAGCTAGTAACAATACTAACTTACTACTACACCAGATAATTAGGTATAGCTAGTAACAATACTAACTAACTTATTACTACAACGATAACTGGGTGTAGCAAATCCCGTTAAACAGTTTTAAAAAGTCAGCTATCTTCAAAAAATTAAATTAAATTAAATCTTACAGTTAAAAAAAATAGGTTTAATTTTCACCATTTTAAGTGGCATTATAATCTGCATATATTGGCATTATTTTTTAAAAATTATTATTAAGTTACGGAATCGAACCTGACGGCTGTTGAACTCTCTTTCAGTATTTAATGTAATTTGTAAATGCTAATTTTTTTAGATGATTATGATGGTGAGATCAAATTTTTTTAAATGTGTAATTAATTAATTAGTATTTTAAAATAAAAATATTATACATTTAAGTCAAACATCTTTTATACATTTTTTAATTGTAAAATTCAAATATGTTCGCGTATGGAAATAATTGTTTAGGTAATTTTATTCAATGTTTTTGTTTTTGAACATCATTACTCACGTGAGTGTATGGATGTGCCCTATCCCAGTTTATATGTGGTTTTGTAATTTGTTATTAATTATTGAACAATTGCAATTATATTTGTCGATGCTTCTAAGTAATGTTATTTAATCAGTGTAGTATCACATCTGCAGTTACATGCTTGCTACATCCTCCGTAAAATAGGAAAAACATGAACTCCGTGATACGCTGTTTTTTTTAACTTTAATGCTCGAGAATCGTCTTGAATTATTCCTTAAGTTTGTGTGGTTCTTTTGTCATAATAAAATAAATAATAAAAAAAAACAGCCACGATTAACGCTTAAAAACAACTTGAATGTAGTAAAACATTACTATTTTAAATGTATATTTTAAGGTAATTTATAAAAATATTTTTCACAAAATAAGGTCACAGATAGTACCACAAGTCTTCCTAAATACGTTAAAATTATGTCCGCCACTGTACATTTATAAAAATACGGCGGAGGCAGCTGAAATGAGCAGCTGATGGGCTTAGCGATACCACCGTACCTCTAGCTCATACTGTTCTCATTCATCTACTCGACACATACGCACACGCACACATTCATCTACTCAAGACACATACACACATACACACACACACACACACACACACACACATTCATTTACTCAAGACACATATACACATACACACACTCATTCATCTACTCAAGACACATACACACACACACACACACACACTCATTCATCTACTCAAGACACATACACACACACACACACACACACACTCATTCATCTACTCAAGACACATACACACATACACACATTCATTTACTGAATACACACACACACACACACACATTCATCTACTCAAGACACACACACACACACACACACTCATTTATCTACTCAAGACACATACACAAACACAAACATTCATCTACTCCATACACACACACACACTCATTCATCTACTCCATACACACACACACGCACTCATTCATCTACTCAAGACACACACACACACACACACTCATTCATCTACTCAAGACACATACACACACACACACACACACACACACACTCATTCATCTACTCAAGACACATACACACATACACACATTCATTTACTGAATACACACACACACACACACACACACACACACACACACACACACATTCATCTACTCAAGACACACACACACACACTCATTTATCTACTCAAGACACATACACAAACACAAACATTCATCTACTCCATACACACACACACACACACACTCATTCATCTACTCCATACACACACAGACGCACTCATTCATCTACTCAAGACACACACACACACACACACACACACACACACACACACACACACACACACACACACTCATTCATCTACTCAAGACACATACACACACACATTCATCTACTCCATACACACACACACACACACACACGCACTCATTCATCTACTCAAGACACACACACACACACACACACACACTCATTTATCTACTCAAGACACATACACAAACACAAACATTCATCTACTCCATACACACACACACACTCATTCATCTACTCCATACACACACACACGCACTCATTCATCTACTCAAGACACACACACACACACACTCATTCATCTACTCAAGACACATACACACACACACACACACACACACACTCATTCATCTACTCAAGACACATACACACATACACACATTCATTTACTGAATACACACACACACACACATTCATCTACTCAAGACACACACACACACACTCATTTATCTACTCAAGACACATACACAAACACAAACATTCATCTACTCCATACACACACACACACACACACACACACACACACTCATTCATCTACTCCATACACACACAGACGCACTCATTCATCTACTCAAGACACACACACACACACACACACACACACACACACACACACACACTCATTCATCTACTCAAGACACATACACACACACATTCATCTACTCCATACACACACACACACACACATTCATCTACTCCATACACACACACACACACACACACGCACTCATTCATCTACTCAAGACACACACACACACACTCATTCATCTACTCCATACACACACACACGCACTCATTCATCTACGCCATACACACACACACGCACTCATTCATCTACTCAAGACACACACACACACACACACACACACACACACACACACACTCATTCATATACTCAAGGCACATACACACATTCATCTATTCCATACACACACACACACACTCATTTATCTACTCAAGACACACACACACACATTCATCTACTTAAGACATATACACACACATTCATCTACTCCACACACACACACACACACACACACACACACACACACACACACACACACTCATCCATCTACTCAAGACACATACACGCACACACACACACACACACACACACACACACATTCATCTACTCCATACACACACACACACACACACTCATTCACCTACTCATGACACATACACACATTCATCTACTCAAGACACACACACACACACACACACGCACGCACTCATTCATCTACTCAAGACACATACACATACACACACACACACTCATTCATCTACTCACAACACACACGCACACACATTCACTACTCGTACATAGCTTGGCTAACTCTAGAGTGTAAAGCGACCTGTGCTGATTGAGTGAGTGGCACCGGCCTAATGATGTAACAAACGGAGCTCTGGCGACCTCGTAGTGTACCTGAGCCTTACTCGTTCATACAGGGCTCTGTAAGAATATGAAATAGTATTGATGGGGATCTCTGAGTATTTCAGGAATATAGAAAGGGGTACAACGAAACTACAAAGGTTGCAGTGCAATATTAAACCCTACAAATTCACTCATTCATTCATACATTAAAAATAGCATGTAAAACAGCGTAGTACAAACGTATGCTTCAACGTTCGCGTTAGCTATGGTGCTGCTGTCTATTTGCCTTCTAGGTTAAGAATTTTTTTTATTTATTCAGTACTACAACTAAGTACAGATTATCTAGTAATTAAAATTGCAAATATGTCACTGTCACAGTATTAGTTAGAAATGAATCTTATGAATGACTCCGAACACTCTCATATGGTAACATATAATCACTGCACCAGGTCTTCTGGTCTTGTCCTCTTCAGTCTCCGCTCCACATTCCTGCCCGCAATCATCTCCCGCACTGCGGTGTTAACATGATTGTGAAGCCTACGTTCATACTTCACAGCTATGAATCTTAGCACTTCCCTTACTGCTTCCATTTTAAGGTCTTTATGGATATAATCATTCTTAACATACACGGTGCACCAATAATCGCGCGCAGTACCTTATTTTGAAAAAAATGTATTATTTTAAATTAGTTTTTTTGGTGCAACCCCAAAGTTGCAACCCGTACATCCAGACTGGTCTCAAAACCTGCTTATATAAGAGCAGTTTGTTTGATAAATCTAGTTTAGACTGACGTCCTAGTAGCCAATACATTCGTCTATATTTCAAGTCTAGTTACGTATTTTTCATTTTGACGTGCGCTTTCCAATTCACCTTGGTGTCTAAAGTTATTCCCAATTATTTTGCCTCCAGTTTCGACGAAATCACTTGAGTTCACATATACGGGTGCATTTACTATAGTCCTATTTGTAAAATTAACGTGAGTAGATTTAGTCTTATTCAATTTGATGCGCCAAGTTTTTAGGTTAATAGCCTTAATAATAAACACCTAAATTATATTTGTTATTCGTAATGTACGTATTTCTAAAACCATTGTTTAGTAGTGTTTAAGCAACAATGTAGTTTTTGTGACATTTTATTGAACAGTACCTTTACTGGAACATCCTTATGTGACACCTTCTTTTTACATTAAATGTTCATTTCAATCCTTCTGTTATTTTTTCCAATTTAAAGATTTTATTGGTAACCTTATCACATACGGAGACTTTAGCGATATTTCTTTTTTGTTTGTATAATCTATAAAATACAAGTATCATTACGCTGTTACAGCACACTTTTCGCTAACATTTACAAGTATCATTACTCTGATACAATACACATTTCGCGAACAGCTGCAAGTATTATTACTCTGATACAGCACACATTTGGCTAACAGCTAGAAGTATTATTACTCTGATACAGCACACATTTCGCTAACAGCTGCGACTATTATTACTCTGATATAGCACACATTTCGCTAACAGCTGCGAGTATTATTACTCTGATATAGCACACATTTCGCTAACAGTTACAAGTATTATTACTCTGATAAAATACACATTTCGCGAACAGCTGCAAGTATTATTACTCTGATACAGCACACATTTCGCTAACAGCTGCAAGTATTATTACTCTGATACATCACGCATTTCGCTAACAGCTGCAAGTATTATTACTCTGATACAGCACACATTTCGCTAACAGCTGCGACTATTATTACTCTGATATAGCACACATTTCGCTAACAGCTGCGAATATTATTACTCTGATATAGCACACATTTCGCTAACAGCTGCGAATATTATTACTCTGATATAGCACACATTTCGCTAACAGCTGCGAGTATTATTACTCTGATATAACACACATTTCGCTAATAGCTGCA
>CM040182.1:22685933-22740933 GCA_022606455.1 Callitettix versicolor
AGTTAGATTTATGAAACAATACTTGAGTTATTTTCCAAATGTTCGGGTAAAAGAGTAGCGTAAGAGAAGCCAGAGCGCTGCAGGACAGACGGATGGACGGACAGGCAGTGTGGCCGCGGGCCCGACTGGGGTCGGCTAATAACTACTCCGCTCTAAGGCTAATGCGAGGTTTTTCATTCAATTCTAAAAACCTTTTAATCCCCCGGGCGTGTTCGGCGCCATTTTGAAGACATCAAACGGATCAGGAACAGACAGAACGAGAGTAATATTAGGTTTGCCTTGTTTTATGGTTTTGGATGCGTGAATTATTCTATAAGAATGTTATTAGGTCTTATGAAGTTAATTTATAGGTCTAGTTTTGGCCGCCGATATCGTGAGAAGTTCGACCCCTGTACAAAGTTTGTATTTATTGGTTAATTGCATTGTACTGGCTGTGATTTACGTGATATTTGTTAACCTACTAGTGATTATTGATATGCCACAGTACTCGAGACTTCATGGTTTTCCTTAGCCAATAAGGCTTGAATATTCAATAATAGCGGCACGCAGCTGTCTCGCTGGTGCAACGAAAGCGAATATCATTAATGAGTTTATTTACTACAAAATCCATAAATACTTTTGTTAATTACATACGGAAAAACTCAGATACACGGATGCTATCCACCTGTAATGTGTTCCCTACTTTAATATTCTCGAAATACAATTAACATTAACCATTCAAAATTTCTAATCAATACAGTAACTCACCCATTAATACATCCTTTTATATACATCCTTTTCGGATACAATATACATCCTTTTCGCCTTAAAAAACAAAAAACAAAAAAAATTTGACCAATTCTTCCCATTTAAATACTCGATACACTGTTTCTTACTTAATATTTCAGAACCAAGCCGTTTTACTCTAAACTCTTGTAATGCCGGACAAACCGCCAAGTAGTGATAACTATTACCTATTTTTAACTTATTGCATATTGACCATGTTAAAAATTGACCATGTTTCAAATGCCTCTTTAGTCCTTTATTCCCCGCAGAGGGGGGTGCATACTAGCTGCACCTATTGAGAGGATTTAGACCTAGCGATACCCGAGTCTAACACACACTTACACTTACACCACACTTACGACATTAACACTTTACACTCACACTTACATTTAGGGAGGCGATAACAGCCTCAATGTGCTTTTCGCCTTAAAAAATCTACTCTAAAATTTTTTAATTTGTGAACATTCATCTTAACTTAAAAATAAAAGAAATTAATTGCAAATTATTACTTTCACATGCATTATGTGAATCAAAATTTAAATTTTTTAAAAACTGTCAAATCTTGAATTTCTTGTCTTAAATTTTAAGTTATTCATAAAGAACTATTTTAACACAATCTTGTAATATTTCTTTGCTTAACTTTATTTTGTTACTGTCCAGATATTTATATAAATCTACATTATAATTTTACAAATACAAGTTTCAAGTCCTTAAACCAAAATACTTTTTTATTAATGATCTCTTCTAGCAATAGCATTCTACCAATAGCCAGGGCAACCGGTGTCGAAAGCGAATAAAGAAAACGAATTTTTAAATCGGCATTTGGGTGAAAAATTAATAAAACGTTTTGAGTTATGGAAGTTAAAACATTATAAATGCATAATACTATTTCTAGTCTTCAAATTGGCTTCGTATATCATACTACGTGCCTCTCCGTGGAAAATTATTTACCTTGTCCACCAGCATTTAAGGTATAGCACATTGGAAGTGTGTGTGTGTTTGTGTGTGTGTGTGTGTGTGTGTGTGTGTGTGTGTGTGTGTGTGTGAGTTTCTCTTTCTCTCTCACTCCTCTCTCTCTCCCCCTTTCTCTGTGCGCGAGCGCGAGTGTGTGTGTGTGTGTGTGTGTGTGTGTGTCGCCTCTCTCCCTCTTCTGTGTGTGTTTGTGTGTGTGTGTGTGTGTGTGTGTGTGTGTGTGTGTGTGTGTGTGTGTGTGTGTGTGTGTGTGTGTGTGTGTGTGTGTGTGTGTGTGTGTGTGTGTGTGTGTGTGTGTGTGTGTGTGTGTCTTTCTCGCCTTCCTCTCCCCCTTCTCTCTGTGTGTGTGTGTGTGTGTGTGTGTGTGTGTCTTTCTCACCACCCTCTCCCCCTTCTGTGTGTGTGTGTGTGTTTCTCTTTCTCCCTCACTCCTATCTCTCCCTCCCTTTCTCTGTGCGCGCGCGCGTGTGTGTGTTTGTGTGTGTGTATGTATGTGTGTGTGTATGTGTGCGTGTGCGCGCGCGCGTGTGTTTTTCTCGCCTCTCTCCCCCTTCTGTGTGTGTGTGTGTGTGTGTGTGCGCGCGCGCGCGAGTGTGTGTCTTTCTCGCCTCTTTCTCCCCCTTCTGTGTGTGTGTGTGTGTGTGTGTGTCTTTCTCGCCTCCCTCTCCCCCTATGTGTGTGTGTGTGTGTGTGTGTGTGTGTGTGTGTGTGTGTGTGTGTGTGTGTGTGTGTGTGTGTGTGTGTGTTTCTCTTTTCCCTCACTCCTCTCTCTCCCTCCCTTTCTCTGTGCGCGAGTGCGAGTGTGTGTTTGTGTGTGTGTGTTTGTGTGTCTTTCTCGCTTTCCTCTCCCCCTTCTGTGTGTGTGTGTGTGTTTGTGTGTGTGTGTGTGTGTGTGTGTGTGTGTGTGTGTGTGTGTGTGTGTGTGTGTCTTTCTCGCCTCTCTCTCCCCATCTGTGTGTGTGTGTGTGTGTGTGTGTGTGTGTGTGTGTGTGTGTGTGTGTGTGTGTGTGTGTGTGTGTGTCTTTCTCGCCTCTCTCTTCCCCATATGTGTGTGTGTGTGTGTGTGTGTGTGTGTGTGTGTGTGTGTGTGTGTGTGTGTTGTTTTACGCTATATCTCTCGCGCCCCTCTCTCTTTTTCTGCACCCTTACTTGCGCGCGCGCGCGCGCGTGTGTGTGTTTTACTCTATATCTCTCCCGCCCCTCTCTCTTTTTCTGCACCCGTAATTGCGCGCGCGTGTGTGTGTGTTTTATTACTGAAACATTCGCAATTTCGATCCGATTCAATTCAAATTTTGCAGAAAAATCGATTTTGGTAATAGCTTATACAAGTTCGTCACCTAGCAAAAACTTGTTAACAATTTCAAAATGGTGCGCATTGAAAATCTTTAAACAATCGTAACTTTTTATGTTATAGTTTTTTTACAGTGTTGTTTTGACCATAACAACTACCGTTAAAATAGAATATATTACCATTTTATGTTTTCAATTTCAATTGAAAATACAATAACAAACCTCATGGCGGTTAAGATACATTTTCATATTTTCAAAGTAGTTTTAAAGCTTGGTGTAGTATACTATACATATTTTTATAGAGTTTGCGAAAATGAAATTAGATTTTTAATAAATTGTGATATAAGATCAGTTTGTTGGAATTGCGCTTCATATCACATTAAGGTATGCAACATTAGGCTAATTTGAATTAAAAAAAAATTGTTGTTTAAAGGCATAGTTTTCTGTTAATTTGCATCACAAAATGCCTATGTAGATTATAATCGAATATGTTTTTAGCAATTGGTGATTGTAATCATATTTTTTTAAGAGTTTAAGATCCAGAATTTCGCATCTATCAAATCAGCCAAACAACTGGTGATGATCATCATTACGCATTAAGTTTTAATAGCAATTATCCACAAAATTTCAGTAATTTGACAAATTGTTAAACTAACGGTAAAACGTGGTCAAATTTTTACGTATGTCTGCGTGCGTTGTGTGCAGAAGTGACCCACATAATATAACAAGCGCTGGTGCCTACAGTCTTATGTGGACATAGGCTGTTATCAACAATCTCAATTAAAAATCAATAACTCAATACGCCTGCCCAGTAAGTAGCCTAAACAGTATCATTTTACAGTTCATGCTTCCAAACAATAATTAATCGAGTTGCAGTAGGTTAAATAGTTTGGTGATAAACATCACTCTGTTTTTCATTGTTCCAAACAATACTTGATCGGGTAGCAGTAAGTTAAATAGTTTGGTGATAAACAACATCACTCTGCTTTTCATTTTTCCAAACAATACTTTATCGAGTAGCAGTAGGTTAAATAGTTTGGTGATAAACAATATCACTCTGCTTTTCATTGTTCCAAACATACTTTATCGAGTAGCAAGTAAGTTAAATAGTTTGGTGATGAACAAGATCACTCTACTTTTCATTGTTCCAAACAATACTTGATCGGGTAGCAGTAAGTTAAATAGTTTGGTGGTAAACAACATCACTCTGCTTTTCATTGTTCCAAACAATACTTGATTGAGTAGCAGTAAGTTAAATAGTTTGGTGATAAACAAGATCACTCTGCTTTTCATTGTTCAAAACAATACTTGATCGAGTAGCAGTAGGTTAAATAGTTTGGTGATAAACGACATCACTCTGCTTTTCATTGTTCAAAACAATAATTGATCGAGTAGCAGTAAGTTAAATAGTTTGGTGATAAACGACATCACTCTGCTTTTCATTTTCGAAACGATACTTGATCGAGTAGCAGTAAGTTAAATAGTTTGGTGATAAACAAGATCACCCTGCTTTTCATTGTTCTAAACAATACTTTATCGAGTAGCAGTAAGTTAAATAGTTTGGTGATAAACAAGATCACCCTGCTTTTCATTGTTCCAAACAATACTTTATCGAGTAGCAGTAAATTAAATAGTTTGGTGATAAACAACAACACTCTGTTTTTCATTGTTCCAAACAATACTTGATCGAGTAGCAGTAAGTTAAATATTTTGGTGATAAACAACATCACTCTGCTTTTCATTGTTCCAAACAATACTTTACTCATAAACTGGAAGTAATTTATTTCAAATTCATTGCACTGTCGAGTTAAGACCCTCCATAATACTGTGTCCATTTTTATCTAAGAAAACTCTTAGATACTTGATAATTTTGTTTGTTTTTAAGTTTAAGTGAATAAATGTTCGAAATTACCACCGTTAACTGCAATACACCCAAGGCAACGGTGTAATTAAGAGTGACAAACTAATTACCTACTGTAACTAAAGAGATCGCGTTTAAGTCAAGCTGGATCAGTTTCAGCTGATGCAGTGCCTTGGTTTGAACCATATGCAGGATCTTTTAAAACACCCTGAAATTGTTAATTCCATGTGTGGTTAAATCCTGAGATCGCGCCTGGGTTTTCCGATGCACTTCCTAGCCATCGTGATCGCCAAGAAACGGTGTCAAGAAAACCCCTAACGTCACAACGGTAGTGCGGTCGAGCCCCATATAGTTTAAAGTATAATTCTTCATCATCATAACGGTAAACGGTGTCAAGAAAACCCCTTACGTCACAACGGTAGTGCGGTCGAGCCCCATATAGTTTAAAGTATAATTCTTCATCATCATAACGGTAAACGGTGTCAAGAAAACCCCTTACGTCACAACGGTAGTGCGGTCGAGCCCCATATAGTTTAAAGTATAATTCTTCATCATCATAACGGTAAACGGTGTCAAGAAAACCCCTAACGTCACAACGGTAGTGCGGTCGAGCCCCATATAGTTTAAAGTATAATTCTTCATCATCATAACGGTAAACGGTGTCAAGAAAACCCCTTACGTCACAACGGTAGTGCGGTCGAGCCCCATATAGTTTAAAGTATAATTCTTCATCATCATAACGGTGCTATAAAGCAGTGACATTGATTTGTAGCGTTTGTGAAAAAAGTACACGTCGGGGAATTACCGACAGAAGCGAAGCTTTTGTTAACGATATCTTTGCTGAACATATAATTAGTTTGGAGATATGTTTACAAATATCTTGCTTTGCTTAAATAAATAAATACTTAAACCTAGCTTAGATATTATTTCCATTAATAACGATTGGTAGTATTAGTAAACTATCAGATGATTTATTCGTTCATAACGATCAGCTGATTTCATTGAACAGCTGATAGGCTATAACAAGATTCATGTTATGTTGTTAAAAACTAGCATTATTAACAACAATTATTATAAACGTTTATAATAATTTCGAATGTATTATAAACGGTTACAACTTGCACGTGTTCTTCAACTAAGGAAAAATACCGAAACAACACAACGTTTTCATATAATACGCGCGCACTGTTACCGAAAAGGAGGAAGAAAAAGAAAGAGACAGAAATAGAGACAAATTCGTTTGCTCATCGTTTCATATTTCTGTTACATTCTTATGTTACAGACTTTTTTTTCTATTAATTCTTCTTGACAAAGCTAACAATAAAGCCTACCTGTGACTACTCCATCAAAGACAAATGATCCAACTTTATTTCTTGAAGATAGACCAGTCAGTGGTCGGCATACCGCGGCTCTTCCACGAAATCTTTAGTGGAGGCACGGAATATTATTTATTAACTTGTAAGAGATGAGTAAACTTTCTAAAACGCAAGCATACAGAAATTTTTAGAAGATGTTAGAAGAAGTAATTTCATTCGAAAGCAAATTGTTTCCTTTTGCCGAAGATTTTGAAAGAGAAACTCTAATACACTTCCATGCCTATTGAAATATTGTCGAGAAAATAAGTCCAATATTGGCATTTGATATTTCAGAACAACACTGTTAAATATGAAGGAAGCTTTTCTCATTAGGTTCAAAGACTTTAAAAACAACAACGCGACGTTAGCCATTGTTGTTAGTCTTTACCTCTGAACGCCGCGGTAACAGAAATAAATTTTTCGCCCTTTAATTTTGTTATTGGTAACATTGAAATGCAGTTGCTGGATTTAAAAAATAAAGAATTGTGGAGCTCAAAATTCGAGCGTCTTTATACCGATTTAGAGACAACATACAAACCTAATACCCTTACTTTCCAAGGAAATGCATGACCATTGTTCACATTAGTGGAGTATTTGTAGCTTTTTTAAAGGAAACCTTTTATATTATTTAACGTGTTATATTTTTAAATAAATATTATCTTTATATAAGTATGGTACCAAGTTTTATTTAATGTACCGTTAGTTAAACTAATATTTAGCAAAGGCAAGCTCGAGAATTCTAATTATTTCTATAAAAATGTCTCTACTAAAGTTTAAGTTTTAAAAAATGGCTCTCTGAATAAACTTCAATTTTCTGTTTTTTATATTTGGCTCTTAAGTTTGCCGACCACAGAGGTAGACCATGCTGTTAGGGCTGGTAAGTTTCTGCTCAATTAAGAGCTAATGGTTCTGCCAATAATGAGTTGATTTGCGTTAGCCCATTAAACACATGCCTAATTGTTCCATTAAGTTTATAGGTAGCTTCAAGTGATCAAACAATGAAGTCAATAAACCTTTCATTTGCTACAACATCCCGAAACCATTGATAAAATTGTATTCGCCTGTCTTCATTTAACTGTAGAAGTCATGGGATATGTGATATCTATTTATGTTTTGAAATTCGATGAACATTATTTTTTTAAATATTATTTTAATGAGAGCATCGTCTGACAGGTTTTTTAGGGATCGTGTAAAAGTCTGCGTTACCAGAGTGACGTTTTCATTAATTGTACGTTTTCTTCGTCCGGATCGCTAACTGTTCCGTCCAACTTGTCCCGAATTCCTGCATTTTTTTTGTTATTTTGTGGTAAAAAGCACATTGAAGCTATTATCATCCCCCTAATGTAAGTGTGAGTGTAAAGTGTTAAAGTCGTAAGTGTAGTGTTGTAAGTGTAAGTGTGTGTTAGACTCGGATATCGCGAGGGACGTCTAAGTCCTCTCAAATAACCGTTTAAAGTAATCGGCTCGTGTGGCCAGTATCGCCATTTTGGTTTTAAGTTTTTCGATGAAAACGGTTTATGTATTAGCATCATTCCGATGTTTTTTATTAGCAGTCGTGGAGGTTCCTATCGGAAGATGCGGCATTATTTTGTTAGCCACGACCGAAATGGGTTTCGGCAAATTTCTGAAAGCGTCTACTCGCAGACCATATTTTAGAAATATGGCCACTAAATTAGTAGGCCCTAATTTGCTTACAATTAACTGTTAAATTGTAATTTATTCTTTTTTTGTGAAGTATTTTAAGAAAATACCTTTTTTAATTTCTAGTAATTAGGAAACTGAATGTTTTATTTTTTGTTTTAGTTCAAAAGTAAGTTATTTACTTTTGTTATTTTAAGGCGAAAAGCACATTGAGGCTATTATCGCCGCCCTAAATGTAAGTGTGAGTGTAAAGTGTTAAAGTTGTAAGTGCAGTGTTGTAAGTGCAGTGTTGTAAGTGTAAATGTATGTTACTCGGGTACCGCGAGGGACGTCTAAATCCTCTCAATAGGTAACGAATTCCTGCAATTGTTACTCTTGTAGGTGATTGTATTCCGAATTTGCCAAAGTTTTTTAACCTTTTGAACATTCTCAGTCTTCCAGTAACACTTTATAACCCACTTACGTTGGTCAAAAGACAACATCAACCATCTGTATTACATACTAAATGAGATGCATTTAAAAAAACAGATGTTTTGATTTGCCAAACAATTAAAGGTCTTCAAACAGCTGATGTGTTTTAAATTTCTATAATAATTCAAATAGTGTTAAATTTTTTTAGACACTCTGTTAAACAATCAAAAGTTTGAACAAAACCTGAATATCCTGCGTTGAGAAATTAATCATTTCGAGAATCTTTTAGCGAAATAATGTGGAGTTTTACTTCGGAATTTCCTTCAAAGAAGAAAAAAGTAACAAAAAAGAAATGAAACACAGAATGTGAGAAATTATTTTAAGGTAAATAAGCCAGGGGTGCAGACTAGCACCTATTGAGAGGATTTAAGAGTCCCTCATGGCACCCGAATCTAACACACTTACACTTACATCACTATATTTACGACTTTAACACTTTACACTAATACTTACATTTAGTAAGGCGATAATAGCCTTAATATGCTTTTCGCCTTAAAATAACAAAACAAAAACAAAAAAATCAGAAATTCGTTTTCTAGACAGCTGCGTTTTGTGATTTAGTTTCGAAGTTTCGGTACAGAGTAGCTACACCTATTGAGAGGATTTAGACGTCCCTCGAAGTACCCGAGTAACATACATTTACATTTACAACACTGCACTTACAACTTTAACACTTTACACTAACACTTACATTTAGGGCGGCGATAATAGCCTCAATGTGCTTTTCGCCTTATAATAACAAAAAATAAATAAAAAATAAAGTAAATAACTTACTTTTGAACTAAAACAAAAAATAAAACATTCAGTTTCCTAATTACTAAAAATTAAAAAAGGTATTTTCTTAAAATACTTCACAAAAAAAGAATAAATTACAATTTAACAGTTAATTGTAAGCAAATTAGGGCCTACTAATTTAGTGGCCATATTTCTAAAATATGGTCTGCGAGTAGACGCTTTACGAAATTTGCCGAAACCCATTTCGGTCGTGGCTAACAAAATAATGCCGCATCTTCCGATAGGAACCTCCACGACTGCTAATAAAAAACATCGGAATGATGCTAATACATAAACCGTTTTCATCGAAAAACTTAAAACCAAAATGGCGATACTGGCTACACGAGCCGATTACTCTAAACGGTTATTTGCGAGGATTTAGACGTCCCTCGTGATATCCGAGTTTAACACACACTTACACTTACAACACTACACTTACGACTTTAACACTTTACACTCACTTACATTTAGGGAGGCGATAATAGCCTCAATGTGTTTTTCGCCTTAAAAAATAATCTAAAAGGTTATATTGTGGCAGAAAACTAACTTGAAACCCTCATCGGCGCCAAGGCCAAATGTCCCAAAGGGAAAACATAGCCACACATTTAACCTTAATTTACTAAACGGGACACACAAATCGCACATAACCAGAACGTAGCTGCGTTTGCACCGGTCCAGTAAGAAGACCTCGTAGAAATAAATAGGCCCTACTCACTCCACCTAGTCGCAGTCCACATTTCCTTTTATATTATCCAGTACCCGAGTCTAACAAACACTTACACTTACGACTTTAACACTTTACACTCACACTTACATTTAGGGAGGCGATATTAGCCTCAATGTGATTTTCGCCTTAAAATAACAACAAAAATTAATAAATTAAATCGTATTTCTTCCAAAAAATATTTCTGTATTGAACTAAAAATAAAAATCATGTATCATGTTTCCTCTTCCTTTTTTACTTTAATTAGGCCTACGGTAATTTGTTCGAAAACACGACAAATTAACACAGCTAATTTTAACAACATATTAGCCGCCTCGGTGGCCTAGTTGATAGCGTACTGGGCTTTCACCCCCGAGGACCCGGGTTCGATTCCCGGCCAGGGCTTGGCATTTTCATACGCTATAAATCACCCAATCGTCTGCATTGTCCAAGTATGCACAATAGTCGGACGTTAAAAAAAAAATTAACAACATAACCTGATATTTATAGCCTAACAGCTGTTCAATGAAATCAGCTGATCTTTACGAATTAATAAAACAACTGATTTTTAATATAACCACAAAAATGAAATTAACGATTCATTTCACGTACTTAAATCGGTGAAATTTCATCGTAGTTATCGTAGTATAATGATAACTACACGTGTGCCTCACACAAGGTCCCCGGTTCGATCCCAGCACAGATATTTTTAATTATAATTAATTTAACACGCGACTTGCGACGCGCAAAATGTACTGTTGCATTCAATATAAATATGATCCTTGCATCACGCGTCCCGCAAAATCCAGCACTAAAACATGATACACGTTAAAATTCTAAAGATCTAGCAAATCAACATAGATAAACTATAAGGGTTCTTAACTCTACTTTATTGTTTTAAATGGTTCAATATTATTATGGTAGCATTGAGATGATGATTAACCTCGCATTGTTCAACAGGCTAGGTTTATAAAGTTACCTTGTATGCGCATAAATCTATGCTCATTTGTTGTAACAAATTTATGTGCCTCATAAACGGCGAAAGACGTTTCCACAAACATCGGAAGTAAGTACGTGAAGGTCATTTTGTACGAATATCCGTATACACAGATGGTATGACATAATAATTAATGTTTAGCCGGTATGAAACATTCCATCACGAGATAACAGAGCATACTTACCGATAGCGAGGCCTCGGGGGAATTGAAAAATGTTGCTTTTGGTATAGGACTACTATCTCTGATCAAAGATAATAGAGTTCAATTTTAAATTCGAAAATTAAAATTTAATTTTTTAAAAATGAATTATTGGTCCACTTGTTTAAAAATTGCGTTAATTTATGTTCTAATTCTTCGACACGAACGCAGTAGTTTCTGTCAATTACTTCTTAATTATTTAGTTTTTAGAAAATTATATATTGTCAATAAAAATAATAGAAATATCTTGAAAATCTCTTTGAAACATTGATTAATCTCTGCTAAAAATCGAAAAACTTTTTAACTTTTTTTTCAAATTTTGTCGGTGTTTTGAAGGTTTCTAGGATCAACTCCAGTACAGAAAACGTTTTTTACTTCAGTATCATAATTAAAATTCCACTGTTAACATTAAAAATATATTCCTTGGCATATGTGAAGCATATTTTTTTATTATTTATGATTTAATTTTTTATATTATTTATTTATTTTTCATTTTTATTTTTTTCGTTTTCACTTTTTTAATTTTAATTTTATTTTTTTTAATATTTTTTTTTCATTTCCTTTCGAGGCCGCTTTCAGAGGTGAGGCCTCCGGCGATTGCCGGGTTTGCCCGTAGGTAAATACGGCTCTGCAAGGTACTGTTATTAATTGTAGGCCTACTTATATACTTGTCCTTACAAATAATTGTAAATTTAAGGGAATGTTTTGTATGAACGATATATTTATCGCACGTAGCCCTACGTAAATCGTATAAAGCTTCATATTTTCAGGGTGTTAACATTATATATTCCTCCAACATATATATTTTTTTTCAAAAAACAATATTTCAATATCAAGAGCCTTTTACTAAACCTCATGCAACAGTTTGAATATCGTAAAAACTGTTCTGTTATTGAACCAACAATAAAAATTATATATCATGTTTTCTCTTTCCTTTTATTTTAATTACGATAATTTCTTCGAAAACACGACATAACCTAAAACTTATAGCCTATCAGCTGTTCAATGAAATCAGCTGATCGTTACGAATTAATATAAAGCAAATGATCTTTTACAACAACTAACAATAAAAAAATTAAATGATTTACTTCATATTTACATCGGTCAAACTTCTTCGTAGTTTCCTTAGTATAGTGGTTGTCACGTGCGCCTAACACGAGCAAGGTCACCGGGCGGAAACACAGGAAATTTTAATTATAATTAATTTAATGCGTCGCGCAAAATATACTATTATATATCAATATAAATTTGTGCACTCGCATCACGCAACATCTAACATCACAACCAGCCTTAAAACACGATACATGTTAAAATTAAATATTCTAAATATTTTTTCAAGTGACTTCTAATAAGAAATTACATAATTTTAATCGGAAATAGCAATAAATCTCTCTCCGTCTTATAAAAATATTTCCTCTAATGTACATTTATAAGTAACACTCGAAGCAGCGTGATACACAAGTATGTTTTAACGATAGCTCTACATGAGGCTATCACGTTACCTTCGATTTCATCTCAGGTAAGAATATAATTGAAGATTTATTTGTTCTTTATACCTAATACAAATAAAGGTAATAAACGCAATCTCAGTCGAAATAATATTATCGGAAGGAATCACCTGTGACATAACCTCACCAAAACGTTGTAATTTCCCCCTTGAATATTAAACTTTACGTTTGTAATAAACACAACCTCAGTCGAAATAGTGTTATCGAAGGAATCACCCGACACATAACCTCACCAAAACGTTGTAACGTCCCCTTGAATATTAAACTTTACGTTTGTAATAAACACAACCTCAGTCGAAATAGTGTTATCGAAGGAATCACCCGACACATAACCTCACCAAAACGTTGTAACGTCCCTTGAATATTAAACTTTACGTTTGTAATAAACACAACCTCAGTCGAAATAGTGTTATCGAAGGAATCACCCGACACATAACCTCACCAAAACGTTGTAACGTCCCATTGAATATTAAACTTTACGTTTGTAAAAAACACAATCTCAGTCGAAATAGCGTTATCGAAGGAATCACCTGACACATAAAATCACCAAAACGTTGTAACGTCCCCTTGAATATTAAACTTTACGTTTGTAATAAACACAACCTCAGTCGAAATAGTGTTATCGAAGGAATCACCCGACACATAACCTCACCAAAACGTTGTAACGTCCCCTTGAATATTAAACTTTACGTTTGTAATAAACACAACCTCAGTCGAAATAGTGTTATCGAAGGAATCACCCGACACATAACCTCACCAAAACGTTGTAACGTCCCCTTGAATATTAAACTTTACGTTTGTAATAAACACAACCTCAGTCGAAATAGTGTTATCGAAGGAATCACCCGACACATAACCTCACCAAAACGTTGTAACGTCCCCTTGAATATTAAACTTTACGTTTGTAATAAACACAACCTCAGTCGAAATAGTGTTATCGAAGGAATCACCCGACACATAACCTCACCAAAACGTTGTAACGTCCCATTGAATATTAAACTTTACGTTTGTAAAAAACACAATCTCAGTCGAAATAGCGTTATCGAAGGAATCACCTGACACATAAAATCACCAAAACGTTGTAATTTCCCCCATGAATATTAAACTTTACGTTTGTAATAAAAACCATCTCAGTCGAAATAGCGTTATGGAAGGAATCACCTGACACATAACTTTAGGAAAACGTTGTAATTTCCCCTTGAATATTAGACCTTACGTTTAGAATTTTTTTTAAAAATATATTTATATTTGTTTGATTGTGCCCATTTTGACTTACATATCGAAACACCCAAAATGAGTTAAAAAATAATTTCTGAAAGAGTCAAGGAAATTTATTGTTACCTATTTTGTTGGAAAATTTAACGGGGAAACTAATATAAAAAAAACAACGGTTTTTATAAATTCTGTTTATTAGTCTCTACTACACATTTTCCTCCATTATCGTTTTTTTTACTGAGCCTTTTTTCACATTGTGGAAAGACTACCGCCGTTTGTTTATAATAGCTTTCTTATACGAAGTATAATGCAAAGAGTTATTTGTCAACAACCTCAGATCTGGACTAAGAAAAGATTTTATTATACCTAACAATGTCGACTTCTTACATAGCAGAATCCATTTACAGTATACATAGTCTACAGTATCTATAAACTACGGTAAGTCCTTACTGCAAATGAAATACACTTTGTTTTAATAACCATCATTTGTTAAAATAATTTTTAACAATTTGTCGACTTCTGTACGCAGTAGAATCGATTGTATTCATAATAGGCTACAGTATCTATAAGCTACGATAGGTCCTTACTGCAAATGAAATACACTTTGTTTTAATAACCTTCATTTGTTAAAATAATTGTTAACAATTTGTCGACTTCTGTACGCAGTAGAATCCATTGTATTCATAATAGGCTACAGTATCTAAAAGCTACGATAGGTAACTATTATTAGTAAGGACTGCAAATGAAATTCACTTTGTTTTAATAACCTTTATTTGTTAAAATAATTGTTAACAATTTGTCGACTTCTGTACGCAGTAGAATCGATTGTATATATAATAGGCGACAGTATCTATAAACTATAATAAGTTCTTACTGCAAATAAAATAAACTTTGTTTTAATAATCTTTATTTGTTAAAATAATTGTTAACAATTTGTCGACTTCTGTACGCAGTAGAATCGATTGTATACATAATAGGCTACAGTATCTATAAACTACGATAGGTCCTTACTGCAAATGAAATACACTTTGTTTTAATAACCTTTACTTGTTAAAATAATTGTTAATAATTTGTCGACTTCTGTACGCAGTAGAATCGATTGTATATATAATAGGCGACAGTATCTATAAACTATAATAAGTTCTTACTGCAAATAAAATAAACTTTGTTTTAATAATCTTTATTTGTTAAAATAATTGTTAACAATTTGTCGACTTCTGTACGCAGTAGAATCGATTGTATACATAATAGCCTACAGTATCTATAAAATACGATAGGTCCTTACTGCGAATGAAATACACTTTGTTTTAATAACCTTTATTTGTTAAAATACTTGTTAACAATTTGTCGACTTCTGTACGCAGTAGAATCGATTGTATACATAATAGGCGACAGTATCTATAAACTACGATAAGTTCTTACTGCAAATGAAATACAATTTGTTTTAATAATCTTTATTTGTTAAAATAATTCTTAACAATTTGTCGACTTCTGTACGCAGTAGAATCGATTGTATACATAATAGGCTACAGTATCTATAAACTACGATAGGTCCTTACTGCAAATGAAATACACTTTGTTTTAATAACCTTTATTTGTTAAAATACTTGTTAACAATTTGTCGACTTCTGTACGCAGTAGAATCAATTGTATACATAATAAGCGACAGTATCTATAGAATACGATAGGTCCTTACTGCAAATCAAATAAACTTTGTTTTAATAACCTTTATTTGTTAAAATACTTGTTAACAATTTGTCGACTTCTGTACGCAGTAGAATCGATTGTATACATAATAGGCTACAGTATCTATAAACTACGATAAGTTCTTACTGCAAACGAAATACACTTTGTTTTAATAACCTTTATTTGTTAAAATACTTGTTAACAATTTGTCGACTTCTTTAAGCAGTAGAATCGATTGTATACATAATAGGCGACAGTATCTATAAGCTACGATAGGTCCTTACTGCAAACGAAATACACCTTGTTTTAATAACCTAAATTTGTTAAAATAATTATTAACAATTTGTCAACTTCTGTACGCAGTAGAATCGATTTTATACATAATAGGCGACAGTATCTATAAACTACGATAAGTTCTTACTGCAAATGAAATACACTTTGTTTTAATAATCTTTATTTGTTAAAATAATTGTTAATAATTTGTTGACTTCTGTACGCAGTAGAATCGATTGTATACATAATAGGCGACAGTATCTATAAACTACGATAAGTTCTTACTGCAAATGAAATATACTTTGTTTTAATAATCTTTATTTATTAAAATAATTGTTAACATCTTCTCGAATTCTGTGCCCAGTAGAATCGATTGTATTCTTAATAGGCTACAGTATCTATAAGCTACGATAGGTCCTTACTGCAAATGAAATACACTTTGTTTTAATAACCTTTATTTGTTAAAATAATTGTTAACAATTTGTCGACTTCTGTACGAAGTAGAATCGATTGTATACATAATAGACTACAGTATCTATAAACTACGATAAGTTCTTACTGCAAACGAAATACACTTTGTTTTAATAATCTTTATTTGTTAAAATACTTGTTAACAATTTGTCGACTTCTTTAAGCAATAGAATCGATTGTATACATAATAGGTTCCAGTATCTATAAACTACGATAAGTTCTTACTGCAAACGAAATACACTTTGTTTTAATACCCTTTATTTGTTAAAATACTTGTTAACAATTTGTCGACTTCTTTAAGCAATAGAATCGATTGTATACATAATAGGCTACAGTATCTATAAACTATGATAAGTTCTTACTGCAAATAAAATACACTTTGATTTAATAATCTTTATTTGTTAAAATAATTGTTAACAATTTGTCGACTTCTTTAAGCAATAGAATCGATTGTATACATAATAGGCTACAGTATCTATAAACTACGATAAGTTCTTACTGAAAACGAAATACACTTTTTTTTAATAACCTATATTTGTTAAAATACTTTTTAACAATCTGTCGACTTCTGTACGCAGTAGAATCGATTGTATACATAATAAGCTACAGTATCTATAAGCTACGATAGGTCCTTACTGCAAACGAAATACACTGTTTTAATAACCTTTATTTGTTAAAATAATTGTTAACAATCTGTCGACTTCTGTACGCAGTAGAATCGATTGTATACATAATAGGCTACAGTATCTATAAACTACGATAAGTTCTTACTGCAAACGAAATGCACATTGTTTTAAAAACATTTATTTGTTAAAATACTTGTTAACAATTTGTCGACTTCTTTAAGCAGTAGAATCGATTGTATACATAATAGGCTACAGTATCTATAAGCTACGATAGGTCCTTACTGCAAACGAAATACACTGTTTTAATAACGTTTATTTGTTAAAATAAATGTTAACAATCTGTCGACTTCTGTACTCAGTAGAATCGATTGTATACATAATAGGCTACAGTATCTATAAGCTACGATAGGTCCTTACTGCAAACGAAATACACTGTTTTAATAACCTTTATTTGTTAAAATAATTGTTAACAATCTGTCGACTTCTGTACGCAGTAGAATCGATTGTATACATAATAGGCGACAGTATCTATAAGTTACGATAGGTCCTTACTGCAAACGATATACACTGTTTTTATAACCTTTATTTGTTAAAATAATTGTTAACAATCTGTCGACTTCTGTACGCAGTAGAATCGATTGTATACATAATAGGCTACAGTATCTATAAGCTACGATAGGTCCTTACTGCAAACGAAATGCACTGTTTTAATAATCTTTATTTGTTAAAATAATTGTTAATAATTTGTCGACTTCTGTACGCAGTAGAATCGATTGTATACATAATAGGTTCCAGTATCTATAAACTACGATAAGTTCTTACTGCAAACGAAATACACTTTGTTTTAATACCCTTTATTTGTTAAAATACTTGTTAACAATTTGTCGACTTCTTTAAGCAATAGAATCGATTGTATACATAATAGGCTACAGTATCTATAAACTATGATAAGTTCTTACTGCAAATAAAATACACTTTGTTTTAATAATCTTTATTTGTTAAAATAATTGTTAACAATTTGTCGACTTCTGTACGCAGTAGAATCGATTGTATACATAATAGGCTACAGTATCTATAAACTACGATAGGTCCTTACTGCAAATGAAATACACTTTGTTTTAATAACCTTTACTTGTTAAAATAATTGTTAATAATTTGTCGACTTCTGTACGCAGTAGAATCGATTGTATATATAATAGGCGACAGTATCTATAAACTATAATAAGTTCTTACTGCAAATAAAATAAACTTTGTTTTAATAATCTTTATTTGTTAAAATAATTGTTAACAATTTGTCGACTTCTGTACGCAGTAGAATCGATTGTATACATAATAGCCTACAGTATCTATAAAATACGATAGGTCCTTACTGCGAATGAAATACACTTTGTTTTAATAACCTTTATTTGTTAAAATACTTGTTAACAATTTGTCGACTTCTGTACGCAGTAGAATCGATTGTATACATAATAGGCGACAGTATCTATAAACTACGATAAGTTCTTACTGCAAATGAAATACAATTTGTTTTAATAATCTTTATTTGTTAAAATAATTCTTAACAATTTGTCGACTTCTGTACGCAGTAGAATCGATTGTATACATAATAGGCTACAGTATCTATAAACTACGATAGGTCCTTACTGCAAATGAAATACACTTTGTTTTAATAACCTTTATTTGTTAAAATACTTGTTAACAATTTGTCGACTTCTGTACGCAGTAGAATCAATTGTATACATAATAAGCGACAGTATCTATAGAATACGATAGGTCCTTACTGCAAATCAAATAAACTTTGTTTTAATAACCTTTATTTGTTAAAATACTTGTTAACAATTTGTCGACTTCTGTACGCAGTAGAATCGATTGTATACATAATAGGCTACAGTATCTATAAACTACGATAAGTTCTTACTGCAAACGAAATACACTTTGTTTTAATAACCTTTATTTGTTAAAATACTTGTTAACAATTTGTCGACTTCTTTAAGCAGTAGAATCGATTGTATACATAATAGGCTACAGTATCTATAAGCTACGATAGGTCCTTACTGCAAACGAAATACACCTTGTTTTAATAACCTAAATTTGTTAAAATAATTATTAACAATTTGTCAACTTCTGTACGCAGTAGAATCGATTTTATACATAATAGGCGACAGTATCTATAAACTACGATAAGTTCTTACTGCAAATAAAATAAACTTTGTTTTAATAATCTTTATTTGTTAAAATAATTGTTAACAATTTGTCGACTTCTGTACGCAGTAGAATCGATTGTATACATAATAGGCTACAGTATCTATAAACTACGATAGGTCCTTACTGCAAATGAAATACACTTTGTTTTAATAACCTTTACTTGTTAAAATAATTGTTAATAATTTGTCGACTTCTGTACGCAGTAGAATCGATTGTATATATAATAGGCGACAGTATCTATAAACTATAATAAGTTCTTACTGCAAATAAAATAAACTTTGTTTTAATAATCTTTATTTGTTAAAATAATTGTTAACAATTTGTCGACTTCTGTACGCAGTAGAATCGATTGTATACATAATAGCCTACAGTATCTATAAAATACGATAGGTCCTTACTGCGAATGAAATACACTTTGTTTTAATAACCTTTATTTGTTAAAATACTTGTTAACAATTTGTCGACTTCTGTACGCAGTAGAATCGATTGTATACATAATAGGCGACAGTATCTATAAACTACGATAAGTTCTTACTGCAAATGAAATACAATTTGTTTTAATAATCTTTATTTGTTAAAATAATTCTTAACAATTTGTCGACTTCTGTACGCAGTAGAATCGATTGTATACATAATAGGCTACAGTATCTATAAACTACGATAGGTCCTTACTGCAAATGAAATACACTTTGTTTTAATAACCTTTATTTGTTAAAATACTTGTTAACAATTTGTCGACTTCTGTACGCAGTAGAATCAATTGTATACATAATAAGCGACAGTATCTATAGAATACGATAGGTCCTTACTGCAAATCAAATAAACTTTGTTTTAATAACCTTTATTTGTTAAAATACTTGTTAACAATTTGTCGACTTCTGTACGCAGTAGAATCGATTGTATACATAATAGGCTACAGTATCTATAAACTACGATAAGTTCTTACTGCAAACGAAATACACTTTGTTTTAATAACCTTTATTTGTTAAAATACTTGTTAACAATTTGTCGACTTCTTTAAGCAGTAGAATCGATTGTATACATAATAGGCGACAGTATCTATAAGCTACGATAGGTCCTTACTGCAAACGAAATACACCTTGTTTTAATAACCTAAATTTGTTAAAATAATTATTAACAATTTGTCAACTTCTGTACGCAGTAGAATCGATTTTATACATAATAGGCGACAGTATCTATAAACTACGATAAGTTCTTACTGCAAATGAAATACACTTTGTTTTAATAATCTTTATTTGTTAAAATAATTGTTAATAATTTGTTGACTTCTGTACGCAGTAGAATCGATTGTATACATAATAGGCGACAGTATCTATAAACTACGATAAGTTCTTACTGCAAATGAAATATACTTTGTTTTAATAATCTTTATTTATTAAAATAATTGTTAACATCTTCTCGAATTCTGTGCCCAGTAGAATCGATTGTATTCTTAATAGGCTACAGTATCTATAAGCTACGATAGGTCCTTACTGCAAATGAAATACACTTTGTTTTAATAACCTTTATTTGTTAAAATAATTGTTAACAATTTGTCGACTTCTGTACGAAGTAGAATCGATTGTATACATAATAGACTACAGTATCTATAAACTACGATAAGTTCTTACTGCAAACGAAATACACTTTGTTTTAATAATCTTTATTTGTTAAAATACTTGTTAACAATTTGTCGACTTCTTTAAGCAATAGAATCGATTGTATACATAATAGGTTCCAGTATCTATAAACTACGATAAGTTCTTACTGCAAACGAAATACACTTTGTTTTAATACCCTTTATTTGTTAAAATACTTGTTAACAATTTGTCGACTTCTTTAAGCAATAGAATCGATTGTATACATAATAGGCTACAGTATCTATAAACTATGATAAGTTCTTACTGCAAATAAAATACACTTTGATTTAATAATCTTTATTTGTTAAAATAATTGTTAACAATTTGTCGACTTCTTTAAGCAATAGAATCGATTGTATACATAATAGGCTACAGTATCTATAAACTACGATAAGTTCTTACTGAAAACGAAATACACTTTTTTTTTAATAACCTATATTTGTTAAAATACTTTTTAACAATCTGTCGACTTCTGTACGCAGTAGAATCGATTGTATACATAATAAGCTACAGTATCTATAAGCTACGATAGGTCCTTACTGCAAACGAAATACACTGTTTTAATAACCTTTATTTGTTAAAATAATTGTTAACAATCTGTCGACTTCTGTACGCAGTAGAATCGATTGTATACATAATAGGCTACAGTATCTATAAACTACGATAAGTTCTTACTGCAAACGAAATGCACATTGTTTTAAAAACATTTATTTGTTAAAATACTTGTTAACAATTTGTCGACTTCTTTAAGCAGTAGAATCGATTGTATACATAATAGGCTACAGTATCTATAAGCTACGATAGGTCCTTACTGCAAACGAAATACACTGTTTTAATAACGTTTATTTGTTAAAATAAATGTTAACAATCTGTCGACTTCTGTACTCAGTAGAATCGATTGTATACATAATAGGCTACAGTATCTATAAGCTACGATAGGTCCTTACTGCAAACGAAATACACTGTTTTAATAACCTTTATTTGTTAAAATAATTGTTAACAATCTGTCGACTTCTGTACGCAGTAGAATCGATTGTATACATAATAGGCGATAGTATCTATAAGTTACGATAGGTCCTTACTGCAAACGATATACACTGTTTTTATAACCTTTATTTGTTAAAATAATTGTTAACAATCTGTCGACTTCTGTACGCAGTAGAATCGATTGTATACATAATAGGCTACAGTATCTATAAGCTACGATAGGTCCTTACTGCAAACGAAATGCACTGTTTTAATAATCTTTATTTGTTAAAATAATTGTTAATAATTTGTCGACTTCTGTACGCAGTAGAATCGATTGTATACATAATAGGTTCCAGTATCTATAAACTACGATAAGTTCTTACTGCAAACGAAATACACTTTGTTTTAATACCCTTTATTTGTTAAAATACTTGTTAACAATTTGTCGACTTCTTTAAGCAATAGAATCGATTGTATACATAATAGGCTACAGTATCTATAAACTATGATAAGTTCTTACTGCAAATAAAATACACTTTGTTTTAATAATCTTTATTTGTTAAAATAATTGTTAACAATTTGTCGACTTCTGTACGCAGTAGAATCGATTGTATACATAATAGGCTACAGTATCTATAAACTACGATAGGTCCTTACTGCAAATGAAATACACTTTGTTTTAATAACCTTTACTTGTTAAAATAATTGTTAATAATTTGTCGACTTCTGTACGCAGTAGAATCGATTGTATATATAATAGGCGACAGTATCTATAAACTATAATAAGTTCTTACTGCAAATAAAATAAACTTTGTTTTAATAATCTTTATTTGTTAAAATAATTGTTAACAATTTGTCGACTTCTGTACGCAGTAGAATCGATTGTATACATAATAGCCTACAGTATCTATAAAATACGATAGGTCCTTACTGCGAATGAAATACACTTTGTTTTAATAACCTTTATTTGTTAAAATACTTGTTAACAATTTGTCGACTTCTGTACGCAGTAGAATCGATTGTATACATAATAGGCGACAGTATCTATAAACTACGATAAGTTCTTACTGCAAATGAAATACAATTTGTTTTAATAATCTTTATTTGTTAAAATAATTCTTAACAATTTGTCGACTTCTGTACGCAGTAGAATCGATTGTATACATAATAGGCTACAGTATCTATAAACTACGATAGGTCCTTACTGCAAATGAAATACACTTTGTTTTAATAACCTTTATTTGTTAAAATACTTGTTAACAATTTGTCGACTTCTGTACGCAGTAGAATCAATTGTATACATAATAAGCGACAGTATCTATAGAATACGATAGGTCCTTACTGCAAATCAAATAAACTTTGTTTTAATAACCTTTATTTGTTAAAATACTTGTTAACAATTTGTCGACTTCTGTACGCAGTAGAATCGATTGTATACATAATAGGCTACAGTATCTATAAACTACGATAAGTTCTTACTGCAAACGAAATACACTTTGTTTTAATAACCTTTATTTGTTAAAATACTTGTTAACAATTTGTCGACTTCTTTAAGCAGTAGAATCGATTGTATACATAATAGGCTACAGTATCTATAAGCTACGATAGGTCCTTACTGCAAACGAAATACACCTTGTTTTAATAACCTAAATTTGTTAAAATAATTATTAACAATTTGTCAACTTCTGTACGCAGTAGAATCGATTTTATACATAATAGGCGACAGTATCTATAAACTACGATAAGTTCTTACTGCAAATGAAATACACTTTGTTTTAATAATCTTTATTTGTTAAAATAATTGTTAATAATTTGTTGACTTCTGTACGCAGTAGAATCGATTGTATACATAATAGGCGACAGTATCTATAAACTACGATAAGTTCTTACTGCAAATGAAATATACTTTGTTTTAATAATCTTTATTTATTAAAATAATTGTTAACATCTTCTCGAATTCTGTGCCCAGTAGAATCGATTGTATTCTTAATAGGCTACAGTATCTATAAGCTACGATAGGTCCTTACTGCAAATGAAATACACTTTGTTTTAATAACCTTTATTTGTTAAAATAATTGTTAACAATTTGTCGACTTCTGTACGAAGTAGAATCGATTGTATACATAATAGACTACAGTATCTATAAACTACGATAAGTTCTTACTGCAAACGAAATACACTTTGTTTTAATAATCTTTATTTGTTAAAATACTTGTTAACAATTTGTCGACTTCTTTAAGCAATAGAATCGATTGTATACATAATAGGTTCCAGTATCTATAAACTACGATAAGTTCTTACTGCAAACGAAATACACTTTGTTTTAATACCCTTTATTTGTTAAAATACTTGTTAACAATTTGTCGACTTCTTTAAGCAATAGAATCGATTGTATACATAATAGGCTACAGTATCTATAAACTATGATAAGTTCTTACTGCAAATAAAATACACTTTGATTTAATAATCTTTATTTGTTAAAATAATTGTTAACAATTTGTCGACTTCTTTAAGCAATAGAATCGATTGTATACATAATAGGCTACAGTATCTATAAACTACGATAAGTTCTTACTGAAAACGAAATACACTTTTTTTTTAATAACCTATATTTGTTAAAATACTTTTTAACAATCTGTCGACTTCTGTACGCAGTAGAATCGATTGTATACATAATAAGCTACAGTATCTATAAGCTACGATAGGTCCTTACTGCAAACGAAATACACTGTTTTAATAACCTTTATTTGTTAAAATAATTGTTAACAATCTGTCGACTTCTGTACGCAGTAGAATCGATTGTATACATAATAGGCTACAGTATCTATAAACTACGATAAGTTCTTACTGCAAACGAAATGCACATTGTTTTAAAAACATTTATTTGTTAAAATACTTGTTAACAATTTGTCGACTTCTTTAAGCAGTAGAATCGATTGTATACATAATAGGCTACAGTATCTATAAGCTACGATAGGTCCTTACTGCAAACGAAATACACTGTTTTAATAACGTTTATTTGTTAAAATAAATGTTAACAATCTGTCGACTTCTGTACTCAGTAGAATCGATTGTATACATAATAGGCTACAGTATCTATAAGCTACGATAGGTCCTTACTGCAAACGAAATACACTGTTTTAATAACCTTTATTTGTTAAAATAATTGTTAACAATCTGTCGACTTCTGTACGCAGTAGAATCGATTGTATACATAATAGGCGACAGTATCTATAAGTTACGATAGGTCCTTACTGCAAACGATATACACTGTTTTTATAACCTTTATTTGTTAAAATAATTGTTAACAATCTGTCGACTTCTGTACGCAGTAGAATCGATTGTATACATAATAGGCTACAGTATCTATAAGCTACGATAGGTCCTTACTGCAAACGAAATGCACTGTTTTAATAATCTTTATTTGTTAAAATAATTGTTAATAATTTGTCGACTTCTGTACGCAGTAGAATCGATTGTATACATAATAGGTTCCAGTATCTATAAACTACGATAAGTTCTTACTGCAAACGAAATACACTTTGTTTTAATACCCTTTATTTGTTAAAATACTTGTTAACAATTTGTCGACTTCTTTAAGCAATAGAATCGATTGTATACATAATAGGCTACAGTATCTATAAACTATGATAAGTTCTTACTGCAAATAAAATACACTTTGTTTTAATAATCTTTATTTGTTAAAATAATTGTTAACAATTTGTCGACTTCTTTAAGCAATAGAATCGATTGTATACATAATAGACTACAGTGTCTTTAAGCTACGATAAGTCCTTACTGCAAACGAAATACACTGTTTTAATAACCTTTATTTGTTAAAATAATTGTTAACAATCTGTCGACTTCTGTACGCAGTAGAATCGATTGTATACATAATGGGCGACAGTATCTATAAGTTTCGATAGGTTCGTTACTGCAAACGAAATACACCTTTTTAATAACCTTTATTTGTTAAAATAATTGTTAACAATCTGTCGACTTCTGTACGCAGTAGAATCGATTGTATACATAATAGGCTACAGTATCTATAAGCTACGATAGGTCCTTACTGCAAACGAAATACACTGTTTTAATAACCTTTATTTGTTAAAATAATTGTTAACAATCTGTCGACTTCTGTACGCAGTAGAATCGATTGTATACATAATAGGCTACAGTATCTATAAGCTTCGATAGGTCCTTACTGCAAACGAAATACACTTTTTTAATAACCTTTATTTGTTAAAATAATTGTTAACAATCTGTCGACTTCTGTACGCAGTAGAATCAATTGTATACATAATAGGCTACAGTATCTATAAGCTACGAAAAGTCCTTATTGCAAATGAAATACACTTTGTTTTAATAACCTTTATTTGTTAAAATACTTGTTAACAATTTGTCGACTATTTTAAGCAGTAGAATCTATTGTATACATAATAGGCTACAGTATCTATAAGCTACGATAGGTCCTTACTGCAAACGAAATACACTGTTTTAATAACCTTTATTTGTTAAAATAATTGTTAACAATCTGTCGACTTTTGTACGCAGTAGAATCGATTGTTTACATAATAGGCTACAGTATCTATAAAATACGATAAGTCCTTACAGCAAATGAAATACACTTTGTTTTAATAACCTTTATTTGTTAAAATAATTGTTAATAATTTGTCGACTTCTGTACGCACTAGAATCGATTGTATACATAATAGGCTACAGTATCTATAAACTACGATAGGTCCTTACTGCAAATGAAATACACTTTGTTTAATAATCTTTGTTTGTTAAAATAATTTTTAACAATTTCTCGACTTCTCTCTCTCTCTCTCTCTCTCTCTCTCTCTCTCTCTCTCTCTATATATATATATATATATATATATATATATATATATATATGTATGTGTGTATGTATGTGTGTATGTATGTATGTATGTATGTGTGTGTGTGTGTGTGTGTGTGTGTGTGTGTGTGTGTGTGTGTGTGTGTGTGTGTGTGTGTGTGTGTGTGTGTGTGTGTGTGTGTGTGTGTGTGTGTGTGTGTGTGTGTGTGTGTGTGTGTGTGTGTGTGTGTGTGTGTGTGTGTGTGTGTGTGTGTGTGTGTGTGTGTGTGTGTGTGTGTGCGCGTGCGTGTGTGTGTGTGTGTGTGTGCGTGTGTGTGTGTGTGTGTGTGTGTGTGTGTGTGTGTGTGTGTGTGTGTGTGTGTGTGTGTGTGTGTGTGTGCGCGCGTGCGCGTGTGTGTGTGTGTGTGTGTGTGTGTGTGTGTGTGTGTGTGTGTGTGTGTGTGTGTGTGTGTGTGTGTGTGTGTGTAAATCCCAGGAGTACCAAAGGGGGGGCCTATGAAGATTGACTTTCGGGATCTTAAGAGGCAAATAGGTAATACGCATGAATTGAAGTAAGCAGCTGGTAGACTTTTGGAGATAGCTGTTGCATTTTTTCATGAGAAAGGACCTCTTATGAGAAAGGTAATTCCAATTTAGGGTCAATGCGAAATGGTGAACTACGCAGGAAATGGTCTTTGCTACTCAGGTACTTTCTGAGCAAGGACGACAGGTTAGGAGGCTATTTAATGCGGACAAGCGATACTGTAAATGGGACGCTTATAGGCGAGCTCTGACTGAGTATAACATGGCATTAAAAAGAACTGTAGATGTAGGTCCGTCAAGTTTACCGTACTTCTCTGGAAGCACGATTTCACAAGGTCATGGAATCGGATCCTTTGAACCCCGTGGGGTTTTCATAGGTCCTAATGGAAAGTGCATAACAGTTGGGGAGAATACTTTGGAAGTCCTTCTCAGGGAACACTTTCCCGACTCAGAGGTCAGAAATGCAAGAAGGGAACGAGTGTCAGATTTCTCTTATAGGAAATCAAATAGATGTGACTGGAGTATTGCAAACCAGATTGTTGATTTAGATAAGGTGTGATCGGCTCTAAATACCTTTCACGCATTCAAATCACCAGGTACAGACGGAATCTTTAGGCTTTTTTTTTGTAACAAGGAGGAGATTCTGTTGTTCTTATCATGTGCAGATTGTACTGGACCAATGTAGCCACCAGATATGTACTCCTGGGGTGGAAAGCGGACTGTATAATCTTTATTCCTAAGCCGGGACGAGAAGGATGTGCTTGTAGGCCTATCAATCTGACTTCGTTCATTCTGAAGACTTTAAAGTGGAAAAGAGACTTGATAGAGTGATCATGATTCCTCTGCATGTCAGTCAGTATGCGTACCAATCAGGGAAAGGTTGTGAGAGTGCACTTCATAATTCGGTTCACAGGTCAGAAGGGACTCTATATACCAACAAATGTGCTGTCGGTGTCCTAGACATTGAGGGAGGTTTCGATAATGCTTCATGCCATGGCGGTATGAAAACACAGTGGTAGATCTTATGAAGAGAGTCCCATAACTAGTGGAAACCTGGTGTCGTTAGGAGAACCTCGGGGTTAACCCCAGGAAAACTACTCTGGTTCTTTTTACTAGAAGGAAGATCACCCTGTATTTATGAGAACTTAAGGCCTTTGGAGAGACAGTCTCCGTTGCCAGCGAAATGAAGTATCTAGGCTTGCTGAACAACAAATTACCATGGAATGTCAGTTGTTTACACATTAGAATCGATTGTTTTTCTAACACAGTATCTGTAAGCTACTGTGGACCTTGCTACAAATGTAGTACAGTAAAATATATCTAATAATTTGTCAACTTTTTTACACTTTCCTGTGTTTTAGATTTACGCATGAATCGGTAATTACTGTACACGAAAGATTATTGAATTATAAATCTTTTCATGTAATAGAAATCTGATGAACCGATTTTGAGAAGGCAGATTTTCTGACGATTCCGAAGCGATTTTCTTAATTTTATAATGACCTATCTATATGTTTTATTTGGTTGGTACTTATGAACTTTTAAAAAATATCGTATCATAACTATTTAAACCTATTTTGGAAAAAATTAGGTTAAAAAATTGGCCAAATAGGTATTCAATATCGCGCTCACGCACGCAAGTGAGCGCGCGCGCACACACACACACACACACATATATATATATATATATATATATATATATATATATATATATATATATATATATATATATATGTATATTGCAATTATAAAGTGAAGTTGTACTATTTTTTAGATGTTTTGAATACAAAATTATTTTATATATTTAAGTTTTCATCGTTGCGACGTATATATACTTATACATATACATATACATGTACGTGTTTGTGTGCGCGGGGCGAGCAGGAAATTAAAAAAATTTAATGCAATAAGGTTGGTTTAAAAATACTGTAAATGGTTGCAACAATTGTACTGTATGTAGAACGTAACATTGTAGATCTAATTTCTTTGTTAGCTCAAATTTTCGCCGCTAGGATGCATTTCAGTGACGAACTCGATACTGGAACGGTGTTTGCAACCACTAGAGTGCAGGCCTGTTCACTGTGATCTGTGCAGTAGCGTTTGTTGCGGAATGTTTTCAAACTATTTTACCAATCCAAGATGGCTGAAAATAATGCAGTCCCCACTTACCAGTTTTGCACCTCCCATGATAATGCAAAGCTATAATCTTCCAACTTTTATTTATTATTGTTATCAGTTTAAAAAAAACAATAACTTCGTATAGGCTTCATATTTTCAAGTGTTAATAATAAAATAAATGTATGACAATAAATTTTAAAAAATGCCTGTATGTATAGAATCTAAAGAATTTAATTCATTTTTACTTTCTTACTATACGAAGAATAGACCTGAGGATTGTTCTGTATTCGTAAAAAAAATTGAGGTTGAGATTTTGATTGATTTGTAAGTTTTCAGTTTTCCTTATTAAAAAAAAGATGTTTTTTTGTTACTTGTTTTTCCCGTTCGTCCGTGTGTGTGTGTGTGTGTGTGTGTGTGTGTGTGTGTGTGTGTGTGTGTGTGTGTGTGTGTGTGTGTGTGTGTGTGTGTGTGTGTGTGTGTGTGTGTGTGTGTGTGTGTGTGTGTGTGTGTGTGTGTGTGTGTGTGTGTGTGTGTGTGTGTGTGTGTGTGTGTGTGTGTGTGTGTGTGTGTGTGTGTGTGTGTGTGTGTGTGTGTGTGTGTGTGTGTGTGTGTGTGTGTGTGTGTGTGTGTGTGTGTGTGTGTGTGTGTGTGTGTGTGTGTGTGTGTGTGTGTGTGTGTGTGTGTGTGTGTGTGTGTGTGTGTGTGTGTGTGTGTGTGTGTGTGTGTGTGTGTGTGTGTGTGTGTGTGTGTGTGTGTGTTTTATTATAACATGATTGGGTTTGTGAAGGGATATATGAGTATCTAGATATGCACTTTAATTCACCCCCCCCCCCCAACAACCACAGACGATGGGCGTTGGTTCTTTTTTAAATTTATTAAAATGTTAAATTGTTATATTAAAATTGAAATAAACTCATAAATAATAAAAATGTTTAACAGTTGTTATTTTAAGGCGAAAAGCACATTAAGGCTATTATCGCCTCCTTAAATGTAAGTGTGAGTGTAAAATGTTAAAGTCGCAAGTGCAGTGTTGTAAGTGTAAGTGTGTGTTAGACTCGGGTACCACGAGGGACGTCTAAATCCTCTCAATAGGTGCAGCTAGTATGCACCCTCCTGCGGGCAAAATGTTTAACAGAAAACATAGCCAGGCTGAAATCCCTTAACTCGGGGGGGGGGGGGGTTCGTGCCAACACAAACCGGATATATTTTATCGCTTATTGTAATCGACTTTATTACTTTTTTTAATTTAAAAAACAATTGTGACACGCACCAGTCTTGCTGATACGATAGAAGCAAATTTCCGAAAACTATCAACATTCAAATATGGTGATAATTCAAGTCAAATTAACGGTTTAGAAGTAACTGTGTTCAGTATAATGATCTGCCTTCCCTAGCTTCATCGATTCTACTTTCGTTGACGCGTTTCGGAGAACCTCCATCTTCAAAAACTATATCTATACTGGAGTACTATATATCTATATATCTATCTATAGTATCTATATAGATATACTCGAGTATAGATATAGTTTTTGAAGATGGAGGTTCTCCGAAACGCGTCGACGAAAGTAGAATTGACGAAGCTAGGGAAGACAGATCATTATACTGAACACAGTGATAATAATCCTAGCAGAAAAGAAGAATAATATAAAAAGAGTTTAGAAGTATATTGAAAAATAAAAAATAATTACTTTAAAAAATTAGAAAAACACGCCTGCCAAAATACAAAATGCAATTAAAAAGATAAAAACAGTGTATTAGAATAAATGCTGAAGAATATTTTCCGAGTATTTAGTTAATAAATAATGAATTTACATGTTAAGTTCATACAATAAGTGCAGTCGGGGGCTGTTTAGTGCAAATATATTGAGATGCAGCCCCCGACTGAGTTTAAATTGTTAATCGAAGGTCAACATTTTCTAAATGATACAAGATACATCGTGCAGTGTTCAAATTATCTCGAAAGTTTGTCAGGGATGTAGGCTACTGCACTGATAGCATATACGAAATCACGAATATATTTGTGTAAAAACAGTGTCCAAAACATGTGTTTGGTATTCGAAATGCTTGTCCCGGCTTGTACGATGGTCAAGGATAGGGGACTGTCATTAGGGCCACATAACCTGTAAGTTTAATGACTTTTAAGTAAACATTGAAATTGTTCTAAGCACGTTATGCAAAAAGTGTAATTTGTAATGGGATTGTCTACTCGTGATTAATATTAGCTTCGTAAAATATTCTTCAGCATTATTCTAATACCTTGTTTTCATCTATTTAATTGTATTTTGTGTTTTAGCAGTCGTGTTTTTTATTTTTTCAAAATATTTTTTTGTATTTAGTCATTTTTAGTGATGTAGCCGTTTTTAGCCATTTTGCCATATTTTGCAATTTAAAAAATGCCAAAATTTGTAGACCTTTTTTTAGTCAACGGTGTGTAAAATGGCTAAGATAGATTAACATCGATTAGTAATAATAGGTAGGTTAACACTAGTAATAGGCTATTCATGATATGTATCGACGCCTATAAATACATGCAACTAACACCTAAATGTTACCCTATTAGGGGTGATTTGGATGAACGTTATGGATGACACTTCTGGTGAAACGAGGAATCGAACGTGCTAAGGTAGATCAAAATCGAATGAGCCGTTAAAAAGTTATGCTGGAACAAACAAATATACATACTTATCCAGCCACGAAAAACATCACTTTTTTGGCAGTCGTGTAAAAATACATTGCACATATATAGGCCTACATTGTACGTACACATATTCGGCCGCCTCGATGGCCTAGTGGATAGCGTACTAGGCTTTCACACCGAAAACCCGGGTTCGATTCCCGGCGAGGGCTTGGCATTTTCATATTTTCATACGCTATAAATCATCCTATCGTCTGCATTAGCCCAAGTGTGCACAATAATCGGACGTTAAAAAAAAAATAATAAAATAAATAAATAAATAAACGTACACACATTGGTGGAGACAGAATTAATTGAACATTTCGATGCAATTTGACGTGTAGGTCTCGCTTGTAAATATTTGGGAACACCCTGTGATTAAAAAAAAATTCAGTACAATTTTTGTTAAAAATCAGATTTTCTCGAAATCAGCTCAAACGATCTTTCTAAAATTCTATTCAATCGATAGAAGTTAACGAACACACCTTCATCACCGAAATGAATTGAAATTCCGACGTCAGTGAAGGCAATAAAACCTTCCAGCAGCGGTCGTTGGGGAAATAAACTTGGGCCAAAGTAGATCTGCATATGACACTTGTGTTAAGACTTTCGAATTGAAAAAATATGTTTTTGGTACAAATGTCTAGTTACCAGATCAGAGATATTACTGGAAGTTTTCATTAAAAATGGGCTATTGGAGAGGCCATCGTGGCAGACCCGGAACCTTGAAATGAACCCCGACTTAACCATTATCTCCCTCTTCTTATTTCTTACTTTCTCTCGTATTCTATGTCCCTTACTTTATACTTAATATTAATAACAATATAATAATAACAATAATAGAGTCTTTATTTTTGTGCATGAAAACTTACATATTTATAACAAGTTTTTAGACATTTCTCATGGTCCTCAGACCTTCTGAGGAGGTTACCGTGCTTATACGTTTTACGTCTTTATACAATTGTTGTAAATCAAATTTTATTGGTACCTAATTAAAATTTTTTTTTTCAATAATTAAATTTCGTAATTAAATCATATCTGTAATGCCACGCACTTCTACAATAGCCGCTCACTCACATCCATTTGTGCCGTTTAGCGTGTCCTTAAGTTGACCCCTGTCCAAAGCAGCAACACCGAACCATTGCTTCCTTATAGTGGCCAGCACCGGACACTTCGCTATGAAGTGGACATCTTCATCTTCTTTCAGACTGCAAAGAGAACAGAGCCTGTCTGAAGATATGAACGAATATTTATTTAACTTAATGAGCTCTGTTCTTGCCTTGAATAACCATATTAACTTAGAGTTTCTATGATTTCACTGCAAGTAATTAACATCTAAGTTAAACTGTTTATACAAGGTTCTGCTTTGACTTCTACTTCGTGAGAGTTCATAGTTTTCAACCACCCTGTACCTAAGCTGTTCTGTCTGCAAACCATCTGAAGACAAATAGGCAAGTAGGACTCCATTATTAGTACTTAAGTTTACCCAAGATTTATACCAGAATATTTTTGTTTAAATAATTTTTAAGGTAAGAATTTTTGGGTATCTATAATCTGGTAATTTAAAACATCTCAGATTATAGTTCAAATGTTGAAGTGTACAAGTAGATAGGCAGTATTCCCGTTTCCAAGTAAAGGAAGTTACTATGTTGAGTATAATGATCTGCCTTCCCTAGCTTCGTCAATTCTACTTTTGTTGACGCGTTTCGGAGAACCTCCATCTTCAAAAACTGGTCATCAATATTATAGCTCGTCCTATTTATAATTTTCTATCTCCACCTCGTACCCCTCCTCTATTCAACACGTTGTACATTAAACCTGACGTGTCGCTTCTGATTGGCTCTTCAAAATATATTGGCGACCAATATATTTGGTCGGGCTATAATATTGGTGACCAGTATAGATTTAGTTTTTGAAGATGGAGGTTTTCCGAAACGCGTCAACAAAAGTAGAATTACTAAGCTAGGGAAGGCAGATCATTATATTCAACATAGTGACAATAATTCTAGCAGAAAAGAAGAAGAATATAAAAAGAATTTTAAAGGCAATTACTTTACTTCACGTAAGAATGTAGAATGTGCCAAAAATTCAAGGTTCTTAAAAGTCTAGAATTATGTAGGCTATTTGTCTACTCTTTTTTTCTGTAAATAGTCTATATAACCATAAAATCAAATAATATCTTTTGTATGCCCATGCAAAACAATTTACTTTTAGTTGTTTATAGTAACCATGGGACTCGTGCGAAATTTAGCATTATGAAAGTTTTAAGTAAACACAGCCTTTTGAATAAGTGTAGTCGTTAGGGTGAGGTTTTTTTTTGTTATTTTAAGGCGAAAAGCACATTGAGGCTATTATCGCCTCCCTAAATGTAAGTGTGTGTGTAAAGTGTTAAAGTTGTAAGTGTAGTGTTGTAAGTATAAATGTTTGTTAGACTCGGGTACCGCGAGGGACGTCTAAATCCTCTCAATAGGTGCAGCTAGTCCCGTGCGAAGTTTTCGTACTATGAATAGTTTTAAGTAATCACTGCCTTTTGAATAATAGTAGTCGTTGGGGTTAGGGCGGTAGTTGGAAAGGAAAACGTATTTAAAAAATAAATCGAAAAGCGATCGGTTTGAAATAATAATCACAATTTTATGACTATCATCGACCGTAATATTTATATTAACCTGTTGTTAAAGAGAGATGTAATAAGAAATCCTAATATTCAAATACAAATAAGTAAATAAATGCGAAATGTTAAATATTATGTTTGCTTCTTACCTGGTATATCACAAAGTCCACTACAACCTCTAACTGTATTTAGACATTTTAATTGTACTTCGTATTTCATGATGTCCATATTAACAGCGGATAAATGCACGATGGAAGGAGAAATCACGAATATATTTGTGTAAAAACAGTGTCCAAAACATGTGTTTGGTATTCGAAATGCTTGTCCCGGCTTGTACGATGGTCAAGGATAGGGGACTGTCATTAGGGCCACATAACCTGTAAGTTTAATGACTTTTAAGTAAATATTGAAATTGTTCTAAGCACGTTATGCAAAAAGTGTAATTTGTAATGAGATTGTATACTCGTGATTAATAATTTAGCTTCGTACAATATACAAATTATTGTCTGATTTGTGATGCCGCGCATGCGCATGCCTGTGACAGTTAAAAGTATCTTTTACGTTAAAACTTTTCCACAACCAGTAAGTTTTAGCACAAAATCGTTTTGCAATATCAGAAACAGGTTAAACAATATTCTAAAGATACCTCATTTATGTCTGTACGAATAGTATGTGCTGAGAAAAAAGGGATGTTGAATCGAGAAATATAATGCTCATAAATGCTTTCAGTGCCTACACGGTGTGTCAATTGTGAGACATTCCCAGCAAAGCGGCCTAGGCCGATCGATCCTTCTTCCAATTCGAGGTCAATACACGGTGCGTTTACCAGTCGTTTACAACTTGTATAAATTTTGAGACATTTCACGCATCCTACGCGAATCGATCTTTTCTTTCAATTAGGAGACACGGTGTTTTTAACAGTCGTTTCGAACTTATCTCGACTGGAGACATTGCAAACGTACTGCGCGTATCGATAATTTCTTTCGATGAGAAGTAGATATGCCCTGTTTTTATCAGTCGTTTCGATGTTATCTCGATTGTGAGACTTCTCAATAATCCTGCGCTGATCGATAGTTTCTTTCGATTAGAAGTCGATATTCCCTGTTATTAACAGTCGTTTTGTTTATGTCGATTGATAGACGTTTCAAGCATTCTGCGCGGATCGATAGTTTCTTTCGATTAGAAGTCAATACTCTCTCTTTTTATCATTCGTCCTCGCAGGGGGGTGCCGACTAGCTGCACTTATTGAGAGGATTTAGACGTCCCTCGCGGTACCCGAGTCTAACACACACTTACACTTACAACACTATACTTTACACTCACACTTACATTTAGGGAGGGGCTAATAGTATCATTGTGTATTAAAATAAAGAAAATTACCATTCGTTTCGAAGTTATTTCGATTGAGAAACGTTTCAAGCATTCTGCGCGAATCGATAGTTTCTTTCGATTGGAAGTCCTTGTTTTTATCAGTCGTTTCGAAGTTATCTTGATTAAGAGACAATTGAAACATCTTGCGCGGATCGATAATTTTTTTCGATTAGAAGTCGATACTCTCGGTTTTAACAGTAATTTTGATATATCTCGATTGAGAAACGTTTCAAGCATCCTGCGCGAATCGATAGTTTCTTTCGATTGAAAGTCGATACTCCCTGTTTTCATTAGTCGTGTCAAACTGAACTCGATTGTGAGACGTTCAAGTATCCTTCGCGGATCGATCATTTCATATTTATACCTTCGATGTTTCCAAAAGCATTGGCCAATTGTTTTGAAATTTAATACAAAGGTATCTTGTATAAAACCCAAATAACGTATTTGTGAGATTCCCCCTCTTTGTTCTGTTTCAAGAACGCAGATTTAGCCAAACACATTGACCGATTGTTTTGAAATTTGATAAGAAGGTATCTTGTATAAAACCCAAATAACGTATTTGTGAGATTCCCCCTCTTTGTTCTGTTTCAAGAACGCAGATTTAGCCAAACACATTGACCGATTGTTTTGAAATTTGATAAGAAGGTATCTTGTATAAAACCCAAATAACGTATTTGTGAGATTCCCCCTCTTTGTTCTGTTTCAAGAACGCAGATTTAGCCAAACACATTGACCGATTGTTTTGAAAATTGGTGCAAATATAACCTGTATAAAGTCGTAGTGACGCATGTATAACGATTTTTCCAATTTATTTCCGTTTCAAGATGGCGGCCTCTGATTTAACTACGACGAGTGTACGCAATTTTAATCAAACGCATTGGTCGATTGTTTTGAAATGTTTTCCAATCACTTCTGTTCTAAGATGGCGGTCTCTAATTTACAATAACAAGTATACACAGTTTTGCTAAACGCATTAACCGATTGTTTTGAAATTTGGTATGAAAATACTTTGTAAAAAGCCCGAAAGATATTTGTGTAAGACTTTTTCCCATTCGCTTCCGTTTCAAGTTGGCGGGCACTGATTCAACGTTGAGAGTGCAGTTACTGGTTATTTACTGTAAAACTTTTTTTTTTGTTTAACGTTCGACTATTGTGCACACTTCGGCTAATGCAGACGATGGGATGATCTATAGCGTATGAAAATGACAAGCCGTGGCCGGAAATCGAACCGGGGTCCTCGGGGTGAAAGCCCAGTACGCTATCAACTAGGCCACCGAGGCAGCTTACTGTAATACTGGCTGAACGGCAAAACCATATTTATACCTTCGTATTATATTCTTCATATTGTATCTAAAAGTGTTAATAGTTATTATATAAAAACTCTTAATAGTTATATAAAAAGAATATTGTTAGTGTTAGTCCATATACGTAGCTTGGAGACTTTTGGTCTCATAATGTCAAACTTTATGTTTTCTTTTCGTAATCCCATGCTGAATAGATTGCACAGTGGTTGCAAAGGGAAATCCGAACTTCATGTTAGGTGCTTCTAATAACATTGGGCATCGACAGTATGAGTTGTCTAATACAGCTTTTCTGCCAGTAAATAAATGTTGATTGTTTAAGAGTATGCTGTAAACGCTGCCCAATCTAGTTCATAGCGTTGGAACGTTTTGATCATATAGTTGTAGTGCGTCCAATGCACATTGTCATTTTTACGTGCCTGGTTTAAGGAACATGGCCGAGTTTGTTGATTAGAATCCACTTTAGAGGAATGGTACTTCGGCTGACAGAGTTCTGACATTCTTGCGTCGCTTAAATATTTTAAATAAAATTTAATTGTTTATTATTATTGTTTTTAATTTTGTAATGCACATTGTCATTTATTTATTTATTTTCTTTGACGGGACAATTTACATCCCTGTGTGCTTAATTATTTTTTTAAATAATTTTATCTGTTATTTTTTATATTTTTACGAATTGTCATTTAATTCCTAAGTATTCGTTTTTTTAATTTTGTTTTCCTTCAAAAACATCTATATCTTTTATTTTATGTCAAATAATATTACCATTAATAAATTATTTTTTCCTTTTCTTTTTTCGGACAATACTTGTAGGTTTATCGCACCATAAACAAAAATAAGTTATTTTTATCCTAAATCGAGAATGTCTTGATAACTAAGCGGTAATTCGGTTCTATTGGTGAAAAATGAAAGTAATTTATTAAGAATTAATTAAGGAAAGTAAAAATTGCAGCAGTTAAATTCAGTAACCGTCAAAATGAATGATAAACTACAAAATTCTTATATTTACTATATTAAAAAAACTGTAGCCTATCTACCAATTAAAATAGACATTTTTATCGGTAAACACACTGTTTATTGACTCTTTAATTGAAAGAAACTATCGATCCGCGTAGAATGCTTAAAACGCGGAGATCGATGCTTAAAACAGTCTCACAATCGAGATAACTTCGAAACGACTGATAAAAAAGGGAATATCGACTTCTAATCGAATAAAACTATCTAAGAAGTTTGATAGTTGACAAACTAATGGTAGTAGTGTCAAGAAAACTATTTAAGAAACTATCCTAAGTGTAAGGATCCGATTAGAATGCTTGAAACGTCTCACAATCGAGGTATCTTCGAAACGAGTGATAAAAAAGGGAGTATCGACTTCTAATCGAAAGAATCTATCGATCCGCATAGAATGCTTAAAACGTCTCACAATCGAGATAAACCTAACTCGATAAATAAATAAATAAACCTAACTGACCCTCTCTAACGTGTTTTAAAGTTCATGATCTGTGCTCATTTCATGATCTCGATTGAAATGGCCTCATTGTATTGAGTGGGTCTACAATGTGTTCTAATATCTCAGTTTCCAATGATTTATACTACCAAGAAATCATGTTCAAATTTTTTTATAGATCTGGGCTTATTGCTTGAAAATGTACCACCAGTTCCATAATTTTCGGACATGGTTTAATTGCCAGATGTGTTTTATGCTCGAATACTGAAGAATCCTTAGCGTAATGAGTAAGTATTGGTATTAAGAAACTATCGTGAATATATAATACCAAAATATATTTTCAATGTGGTATATATCGTGTTCAACGTACTTTGCAAATTAGACTAATAAAGTCTAGATAAAGCACGAATCTGTGCAGCCTTTCAGAGTTGCGACGAACTGTCCACTACCCAACCGACTTCGCTACGGCGCTCCACCACACCGGTCCTAATTCGACCGATCTTTACACATGTTCACTCATTGATTTATTTAGTTTAGTCGAGTACAACTAGGTATTCATTCAAGTGGAGCGAAGCGTGTAAAACTAAATAATAAGTAATTTAATGCATCAAACACCTAGACAACAGGCCTACAATACTTCTATGTGTGTGTTTGTTTTAGCCCTCAAGTGTTCGTAATTTAGTGTGATTTAATTGGAACTTAGAACAAATATTGATTCGTTTAAAAACTTAAATAGGTGAATTATTCATGCAGTGTTTAGTTTCAGTGTTAGTGTTCAGAGTGCAGTGTGCAATGCTCTGTAGTTAGTGTTCAGTGTGCAGTGCGCAATATTCAGTTTTCGGTGTTCAGTGATCAAAATGCAAGGAGTAAAATGTACAGTATTCAGTGTTAGGTATTAGTGTGCAGTGTGCAGTATTACATAATCAGTTTTCTGTGTTGAGGGTACAGTGTGCAATGCTCCGTAGTTAGTGTTCAGTGTGCAGTACGCAATATTCAGTTTTCGGTGTTTGGTGATCAAAATGCAAGGAGTAAAATGTACAGTATTCAGTGTTAGGTATTAGTGTGCAGTGTGCAGTATTACATAATCAGTTTTCTGTGTTGAGGGTACAGTGTGCAATGCTCCGTAGTTAGTGTTCAGTGTGCAGTACGCAATATTCAGTTTTCGGTGTTTGGTGATCAAAATGCAAGGAGTAAAATGTACAGTATTCAGTGTTAGGGATTAGTGTGCAGTGTGCAGTATTACATAATCAGTTTTCTGTGTTGAGGTACAGTGTGCAATGCTCCGTAGTTAGTGTTCAGTGTGCAGTGCGCAATATTCAGTTTTCGGTGTTCAGTGATCAAAATGCAAGGAGTAAAATGTACAGTATTCAGTGTTAGGTATTAGTGTGCAGTGTGCAGTTTACATAATCAGTTTTCTGTGTTGAGGGTACAGTGTGCAATGCTCCGTAGTTAGTGTTCAGTGTGCAGTACGCAATATTCAGTTTTCGGTGTTTGGTGACCAAAATGCAAGGAGTAAAATGTACAGTATTCAGTGTTAGGTATTAGTGTGCAGTGTGCAGTATTACATAATCAGTTTTCTGTGTTGAGGGTACAGTGTGCAATGCTCCGTAGTTAGTGTTCAGTGTGCAGTACGCAATATTCAGTTTTCGGTGTTTTGGTGATCAAAATGCAAGGAGTAAAATGTACAGTATTCAGTGTTAGGTATTAGTGTGCAGTGTGCAGTATTACATAATCAGTTTTCTGTGTTGAGGGTACAGTGTGCAATGCTCCGTAGTTAGTGTTCAGTGTGCAGTACGCAATATTCAGTTTTCGGTGTTCAGTGATCAAAATGCAAGGAGTAAAATGTACAGTATTCAGTGTTAGGGATTAGTGTGCAGTGTGCAGTATTACATAATCAGTTTTCTGTGTTGAGGGTACAGTGTGCAATGCTCCGTAGTTAGTGTTCAGTGTGCAGTACGCAATATTCAGTTTTCGGTGTTTGGTGATCAAAATGCAAGGAGTAAAATGTACAGTATTCAGTGTTAGGGATTAGTGTGCAGTGTGCAGTATTACATAATCAGTTTTCTGTGTTGAGGGTACAGTGTGCAATGCTCCGTAGTTAGTGTTCAGTGTGCAGTACGCAATATTCAGTTTTCGGTGTTCAGTGATCAAAATGCAAGGAGTAAAATGTACAGTATTAAGTGTTAGGTATTAGTGTGCAGTGTGCAGTATTACATAATCAGTTTTCTGTGTTGAGGTACAGTGTGCAATGCTCCGTAGTTAGTGTTCAGTGTGCAGTACGCAATATTCAGTTTTCGGTGTTTGGTGATCAAAATGCAAGGAGTAAAATGTACAGTATTCAGTGTTAGGTATTAGTGTGCAGTGTGCAGTATTACATAATCAGTTTTCTGTGTTGAGGGTACAGTGTGCAATGCTCCGTAGTTAGTGTTCAGTGTGCAGTACGCAATATTCAGTTTTCGGTGTTTGGTGATCAAAATGCAAGGAGTAAAATGTACAGTATTCAGTGTTAGGGATTAGTGTGCAGTGTGCAGTATTACATAATCAGTTTTCTGTGTTGAGGGTACAGTGTGCAATGCTCCGTAGTTAGTGTTCAGTGTGCAGTACGCAATATTCAGTTTTCGGTGTTTGGTGATCAAAATGCAAGGAGTAAAATGTACAGTATTCAGTGTTAGGGATTAGTGTGCAGTGTGCAGTATTACATAATCAGTTTTCTGTGTTGAGGTACAGTGTGCAATGCTCCGTAGTTAGTGTTCAGTGTGCAGTACGCAATATTCAGTTTTCGGTGTTCAGTGATCAAAATGCAAGGAGTAAAATGTACAGTATTCAGTGTTAGGGATTAGTGTGCAGTGTGCAGTATTACATAATCAGTTTTCTGTGTTGAGGGTACAGTGTGCAATGCTCCGTAGTTAGTGTTCAGTGTGCAGTACGCAATATTCAGTTTTCGGTGTTTGGTGATCAAAATGCAAGGAGTAAAATGTACAGTATTCAGTGTTAGGGATTAGTGTGGAGTGTGCAGTATTACATAATCAGTTTTCTGTGTTGAGGGTACAGTGTGCAATGCTCCGTAGTTAGTGTTCAGTGTGCAGTGCGCAATATTCAGTTTTCGGTGTTCAGTGATCAAAATGCAAGGAGTAAAATGTACAGTATTCAGTGTTAGGTATTAGTGTGCAGTGTGCAGTTTACATAATCAGTTTTCTGTGTTGAGGGTACAGTGTGCAATGCTCCGTAGTTAGTGTTCAGTGTGCAGTACGCAATATTCAGTTTTCGTTGTTTGGTGATCAAAATGCAAGGAGTAAAATGTACAGTATTCAGTGTTAGGTATTAGTGTGCAGTGTGCAGTATTACATAATCAGTTTTCTGTGTTGAGGGTACAGTGTGCAATGCTCCGTAGTTAGTGTTCAGTGTGCAGTACGCAATATTCAGTTTTCGGTGTTTTGGTGATCAAAATGCAAGGAGTAAAATGTACAGTATTCAGTGTTAGGTATTAGTGTGCAGTGTGCAGTATTACATAATCAGTTTTCTGTGTTGAGGGTACAGTGTGCAATGCTCCGTAGTTAGTGTTCAGTGTGCAGTACGCAATATTCAGTTTTCGGTGTTTGGTGATCAAAATGCAAGGAGTAAAATGTACAGTATTCAGTGTTAGGGATTAGTGTGCAGTGTGCAGTATTACATAATCAGTTTTCTGTGTTGAGGGTACAGTGTGCAATGCTCCGTAGTTAGTGTTCAGTGTGCAGTACGCAATATTCAGTTTTCGGTGTTTGGTGATCAAAATGCAAGGAGTAAAATGTACAGTATTCAGTGTTAGGGATTAGTGTGCAGTGTGCAGTATTACATAATCAGTTTTCTGTGTTGAGGGTACAGTGTGCAATGCTCCGTAGTTAGTGTTCAGTGTGCAGTACGCAATATTCAGTTTTCGGTGTTCAGTGATCAAAATGCAAGGAGTAAAATGTACAGTATTAAGTGTTAGGTATTAGTGTGCAGTGTGCAGTATTACATAATCAGTTTTCTGTGTTGAGGGTACAGTGTGCAATGCTCCGTAGTTAGTGTTCAGTGTGCAGTACGCAATATTCAGTTTTCGGTGTTTGGTGATCAAAATGCAAGGAGTAAAATGTAAAGTATTCAGTGTTAGGTATTAGTGTGCAGTGTGCAGTATTACATAATCAGTTTTCTGTGTTGAGGGTACAGTGTGCAATGCTCCGTAGTTAGTGTTCAGTGTGCAGTACGCAATATTCAGTTTTCGGTGTTTTGGTGATCAAAATGCAAGGAGTAAAATGTACAGTATTCAGTGTTAGGTATTAGTGTGCAGTGTGCAGTATTACATAATCAGTTTTCTGTGTTGAGGTACAGTGTGCAATGCTCCGTAGTTAGTGTTCAGTGTGCAGTACGCAATATTCAGTTTTCGGTGTTTGGTGATCAAAATGCAAGGAGTAAAATGTACAGTATTCAGTGTTAGGGATTAGTGTGCAGTGTGCAGTATTACATAATCAGTTTTCTGTGTTGAGGTACAGTGTGCAATGCTCCGTAGTTAGTGTTCAGTGTGCAGTACGCAATATTCAGTTTTCGGTGTTTGGTGATCAAAATGCAAGGAGTAAAATGTACAGTATTCAGTGTTAGGGATTAGTGTGCAGTGTGCAGTATTACATAATCAGTTTTCTGTGTTGAGGATACAGTGTGCAATGCTCCGTAGTTAGTGTTCAGTGTGCAGTACGCAATATTCAGTTTTCGGTGTTTGGTGATCAAAATGCAAGGAGTAAAATGTACAGTATTCAGTGTTAGGGATTAGTGTGCAGTGTGCAGTATTACATAATCAGTTTTCTGTGTTGAGGGTACAGTGTGCAATGCTCCGTAGTTAGTGTTCAGTGTGCAGTACGCAATATTCAGTTTTCGGTGTTCAGTGATCAAAATGCAAGGAGTAAAATGTACAGTATTCAGTGTTAGGTATTAGTGTGCAGTGTGCAGTATTACATAATCAGTTTTCTGTGTTGAGGGTACAGTGTGCAATGCTCCGTAGTTAGTGTTCAGTGTGCAGTACGCAATATTCAGTTTTCGGTGTTTGGTGATCAAAATGCAAGGAGTAAAATGTACAGTATTCAGTGTTAGGGATTAGTGTGCAGTGTGCAGTATTACATAATCAGTTTTCTGTGTTGAGGGTACAGTGTGCAATGCTCCGTAGTTAGTGTTCAGTGTGCAGTACGCAATATTCAGTTTTCGGTGTTTGGTGATCAAAATGCAAGGAGTAAAATGTACAGTATTCAGTGTTAGGGATTAGTGTGCAGTGTGCAGTATTACATAATCAGTTTTCTGTGTTGAGGGTACAGTGTGCAATGCTCCGTAGTTAGTGTTCAGTGTGCAGTACGCAATATTCAGTTTTCGGTGTTCAGTGATCAAAATGCAAGGAGTAAAATGTACAGTATTAAGTGTTAGGTATTAGTGTGCAGTGTGCAGTATTACATAATCAGTTTTCTGTGTTGAGGGTACAGTGTGCAATGCTCCGTAGTTAGTGTTCAGTGTGCAGTACGCAATATTCAGTTTTCGGTGTTTGGTGATCAAAATGCAAGGAGTAAAATGTACAGTATTCAGTGTTAGGTATTAGTGTGCAGTGTGCAGTATTACATAATCAGTTTTCTGTGTTGAGGGTACAGTGTGCAATGCTCCGTAGTTAGTGTTCAGTGTGCAGTACGCAATATTCAGTTTTCGGTGTTTGGTGATCAAAATGCAAGGAGTAAAATGTAAAGTATTCAGTGTTAGGTATTAGTGTGCAGTGTGCAGTATTACATAATCAGTTTTCTGTGTTGAGGTACAGTGTGCAATGCTCCGTAGTTAGTGTTCAGTGTGCAGTACGCAATATTCAGTTTTCGGTGTTTTGGTGATCAAAATGCAAGGAGTAAAATGTACAGTATTCAGTGTTAGGTATTAGTGTGCAGTGTGCAGTATTACATAATCAGTTTTCTGTGTTGAGGGTACAGTGTGCAATGCTCCGTAGTTAGTGTTCAGTGTGCAGTACGCAATATTCAGTTTTCGGTGTTTGGTGATCAAAATGCAAGGAGTAAAATGTACAGTATTCAGTGTTAGGTATTAGTGTGCAGTGTGCAGTATTACATAATCAGTTTTCTGTGTTGAGGGTACAGTGTGCAATGCTCCGTAGTTAGTGTTCAGTGTGCAGTACGCAATATTCAGTTTTCGGTGTTCAGTGATCAAAATGCAAGGAGTAAAATGTACAGTATTCAGTGTTAGGGATTAGTGTGCAGTGTGCAGTATTACATAATCAGTTTTCTGTGTTGAGGGTACAGTGTGCAATGCTCCGTAGTTAGTGTTCAGTGTGCAGTACGCAATATTCAGTTTTCGGTGTTTGGTGATCAAAATGCAAGGAGTAAAGTGTACAGTATTCAGTGTTAGGGATTAGTGTGCAGTGTGCAGTATTACATAATCAGTTTTCTGTGTTGAGGGTACAGTGTGCAATGCTCCGTAGTTAGTGTTCAGTGTGCAGTACGCAATATTCAGTTTTCGGTGTTTGGTGATCAAAATGCAAGGAGTAAAATGTACAGTATTCAGTGTTAGGTATTATTGTGCAGTGTGCAGTATTACATAATCAGTTTTCTGTGTTGAGGGTACAGTGTGCAATGCTCCGTAGTTAGTGTTCAGTGTGCAGTACGCAATATTCAGTTTTCGGTGTTTGGTGATCAAAATGCAAGGAGTAAAATGTATAGTATTCAGTGTTAGGGATTAGTGTGCAGTGTGCAGTATTACGTAATCAGTTTTCTGTGTTGAGGGTACAGTGTGCAATGCTCCGTAGTTAGTGTTCAGTGTGCAGTACGCAATATTCAGTTTTCGGTGTTTGGTGATCAAAATGCAAGGAGTAAAATGTACAGTATTCAGTGTTAGGGATTAGTGTGCAGTGTGCAGTATTACATAATCAGTTTTCTGTGTTGAGGGTACAGTGTGCAATGCTCCGTAGTTAGTGTTCAGTGTGCAGTACGCAATATTCAGTTTTCGGTGTTCAGTGATCAAAATGCAAGGAGTAAAATGTACAGTATTAAGTGTTAGGTATTAGTGTGCAGTGTGCAGTATTACATAATCAGTTTTCTGTGTTGAGGGTACAGTGTGCAATGCTCCGTAGTTAGTGTTCAGTGTGCAGTGCGCAATATTCAGTTTTCGGTGTTTGGTGATCAAAATGCAAGGAGTAAAATGTAAAGTATTCAGTGTTAGGTATTAGTGTGCAGTGTGCAGTATTACATAATCAGTTTTCTGTGTTGAGGGTACAGTGTGCAATGCTCCGTAGTTAGTGTTCAGTGTGCAGTACGCAATATTCAGTTTTCGGTGTTTTGGTGATCAAAATGCAAGGAGTAAAATGTACAGTATTCAGTGTTAGGTATTAGTGTGCAGTGTGCAGTATTACATAATCAGTTTTCTGTGTTGAGGGTACAGTGTGCAATGCTCCGTAGTTAGTGTTCAGTGTGCAGTACGCAATATTCAGTTTTCGGTGTTTGGTGATCAAAATGCAAGGAGTAAAATGTACAGTATTCAGTGTTAGGGATTAGTGTGCAGTGTGCAGTATTACATAATCAGTTTTCTGTGTTGAGGGTACAGTGTGCAATGCTCCGTAGTTAGTGTTCAGTGTGCAGTACGCAATATTCAGTTTTCGGTGTTTGGTGATCAAAATGCAAGGAGTAAAATGTACAGTATTCAGTGTTAGGTATTAGTGTGCAGTGTGCAGTATTACATAATCAGTTTTCTGTGTTGAGGGTACAGTGTGCAATGCTCCGTAGTTAGTGTTCAGTGTGCAGTACGCAATATTCAGTTTTCGGAGTTTGGTGATCAAAATGCAAGGAGTAAAATGTATAGTATTCAGTGTTAGGGATTAGTGTGCAGTGTGCAGTATTACATAATCAGTTTTCTGTGTTGAGGGTACAGTGTGCAATGCTCCGTAGTTAGTGTTCAGTGTGCAGTGCGCAATATTCAGTTTTCGGTGTTCAGTGATCAAAATCAGAGTACACAGTTCAGTATTCAAAGTTACTGATCAGAGTGTAGTATGCAAGGTTTAGTATAAAGTGTTAGGGATTAGGGTACTGTTGTGTAGTGTGCAGTATTTAGTATTAGGGATGATTGTACAATATGCAGATTCAGTGTTAAGAATTAGGGTACTGTTGTGTGGATATGCAGTATTCAGTGTCAGGAATTAGGGTACTGCAGTGTGCAGTATTCAGTGTTAGGGATTAGAGTAGTGTTGTGTGCAGTATTCAGTGTTAGGGATTAGGGTACTGTTGTGCAATGTTTAGTATTCAGTGTTAGGGATTAGAGAACTGCAGTGTGCAGTATTCAGTGTTAGGGTTTAGGGTACTGTTGTGTAGAGTACAGTATTCAATGTTAGGAATTAGGGTACTGCAGCGTGCAGTATTCAGTGTTAGGGTTTAGGGTACGGTAGTGTGCAGTATTCAGTGTTAGGGATTAGGGTACTGCTGTTTGCTGTATTCAGTGTTAGGGATTAGGGCACTGTTGTGCAACGTGTAGTATTCAGTGTTACGAATTAGGGTACTGTTGTGCAATGTGTAGTATTCAGTGTTAGGGATTAGGGTACTGCAGTGTGTTGTATTCAGTGTTAGGGATTAGGGTACTGTTGTGCAATGTGTAGTATCCAGTGTTAAGAATTAGGGTACTGTTATGTAGGGCGCAGCATCCCGTATTGAGAATTAGGGTGCTGTTGTATAGAACGCAGAATTCAGCGTTAGGAATTAGGGTATTGTGTAGAGCGCAGTATTCTGTTTTACGAATTAGGGTACTGTTTGCAGTGTGCAGTATTCAGTATGCAATATGAATGAAACTATTTAATTTAGATGTGTAATGTAATGCAATGTAATGTGGCGCCGACGAAGCCTCGGCAGCTGCTTGAAGAACAAGACAATGTCGCTGCATTCTTTTTGTTTACAGCGGCTGCTTTCTGGCATTTCCCTTTGTCAGGCCGCCTGAGCGTTGAGCGCTCGCACAGAGCTGTATTGGAAGTGAGGTGGTATGCCTCTGTCTACCCATACCTGCTACTGACCAATCATTGACGGCTCTCGGCAGTAACGTTGTTGTTCCGCAGCGAATTATGTTGTTTCTTCCTTTGTTGTTCTTTCTTAAATAAATTTTAAATGATTAATTACTATTTTATTTTTTTAAATATATGAAGTACAAATTGGTTTCTTAAGGAAAGAATGCGTTGTTCACGCGGAATGAGATATTCAGATTTTGATGGCTAATCTGTTTTCAAAAACCCCGCAGTGGGGTGCAGACTAGCTGCACCTATTGAAAGGAATAAGACGTCCCTCGCTGTACCCAAGTCTAACACACACTTACAACACTACACTTACAACTTTAACACTTTACACTTACACTTACAATTAGGGAGGTGATAATAACCTCAATGTGCTTTTCGCCTTAAAAATCTGTTTTGAAAAAAGTAGGTATTGAATGAACGTGTGAGTGTGTACAACCATTAACAGGGCCCAAATACTGGGGGCACATGTGAGAGAGGCAAAATTTATTTATATTATCATTTTTTTTAAAGGGATAAAATAAATATTGTTAAAAAAATAGTTCGTTTTATTATATCTGATTCTAACTTTAAAACTGCAAAAAATAAAACATAAAAAGTATTTTGTTCTAAACTAATGAAGTGTATTTAATATTTAATAGGATAAAAAATAAAATTTGAAATTTTGTTCATTTTAATTTTTTTTTTGTTAAAGAATCAATTTAGGAAAAATAAAATATAGTTAAAGATCTTTTTGATACCGAAGGGTAGTATAGAAAGTTGTCAAATTTTGAGGGGGCCAAAACCGTTAGTGGGCATTGGCATCGGTTTGTATGTGTACTAATTGCTGGGAACAAAACAAATCCGTCAAGTTGATGGAGTAGGCCTAAGGCATGTTCGATTAGTTCTAATTATATCTTTAAAGAGTATTCGATTGTAATTAGTTAATTATGCCAAAGTTAGTTGTAATTAAAAAAAGAACTTATTTTTTTGCAAAAAGATAATAATAATGTTAAATAAAGTTCGATCTCACTTAGCCCTAAATTAACGCCTAATATACCTATCTCGCCAAAAATCAGCTCAATTAAAAATCATCAATCGACTTCATTATAATTGATGTTTTTAAATTTTGAACTTCGATGAAGAATTTGAGCCACGATTTATTTTTGATTTTCATATTTATTTGAATTAGGCCCTAATATTTTTTCCTTGGTGAATTTGCAGGACCACTGAAAACCTTGCACTACAAAGGCTGAACTATCTGTTAAGCTTCGATTGAACTTTACGAAATATATTCTATATTTCTTTCGAAATATTGTGAAAGGAAATGGAATTCAAAGAAAATGTATACAGTATATTTATAACTGACCGAACTAAGCGAGGTCTATCTTTCAACCCGACCTTTCGGCATTTGGTTTTAGTGTTTGTTACGCAGTTTTGGCCAAGCAAATTGTTTCAAAATTTGGTACGGAGGTGCCTTGTATAAAGCTCGAAATACATACTTGTAAGATTTTTCCCATTCACTTCCGTTTCAAAATGGCGGCCTCTGATTTACAACAAAGAGTGTAAGTTTTAGCCAAACGCATTGGCCAATTGTTTTGAAATTTGATACAAAGGTATCTTGTATAAAACCCAAATAACGTATTTGTGAGATTCCCCTTCTTTGTTCTGTTTCAAGAACGCAGATTTAGCCAAACACATTGACCGATTGTTTTGAAAATTGGTGCAAATATAACCTGTATAAAGTCGTAGTGACGCATGTATAACGATTTTCCCAATTTATTTCCGTTTCAAGATGGCGGCCTCTGATTTAACTACGACGGGTGTACGCAATTTTAATCGAACGCATTGGTCGATTGTTTTAAAATTTGGTAAGAAGGTACATTGTATAAAGCCCGAAAGATGTATGTGTACGAATTTTTCCCATTCACTTCTGTTTTAAGATGGCGGTCTCTAATTTACAATAACAAGTATACACAGTTTTGATAAACGAATTAACCGATTGTTTTGAAATTTGGTATGAAAATACTTTGTAAAAAGCCCGAAAGACATTTGTGTAAGACTTTTTCCCATTCACTTCCGTTTCAAGTTGGCGGGCACTGATTCAACGGTGAGAGTGCAGATGCTGGTTATTTACAGTAACACTTTCTTTTTTTGGGGGGGGTTAACGTCCGACTATTGTGCACACTTGGGCTAATGCAGACGATGGGATGATTTATAGCGTATGAAAATGCCAAGCCCTAGTCGGGAATCCAACCCGGGTCCTCGGGGTGAAAGCCCAGTACGCTATCAACTAGGCCACCGAGGCAGCTTACTGTAATACTGGCTGAACGGCAAAACCTATCATGATTTTTACCGCTTCATGGAGAAAGAGCATAAAATCATTAAAGTAAGTCCAGTAACATTTTTCGTAAATATTACGCCTATCGGTTAAATTGGTGGAAAAAGTTACTAGCGCTGTCGTGGAGCGCTCTATTTAGTAACGTGAGGTCTACTGTTCTGTGAATTACTAGTTACATTGAGACATCTCAGTAGAGCTACCCTGACTACTGGGCGGGATACAAATGGAGGATTGTGAATTGCCTTCAATAATAGGGGTTAACCGCGATTAAGACTTGCCAAATAAGCGGTCCCGGACCGAGGCGTCTGCACTAGCAGGGTGTGGAGGGGTAGTCGGTGGCGTGGTCTCTCTTTTAAATGACCATAAAGTCAAACCACAATTTGTGACATGGCGAAAAGCGCCGTCAATGAAATGACCTGTAAGGTGCTGTTTTGCTTAGTTAAAGGTTGCATCCTCAAGGAAACTCTGACATTAAACCGTAATGAGATTAGCCTCTGTAAATTGTGGCGAACTCTGTTTTGCTTAGTTAGAGGTTGCATCCTCAAGGAAACTCTGACATTAAACCGTAATGAGATTAGCCTCTGTAAATTGTGGCGAACTCTGTTTTGCTTAGTTAGAGGTTGCATCCTCAAGGAAACTCTGACATTAAACCGTAATGAGATTAGTCTCTGTAAATTGTGGCGAACTCTGTTTTGCTTAGTTAGAGGTTGCATCCTCAAGGAAACTCTGACATTAAACCGTAATGAGATTAGTCTCTGTAAATTGTGGCGAACTCTGTTTTGCTTAGTTAGAGGTTGCATCCTCAAAGAAACTGTGACATAAAACCGTAATGAGATTTGCCTCTGTAAATTGTAGCGAACTCTGTTTTGCTTAGTTAGAGGTTGCATCCTCAAGGAAACTGTGACATTAAACCGTAATGAGATTAGCCTCTGTAAATTGTGGCGAACTCTGTTTTGCTTAGTTAGAGGTTGCATCTTCAAGGAAACTCTGACATTAAACCGTAATGAGATTAGCCTCTGTAAATTGTGACGAACTCTGTTTTGCTTAGTTAGAGGTTGCATCTTCAAGGAAACTCTGACATTAAACCGTAATGAGATTAGCCTCTGTAAATTGTGGCGAACTCTGTTTTGCTTAATTAGAGGTTGCATCCTCAAGGAAACTGTGACATTAAACCGTAATGAGATTAGCCTCTGTAAATTGTGGCGAACTCTGTTTTGCTTAGTTAGAGGTTGCATCTTCAAGGAAACTCTGACATTAAACCGTAATGAGATTAGCCTCTGTAAATTGTGGCGAACTCTGTTTTGATGAGTTAGAGGTTGCATCCTCAAGGAAACTCTGACATAAAACAGTAATGAGATAAGCCTCTGTAAATTGTGGCGAACTCTGTTTTGCTGAGTTAGAGGTTGCATCCTCAAAGAAACTCTGACAAACCGTAATAAGATTAGCCTATGTAAATTGTGGCGAACTCTGTTTTGATGAGTTAGAGGTTGCATCCTCAAGGAAACTCTGACATAAAACCATAATGAGATTAGCCTCTGTAAATTGTGGCGAAGTCAGCCAATCTAGGAGAAGGACACTCCAATGTTAAACCACTGACTGGAATAAGAAACCCCTAACAGGGAATAATATCGCAGATGGTATCTTGACAGGTCTCCAATAATTTATCCTCTTCGGAGGTCGGCCTAACGGATTCTGAAGGTCATCCTATTTCTTCGGAGGTTAAATTCTTCAAAAGAAACGGCCTGGTAAGGAAAACGTCACCAGAAATTCATATCCGGGAGAAAATATAACTTGATGTAGCATCAGGAAACCTTGAATTGGTTACTTAAAGACCGAAAAGAAGATAGGTTGTTGGTACAAGTTTTGGTGATGAGAGTGAGGTCTTGGGACACAGCTTGGAACTCCACAGGACGCAGAAAAGCAAGATCCTGAGATGGTGAAGGGTACATTGCTGCCGAAGAATGATTACTTGTAAATGGAAATGCTGGAAGCACGCTTTAGAGAGTGGTACATAGCTATCAGTAATCGAATACAGAGACCAAAAAAAGACAATCAGTGGGAGGATAATGAAGGGAAATTACACTACAGACAGCCATAGTAGACATAGACAAGAAGATCACACAATATTAAAGACGACGGACACAACAGAAACAACAGGCAAGGAATGATAACAGCCTCACAAAAGATGATAGAACAAGCAATGACTTAAAATTTTCCCTCCTTAAAGTTTATACTTTATTAGTTAGATTAATTAGGTCGATGGATTAGCGCTAACGGAAAGTGTAAAGCGACGGTAGTAACTGCGTCTCGAACCCACTACTTTGAGGTGTGCGGTTAAGAAACGCGGCAAATTGACCAATTTTTCAATAAATCGGTAGTCCATATTTACAAACAAATTGAAATTTCTAATAAAATGCATTTTAAGAAGTTAATTACGTACATTAAATCAATGAATACTAATTACAATTAATAAGTTTTGAACATAGTAGGACCAATAAAAAGTATAAAGGTATTCTAATAATTAAGGTAGAGTTTAAGAATACGGATAGCATGAAAATACAAATGAAAATAATCATTTTAAATAGTTTAATTGAACGCGTTATAACGTAAAATCATAAACTTTGCCCTGTAGAATTAAAATTTTACGGCAAAAACAGACAGTAATCATAACCCATACGGCCGTCTTAAATCCATCATCTAAGGAGACAGCCCCCATTGATTTTGAGGGAGGAACTATTGCTAACAAGGATTGTTTTACCAGGAGACCAGCATTAAAAACGACACCACCATTAATTAATAAATGTATTAAAAAACATCTTGCAGCACTTCTAACATCCGCGAAGAAGAGTACTCCAGAGAGACAAAACTCTTTGAAAGGAGTTGAAAGAATCGAAACAAATAACTTTCATGTTAAGTTCCAAGTAGCAATGGAAAATTAAAATGTGAAAGCAGCTACTAAACAAAAAGTAAAAGTAAAAGAAATCGACGAAATGTTATTAAAACTATAGAATATATATTACTGACGAAGAAGATTTAGAAAGAAAAGCGGATTGGGTAATCAAAAAGAGAAGAAGATTAAACAAAAAAAGAGTTCAGTCCTCACCAAGTGAGGAACAATCTCATAGACCGATACCTGTACTACGTACAATATCTAAATTATTTGACAAACCATTTTAAACCAATAATAGGTGAGAGGCATTTGATCTCTTCTCTCGTTTCTTTAATAGGTACCTAACCCAGGGTTCAACCATCGTCCTCACAGTCTGTTGCGATTCACCGCTGGTGGATTCAATGGAATTCCTGTAAAAATCCTCATCAGGTCTTAATCTCTTTGATTCTAGGTACTGATCAACCAGAGGATTGATTGATGAAGGTTTCCTGCTTCATTGATGGGTTTGACGGGATTAGTTGCTAAAATAGTTTTCTCCTTTTCCAAGTTCTCTACTACATGTTTCTTAAGGCCCATTTACACGGCGTTCCAGTTGAGGTTGCCAGTCGCTGGATGCCAGCAACTAACGCCGTGTTAACGCTCCATGCTAGTTACTGAAGAGGTCAGCAAGCCAGAGACGCTCCAATCGCTGGCAGCTCCTTACTGGCGCTCCACCTTCCCCTTCCACCACTCTACCGCACTGGCACCGTGTAAAACGACAACTGCCATCCGCCAGTCGCTGGAAACATTCAGCCACGTGGATTACGTTTACCGGGTTCTGTTTAAGTAGTTACAGACAAATAAAAATGGCTATTCGTTGGATTTTTTGTTGTTGTTATTTTAAGGCGAAAAGAACATTGAGGCTATTATCGCCTCCCTAAATGTAAGTGTGAGTGTAAAATGTTAAAGTCGTAAGTGTAGTGTTGTAAGTGTAAGTTTGTGTTAGACTCGGGTACCGCGAGGGACATCTAAATCCTTTCAATAGGTGCAGCTAGTCTGCACCCCCTGCGAGTGAGGAAAAAACGTTAAATTTTGTACAGTTATACCGTGACCACGAAAACTTATGGAACATGTAACGGTAAAGATTACCGCAATCAAGAGGCTGGGAATGCCTCAATGCAAGCCATCGTTGATGACATGAATGTGCCAAATTTTTCAGTGAAGGACGTGCCAAAAAGAAATAAATAAAATAAAGCTTCAAGATCTACATATTATTGAATGTTGACGAAAGTTGAGAAACGTAAAGCAAGTGGTGCGGGAACAGATTTTATGTATAATCATTCAGTGCCATGGTTAAGTGATATGGACCGCATAATAAAGTGAGCTGGTGTTCCCGTCGCCGCATACCAGTGATCTTCAAGTCATTTTTCAACTGGCATGCCAGCCACTGGTAACGTGTAAACGGTAAAGCGCCAGTGAGCTGGCATTCCAGTCGCAACATACCAGTGATCTTTAAGTCATTTATCAACTGGCATTCAGCCACTGGCAACGTGTAAACGGTAAAGAGCCAACGAGTTGGCATTCCAGTCGCAACATGCCAGTGATCTTCAAGTCATTTATCAACTGGCATGCAGCCACTGGCAACGTGTAAACGGTAAAGCGCCAGCGAGCTGGCATTCCAGTCGCAGCATGCAAGTGACCTTACAGTCGTTTCTCAACTGGCATTCAGCCACTGGCAACGTGTAAACGGTAAAGCGCCAGTGAGCTGGCATTCCAGTCGCAGCATACCAATGACCTTCCAGTCGTTTCTCAACTGGCATGATAGCCACTGGCAACGTGTAAACGGTAAAGCGCCAGCGAGCTGGCATTCCAGTCGCAGCATGCCAGTGACCTTCCAGTCGTTTTCCAACTGGCATGATAGCCACTGGTAACGTGTAAACGGTAAAGCGCCAACGAGCTGGCATTCCAGTCGCAACATGCCAGTGATCTTCAAGTCATTTATCAACTGGCATGCAGCCACTGGCAACGTGTAAACGGTAAAGCGCCAGTGAGCTGGCATTCCAGTCGCAACATGCCAGTGATCTTCAAGTCATTTATCAACTGGCATGCAGCCACTGGCAACGTGTAAACGGTAAAGCGCCAGTGAGCTGGCATTCCAGTCGCAGCATGCCAGTGACCTTCCAGTCGTTTTCCAACTGGCATGCTAGCCACTGGTAACGTGTAAATGGGCCTTTAGGATTTTTCGTTTTAAGTGGTAGCTATAATTAGGCCA
>CM040182.1:22745933-22778433 GCA_022606455.1 Callitettix versicolor
GATACCCGAGTCTAACACACACTTACACTTGCAAAACTACACTTACGACTTTAACACTTTACTCTCACCCTTACATTTAGGGAGGCGATAATAGCCTCAATGTGCTTTTCGCCTTAAAATAACAATATATATATATATATATATATATATATATATATATTTTACGCAATTGTTTCTAAAAGAAACATTGTTCCGACGTTTCGCCAAAATCGTATCTGGCATCTTCAAGGTTGTTCGTCGAACTGCCTGAAGTCGCTTCAAACTTGAAGCGAGAATAACCTTGAAGATGCCAGATACGATTTTGGCGAACCGTAGGAACAATGTTTTTCCCGGAAACAATTGTGTCGAACAGATGTACAGCGGTGATTCACATCTTTCCATCCGTGAAGAAATAACGCGCGCGCGCATGTGTGTGTGTGCGCGCGCGCACGTGTGTACGTATATACATTACAGGCCAAGCCCGAAATCAGTCAAAACCCGATTTGACGAGACAAAACTAGTAATATAGTTCCCACTACCACAACAGTTGGTTGAGTCCCCGTTCTTCAAAGTTCCGGTTTCATCAGGTGGAAAAAAAGATATTGATCAATTCCTTGGCTATATTCGTGTATTTTCTTGAGGTTTCCAATTTGAGTCTGTCATCACCGCCAAATTACATAAATATTTTGTCGATAAGAAAAATAATAGACTGTTCCAGAAATTCTTTCCGGGAATATTTTTTTACTTAAGATATTTCAAGGATATCAAACCGTTTTCACTTCCTTTACTGCAGGATAGGTTTAATATTTGCAGATTTAGCAGCAGAAATCGCGAAGATATTACGTTTTGCCTTGTGAAGTAGCGTTTGTCTGACTTTGGAAGGGGGCTTGTAGATAAAATCGACGTTAATTTCAAGATCATGGTTCTGAAGACCTAACAGTATAAAGATGTGTTTTTTTTTTTTTTTTTTGTTAATAGAAAAGAACATTAACATTAAGCATGCCTATCTCGGATTCTAGACTATAAACTAGGAATATATTTTCGTCATTTGAAATCTAACAAAAATAGATGTTTACTCATTACTGATCGGGTATAGTTAGAACAAAAAAACCCGCATACATCGTACTTAATTACCTGAATAATGCTCCAAGACAGCACTGCCAACCTTTTCAGCCAGTCTAACAGGTAACCGTAATATTATGGAAAAATATTACTAGACCAGCTTTATTGGAAATTTTATATCCTTTATTTCTTTGGAAGCGGTCAAAATTATTATAAATCTTACAGCACATATCAGAAAAAATCATACACGTACTTCATTCGTGCTTTATACAAGATACTTTTTACCAAATATCAAAACAATTAGACAATGCGTTCGGTTAAAACTGCGTACACGCTTCATAGTTAAATCAGAGGCCGCCATCTTGAAACGGAAGTGATTGAGAAAAAATCCTATACATAATTTGTTTGAACTTTATAAAAGTTACCTTCATACCAAATTTCAAAACAATCGGACAATGCGTTTGGTTGAAACTGCGTAGGGCTACACTCGTCATCGTTAAATTATAGAAGCCGCCATCTTGAAACGGAAGAGAATGAAAAAAAATCTTTCGCATAATTTGTTTGAGCTTTATAAAAGGCACTTTCGTATCAAATTCCAAAACAATCGGACAATATGTTTGGTTAAAACTGCGTAGTGCTACACTAGTCATCGTTAAATTATAGAAGCCGCCATCTTGAAACGAAAGTGAATAAGAAAACATCCTACACATAATTTGTTCGAGCTTTATACAAGGCACTTTCGTAGCAAATTTCAAAACAATCGAACAATGCGTTTGGTTAAAACTGCGTAGGGCTACACTCGTCATCGTTAAGTTATAGAAGCCGCCATCTTGAAACGGAAGTGAATGAGAAAACATTCTACACATAATTTGTTCGAGTTTTATACAAGGCACTTTCGTAGCAAATTTCAAAACAATCGAACAATGCGTTTGGTTAAAACTGCGTAGGGCTACACTCGTCATCGTTAAGTTATAGAAGCCGCCATCTTGAAACGGAAGTGAATGAGAAAACATCCTACACATAATTTGTTTGAACTTTATAAAAGTTACCTTCATACCGAATTCCAAAACAATCGGACAATGCGTTTGATTAAAACTGCGTAGGGCTACACTCGTCATCGTTAAATTATAGAAGCCGCCATCTTGAAACGGAAGTGAATGAGAAAACATTCTACACATAATTTGTTCGAGCTTTATACAAGGCACTTTCGTAGCAAATTTCAAAACAATCGAACAATGCGTTTGGTTAAAACTGCGTAGGGCTACACTCGTCATCGTTAAGTTATAGAAGCCGCCATCTTGAAACGGAAGTGAATGAGAAAACATTCTACACATAATTTGTTCGAGCTTTATACAAGGCACTTTCGTAGCAAATTTCAAAACAATCGAACAATGCGTTTGGTTAAAACTGCGTAGGGCTACACTCGTCATCGTTAAGTTATAGAAGCCGCCATCTTGAAACGGAAGTGAATGAGAAAACATCCTACACATAATTTGTTTGAACTTTATAAAAGTTACCTTCATACCGAATTCCAAAACAATCGGACAATGCGTTTGATTAAAACTGCGTAGGGCTACACTCGTCATCGTTAAATTATAGAAGCCGCCATCTTGAAACGGAAGTGAATGAGAAAACATCCTACACATAATTTATTTGAACTTTATAAAAGTTACCTTCATACCGAATTCCAAAACAATCGGACAATGCGTTTGATTAAAACTGCGTAGGGCTACACTCGTCATCGTTAAATTATAGAAGCCGCCATCTTGAAACGGAAGTGATTGAGAAAACATTCTACACATAATTTGTTTGCACTTTATAAAAGTTACCTTCATACCGAATTCCAAAACAATCGGACAATGCGTTTGGTTAAAACTGCGTAGGGCTACACTCGTCATCGTTAAATTATAGAAGCCACCATCTTGAAACGGAAGTGAATGAGAAAACATTCTACACATAATTTGTTTGCACTTTATAAAAGTTACCTTCATACCGAATTCCAAAACAATCGGACAATGCGTTTGGTTAAAACTGCGTAGGGCTACACTCGTCATCGTTAAATTATAGAAGCCGCCATCTTGAAACGGAAGTGAATGAGAAAACATTCTACACATAATTTGTTTGGGCTTTATAAAAGTTACCGTCATACCGAATTCCAAAACAATCGGACAATGCGTTTGGTTAAAACTGCGTAGGGCTACACTCGTCATCGTTAAATTATAGAAGCCGCCATCTTGAAACGGAAGTGAATGAGAAAACATTCTACACATAATTTGTTTGCACTTTATAAAAGTTACCTTCATACCGAATTCCAAAACAATCGGACAATGCGTTTGGTTAAAACTGCGTAGGGCTACACTCGTCATCGTTAAATTATAGAAGCCGCCATCTTGAAACGGAAGTGAATGAGAAAACATTCTACACATAATTTGTTTGCACTTTATAAAAGTTACCTTCATACCGAATTCCAAAACAATCGGACAATGCGTTTGGTTAAAACTGCGTAGGGCTACACTCGTCATCGTTAAATTATAGAAGCCGCCATCTTGAAACGGAAGTGAATGAGAAAACATTCTACACATAATTTGTTTGCACTTTATAAAAGTTACCTTCATACCGAATTCCAAAACAATCGGACAATGCGTTTGGTTAAAACTGCGTAGGGCTACACTCGTCATCGTTAAATTATAGAAGCCGCCATCTTGAAACGGAAGTGAATGAGAAAACATTCTACACATAATTTGTTTGCACTTTATAAAAGTTACCTTCATACCGAATTCCAAAACAATCGGACAATGCGTTTGGTTAAAACTGCGTAGGGCTACACTCGTCATCGTTAAATTATAGAAGCCGCCATCTTGAAACGGAAGTGAATGAGAAAACATTCTACACATAATTTGTTTGCACTTTATAAAAGTTACCTTCATACCGAATTCCAAAACAATCGGACAATGCGTTTGGTTAAAACTGCGTAGGGCTACACTCGTCATCGTTAAATTATAGAAGCCGCCATCTTGAAACGGAAGTGAATGAGAAAACATTCTACACATAATTTGTTTGGGCTTTATAAAAGTTACCTTCATACCGAATTCCAAAACAATCGGACAATGCGTTTGGTTAAAACTGCGTAGGGCTACACTCGTCATCGTTAAATTATAGAAGCCGCCATCTTGAAACGGAAGTGAATGAGAAAACATTCTAAACATAATTTGTTTGCACTTTATAAAAGTTACCTTCATACCGAATTCCAAAACAATCGGACAATGCGTTTGGTTAAAACTGCGTAGGGCTACACTCGTCATCGTTAAATTATAGAAGCCGCCATCTTGAAACGGAAGTGAATGAGAAAACATTCTACACATAATTTGTTTGCACTTTATAAAAGTTACCTTCATACCGAATTCCAAAACAATCGGACAATGCGTTTGGTTAAAACTGCGTAGGGCTACACTCGTCATCGTTAAATTATAGAAGCCGCCATCTTGAAACGGAAGTGAATGAGAAAACATTCTACACATAATTTGTTTGCACTTTATAAAAGTTACCTTCATACCGAATTCCAAAACAATCGGACAATGCGTTTGGTTAAAACTGCGTAGGGCTACACTCGTCATCGTTAAATTATAGAAGCCGCCATCTTGAAACGGAAGTGAATGAGAAAACATTCTACACATAATTTGTTTGCACTTTATAAAAGTTACCTTCATACCGAATTCCAAAACAATCGGACAATGCGTTTGGTTAAAACTGCGTAGGGCTACACTCGTCATCGTTAAATTATAGAAGCCGCCATCTTGAAACGGAAGTGAATGAGAAAACATTCTACACATAATTTGTTTGCACTTTATAAAAGTTACCTTCATACCGAATTCCAAAACAATCGGACAATGCGTTTGGTTAAAACTGCGTAGGGCTACACTCGTCATCGTTAAATTATAGAAGCCGCCATCTTGAAACGGAAGTGAATGAGAAAACATTCTACACATAATTTGTTTGCACTTTATAAAAGTTACCTTCATACCGAATTCCAAAACAATCGGACAATGCGTTTGGTTAAAACTGCGTAGGGCTACACTCGTCATCGTTAAATTATAGAAGCCGCCATCTTGAAACGGAAGTGAATGAGAAGAAAACATTCTACACATAATTTGTTTGCACTTTATAAAAGTTACCTTCATACCGAATTCCAAAACAATCGGACAATGCGTTTGGTTAAAACTGCGTAGGGCTACACTCGTCATCGTTAAATTATAGAAGCCGCCATCTTGAAACGGAAGTGAATGAGAAAACATTCTACACATAATTTGTTTGGGCTTTATAAAAGTTACCTTCATACCGAATTCCAAAACAATCGGACAATGCGTTTGGTTAAAACTGCGTAGGGCTACACTCGTCATCGTTAAATTATAGAAGCCGCCATCTTGAAACGGAAGTGAATGAGAAAACATTCTACACATAATTTGTTTGCACTTTATAAAAGTTACCTTCATACCGAATTCCAAAACAATCGGACAATGCGTTTGGTTAAAACTGCGTAGGGCTACACTCGTCATCGTTAAATTATAGAAGCCGCCATCTTGAAACGGAAGTGAATGAGAAAACATTCTACACATAATTTGTTTGCACTTTATAAAAGTTACCTTCATACCGAATTCCAAAACAATCGGACAATGCGTTTGGTTAAAACTGCGTAGGGCTACACTCGTCATCGTTAAATTATAGAAGCCGCCATCTTGAAACGGAAGTGAATGAGAAAACATTCTACACATAATTTGTTTGCACTTTATAAAAGTTACCTTCATACCGAATTCCAAAACAATCGGACAATGCGTTTGGTTAAAACTGCGTAGGGCTACACTCGTCATCGTTAAATTATAGAAGCCGCCATCTTGAAACGGAAGTGAATGAGAAAACATTCTACACATAATTTGTTTGCACTTTATAAAAGTTACCTTCATACCGAATTCCAAAACAATCGGACAATGCGTTTGGTTAAAACTGCGTAGGGCTACACTCGTCATCGTTAAATTATAGAAGCCGCCATCTTGAAACGGAAGTGAATGAGAAAAAAATCTCACACATAATTTGTTTGGGCTTTACACAAAGCAACTTCATACGAAATTTCAAAACAATCTTTTGATGCTTTTGGCCAAAACTGTAAAAAAACACACAAACAAAATGCCGAACGATTTTGGAGGTAAGGTTAACATTATTTTGAGAAATTAGACGGATTTTTGTTCGTATCTGGAGAAACGGGTGGATTATATAACTTAAATATTTGGAACATTCGTATATCCTTTTATTGGAGAAATGAAAGTGCGTGCAGTTAATATTAGTTTAATCTATTATTTAGACCAAAGGAAATAGAATAACGGTATAGGCCCTACACCGACTTTCATTCTCAAATGCCATTACTAACACGTATAATTTTTCACATTTTAAAGTTCTTCGTTTGACACTTCAGAGATATACAAAAAATGACGGCAAATAACGGGCTACAAAATAATAATATTAATATTCTATCATTAAGTAAAAAAAAAACGCATAGTTGATATTTGTTCTGACAACAAAAGATATTCGTAAGCCAAACCGCGCAGTTGTGAAACACTATATGTAAATGTTAAAAGAAATAACCGCCAGTGAAGCCGGGATAAGTCATCGGATTATCCTGTACTTGAAGTCAGGATAACTCTCGACCAGCGTACTTGTCAACCAATCTTGTTCCATGAAACCGATCCTAGAACATCGTTCTATTCGATACACTTGTTATTTGTCTGTTTAAATTTGAAAGGCACAATTAGGTTAATACGTAAGAAAAAAACTTGATTTCTATTGACTCGCGATCGGCTTCTGAATGAGAAAACGCCGAGTAACGATGACTCGGCCCGGCCGAGACGTCTCTCTCTCTACTAAGTAGTCCCAGTTCCGTCTGCGGACGATAATTTGGAACCACAAAAAATAAAAAGAAACACCGATGTAGTTTCGTAGAGATTGACTTATACGATGTTCCGACGATAGGTCTTAGGCTGCCTACACTTGTTACTTAGGTTATGTGAAACTTTTTGCCGATCTGGCCTTCGACCTCGACGTTTCTGTAGAACAACAATAGCTTTTTTGTTATTTTAAGGCGAAAAGCACATTGAGGCTATTAACGCCTCACTAAATGTAAGTATGAGTGTAAAGTGTTAAAGTCGTAAGTGTAGTGTTGTAAGTGTAAGTGTGAGTTAGACTCGGGTACCGTGAGCAGTAGCGTGCGCAGCGTGGCACCCCCAAATGCCCCAAAAGGGGCGTCGAAATGCCAGAAAAAAGAGGAGGAAAAAGAGAGAAAAGAAAAAAAACGCTCGCCGTGCGGAAAGACGCTAGCAGAGTAGCAATGCAAGGCATGCATTCTTGCGCATCACGCTCTCTTAACGAATATTACTCGCGCTCCGAAGCACTTAAAACTACCGCGGGTTAATCTGTTTAAAACTGATATCCACCCTTAAATACCCTTGATGAAATGTTTCAAATATCAATTGAACACTTACTCAGAATTTTTGAATCTTTAAAAAAATAGTTCACACAATTATCTCACCATTAAGGAAGCCATGCACTCTTAAAATATTCATAATTTAACGTAATTTACTGAGACACAGAGAAAAATAAACTATGTCAGTTTTGCGGTAATAGAACTCAATTTAAAAAAAAAATTGTGGGAATTTCAATTGAGTGGGAAAAAGTCTTGCATACATACATACAAAAAGTCTTGCATACATACATACAAAAAGTCTTGCATACATACATACAAAAAGTCTTGCATACATACATACAAAAAGTCTTGCATACATACATACAAAAAGTCTTGCATACATACATACAAAAAGTCTTGCATACATACATACAAGAAGTCTTGCATACATACATACAAAAAGTCTTGCATACATACATACAAAAGTCTTGCATACATACATACAAAAAGTCTTGCATACATACATACAAAAAGTCTTGCATACATACATACAAAAAGTCTTGCATACATACATACAAAAAGTCTTGCATACATACATACAAAAAGTCTTGCATACATACATACAAAAAGTCTTGCATACATACATACAAAAAGTCTTGCATACATACATACAAAAAGTCTTGCATACATACATACAAAAAGTCTTGTACAAGGTAAAGTCTTACAAATTTCAAAACAATCGGTAAATACGTTTGACCAAAACTGCGTAACATACAAACCAAATGCCGAACGGTAGAGTTGAAACAGAGAGCTCGCTTTGCTCAGTCAGTTAAGGAATTTGAGTACCAGAGTGAAACACTTTGCAATAGTAAACGCTGTTGGTTATTGAAGGTCAGCAGTGGTAACTAAAGTTTGGGTTCTCTGGTTCCTTTTGCATTCTGAATCAAAGTTACGGAATATACACAAATGACAAATGTTCGAATAAAGAATAGAGGCCAAATAATAAGAGAAACATTTCAACATAAAGTAACAAAGATTAAGATAGAATCTTGTGTTTATTAATATTATTGTACCGCGTTGTTGGCTCGTCAATCTACATTTATATGTTTTTTTAAATTTACGGTTTTTCGGTTATACGCTAGAGGTGTTTTGTCGACAGAACAGGCAGACGGACAGACAGATACGAAAGGATAAAAGAACTTGGTATATCATATAAATTGTTGCCGAATAAGGAGCGGTCATCTTGCTAGAAGGGAATGATAAATTATCTTTCAACAGGTTGGCTTGTGAAGACCTCACACAGACGGTCTTTTTCAATCTTTCACTCATTCATCAGCTACTCTGCTACTGTGCTACTGTGCTACTGTCACAGCTTGTAGAGTGACGTACTCGAATAGATGTAGCAAGACATTTACAAATACTTCCTCACATTGAATTATTTCCAGAAAATTTGTTTCGGGAAATAGAGAATTAGCCTAATTTTCAAAACTGGTTTATTAGTCCAGTAAATAGAGCCGGTTTTCCCTACAAAAGGTCAGGTAAGGTGCCTATATAGGTAGGTTTAAAATCCAATTTTGCACACGCCCTCATCCTACTCGCCCTCTGCCATCTTGGAAAAACGGTACTTGTTTTAGTTTTCTGCCAAAGAATAACACTGTGTTATATTATGGCCAGCGGCCAGGTGATATGTTCATCACAACAGCTGATTTATTACAACAGCGGTTTTTTCGATAGTTAAATTTCAACTAGCTACATTTGGAAAATATAAATGCGATAATCGTGGCAGGCAACTTTCTCGCTAACGTGATGGAAGCAATATTCCGATTAAATTAAACTTTGTCACAAAAATCGATTTGTTAGTTATATTGACAAGTTCGTTTTTCGGAAAAACCGGTTAAATTGACAATATTTTCAAATCTTAAAAAAACAATTATTTTAACTTACACTTTTTTGATTATCTGATCTTACTATAATAATCACTAATAAATTTCAACGAACTAGACCGATTTCACTACCATAATCAGTAATAAATCTAAACGAACTAGACCGATGTCACTATCATAATAAGTAATAAATGTGAACGAGCTATACCGATGTCACTATCATAATCAGTAATAAATTTAAACGAACTAGACCGATTTCACTATAATAATCAGTAATAAATTTAAACGAACTAGACCGATGTCACTATCATAATCAGTAATAAATTTAAACGAACTAGACCCATTTCACTATAATAATCAATAATAAATTTAAACGAACTAGCCGATTTTACTATCATAATCAATAATAAATGTGAACGAACTAGACCGATTTCAATATCATAATTAGTAATAAATCTAAGCGAACTAAACCAATGTCACTATCATAATCAGTAATAAATTTAAACGAACTAGACCGATTTCATTATCATAATCAATAATAAATGTGAACGAACTAGACCGATTTCAATATCATAATCAGTAATAAATCTAAGAGAACTAGACCGATGTCCCTATCATAATCAGTAATAAATTTTAACGAACTAGACCGATGTCACTATCATAATCAGTAATAAATTTAAACGAACTAGACCGATTTCACTATAATAATCAGTAATAAATCTAAGAGAACTAGACCGATGTCACTATAATAATCAGTAATAAATTTAAACGAACTAGACCTATGTCACTGTCATAATCGGTAATAAATTTAAACGAACTAGACCGATGTCACTATCATAATCAGTAATAAATTTAAACGAACTAGACCGATTTCACTATAATAATCAGTAATAAATCTAAGCGAACTAGACCGATTTTACTATCATAATCAGTAATAAATCTAAGCGAACTAGACCGATTTCACTATAATAATCAGTAATAAATCTAAGCGAACTAGACCGATTTTACTATCATAATCAGTAATAAATCTAAGCGAACTAGACCGATTTCACTATAATAATCAGTAATAAATCTAAGCGAACTAGACCGATTTTACTATCATAATCAGTAATAAATTTAAACGAACTAGACCGATTTCACTATCATAATCAGTAATAAATCTAAGCGAACTAGACCGATTTCACTATCATAATCAGTAATAAATCTAAGCGAATTAAACCGATGTCACTATCATAACCAGTAATAAATGTGAACGAACTAGTCCGATTTCACTATCATAATCAGTAATAAATCTAAACGAACTAGACCGATTTCACTATCATAATCAGTAATAAATCTAAACGAACTAGATTGATTTCAATGAATCTCGGTTCTGTTTACCCTTTTCGTTTGAAAAAAATATATATCCCAATCCCTTTGTAGACAAATTGTATGTTGTATTTGACCAGTGAACGTAGCACAGGCGACAAGGTAGTCATTTTAAATTGTATTTTTATTATTTAGCATCCATACTCAAGCCAGTTAGACTAATGAGGACGAGAGATTTAGCAAAAGGAAAGCTTACTGTAGAACTCCATTCTAGAAAGGACGCCTTGAAGGGTGCAAGTTTCGGTGTTTTTAACCACTTCGGACACAACAGCCCCTATTTTATTTTGAAATTTGCCTATCGTTTGTGAATATCGATATTCTGGTTAATGAGAGATTTACGTTTGTAGGCCCTATTCCTATAGGCCCTATATGACAGGAACATGTGGACTGAATGTCGGAAGTAGGTAATACATTTATCAAAATGTATGTTTACGTAGATTTAACAACAAAATTTAATGTGATTAATTTTCGGAAATTCGTCTCCCACAGGGGGTGCAGATTAGCTGCACCTATTGAGAGGATTTAGACGTCCCTCGCGGTACCCGAGTCTAACACACACTTACACTTACAACACTACACTTACGACTTTAACACTTTACACTCACACTTACATTTAGGGTAGGCGATAATAGCCTTAATGTGCTTTTCACCTTAAAATAACAAAAAAACAAAAAAAATGGGAAATTCGTTTTCGAAACAGCTGCGTTTTGTGATTTAGTTTCGAAGTTTCCGTTCTGTGTGAGAGAGATGAGCTGAAGACTTCATCGTGAGAACGTAAAGGGATGCCTGACTTGCAGAATGTAGGTCCGCTTCTGATCTTCAGGCAGCTCCAGTGTCTGTCCCAGCTGTCACTGAAGTGAAGACAGCTTCGACTTCCAGCAACCATCGTCAAAAGGTCGGTAAGATCGATCGTCAATCGTTTCAAATTTAAGGCGAATTTTTTTAACTGAACAAAGTATAAATTGTGATGATCGTGGAAAAATCAATCTTAGAGTTTTTGATAAGTCTTTATGTTTTTAAGTCTCGTGAGTCCAAAAAAGTCTTAAGCGGCACGAGACTGGCCGACAGAAGTGACTGCTTCTTTTGGCATGCCTGACTGTATACTTTTTCACTATTATGATTCAATTATTTTTATAACAATTTATTTGCACGCTGGAAAGGGCAACTCTTGAAAATTATTTTCGTTTAAATTTCGCGCGTGTGTAGGTACACAACTTAAAAATTAACTGAAACTGTCACAGAATATGAACTTGAGTTGAGTATCTTAGGCTATATAAGGGACTTAATTAATTAATCAGTTTATAACCCTACTTTTGACAGTTATACTGTCTTTATATAAATATAATAATATATATAGAAGTTGTGATTCTGACATTAAAAAATTGATATAGGTTATATACGTTAAATAATTTATCTACACAAACTTAGAAAATACACATTTTTAAAATTAACAAGAAGAATAAAGATAACTTCAATTGAAATTATGTTGAAGTTATTGTGCGAAATCAGCAGTTAGAAGTAGTCACTTCCAGTCTAGATATATGTGTGTGTATATATATATATATATATATATATATATATATATATATATATATATATATATATATATAGGCCTATATATATGTATATATGTAATATGTAATATGTATATGTGTATATATATATATATATATATATATATATATATATATAAAGAACAATATATGCTGTGAGGTATGAATTACGGATTCAATCGTGACGCAATGTTTATACCCATGTTTTGTCAACAGCGACCATAAAAGTTTTCATTTAAAAATTACCATAACACAAAATTTTATGACATGTAAAAACGGCCTTCGTTGCGATCGCGTTAATTACCATAACTCAAAATTTTATGACATGTAAAAACGGACATCATTATTAAAGTGTTAATTACCATATCGCAAAATTTTATGACATGTAAAAACGGCCGTCGTTATGAAAGTGTTAATTACCATAACACAAAATTTTATGACATGTAAAAACGGTCTTCGTTGCGATCGTGTTAATTAACATAACTCAAAATTTTATGACATGTAAAAACGGTCGTCATTATTAAAGTGTTAATTACCATATCGCAAAATTTTATGACATGTAAAAACAGCCGTCGTTATGAAAGTGTTCATTACCATAACACAAAATTTTATGACATGTAAAAACGGCCGTCGTTATGAAAGTGTTAATTACCATAACACAAAATTTTATGACATGTAAAAACGGCCGTCGTTATGAAAGTGTTAATTACCATATCGCAAAATTTTATGACATGTAAAAACGGCCGTCGTTATGAAAGTGTTAATTACCATAACAAAAAATTTTATGACATGTAAAAACGGCCGTCGTTATGAAAGTGTTAATTACCATAACACAAAATTTTATGACATGTAAAAACGGCCGTCGTTATGAAAGTTTTAATTACCATAACACAAAATATTATGACATGTAAAAACGGCCGTCGTTATGAAAGTTTTAATTACCATAACACAAAATTTTATGACATGTAAAAACGGTCGTCGTTATGAAAGTGTTAATTACCAAAACACAAAATTTTATGACATGTAAAAACGGCCGTCGTTATGAAAGTGTTAATTACCATAACACAAAATTTTATGACATGTAAAAACGGCCGCGTTATGAAAGTTTTAATTACCATAACACAAAATTTTATGACATGTAAAAACGGCCGTCGTTATGAAAGTGTTAATTACCATATCGCAAAATTTTATGACATGTAAAAACGGCCGTCGTTATGAAAGTGTTAATTACCATAACAAAAAATTTTATGACATGTAAAAACGGCCGTCGTTATGAAAGTGTTAATTACCATAACACAAAATTTTATGACATGTAAAAACGGCCGTCGTTATGAAAGTGTTAATTACCATAACACAAAATTTTATGACATGTAAAAACGGCCGTCGTTATGAAAGTTTTAATTACCATAACACAAAATTTTATGACATGTAAAAACGGCCGTCGTTATGAAAGTGTTAATTACCATATCGCAAAATTTTATGACATGTAAAAACGGCCGTCGTTATGAAAGTGTTAATTACCATAACACAAAATTTTATGACATGTAAAAACGGCCGTCGTTATGAAAGTTTTAATTACCATAACACAAAATTTTATGACATGTAAAAACGGCCGTCGTTATGAAAGTGTTAATTACCAAAACACAAAATTTTATGACATGTAAAAACGGCCGTCGTTATGAAAGTGTTAATTACCATAACACAAAATTTTATGACATGTAAAAACGGCCGTCGTTATGAAAGTGTTAATTACCATATCGCAAAATTTTATGACATGTAAAAACGGCCGTCGTTATGAAAGTGTTAATTACCATAACACAAAATTTTATGACATGTAAAAACGGCCGTCGTTATGAAAGTGTTAATTACCATAACAAAAAATTTTATGACATGTAAAAACGGCCGTCGTTATGAAAGTGTTAATTACCATAACACAAAATTTTATGACATGTAAAAACGGCCGTCGTTATGAAAGTGTTAATTACCATAACACAAAATTTTATGACATGTAAAAACGGCCGTCGTTATGAAAGTTTTAATTACCATAACACAAAATTTTATGACATGTAAAAACGGCCGTCGTTATGAAAGTTTTAATTACCATAACACAAAATTTTATGTATGTAAAAACGGCTGTCGTTGTAAACGTGTTAATATGAAAACATTAGATGGTACGCAGATTGCAACTCTGGTTACGTCGGTGAAATTAAATTTTCAAAATAATTAAGAAAATGTTCGTAGGAAATTCGCTTCGATCATATTAGCGTGCGTGATTTTTTTTATCGCTTTTTAATCTAAACGCCCCCCCCCCCAGGACGCTCGTCTCGTCCCTGAGGGCCTTATTCACTACACGACAAACATCCAGCACAGCTTCTCAGTCGCTCGGATCGTCCGACACCGGCCGAATATAGACGTCAGAACCTTGACAGATGGCTCGAACCATTAGAAACAATGACAAGCACAATACAGATCGTTGTAGCTTGAAAGACCGACTGTTTCGAGTGTCCGTGTCACAGGGTCTAAGTCTCTGAAAGGATGGTTATATGGAACAAGTGGTTTTCAAGAGGATTTCAGATGTTAGGGTAACTCGCTCATGCCCCTCGATGCCAACTTTTGACAGACTCCGGATGTAGTTCTTTTAGAGCAGTAAGCGAGGAGTTTATCGGTGAAGGGGTGGGTATTGTTTATCGGTCCAGACGTCACCGAGGTAACGCGGAAGGTTTATCGCGTGTAAATCAATCAGGGTATGATAAACCGTACGGTTACTGCGTGTGCGTGTGCATGTGTGCGTGCGTGCGTGCGTGTGTGTGTGTGTGTGTGTGTGTGTGTGTGTGTGTGTGTGTTTTGCGTGCGTGTGTGTGTGTGTGTGTGTGTGTGTGTGTGTGTGTGTGTGTGTGTGTGTGTGTGTGTGTGAGTGAGTGAGTGAGTGAGTGTGTGTGTGCGCGCGCGCGCGCGTGTGTTCATCCAGCATTTATAATTTTGGTCCAATTTTATTAAAACCAGACACAAAGATTTATTTAATAACTATTTTGACCGATTCGTTACCCAGCGAAAATCGTTCAACCGTTTTAAAATAGCGGCCATTCGAAATCTTAAAAGCTTTTATCATATTATTATTATTATCATATTATTATCAAATTATAAAAAGCTTTTTACACACTTACCTCAAATCCCATTTCCCCACTGCAGCCTAACGAGCGCTGCAGTCTGCATTAATTAGAATTTGTATTTTCAAAATCTATTTTAAATTCAAAAATAAATTTGACTGTAGCTAGGATATATTTTCAACGAGATATGAAAATTTTAAATTTAAATTTTCAGAATTCCACACTAATTGCGATTATGAAAATAAAATTTCGAATTAGATTTATTGTTTACGAGCCCAAAAGGCAGTACAGTTACGTACTTATACAGTATTTTCACTTATAAATCCATAAATACGATTAATATGTTCTTTACCAATTGAGGTCAGGAAAATCCGTTCAACAATTTCAAAATATCGGCCATTTTTCAAAAAACAAAATGGTATGTGTTACACACACACACACACACACAAAAACAAAAAAAAACACACACACAAATACACACGCACGCACACACCGCGCGCGCGCACACACACGCACACAAACACACATACACACATACACAAATACACACACACACACACACAAAAACACACACACACACACACAAACACACACACACGCGCGCGCGCGCGCAAACACACACACACACACACACAAACACAAAGACACACACTCACACACACAAATACTCACGCACGCACTCACACACGCGCGCGCGCACGTACACAAGCACTCACAAACGCGCGTACACACACATGCGCACACGTCATTTAATTTAATGATGCCGGGTCTGGGTCTTCCCTAGATGGTTGCTCTAATAGTTCACTAGTGGAATGGAAATAAATACAGTACTGGTATGGTGTTATTTGTTTTTCCTTATATTGGATTTCCTGTAGTCCTGTAGAGGTCTAGTTTCACCTCAAGACTGGTTTATATTCGATCCAAATGAAGCTGTCACCCCTTCGCATGAGAATATGATCGGTAAGAGGAATGGATGAAATAATTGTATCTAATTAGAGAGATATTGAGAGGGCAAGGGGACAAGGGGCCACCTGCTGCAGGGGCAACCCAATTAGCGCACGTGTTAAGTGTCCAATGTAAAGTACACGATCGTGTTACAGTGCTTAACCTCAATTAGCTTAGGCCTACTCTGGTAAACACAAATCTTTCTGACAAAGTAAATTATGCAAACTTTATGTTGGCGTTTCACTAAAATCTCCATAGTAACACAAATTTGGCCGGAAAACCTCTATTAAAAAGTGAACTCCTAAACTTTTCTCTTTGTAGCAGCACAGATCTTTCTGGTATTGTAAATTTGCAATAGTTATGTTGGTATTTCATTATAATTTCCTTAGTAACACACATTTGGTCAAAAAATCTCTTTTAAGCAGATCCTAAAACGTCTCTCTTTGTAGAAACACAAGTCTTTCTGATAAAGGAAATTCTGCAAAAGTTATGTAGGTGTTTCACTAAAATCTCTATAGTAACTCAAATTTGGCCAGAAACCCTCTTTTAAGCTGTGACCTCCAAAACATCTCTCTTTGTAACAACACAAATCTTTCTCATATTGTAAATTTGGCAAAATTAATGTTGGTATTTTATTAAAATTTCCATAGTAACATTTGGTAAAAAACCTCTTTTAAGGAGAGAACCTTAAAACGTCTCTTTCTAGAAACACAAGTCTTTCTGATAAAGTAAATTCTACAAACGTTATGTCGGTGTTTCACTAAAATCTCCATAGTAACACACATTTGGCCGGAAAACCACTTTTAAGCTGTGAATTCAAAAATTCTGTCTTTGTAACAACACAAATTTTTCTGATAATGTAAATTTGGCAAAAGTGTTGGTATTCACTAAAATTACGATAGTAACACACATTTGATCAAAAACCTCTTTTAAAGCGAGAACTGTAAAACGTCTCTCTTTGTAGAAACACAAGTCTTCCTGATAAAGTAAATTCTGCAAAAGTTATGTCGATGTTTCACTAAAATCTCCATAGTAGCACAAATTTGGCCGGAAAACCTCTTTTAAGCTGTGAATTCCAAAACGTCTCTCTTTTTAGCAACACAAATCTTTCTGATAACTTAATTCTGCCAAAGTTGTATGGTATTTCACTAAAATTTTCATAGTAACAAATATTTGGCTCGAAAATCTCTGTAAAACACTGAACTCAAAAATTCTCTCTCAAACTGTCAATCTTATCCCGGTTTCGAGACTACAACACCCTCACCTCCGCTTTAATTTTCCGCAGTTGACCCCTCCGAACTTTATAAACCAATTTAACAATTTTATGTCCGTGATATTCGATCCAGATTTTCAAGTAATGACCTATAAGTTTTTTCTTGGATATAATTGTCAACCATTTTTTTTGTCATAATTGTTAGAACAGTTTGGGGAAATTTAGATTTTTTTAATTTTTGGACAAATTTAGATACTATATTTTTTTTGAAAATTTAAAAAAATTGTTTCAATTATGGAAAACGAGACCTAATAGAGAAATATTATAAAACTTTGTCAATTTGTCTCCAGGGATATAAACGTACGCGCGCGCGTGTTTGCACTATGTATTACATTTACAATTCTCTTTGATTTGATTAAAAATTTCTAACAAACGCGTTTTTTGGCAATAGATTTGACAAGTTCGTTACCTGGAATATCAGTCAAAGAATTTTAAAATGGCGGTCATTGCAAATCTTAAAATTCGTAACATTTCTATTTACACATTTTTGAAAATTTAATTTCGCCATCATAATTGCATTAAAATGTGCATCAAAATATATTTTACAAAGTATATAAAATATCAAAAAATATAAAAAATATCAAAATAAGTTTAAATTAAGAAAATGAATTCATTTAGTTTCATTCAGAAAATTCAAATTCATTTTTGTATTCCAAAGGTAAGTTTCAAATATAAGGTGATTCGTAAACCTCAATACTGTCACGACAGTTCGGATTTTCAAATCGTAAAATAAAAATAAATGTTAGAAATTCGCCTCTATCACGCCAGCAATACAGCTGCGTACAGTGATTATTTTAACACAGAAATCGCTTAGTCACTTTTAGACATTGTAATTTTGTCGATTTCGACCAACTCATCCAAATCAGGCTTCGGGTTTGGTTAGGGTGACTAGGCTGAACCCGTGCGGTTTCGAAGATACTTCTTTGTCCGAAGCTGCTTACAGGCTTATCATTGGATATAATTTATTTGCAAATCTTTTCACCGACACTTAAGGTAAGCAGAAATAAGAAGGTCAAGCACAAGCTCTTGAAGCTCTTAATGAGGATCTGTTGTTTCAGAAAAGCGCACGTTAACAAGAATAGATCAGATGACTTTCGTGTCGTCTGCACTGCCGCGTTGCGGACTGCACCGCTTGCAAAGTACTATTTAAGTGCCGCTTTTGATACGTATTCGATGCCCAAACTGCAAAAAGACTTGTAAATCTTGCTTTACTCTTGTCCACACTGCGAAAAACTCGAACAGCGTAAAAAAACCTCCCAAAGTCTTTTCGAAAAACGCTTTTTTTAAGATCATATATATATATGATTTTGAATAAATATGTAATATATTGAAAAATCCTGAAAAAACAGCTTATCGATTTTGATACAAAGTTAGTTTATTTTCGATTTTCCGAACTAACATGCCGAAATTAGAGGGGCGAGGACATGAAAAATTAAACTTTGAAAAGGTCTGGGCGGCTCTATAATAAAACTTGAACAATATATATGCAATGATATAATGTGTAATGATGAAAATACCGACATTATATTATTGGTAATTATTACTGACTGGTAATTATTAGTAAGCAATATTAATGTGTGGAATGATGTGTATGATAAAAATACTGATGTTATATTATTGATAAGTATTACTGACTGTTTAAATTTAAGCAACACTAATGTGTGGAATGGTGTGTAATGATAAAAATACTGATGTTTTATTATTGATAAGTATTACTGACTGTTTAAAGTTAAGCAATACTAACGTGTGGAATGATGTGTAATGATGAAAATACCGACGTTGTATTATTGATAAGTATTACTGTCTGTTTAAAGTTAAGCAATACTAATGTGTGGAATGGTGTGGAATGATGAAAATACCGACGTTATATTATTGATAAGAATTACTGACTGTTTAAATTTAAGCAATACTAATGTGTGGAATGATGTGTAATGATGAAAGTACCGACGTTTTATTATTGATAAGTATCACTGACTATTTAAAGTTAAGCAATACTAATGTGTGGAATAATGTGTAATGACGAGAATACCGACGTTGTATTATTGATAAGTATTACTGACTGTTTAAAGTTAAGCAATACTAATGTGTGGAATGATGTGTAATGATGAAAATATCGACGTTATATTATTGATAATTATTACTGACTGTAAAGGAAAGCTATACTAATGTCTGGAATGATGAAAATACCGACGTTGTATTATTGATAAGTATTACTGACTGTTTAAATTTAAGCAGTACTAATGTGTGGAAATGATGAAAATACCAACGTTATATTATTGATAAGTATTACTGACTGTTTAAATTTAAGCAACACTAATGTGTGGAATGGTGTGTAATGATAAAAATACTGATGTTATATTACAGATAAGTATTACTGACTGTTTAAATTTAAGCAATACTAATGTGCGGAATGATGTGTAATGATGAGAATACCGACGTTGTATTATTGATAAGTATTACTGTCTGTTTAAAGTTAAGCAATACTAATGTATGGAATGATGTGTAATGATGAAAATACCGACGTTATATTATTGATAAGTATTACTGACTGTTTAAAGTTAAGCAATACTAACGTGTGGAATGATGTGTAATGATGAAAATACCGACGTTGTATTATTGATAAGTATTACTGTCTGTTTAAAGTTAAGCAATACTAATGTGTGGAATGGTGTGGAATGATGAAAATACCGACGTTGTATTATTGATAAGTATTACTGTCTGTTTAAAGTTAAGCAATACTAATGTGTGGAATGGTGTGGAATGATGAAAATACCGACGTTATATTATTGATAAGAATTACTGACTGTTTAAAGTTAAGCAATACTAACGTGTGGAATGATGTGTAATGATGAAAATACCGACGTTGTATTATTGATAAGTATTACTGTCTGTTTAAAGTTAAGCAATACTAATGTATGGAATGATGTGTAATGATGAAAATACCGACGTTGTATTATTGATAAGTATTACTGTCTGTTTAATGTTAAGCAATACTAACGTGTGGAATGATGTGTAATGATGAAAATACCGACGTTGTATTATTGATAAGTATTACTGTCTGTTTAAAGTTAAGCAATACTAATGTGTGGAATGGTGTGGAATGATGAAAATACCGACGTTGTATTATTGATAAGTATTACTGTCTGTTTAAAGTTAAGCAATACTAACGTGTGGAATGATGTGTAATGATGAAAATACCGACGTTGTATTATTGATAAGTATTACTGTCTGTTTAAAGTTAAGCAATACTAATGTGTGGAATGGTGTGGAATGATGAAAATACCGACGTTATATTATTGATAAGAATTACTGACTGTTTAAATTTAAGCAATACTAATGTGTGGAATGATGTGTAATGATGAAAGTACCGACGTTTTATTATTGATAAGTATCACTGACTATTTAAAGTTAAGCAATACTAATGTGTGGAATAATGTGTAATGACGAGAATACCGACGTTGTATTATTGATAAGTATTACTGTCTGTTTAAAGTTAAGCAATACTAATGTATGGAATGATGTGTAATGATGAAAATACCGACGTTGTATTATTGATAAGTATTACTGTCTGTTTAAAGTTAAGCAATACTAACGTGTGGAATGGTGTGGAATGATGAAAATACCGACGTTATATTATTGATAAGTATTACTGTCTGTTTAAAGTTAAGCAATACTAATGTATGGAATGATGTGTAATGATGAAAATACCGACGTTGTATTATTGATAAGTATTACTGTCTGTTTAAAGTTAAGCAATACTAACGTGTGGAATGATGTGTAATGATGAAAATACCGACGTTGTATTATTGATAAGTATTACTGTCTGTTTAAAGTTAAGCAATACTAATGTGTGGAATGGTGTGGAATGATGAAAATACCGACGTTATATTATTGATAAGAATTACTGACTGTTTAAATTTAAGCAATACTAATGTGTGGAATGATGTGTAATGATGAAAGTACCGACGTTTTATTATTGATAAGTATCACTGACTATTTAAAGTTAAGCAATACTAATGTGTGGAATAATGTGTAATGACGAGAATACCGACGTTGTATTATTGATAAGTATTACTGTCTGTTTAAAGTTAAGCAATACTAATGTGTGGAATGATGTGTAATAATGAAAATACAGACGTTATATTATTGATAAGTATTACTGACTGTTTAAATTTAAGAAATACTAATGTGTTGCATGATAATGAAGTGTAATGATGAAAATACTGGTTTTATAATATTATAAATATTACTGATCGTCTGTCTCCCTTATAGGTTCTTGCCCATTCATCGACTGCGCGTTTATTCTTGTCGCCGCTTGTTTCATTATGCACAAACTTTATTGAGCTGTCAACAATGTTAAATTTAACTTAACACTGTTTCATTTCTATGGTTTAAGTAAATATTGTATGTAGCCTAATTTATGTCGGCGATATTATTTCATTTTCGGTTGAAATAACATTACTATTTACTTGTAAAATTTTGTTTCCTGTATTTATTTTTTATTTACGTAACAAGGATAGGAATCAGGTTTTTGGAATCAGGATAAGTCTCAGTATACAAAATTTTACTACTAAATATTTCATAATTTTAGTCCGAAAACTTAAGTGTAAGTTTTCTTACTTAAATCATATTTAAATCTAAAATTATAAAAACGAGTATCCAGGTAATAAACCTAGAAGCTCGTCAAATGATGGTTTAGACCAGGGGTTTTCAACTTTTTTTTGCTTCAACCCCTCCTAAATAAATTTTTTTTATTCCGTAGACCCACATATATTTATAAAAATATAAACATTATATATTTATAATGTGTTTCACAAGTATCACTGCAAATCAAGATTTTATTAGGAGCAATTCAGTAATATTTTTTTTTTTAATTATATTTTGTATTATTAGATACATTAAAGATATAATTATGTTTACAGAAGCAGAAATTTAAGTAAAATTTAAATTATATAAATACATAAAATTTTAATGAGTGGTTGCGGTTGATGTCCTTCGATTATCTTACTTAGGCCTATATCCGGGGAAATATTTGTTAATATTAATCGTAAATCACCACGTTCTGATATCTTAAGGGGTTAAAAATGGAATTTATTTAATCGACCCCTAGAATTCAATCGACTCCCTTCAAAGTTCAAAAAAACCCCAAGGGATGGAAACCCCCAAACCTGGATACCGTCGAGAACCCCTGGTTTAGAATTTTTGCAGTCGGCACACATTGTCGAAGATAAACACAAAGTATAATAAGCCTTACTGTATAAACATAATCCTTGGTCAAAAAGAAAAAGAGCCCCGTACTTTGATAACATTTTCTCGAATGACTGTTGGCAGTGTTGCCAGACGCTATGTATGTTTTCTCCACCAGCCACATAAAATTTCCCCAATTTTAAGATATTGTAAAAAGAATTATCTAATTATAAATCATTATTACTGTTTATTTATATTACAAATTAAATAACCTAAATAAATTATTTTGTAAATAGATGACAAATTAATCTTTCCATTAAATTCAGTATTCGTATATTTTCTATATTCTATATTTTATCTGTAGTATCATTAATTGTAACAAACTTAACATTATCAAAACTACATATTATGGGATACAAACACACAACATAACCTAAAAACTCTGGTTTTTCCCCTCACGCTTTACTGTGTTTTCTTGCTGATGTCCCTGCAGGGGGGGTGCAGACTAGCTGCATCTATTGAGAGGATTTAGCCGTCCCTTACGGTACCCGAGTCTAACACACACTTACACTTACAACACTACACTTACGACTTTAACACTTTACACTCACACTTACATTTAGGGAGGCGATAATAGCCTTAATGTGCTTTTCGCCTTAAAATAACAAAAAAAATCTTGCTGATGACATCGTAAAGCATGAAGAACTTGAAGACTTATTCAGTTGATGTTACCAGTCACAATAGTTACTGCTAACAAGATAAGGGTTTAGTTTTTACAGCTCTCAGTTGGAAAGGAATCAACAAACGAACAAATTATGCGACGGACTACAGACATGCGCACTAACAGTTAAAACTAAAATTTGAACTGTCTAGTGACTAAAATAAAATAACGGTCAAGAACGATTGCGTATTAGACAATGGTAGTAAAGCAGTTTATTGTTGTATTGTTGGGGAAGTCCACCCACCGGATTTCCGGTAGTCTACAGTCAGAAATTTACTAGAATCAACAAAAATAAAACTTCCAAAGTACAGTACTTCAAAACTGACTGCCTAAAGTGATGAAGTTGCTTAAGGAAGCAGGGGTCACAATTACTTTCAGTTTTTTACAGTCCTCATTGGAAAGGAATCAACAAACGAACAAATTCGCGAAGGACATGCGCACTAACAGCTACAACTAAAGTTTGATACTGTCTAGTGACTACAATAAAATAACGGTCAAGAACGATTGCGTTTCCAACAATGTAGAAACGTAGTTTATTGTTGGAAAAGTCCATCCACCGGATTTCTGGTAGTATACAGTTCCAAATTTACTAGAATCAACAAAAACCTATCAGGTCTGTATTTACGAAAAAGAATTTAATTTAGATATGACTGGGCATATTATTCTCCAAATTTTCCCAATAATACAAAAACTTCTTCACACTTTCCCAAAAATTTTCGTTCCCCCGTAAGCTTAAAATTTCCCTATTTTAGGGAGAAAAACTCCCAACCTGGCAACACTGGCTAGTGTTGAAAATTTCCTACGCTGTGTTATTGCGGTTATCCTAGCTTCGGCCACTATTAGACGTTTGTGAAGGGGGCTTTATACTTTTATTTAGAATAACTATAACGGTAGTAAAATTTTGTACGACCGTTTAGAATATGCAATTAGTTTCTAAGTAGAGTAAGTAGTTACTGGCGTTTATCTTTGTACGATAATTCATAATTTTAGTTTTACCGTTTACAAATCCAGTAGTTTCTAAATAAAATGGTCAGTAAAATTATTGTATATATAAACATATAATTGTAACTACTTCTAAACAGCTGATTTCGCCCAAACTGTTGATTCAATATCATTTCAATTGAGGTTATGTTAAAAATTCAATTTCTAAATAAAATGGTCAGTAAAATTATTGTATATATAAAAATATAATTGTAACTACTTCTAAACAGCTGATTTCGCACAAGCTGTTGATTCAGTATCATTTCAATTGAGGTTATGTTAAAAAATCAATTTCTAAACTACAAAAAATTATAAATAGATGTTTGTGATAATCGCGGAACAAGTAACAATCGCAAAGATATGACAATACACATCGAAACGTTGGAAAAGTTTACTTAAGGTTTTCCTTATTTATTTAATTCCTTCCTTATTTAAGGTTTATCGTTATTTTTAACGTTTAAAGAAAATTTAGTTTATAGTAAAAGTGTTAATTTGAAGTGTATGTAAAAGTGCATTTTCAAGTGTTCAATTTACAAAAATTGATTTTTTTTAAAAATAAAAACTACCCCACTGCTTCATACAGAACGACGTCGCCTTTCTAATAACAAAGAAAGTTCGGTTTTCAGAAAATCGCTGCGGTGTTTATTTGGAGATTCCCAATTTTTTACGATATTATTTAGAAAAACTAATACTTTTAGGGCAATAACCATAGTTTAGTAGATAAATCGTTTAATTTTAAACGTTCGTTTGTCCTTTTACAGAAAACCCAGTAGCAACCACTCTTATTGACATACGCAGTCTCTTCAGTCTTCAAACAATATGATGTAATTTTGTCGAGTTAGTAAAGGAAATTTTCCATTCCGATGCGCGAACATACTCGGGCCTAATCTAAAGACCCTGCTCTCCTGTTCTACCCCTCGACTGTTCTCGCTCGCTCTTTCACAATGAGATACAATTAGTGGCTTACATGAGGAACGTGGCTCTCACGTGGCCGACTCCAGGAGTCCGATGACATTAAAGGTCCTGAGTGAACATCGAGGACCCTTATATCTCTCAGTCGGTGACGCATTTATAAAAACTTGACAGTACAATGTATTCGAGTCAACGCTGAGAAACCATATTTTTCATTAATATTCAACAAGTATCATGTTTTAGGGCTGGTTTTGGTGTTGGATTTTGCGCGATGCGCGCCAATGTCATATTGCATATAATAGCATATTTAGCGCGTTGCGTGATATTGTATGTATATATATATATATATATATATATATATATATATATATATATATATATATATATATATATATAATTGTGACTATCTCTAAACAGCTGTAAAACAGCTGTTGTTTCAATATCATTTTAATTGAGGTTATGTTAAAAATTTTATTTTTAAATAAAATGGAGAGTAAAATTATTGTATATATAAAAATATAATTTTGACTACTTCTAAACAGCTGATTTAGTAAGACAGCTGTTGTTTCAATATCATTTTAATTGAGGTTATGTTAAAAATTCAATTTCTAAATGAAATGGACAGTAAAATTATTGTATATATAAAAATATAATTGTGACTACTTCTAAACAGCTGATTTAGTAAAACAGCTGTTGTTTCAATATCATTTTAATTGAGGTTATGTTAAAAATTCAATTTCTAAATAAAATGGTCAGTAAAATTATTGTATATATAAAAATATAATTGTAACTACTTCTAAACAGCTGATTTCGCACAAGCTGTTGATTTAATATCATTTTAATTGAGGTTATGTTAAAAATTCAATTTCTAAATGAAATGGACAGTAAAATTATTATATATATAAAAATATAATTGTGACTACTTCTAAACAGCTGATTTAGTAAAACAGCTGTTGTTTCAATATCATTTTAATTGAGGTTATGTTAAAAATTCAATTTCTAAATAAAATGGTCAGTAAAATTATTGTATATATAAAAATATAATTGTAACTACTTCTAAACAGCTGATTTCGTACAAGCTGTTGATTTAATATCATTTTAATTGAAGTTATGTTAAAAATTCAATTTCTAAATGAAATGGACAGTAAAATTATTGTATATATAAAAATATAATTGTGACTACTTCTAAACAGCTGATTTAGTAAAACAGCTGTTGTTTCAATATCATTTTAATTGAGGTTATGTTAAAAATTCAATTTCTAAATAAAATGGTCAGTAAAATTATTGTATATATAAAAATATAATTGTGACTACTTCTAAACAACTGATTTCGCACAAGCTGTTGATTCAATATCATTTCAATTGAGGTTATGTTAATAATTCAATTTCTAAATAAAATGGACACTAATATTATTAACAAAATATGTTTTAAATGAAGAACAAAGATTTTACAAAAATTAACGAAAAACGTTATGACGATTTGGAAATAAATTGACAGTGAAAATGTTACAATTAATAAAAGAGTTGTCACTGAATAACAACATCAGTCAATTAATATCAAAAACGAGGAATTTAGAAAAATATGATACATGATTTATATTTTTCGTTTGGTGAAAAAAACGATTTTTTTTCACCGAAAATTTTTATGAAAAAGTAAACTATTAGAACAGTTATCATGGTAACATCCAGGCCTGGAAGCTTAAAATTACCGTCGATCCATGTACGACCTCTAGATCTCGTATCGAAAGGTTATTAAAATTTGTTAAATGAGTGCGCGATCACGTTTGTGTGTTAGCACTCCTACTTTGGCAATTTTTATTCGATTTGATTCAAATTTGGGTAAATTTTGGGTAAGCTTGGATAAATTCGTTACCCAATTAAACCTGTTCAACAGTTCCTAAATACCCCGAAGGAGAGTGCAGACTAGCTGCACCTATTGAGAGGATTTAGACGTCCCTCGCGGTACCCGAGTCTAACACACACTTATGCTTACAACACTACACTTACGACTTTAACACGTTACACTCACACTTACATTTAGGGAGGCGAAATAGCCTCAATGTGCTTTTCGCGAAATTCTAAAATACTGGTAATGTCAAACAAATAAAAAAATTTTAATTCTTACGATTTTCTTGAAAATAAGTTTTTTATCATTTTATGCAGTGAAAAAATTTGCAAAAAGTAGGATTTTTATTATTCAAAAATGAATTAATATTAAAAAAAATGAATTTGACGTTTCATTTTTGAATTTTCGATGCAGTTTTAATGTTTGAATTACTAATTTACACAGTTTTTAATGCTGATTATGATAGCGAAACTGAAATCGGATTTTCCAATGAATATAAGATAAAAATTTAGAAATTCGCTTCTATCACGTCAGCGAGACAGCTGCGGGCCGCGTTCATTAACTTTTTACATTTTCACTAGATCTGTATTTTTTCCGGCAAAAATCGATTAAGTTTAGCATCGCCGAGGCGCGATAATGAAATTTTTGAAAAACAAGGAAACAAGACAAATAAAAATTAAAAATTAGGGGCACTACAAAAAATAAACAGTAACAATAATTAGAACAAACAAAATATAGTAACAACTGTAAATATTTCCCTAAAAGTAGTCAACAATCACAAAAAAAAAAAAATGTACACAATTATTGTAAGGCGTAAATTGGCCTCTCATTTAAAAATAAATAAAATAATAAATAAATAAATTGAATAACAAGGAAAACATAGCAAACAATAATGAATATATAAATTACCAAATATATACTATTTGTTGCAGGGCTGTAAAGAGGTCCTGCAACATTATTTAAAAATGTTGAAAGCTTCACGAGTTCGCGTGTCACCTCACGTAGGAACACGCCAGTCTTCTCTTTATTGTTCCAATTTTATTATTCGTACTGCCGAAGCAAGTACCACTAGATCTGTAAAAACGAAGGCCTATATAGCGGTAAGAAAGTTAAATGCAGATTCTAGATTTACTCTGAATCGGGTATAAGGGTTTAATGGAGATTGAAGGATGTAGAAAGAGGGAATGAGAGAGTGAAAGAGAGGGAGAGAGAGAGAGAGAGAGAGAGAGAGAGAGAGAGAGAGAGAGCGAGAGAGAAGGAGAGAGAGGGGAACGCAGGGCCATTGAATAGAAGTAAATGACCGGGCCGAGAAAAAAACACCCTCGCTGATCATTATTACAATTGTAGTGTCTGTTATTATCAGGTCGGTTCACAGTGACACAGGCTGTCAACGTAGGCCTACCGTAATTTTTAAGGTGCGTAGGTTGGCAACAAGATTTACACATAATCTTGCTTTTTTTAAATTATTTTTATTACAACTAAGTTAAATACAACTTAGTACAGTAAAGAATTTATTCTTTGTAGAATAAAGAGATCACAAGGAGATGGTTCGTCTTCAATTCTTCGACGTTGTTTTAGATTCAGCTTTGGTGCTATGATAGGGTTTAGAGAAACCCGACTGAAGGTGTCACAGATACGGATGATGTTAATAGATAATTTGACTCTGCCGACGGAAACCGAACTCTGACGATTACCCAGTTAAAAAACCCGAAAAACTGACTTAAAAAAATCCTTTCGAAAAACTGAAATTCTAGCTGCAGAGAACATCGAAAGACAATTGTTTTTTTATTGTACAACTACAACTAAGAATAAACTTATCTAGTAGTATTCATTGAAATATAATAGCATTAAGAAAAAAATATTCCGCTGAATAACTTCATCACTATATTAAGTCAAACGGCTTCTTTTAAACCTCACAGTGTCACTGCTATTGAGTTTCTGCATCTCTTTGTTGGCGTGGTATAAAAGTGTTAGTGATGGTGATGGTGGTGGTGTGGTGATGGTGGTGTTGGTGGTGGTGATGGTGGTGATTGTGGTGATGGTGATGGTGATTATGGTGATGGTAATCATGGTGGTGATGGTGATCATGGTGGTGATGGTGATGGTGGTGATGAAGATGGTGATGGTGAAGATGATGGTGATGATGATGATGATGATGATGATGATGATGATGATGATGATGATGATGGTGATCGTGATGGTGATCGTGATCGTGATCATGATGGTGATGGTAATGGGGGTGATTGTGGTGATGGTGATGGTGATCATGGTGATGGTAATCATGGTGGTGATGGTGGTGGTGATGGTGATGGTGTGGTGATGGTGATCATGGTGGCGATGGTGATGGTGAAGATGATGGTGATGATGATGATGATGATGATGATGATGATGATGATGATGATGATGATGATGGTGGTGGTGGTGGTGATCGTGATCGTGATCATGATGGTGATGGTGATGGTGAAGATGATGGTGATGATGATGATGATGATGATGATGATGATGATGATGTGATGATGATGATGGTGATCGTGATGGTGATCGTGATCGTGATCATGATGGTGATGGTAATGGGGGTGATTGTGGTGATGGTGATGGTGATCATGGTGATGGTAATCATGGTGGTGATGGTGGTGGTGATGGTGATGGTGTGGTGATGGTGATCATGGTGGCGATGGTGATGGTGAAGATGATGGTGATGATGATGATGATGATGATGATGATGATGATGATGATGATGATGATGATGATGATGATGATGATGGTGGTGGTGGTGGTGATCGTGATCGTGATCATGATGGTGATGGTGATGGTGATGGTGGTGATGAAGATGGTGATGGTGAAGATGATTGTGATGGTGATGGTAATGGTGGTGATGAAGATGGTGATGGTGATGATGATGATGATGATGATGATTGTGATGGTGATGGTGATCATGGTGGTGATGGTGATATTGATGGTGATGGTGATTGTGATGGTGATGGTGATGGTGGTGGTGGTGATGGCGGTGATGGTGATGGTGGTGATGGTGATGGTGGTGATGGTGATGGTGAAGATGATGGTGATGATGATTATGATTTTGAGGGTGGTGGTGGTGATGGTGATGGTGATGGATGATGACGATGATGGTGATGGTGATGGTGGTGGTGGTATTAGTGATGGTCTATTCTTGATGGTAATGGAATATGGAATATGGTGATGGTAATTCTTGTGTCTAGCTGCAGAAGACCTTATCACTTCTTCAACAGTTTCTATTCGAAGATCTCTATGAATATTGTCGTTCCTGATGTACCGCGGTGCGCCGATAGCTGTTCGCTATAATTTGTTCTGGAACGTTTGTGTAGTTTTAATGTTGGACACTTTGGTGCAGCCCAGTAGCTGCAAACCGTACGTCCACACCGGTCTTAGTACTTGTTTATACAAAAGCAGTTTATTGTGTTTAATTCTGATCTTCTACCGAGCAGCCAGTACATTTTGCTTTACCTTATACCAAGTACTTCTTTCTCTTTTTTAACGCGTGCCTTCCAGTTTAATCTAGCACCCAATGCCATGCCAAGGTACTTCACTTCATTCCTACAAGGAATTATTTTACAGTTCAGAAACATAAGCACTGCATTAATTCTTTTGTTTAAGTTTACATGAATTGATTTAGACTCATTTAACTCTATGCACCACTTTTTTGTCCAAGCACTGACCTTGTCAAGAGTATCTTGAAGTTTCTCAGTAGCTTCTTCTACCATGCCCGCTGATACCATAACAGAAGTATCATCAGCAAAAGTAGCCATTGTATCTTTTCCTTGAGGTATGAACAATTGAAACGAAATATAAGATAATGAGGGTGGTAAACAACTTTAGTTATTCGGGAGGGATCATAAGCTCCAGTGAATGTGAAAAACCTTTGATTCAGTCAAGGAAAGTATTTAGTTGCAGCCAAGAATATTTATAAGGATAAAACCTTTTCATTAATGCTAAAGTCATTACGTGTCTGAGATGTTAAAAACCAGTAATCCTATATGGTATAGAGACTTAGCTTGTTTGACCCAGAATCTGGAAGATCTTTTGAAAATCGAAAGGAAAATTCAGCTAAAATACGCGGTCCTAAAATTTCGAATAGACACCGTTCAAAATTGAACTCAAAAATTTATGAAATAATAGAAGAGGTTGAAATAACAATAAGAAATAAAATCAAAATTTTATTGGACGTTATGAGAGTGAACCCTTCCAGGTTAAAAAAAACGAGTTTTTGATGAAGTACAAGACACGAAAAGTCTGGGAGGTTATATGGAAAAAATGAAAGAACATTAAAAACTTAAGACTAACGACGGGGAGTACGTGATAGAAACGAATTTGGAAAAGGCATAAACAGTATAAAGGTTCTTTTGAAAGATAATAAGAGAGACTGTGGCAACAAATGGACTGAAGAAAATAAGGATGAAAGACTTCAAAAAAGAGGGAAGATGAGTCAAAAGGAAGTAATACTCGCGTGATCCTTACTCACCCTGTTAACAGGAAGAGAAAGAAATTTGACTGATATTGTCTTAGTTCGCTGATCCATTAACCAGACACCACGGTTTTCCTGTCACACCAAGTAAATGGGCTTTCACAGATCCTTGTTTCAGCCTGCACAAGTTTTGATTGCCTACAGAAATGGCATCTGCTATATTCTTGAGAATTTCCAATTTCTTAAGTTTCGAGAAACATATCTTAATTTTCTCAGCAATTATTGATTTCTTAAAATGACAGTGGTTAAAGATTTAAAACGGTCGCCATTTTGTAATAGTTGATCGGATTTTTCTGAAAAATTAACTTTTACAAGCTGTTATTGAAATGATTTTTGGGCTAGAATTTCATACTAGATTTTCACGAATGTAAACCATTATTTTTCTGTTTGAAAATTAATGGCTTTTCCCGCAACGTTGTGAATATTTCGATGTTAACACAAATACGTTTTATGTAATTTCTTTTTCTTTTGTAGTTCACTTTGTTTACATAATTTGTTCATAATTAAATTTTCTACAAGTTTTATTTAAACATTTTCGTATTGGGAAAATAACAGTTATTGCAGTCCAAATTTAAAAAAATGTTTTGTTTTGGCTCTGACTTTTGAGTGTACACCGGTTTTGTGAAAAACTACTTTGACTCTGAAACCAGTTTTATTCAAATTTTCACGTCAAAAACCATAACGTGCGAACATGTTTACGTCTTAATTTAGGTTCCTAGAATTCAGTATGGCTT
>CM040182.1:22780933-22843433 GCA_022606455.1 Callitettix versicolor
AATTTAACGATAACGCGTGTACGCAGTTTTAGCCAAACGCATTGACCGATTGTTTTGAATTTTTTTTACTAAAGTACCTTGTATAAAGCCAAAATGATGTATTTGTAAGATCCCCCTAATTTTCTTCTGTTTCAAGATGGCGGACGTTAATTTAACGATAACGCGTGTACGCAGTTTTAGCCAAACGCATTGACCGATTGTTTTGAAATTTTGTACTAAAGTACCTTGTATAAAGCTAAAATGATGTATGTGTAAGATCCCCCAAATTTTCTTCTGTTTCAAGATGGCGGACGCTAATTTAACGATAACGCGTGTACGCAGTTTTAGCCAAACGCATTGACCGATTGTTTTGAAATTTTTTATGAAGGTATATTACATAAAGCCTAAATGACGTACGTGTAACATCTTTTTCTATTACTTCATTTTCAAGGTGGAGACCCCGCAGGGGGTGCAGACTAGCTGCACGTATTGAGAGGATTTAGACGTCCCTCGCGGTACCCGAGTCTAACACACACTTACACTTACGACTTTAACACTTTATTATTGCAACATATCCACCAGACCACATATTTAAGTAATTAGGATTATGACCTATTCTTCCCGTCAGTGGTCTATCTACTCACCTCGTAAAGGCTACCGCGGTTTCGAAACTCTATCGTTTCATCTTCAGGCCGTGATATAAAATATTAAATCCCTCTGTCGTGGTCGTCACAAAGTCAAACAAAACATTAAAAACATACGTCACAAACACTGAACACAATTACACGATTAGAATACATACGATGAACTTTAGTTTGGCCAAACGATACGTGCGACTCGTATGTCGTTACATTCCGGACTTTGTGACGACCTCGACAGAGGGATTTTACATTTTGTATAATCCTGAAGATGAAACGATAGAGTTTCGAAACCGCGGTAGCCTTTACGAGGTGAGTAGATAGACCACTGACGGGAAAAATAGGTCATAATCCTAATTAACACTTTACACTCACATTTACATTTAGGGAGGCGATAATAGCCTCAATGTGCTTTTCGCCTTAAATTAAAAAAAAACTGCGCATCGCATTCCGGGAGTGAAAACTTGAACAATAAAGCTGTGCATTTTTGAATGTTTTGGAATGTTTAGGGAATAATTTCGCACGAATTGTTTTATTTATCAGTAGAAAGTACTGTCATTTATACGGTAAAATACAATATTCATTGTTTGCGCTATCGTACGCAATTATTTTACACAAAGAAGTTTATACTCCAGAACTGTTACAATTACACTTCAGAAAAATCGCTCCAGCAGGAGGTAGTTTATAGAGTATAGAACTAGAAAGAGACAGATGCCCGTAGCCAGTATACGGTTCATATTATGTATAGTATATGCTCGTGGCGTGCGTCCTACACTATTTATATATACACATATATATTATATATCTCATGGTAGCGGTGACGGTGTCGCTATAAAATCTGACGCGAGTTCAATGCTTTTTGCCCATCCAAAAAAAGTGCACAACGTCGCTAAAGAAGTTTTCACTTCAAAAATCAAGATGGCGTCCTCTGATTTAACGGTAACTAGTGTACGCAGTTTTGTTCAAACGCATTGGTCGATTCTTTTGAAATTTTTTACGAAGGTACCTTGTATAAAGCCCGATAGATGTATGTGCTACCGAAAGATTTTTTTCTCACTTACTTCCGTTTCAAGTTTTAACTATGCTCTGATTCAATGTTGAGAGTGTAGTTGTTGGTTGTGTCCTGTAATATGGCTGCACGACAAGAACCTATCATAATTTTGACAGCTTCGTAGAGAAAGGGCATAAAATTTCAAATGAAGTGTGTCCAATAACCTTGACGGAATCTTAAGTTGGCGGAGCGCTCTCTATTAATTAAGAATATATTGCGAGGTCTACACCCCTACTGTTCCTTAAATTACTAGTCTAATAGGGGCAAGTAATTACTGTATGTGGTAAACAGTGGATAAATCATAAATCCCCCAACTTTCAAATCAGCCTGAAAGCGAGAAATATTCACACAGTTTTGACGGGAATAAAACAACATTTTTAGTAATATATGGGAATGGCCCTACAGAATTACCCGCATTGCAACTAAGTAATTTTCAGTATGTTGACGGTGATATCGGTGCATTAACGAGAATATGAAAACATTGACCTTGGTCTGTTTTTCATACCGGTTTTTCATACTGTTCTTGGTCGATAGTTCCCAGCTCTTCATCAGTCTGTTGCTTCAAACGTCGGACACTCAAAAAAGCTCCACTTAAAATATTAAGCAATCTTTTAGTAACTGTGAACTAGTGTTTTTGGCATTCGTAGTACTTTAGGCCCATTTACACGACACCAGTCGGCGTTCCATTTGAGGTTGCCAGTCGCTGAATACCAAACAAATATTTTTGTTTACTGGCGCTCCAGCTTCCCATTCCACCACTCTACCGCACCAGTCAACTGGCACCTTGTAAAAAGACAACTGCCATCCACCAGTCACTGGAAACATTCAGCCACGTGGTTAGGACGCCATATTTGATGACATGAATGTGCCAAATTTTACAGTAAAGGACGTGCCAAAAAAAAAGGTTTAAGATCTACATATTATTTAGAGTTGACGAAAGTTGAGAAATGAAAGCAAGTTGTGCGGGAACAGATTTTATGTATAAACATTCAGTGCCATGGTTCAGTGATATGGACCGCATAATAAAGAGAGCCGTTCCTGTTGCCGCATGCCAGTGATCTTCAAGTCATTTCTCAACTGGCATGCCAGCCACTGGTAACGTGTAAACTGTAAAGCGCCAGTGAGCTGAAATTTCAGTCACCTTCCAGTCGTTTCTCAACTGGCATGCCAGCTACTGGCAACGTGTAAACTGTAAAGCGCAGGAAGCTGACATCCCAGTCACCTTCCAGTCGTTTCTCAACTGGCATGCCAGCTACTGGCAACGTTTAAACAGTAAAGCGCCAGTAAGCTGACATCCCAGTCACCTTTCAGTCGTTTCTCAACTGGCATGCCAGCTACTGGCAACGTGTAAACAGTAAAGCGCAGTAAGCTGACATCCCAGTCACCTTCCAGTTGTTTCTCAACTGGCATGCCAGCTACTGGCAACGTTTAAACAGTAAAGCGCAGTAAGCTGACATCCCAGTCACCTTCCAGTCGTTTCTCAACTGGCATGCCAGCTACTAGCAACTATTGGTTTTACGTAGCTCCATCTATTGGTTTTACGTATGGCGGCGATGGCTTGACCTCCTGTCATGCTTTTCCTGGCAACTATTGATTTTAAGTAGCTCCATCTATTGATTTACGCATGACGGCGATGACTTCATCTCCTATAATGCTTGTCCTGGCAACTATTGGTTTTACGTAGCTCCATCTATTGATTTGAAGCATGGTGGCGATAGCTTCACTTCCTGTAATGCTTGTCCTGGCAACTATTGATTTTACGTAGCTCCATCTATTGATTTACGCATGGCGGCGATGCCTTCATCTCCTATAATGCTTGTCCTGGCAACTATTGATTTTACGTAGCTCCATCTATTGATTTCCGCATGGCGGCGATGCCTTCATCTCCTATAATGCTTGTCCTGGCAACTATTGATAGCTCCATCTATTGATTTACGCATGGCGGCGATGCCTTCATCTCCTATAATGCTTGTCCTGGCAACTATTGGTTTTACGTAGCTCCATCTATTGATTTGACGCATGGTGGCGATGGCTTTACCTCCTGTAATGCTTGTCCTGGCAGCTATTGATTTTACGTAGCTACATCTATTGGTTTTACATATGGCGGCGATGGCTTCACCTCCTGTAATGCTTGTCCTGGCAACTATTGGTTTTACGTAGCTACTTCTATTGGTTTGACGCATGGTAGCGATGGCTTCACTTCCTGTAATGCTTGTCCTGGCATCTATTGGTTTTACGTAACTCCATCTATTGATTTTAAGCATGGCGACGATGGCTTCACCTCCTGTAATGCTTGTCCTGGCACCTATTGGTTTTACGTAGCTCCAGCTATTGATTTTACGCATGGCCGCGATGACTTTACCTCCTGTAATGCTTGTCCTGGCAACTATTGGTTTTACGTAGCTCCATATATTGATTTTAAGCATGACGACGATGGCTTCACCTCCTGTAATGCTTGTCCTGGCACCTATTGGTTTTACGTAGCTCCAGCTATTGATTTTACGCATGGCGCGATGACTTTACCTCCTGTAATGATTGTCCTGGCAACTATTGGTTTTACGTAGCTACATCTATTGGTTTGACGCATGGTAGCGATGGCTTCACTTCCTGTAATGCTTGTCCTGGCATCTATTGGTTTTACGTAGCTCCAGCTATTGATTTTAAGCATGGCGACGATGGCTTCACCTCCTGTAATGCTTGTCCTGGCACCTATTGGTTTTACGTAGCTCCAGCTATTGATTTTACCCATGGCCGCGATGACTTTACCTCCTGTAATGCTTGTCCTGGCAACTATTGGTTTTACGTAGCTCCATATATTGATTTTAAGCATGACGACGATGGCTTCACCTCCTGTATACTTGTCCTGGCAACTATTGTTTTTACATAGCTCCATATATTGGTTTTACATAGCTCCATATATTGGTTTTACATAGCTCCATTTATTGGTTTTACGTACCTCCATGTATTGGTTTTACGTAGCTCTATTTGATAGTTTTACATAGTTCCATATATTGGTTTTATATAGCTCAATATATTGGTTTTACATAGCTCCATATATTGGTTTTACATAGATCCATATATTGGTTTTACATAGCTCGATATATTGGTTTTACATAGCTCCATATATTGGTTTATGTGACGGTTGTCAAGCGATAAAACTCCACTTGAACTTGTCTTTGTGTTACTTTACATACTCATATTGTATTCTGTTAATGTTATTTCTTATTGATGATACAGTATTTCAAGCTACTATTGTTGTTTCTTTGGATATTTACCGTCACTTCTGTATATCGAAATCTTCGCTTTAAACATTAACGGCACTGGCAGCTCCAGAGAAGGTGCTGGAGGGGTTGCAGCCCTCCCGTTGGAATTGGAAACAATTTGAAGAAATATGAATTCTTTAGTTAGCCAAATTAAGTTAAATTGAAATGTTAACTGTTGGAATTACTATTTATATTAAGATTATCTGAATAATGCATGCACAGGTACAGGTAAAGTACAGATATGTTAAAGTGTAACTTATCCTTGAAAAAAAAAGGGTGGAAGGACAAAACGCGCACGTATTTGTTAGGAGACGATGGACATGAGTGTGAACTGAGAAATAGCGGACAGAACCGACCAAAACAAGATTTTTGATTAATTCGCGAAATTGAAGAAAAGAATGTTAGACTTCGTTATCTGAAGTGAATTATCAGTCAAAACCACGAACTTAGTACAAATGTATTTTCATTTAAGATTTTGATTTTTGTTAATTTCCGTATTTAATTTTATGTATTCCATTTGACAGGGACCTTGCAAAGTAAACCTACGTGACTACAACAAATAATATATATTTTTTAGATTTTATCGTACAGATTAATTTATTACCCTGAAGTAGATCCAGTTGGAGTATATCTAGAATGTACTTATGCCCGTATGGAATTATTGTATGCGTGCGTGAAACTATTGGAAATTATAATAATATTTTATGAGTTACTGGGTTTATCCTTGGATCAGCTCCCCGTTTAGCCTGACTGCATCCGTCCGTGTACATAGGCTAGTACTGATAATTTTTCTGAGTACTTACCCATAGAACTAATGGTTAAAACTTAAATTAAATAGCCTGAAACAAATATTTCACTCGAAATTAATTTGCAATTTAGCAATAAGTAGGCTAATATAATTAGAACAACACAGATCAATAAAGAACACTGATTATTTCAAGTTTTTAATTTTTTCTTCTGTTGGCCACTGTAACAGCATTTTAAATATTCGAATGCATTTACATACGGCGGTCAGGGTTCATCGATGAAATATTAAAATGCTTATTTAAGCGATTAAAAAAAATATTTTCAAAGGTGGAAATGTTTTTTCAAATGCTATTTTCAAATAGGGGGTGTTGAAAATGAATTGGTAAATACGTAATTCTGATAATGTGGTAATGTTACTTTTTGGCAATTAGCGGGCACTCGGTGGTCGATGTGGTTAAAGCACCGGTTAGTCTGCTGCGTCTCTGAACTGCGCACCTTATATTTTTGTTCTAGCCGCAGTTACTCCCATTGCTTTTCCCTTACTGTTAACGCTGATCTCTCGTCTCGTCCTCATCAGTCTAATTGGCATAAATTGTGGACGTTAAAGAAAAAAAATTCGCAATTCGCTTCCTCAGCTGCTGATTTTTCAGTTTTTAAGTTTTTACTTGTCGGTCAGTCCCGAAACGCACATTTTTTTTGTCTGTTGTTTCTCAAAATTGTAGCTGTAGAATGCGAGAGAGTTTGTGAAAAATTTTGCACCTTTTTTTCGAAAACGATAATACCGAAATAGATTCTAAACCGATAACGCATTATCATCGTAAAGAAATATCGTGGAACGAGGACACGAGATGAAATATTCTGATCGGGCGTTGCAACCGGATCCGGCGCGTTCGGCACAGCTGTGAACCGGCCGAAGCCACAAATAAGCAGGAATTACAAAAATAATGACGGTGAAGCGAGAGTGCGAGCGAGAGAGTCGTTGAAAATTGGCTTTTCTGAAAATTACCCGAACTAGAGGGAGTGATATAGCGTCGGCCGAGCTTAACGGGAGGGGGGACTTAATGCCCCTAGGAAAATGTGTCCCATTTTCATCCTAAAAGCTAGTACAGACTGGAACCTGGATGGAGGCGGATGTTATAACTTGTGCGGCAAATTTTTTTTGGGGTCAAGGTTATTTCGATAGTGAACCGGTGATCCGGGAATAAAATTCGGAAGTGAAAGTAGTGTGTAAACGGGGGAGTATTGTGTTCCGTAAGCCCGAAAAGTTCGCGCTACATTTGTATATTGTCGAAAAGGGGGCGTTACTGTCGAAGAGGGGGGGTTTAAAACTACGTATTTATTTTGAAAATTATTTTAATCCTTGATTTTTAACTGAATAAGTCTACATTAAACTTTAAATTTAAATACTGATTTAGTTTCATTTCAAAATAGTTCTTATTACAAACGTATTAAAAATAATGGGTGCATATTATGTAATAGTTAAATGTATATAGTTTCATTTTAAAATATATTTAATTAATTTAAAAAAATATTACTTGGAAATAGAAGTAAAAATTAAAACGACACAGAAATTGATGGTTTAAAATTAATCGAATTTATATTTATAATAAATTTTCATTGTACTGTAATTAATATTAGGAATATCTTTGTTACAGGATTGTTGGTAATAAAATTAATTATTTTAAAAATTTGTTACGTAAATTCACACTTTTGCACGTAACACGACTGAAAATTAATTGGAAAAATTATAAATAATTTAAATTAAAGTTATAAATTTAAATTTAACTTATAATTAAAATTTAATTATAATTAATTTAAATTTAACTTATAATTTAAATTATAACTTTAATTATAACTTATAGTTTTAAGTTATAATTAAAAATGAAGTTATACTTAATTTTAATTTTAATTTATACATTTTTGTCAATTGAGGGAAGTAGCTACCCAGGGGAAGTTGTGCAATTTTCATATAGACCTACATTTTACTTAAGATCGGCCTAGAATGTGCGTTTTTAAAGACATAATATATTATTTTGACATAATATAAGGGTACAGTAATATATTATTTTTCATATATATACTTTCTTTTCTAAGTGCTAATTTTGCATGGATCGCCTACATTTTTGTGACAAACAAAATATGCATATTTTAAAAACGAAGAAAATAATAATAATAATAATAATGTTTGTAATTTTAAAATAATAATTTATGCTGATTTTAACGTTAATTACGATAATAATATAAACTATTTGTTTACATTTTTGGCCACCATTTTAAAACTGATATTACTGAACAACCAACGCGTTAAAGATAGTACTGAAATAAATTGTTGTGTCAAGTATAAATAAAATCGGACTGAAATTGCGAACTAGTGTAAAATTTAATATTGTAAAATTAATATTTAATATACATTGTATAGTACATTAACAATTTTCAATGATTTATTATAACGTGTTTTAAATTTCTTATAAGGATCGGTAAAAATTTCATGGTCTCACCTTAAATTTAAATGCTTTAATATAAACTTCAGTCATTTTACTGTATTTTGAAATTATATCACTCTCTATTAGGTCACTAATTATATAATCGAACCTGCGTACTAAGTTTCTACTCTGTAGCTATCGCCTTTTTTGATATTTTTGTTTTTATTAGGACCATCAGGTCCTCTTATCCACTTAACCTCAATATACATTTCTTTATATATTTTAGTATATTTATTTATTTTTCTATATAAATATAATAAATATCTATAGAGATATAAAGTAAAATATACAAGGAAATTGCTATGTTATAGTGATGCAGGACTTGAAGGTAATGGAGACAGATGATTTCGTACCAAAGCTTTTAAATTAGGTTAGATCATTGCTTTTGATTTCAATTAATATAAATTAAAAGATCAGTCATTAACAATTATATTTTAATTATTTATTTATTCTGGTATTTTAAGGCGAAAAACACATTGAAGCTATTATCGCCTCCCTAAATATAACTATGAGTGTAAAGTGTTAAAGTCGTTGTTTATATTGGAATATATATATATTCCGAAATCCTTTTAATTAATTGTGTTTTAATTAATACATGTTTGGTAGTTATATTTTATTAGTTTATTCATTAGAGTTCAGTTATAACCGCCGATTTGCACGAAAAGCAGCCCTATAGTATATGTACGAGGTGTATTCAGAAAGTAACGATAATTTTTAAATTTCGCGGGCTTGGCGAGTACGATTGTAAAACCTTTTTTTTATTATGTTGGTATACAATCCCTTGAAGTATGATAAAACTTTCAGCTTTTTCATTGTTGACTTTGCCTGTGACAGCCACTAAGGTTAGACGTGTTTTTATGAGCTCGGCGATTTTCGTTTGTTAAAAGAAATAGATCAAAGAATTTGTATCAAATTTTGCGTAAAAATTGAATAAAGTGTATCAAAGTGTGTGAAATGTTAACAAAGACCTATGGTGAGTCTGCTATGAGTGAAGCAAGAGTTTACGAGTGGTATAAGCGTTTCCAAGAAGGCCGTGAAGACGTTAAAGATGACGAACGTCCCATAACAACAACCGATGAAAACATGGAAAAAGTGAAAGAAATGGTTATGAAAAATAGCCGAATCACAATTAGAGAGGTCGCTGATGATGTTGGCGTATCGACTGAATCATATCATGACATTTTTTCCAGTGTTTTTTGTATAAAACGCGTGACAGCAAAATTCGTTCCGAAATTGTTGAATTTTTAACAAAAACAGTGGCAAATGGAAGTTTCTCAGGAGTCACTAAATGAAGTCAACGACGATGCAGAATTACTGAAACGTATTATAACAGGTGACGAAACATGGATTTACGGATATGACGTCGAAACTAAGGCTCAATCATCCCAGTGGAGGCATTCTGGTTCCCCAAGACCGAAAATGGCTCTAAAAGTGCGGTCGAACGTGAAGATTATGCTCACTGTGTTCTTCGATATTAATGGCATAGTGCATCATGAATTCCTGCCACCAGGTGAAACGGTTAATAAGGAAAAAAAACGCCCGGATCTGTGGAAAAACAATTCATGGCTTTTGCACCACAATAATGCACCAGCTCACACTTCATTGCTTGTTCGTGAATTTTTGGCCAAAAACAGTACTGTAACGATGCCCCAGCCTCCATATTCGCCAGACGTTCCTCCGTGTGACTTTTTCCTATTTCCAAAAATAAAGAGAACCCTAAAGAGGGCCGTCGTTTTACAGCCGTAGATGACATTAAAAGACCATCGCTGAAAGAACTAAAGGCTATCTCAAAGACCGATTTTGAGAAGTGTTTCGAGGATTGGAAGAATTGCTGGCACAAGTGCATAATCTCCAATGGGGACTATTTTGAAGGCGACAACATCAATGTAGAAGAATAAATAAATATTTTGTTAAAAAAATTAAAATTACTTTCTGAACACCCATCGTATGTTAAGATACTAAGAGATCCATGTGTAAATATATATATATATATATATATATATATATATATATATATATATATATATATATATATAGAATATATAAATATATAGAATATATAGAAATATATAGAATATATAAATATATATATATATATATATATATATATCACGGTTTCTCCATAACCACCAAACAGATTGCAATGAAACGTGGCAGACAACTTCCTCTAAGGTCCTAGCACTCTGAGAAAGGGTTTTAAAAAATTGCACCCCTAAAGTGTTAAAAGGAAATATAAACGAACTTTACACTTTAACTCTGCATCTCCAGTTGAACAGATATAGCCTAGAGAGTTCAAACTCGAAAGGCTTTAGAGATGCACATAGACGTGATTTCCCGAAAAGGTAATCTAGATATATTTAAATAATACAACTTGTTTTGACTCAGCCATCATCGAATTAAGCCGTCAGAAAATCAAATTATGGCGTGTGTTGTTTTTATAACTGAAAAGAGCCTTAAATAAGGTATCACGTGACCGGCGGAGGCAGCTGAAATGAGCAGCTGATGGGTTTAGCGATCCCACCGTATCTCTAGCTCATACTGCTCTCATTCATCTACTCAAGACACAAATACTCACACACTCGCACTCGGACGTGCACGCGTCCAGACAGACACACGCGCGCTCGCGCACGCATCCACACACACACACACACACATAAATACATACACAAACGCAAACACGCATACAAACACACACACACACGCACGCGCGCGCACACACACACACACACACACACAAACACACACGCGCGCGCGCGCGCATACGCACACAAAAACACACACACCCATTCACTACTCTACATAACCTGACTAACTCTATAATATGTAAGGCGACCCGTGCTGATGGAGTGTATCACCGGGCTGTGGTTATTGTAAGGAACCCTGTTATACCTGGCAACTTCCTACTTTACCTTAGCCTTACTGATGCACTTTGGGCTCTGTGTGGGCGGACGTAATTCCCCTACCTACTCATGTTCTCATGAGTAAATAGAATGAGCGGGAACTCTCCGCACATCAAAATACTGGCCAAATGGGGCACAACTGTGATGAGGGTCATATAATAAGGGTCAATCTAAACTGAAAGTCAATTAGCAGAGCAAGTATCTGCGAGTACCTCAATAATGAACATCAGTTACAAGTTGGGGGTTACCCACCTTGAATCCTCTCCAAATCCTAGACTGGAGAAGGCGCTGTAACTGAGCAAGAAGGAATACAGAAAGGGGGCACAAAGGTTGCAGTGCAACAGTAACCCAAGAAAGCCAATGAATATTCACCCAACACCTTCCTTATTTACAGGCTAATTTTATTTTTGTTTTTTTGTGTTTAACGTCCGACTATTGTGCACACTTGAGCTAAGACAGACGATAGGATGATTTATAGCGTATGAAAATGCCAAGCCCTGGCCGGGAATCGAACCCGGGTCCTCGGGGTGAAAGCCTAGTACGCTATCCACTAGGCCACCGTGGCGGCGGCTAACTTTAAATCAGTTTCAAGATGACGGATTACATATCGTTACTAAAAATTCAAAATCTTTACGAGTTGATGCTAAAGTGTACTAACAAGGGAACACAAAATTTTAAGTTAAGAATTTTAGATCTTCTTGATATGTTTTATGTATTTCAGATTTTATTTACACAAAATATACGTGTAAATTTTCATTTTATGTTCGCGGATCAGGGTGTTACCACTTTGGCAGCTTCAGCTGATTTTCAAATGGAAATTATAAAAAACGTTCGAAATTGGTCTACCTGCATAGGCATACGCTGGCGCTCGCCTTGAATCGAATGGCCTAGAATTAAAATGGTAAAAAAAACAAACAAAAAAACAACAAAACTCACCAACAAACGAATGGGAACAGCGTTATTTAATAAAGAGCCTTCATATAAACATGATATTATATTTTCTCAGCCGAAATAATTATAAACCTCAATGTATTGAATATCGTTCTAAAGCTAATTAAAGGAAACGTTTTTAATTTAATAGATCTTATAAAAAGTAAATGTTACTTTCCTTAGTGTTAATTACATTAATAATGTTATAAATTTTTTACCAAAACTTAAGACGTTAACAATGGTAATAAATACAACCGTTTAACGGTATATAAAAATTAATATACAGGAAGGTTTAGGAACTCTCCAAAATGACCTTGTATTTTTTTCGGGTCGGGACGAAAAAAAATGTCTAGATTAGTTTTTCGTCCGTCTGCCGTATTGTGTTCATAAAACCAACGATAGCAATTAATTCTTAAGGAACGAAGTTTTTCGTCGATTGTTTTAACCGACCGTTTCAAGATTTTATTGTTAAAAATTCGGAAAAATGTTCATTTTTTAAAAAAAAGGTTTCCAGTGATTTAGCCCTTTCAATACTGAACATAAAGGTATTACGATTGTTAGGCTATAAACCAAATCGTTTATAACAGATAATAAGTTTTTAAAAAATCAGTTTTAAAGATTAGTAATGTTTATAAAATTAAGTTACTTTTTAGCAAAATTCTACTGAAAAATGAACTTTTGGAGTGACCATTTTTTTAACCCAGATCCTTACTTCTGGTTTGTTAAAAATATAAAAAAATATATAAAATTATATAGCCTATATAAAAAAAATAGCCTATTATATATATATATATATATATATATATATATATATATATATATGCTTTTTTTTGTTTGAAGTCCGACTATTGTGCACACTTCGGCTAATGCAGACGGTGGGATGATTTATAGCGTATGAAAATGCCAAGCCCTCGCCGGGAATCGAACCCGGGTCCTCGGGGTGAAAGCCCAGTACGGTATCAACTAGACCACCGAGGCGGCTCTATAGGCTATATATATATATATATATATATATATATATATATATATATATATATACACTTATTATTTATTTTAATATATAAATATAAATAAATAAATACTTGTGTGTATTTGTTTATGCATGTCAAAATCCATTAAACCTTTTCAAAGTGTCAGTTGTTAAAAGTATTAAATAATTTTATAAAAACATCGTTAATAACATGATATTGTGTCATTGAAGCTTTGTTCGGTTTTCTGGTTCGTAATGTAAACTGTAAAATGTTGACTGTAAAATGTAGAATGTAGATATTCTATTGAATATTGACACTGTAATGCTTTAACCCTTCTTGCTCATTGAATTGGAAAAGTGACAAGGTAGGTCTTTCGTTGTAGGCTATGCTGGTAAGTCCTTTGCGCAACGTCAATAATTTAGTCCCTCCCTCTCCCCTTATCAGCGATCCTAGCGGCAAAATATTAAACTGTATTTACATTACTCGAGTATAAAGGTTTACAGGGGTAGCCTAGATCTGTACATAAGATACCCGGTACAGTTTGTTGGATCACGAAGAAAACTTCTTTTCATTTAATTACTTTCTCGATATAAATAATCGCGTCACGCAGCTGTCTCGCTAACACGATGAAAGAGAATAAACAAGAACTAATTTATCCGGAATTTTTTCGAAAAGCAGATTGTAATATTGTAATTAGCGTTAAGGAATTTTCAAATTACATTTGATTCACGTTATCCTATTTTCATTTAAATTTGGATATTTATAAATTTTCAAATTACATTGATTCACGTTACCATGCTTTCATTTAAATTCGAAACGTTATGTACATTTTTAAATTACATTGATTCCTTCTTTTCATTTAAATTCGGAAAAATATATAAATTGTCAAATTACATTGATTCACGTTACCATACTTTCATTTAAATTCGAAAAAATATATAAATTGTCAAATTACATTGATTCACGTTCCCTCTTTTCATTTAAATTCGGAAAAATATATACATTTTCAAATTACATTGATTCACGTTCCCTCTTTTCATTTAAATTTGGAAAAATATATATATATATTTTTAAATTACATTAATTCACGTTACCCTCTTTTCATGTAAATTCGAAACGTTATGTAAATATTCAAATTACATTGATTTTCGTTATCCTATTTTTATTAAAATTGAAATATTATACAAATTTTCAAATTACCTTGATTCATCCTGTTTCCATTTAAATTTGAAATATTACATAAATTTTCAACTGATTCATGTTATCGTATTTTCATTTAAATTTGAAATATTATACAACTTTTCAAATTACATTGATTCACGTTATCCTATTTTTATTTAAATTTGAAATGTTACGTAAATTTTAAAATTACATTGATACCTGGCACGCACCTTTTTTAATTTAAATTTGAGAAGTTAGAAATTTGATTTACTCCAATTTTAACTTTGATTACGATTGTTAAGAACGTAAGTCCAACAGGTTTTGGTAATCGCAACTTAAAATATTTTTGTACTTAAGACTAATATTTATCACTTTTGAACTAAGTCTTATAAAAATCGTTACTTTATCATTTTTAACGTAAAATATATACAGATTATCACGCTGATTACAATCATGTTTTATTAAAAGTCAAATTAAAAGAGTAATTATTTTTTTAAGATTTTAACGGTGGACAAGATTATATTTCGTAGTTTTCTTGTACAACATACAAAAAATGTGTATATCAAATTACTGATGTATTATGTATTACCTCACCAAGGTCATTTCAAGCACCTGATATGATTTTTACTTTTTGTTTGTGGAAATGTTAGGTGCTCACTGTGAATTTTGTTTTTTCATGTATTTTTCAAAATACCTTTGCAATTGCTCGTTATTTTGAAAAATATTATTTGATAAGGATGTTTACTTTGTTATCAGTATGTCTTTATCTTGGTACCATACCGACGTAATTGGTCAAACAATTCTGTAGGTGAACAAAACAAGATGGCGGCTATTAGGAAAACAATGCTTTTCCGGAGCCCTGCTTATAGGATTTTTTTTCTTTATTTAATATAAGAAAACCACTGCAGAAGTTCGGCAGCTTATTTTAGAAACACCCTGAATATAAAGGCGCGCGCACGTGTGTGTGTTACCACTTCAAGCGTTTGCAATTTTGGCCCGGTTTGTTTAAAATGTAACTCTAAAATCGATTTTCCCAATAGCTCAAACTAATGTCCGCAGTTTCAAAACGGTCATCCGAAATTTTATAAATCAACTTTATCCTACACTTTTGAAAATATGATTTCATAATCGTTATATGCATTTTAAAATTTCGATTCAATTTGAAAATTTAAGACGGTTTTCGCAGATTTTATGGCTCATTATGATGTGAATTTTTCAAAATGTTCGTTGAAAATTGATTCCATCACGTCTGCAAGACATTTATGGGCCGCGGTTATTATAAATGTACAGTACTTAGTTATTTTGGATTTATTAGCTTCTGTGCTTTCATTCTGTACTGGGACAGCTGAAAGCGTCATTAAATTTGGGGGGGGATTTTTTATTAAACCTCTTCATTAGAGATAAGTCGCACACGTGTAGTAATCACATGAAAATGTTTGTAAATAAACTTACACAATATCATCATATTATAGTCTAAGACGCGGTAATTAATTTGTTAATTACGTAATATTGCCCATAATCTGGGGAACCCAGTATATTTCTAGTTTCAAGGTTAAACATTACGCTGAAGTATTTCCCTCTTCCTTATTCCTGCCAGAATCTGTTCCGTAACGTATAGACCTTAGGTACCACATCTAAGTATGGGAGTGCATTGAATTATAATAATAATAATAATAATAATAATAATAATAATAATAATAATAATAATGATGATAATGATATAATAATATTGTATAATATTATTATTATTATATCAATATTATGTATAATAATAATAATATTGATATTAATAATAATAGTAATATTGGCAATGGCAATGGCAATGGCAATAGGTAATAGGTAATAGGTAATAGGTAATAGGTAATAGGTAATAGGTAATAAGTAATAGATAATAGATAATAGATAACGATAATAATAATAATAATAATAATAATTTTCTCACAAAAATATATTATACAATTCTATAAGCATTTAAGGTAATGATCACACAAAACGGCTAACAGTTGGTATGCTTTTTGTAAAGTTTCACATACTCATAGCATGTATGTGAAACATGCTAAGTATATCGATACCCACTCTTTTTAACATTTATTTATATTTTTATAATTTTACATTCATACTTTATACACTACTAAATTTAAGCCCAAAACAATTAAAAATAAATATTATCACTATTATTAATAATTAAATTTCTTTATTAAATCGTACCCATAGAGCTATTGAACTTATGACTTATGAGCTAAAGACTATTGAACTTGAACGTACCGAGCCAGGCAAACCCAATTCCTCCCGTTTCAAATATCCATAAAACTATTCTCTTAAAAAGATCAATTTTTTCTTTTTTTTTGGAAAAGTGTTTTCTAAAAATCCGCGAAATTAGACACCTTGCCACGAAATGAAAGGCTTCTTTCTCTTTCAGGTTACATAAAGACCAGTGAAAAATTGCCTCCTGTACCCAAGGCCTGTCTTTACATTTCAGTATAGTTTTAATACTTGTACATTGCAGTGTAGACAAGACCGGTTATCCAAATCCAGAGTATTGTAACTGTTGCGGTAAATGGAACTATGAGCTGCCCGAATATGATTTTGTTTACTTGCTTGCCGTATAACTTCCACAAAAGTAAATATCTGATCTTCTGATCTTGCCAATCTCCCGAGCCCGCGGCTGTCTTGACAAGATACACTTAATATTTATCCACTAAAAGTTATCATTCCTCATACCAGAAAAGGTTTTTATTTATTATTTGACGGAAAAATTAAGCAACTTATCACTTGACTTTTGTTGAGCTTTTAATACGTATACGTAATTTAAACGTAAAATAAAACAATTTGTCTAAACCTAATTCTACATACAAAATATAATTCAATGTATTATTCAGTAACTGAAATACAAGTTCGTATAGTTTAAAGCCCCAGACTTGTTCTGCAAAAAACACATTATAGGTCAACCGCTTAAAATAAGGCCTGCTAAGAACGACAGTAGGAAAGAGAGAAAAAATTTGAGAGTAAGAGGTCGAGTCCCCACTCTTTTATCCCAACTCTCCCCTTTTCGTTCACTATCGCTGAGTAGTAACAGTTTGTAGACTAAGATTGGCAGACTGTGTCACTGGACTGTTGGCGGGAGCTGGAGGGGAATTCTCCTACATGCGCGAGAATTTCTCGCGATGGCCGTTTACTAAGTGGCTGGACTATAGTGATATCTGTACAGCATTACAGCATTAAAACATGACCATTTGGCTTTCAATGGGACTTATTTGTTTCCTAACCAACTACGCTATACCAAAGTTAATGTGAATTAAATAATCTCTTGGAATAAATTTTCTACAAATTATGTTTGAAAGTTTAATGCAGTTATGAATTATTTATTAAACAAAATCATAGCACTGAGAAACAAATAAGCGTGTTTTAGAATGAAATTTGTTTTAAATTTTGAAGCCAACATTTTAAAAAAAGAGTACACTTACACATATCCATAAACATATATGGAGTGTATCTCTCTTAACTCTCTCTCTCTCTCTCTCTCTCTCTCTCTCTCTCTCTCTCTCTCTCTTTATATATATATATATATATATGTATATATATATATAAATAAAAAAAAAATATATATATATATATATATATATATATATATATATATATATATATATATATATATATATAGCTTTTTTATTTATCTTAAGCAAAGTTAGGACCATTATGTCGTCTCTTTCACTTAACCTCATTAGTGAATAGTGTCTATTAGGTCCACACATTTGTTACAATTTTTTAACATATAAATAAACAAAATATAACTCAATGAAATTAAACTAACCAAAGATGTCTTCACTGACATCGAATTAATAATAATGGCCTCTGAATTAGTTTCGGTTTACCGACTGTGTGTATAAAGAATCCACCAAGAAACACGGAAAGTCCCGAAGGATCATAATTTGAACGTTATTCATCCCTGGGGAGTTCCACTGTTATAATAGGCGCGTAATAATCTGGATATTATTATAATTATTATTTATGTTGTATTTTAAAATTGGCGTTTTTGTCAATACAGGTCTCTCGGACAGGGACACATCTGTCGGAGACACGAGCAGCTAGAACCAAATTATACAGAACTGGAGGAAATAATTATTGAAACAGTCCCACATCAGAAAGCAATAAAAAAAAAATATCGGAGCCAATCTTTTGTAGCACGTCACACCGTCTTTTGTGATTGTAAAAAGGTCGGTGTAGCGAAAGAAATAACTACCGTCGCCCGTCGGCTGATAATTGCAATGTCTTACGCCCCCGGGGCAGTCATCGGTCGGGGTCCTGCCCCAAACTATACGGACAAATATTATGGAATTATATCTAGCTCACAGTCATGGGTTAAAGTTTTTTAGGGTTCATTTTATGGAGAGGCTAAGGTCGTGCTCCTCTTCTTATCCTACAAGGACAATACAGCGCGATCGTTGTAACATACTTTTGCACTGTTTCGGATGCTGTTTACAAAAGTATAGCGGAGGAAATAATTTTAACTTATTTACCAATGATTATTGTTAAAAGATTTTATTTTAACAATAGTCTTTTTATTTGTAAAAAAACATTTAAAATTGTAAACTTTCAAGCTTTTTTTGAGTGTAATGTAGGGCCTAATTGTGTTTTTCTATTGTGAAATACACTACAGAAGCACGCAACTTTTAGGCATAATTTAAGATTACTTCCGACCATTAAAGTTACAAAAACAGCGTAATACGGCAAAAATATTTTCCCTTCTTTATGGGAGGCTCTTAAATATACCTTTTGTAGCAACTAAAAGTGAGGTTATGTTTGTCTAATGTATAGAAGTCGGTCCTGAAAATTTAATCTTGTTTTACCGAACCTAAATGTTATTAAATTCTACTTGTAACTTTTTAAATGTTTTAAATAGGCTATTGCGAATGTTTGCATTAGTTTAAAAAACAATCAACAGGCCATTGGCGAATGTTTGCATTAATTTAAAAAACAAATATTAAGCTATTTGAGAATGTTTGTATTGGTCTGAAAAACAAATAATAGGATATTTGCGAGTGTTCGTATTAGTTTGAAACAGAAACAATAGGCTATTGCGAATGTTTGCATTAGTTTAAAAAACAAACACTAGGCTATTAGCGAATGTTTGCGTTACTTAAAAAAACAAATAATAGGCTATTGCGAATGTTTGCATTAGTTTAAAAAACAAACACTAGGCTATTAGCGAATGTTTACATTACTTCAAAAAACAAATAATAGGCTATTGCGAATGTTTGCATTAGTTTAAAAAACAAACACTAGGCTATTAGCGAATGTTTACATTACTTCAAAAAACAAATAATAGGCTATTGCGAATGTTTGCATTAGTTTAAAAAACAAACACTAGGCTATTAGCGAATGTTTACATTACTTCAAAAAACAAATAATAGGCTATTGCGAATGTTTGCATTAGTTTAAAAAACAAACACTAGGCTATTAGCGAATGTTTACATTACTTCAAAAAACAAATAATAGGCTATTGCGAATGTTTGCATTAGTTTAAAAAACAATCAACAGGCCATTGGCGAATGTTTGCATTAATTTAAAAAACAAATATTAAGCTATTTGAGAATGTTTGTATTGGTCTGAAAAACAAATAATAGGATATTTGCGAGTGTTCGTATAAGTTTGAAAAACAAATAATAGGTCATTGGGAATGTTTGCAGTAATTTAAAAAACAAATAATAAGCTATTTGCTTGCATTTTTTGAAAAACAAATAATAGGCTATTACGAATGTTTGCATTAGTTTAAAAAACAATCAACAGCCATTAGCGAATGTTTGCATTAATTTAAAAAAAACAAATATTAGGCTATTTGCGAATGTTTGCATTAGTCTGAAAAACAAATAATAGGATATTTTCGAGTGTTCGTATTACTTTGAAAAACAAATAATAGATCATTGGGAATGTTTACAGTAGTTTAAAAAACGAATAATAAGCAATTTGCGAATGTTTGGATTATTTTTAAAAAAACAAATAATATGCTACTGCAAATATTTGCATTTGTTAAAAAAAACAAATAATAGGCTATTTGCGAATTTTTCCTTTAGTTTAAAAAACAAATAATCGCTCAAGGAACTGTTTTTGTGACAAAATGGAACGGAATTTATGTGTTCTTTCAATTTCTATCTGTGAATTTTCTTCTGGTACTTACGTATTGCACATGAAAATCATCAGTGGAAATGTCGAGAAATTTCTGTTTTTCACATTGTTTTGATAAAACAGTGCTTCAATTCATTTTCCATTAAAAGTTAAGCCAATAATAATAAGCCTCTAGGAACGTCGTGTCTCTATAGTTTATACAGGGTTGTCTGTAAATAGCTTAGGATTTTCTATGAATTTATTTCCGCCTATTTGAAGGAAGACTTATAATCACATGTCGGGTCATTACATACCCAAATAGCAGGATATTTGTCCGACTATAACCACATTAAACTGTCAAACAAGAGACCGCGCGGCCAAATTTCTTAGTCAGGAGCTAAGCAATCAGCTTGTCTGTCCTTCTACAATTATTCTGGGACGAATTACAGTTTCTTGTAAATCGCACGGGAAAAGGCACTTATTTACTCGCAAACCTTTATGCGTATAAGGGCTGGATATGTATATATATATATATATATGTGTGTGTGTGTGTGTGTGTGTGTGTGTGTGTGTGTGTGTGTGTGTGTAAAACTTCACGTTTATAAACTTTTAAAATTAGTCATACATTCAGCACTGGATAAATTTAGAAACATATTGAAGACTTGATAGGTTATCAAAAAAAGAATTAAAGTACAACGGAAAACATGTTTCGCATCATTGTATGAAATACATTTTATATATTTTGATACATATTTAAAGACACACACACACACACACACATATATATATATATATATATATATATATATATATATATATATGTGTGTGTGTGTGTGTGTGTGTGTGTGTGTGTGTGTGTGTGTGTTTGTAATTTAAATATATAGATAATATAATATGTAATATCATTTCTTAAAATCATGTTTGACAATATTAAAAATGAGAGTAGTAAGTAGTTCTCTGTATTATCTGATTTTTTTATAATGCTTTTCTTTAACTTACTGCTTTGCATACAGTCAATATCAATTTTAATATACATGCTTTTTTTTAACTCACTACTGAGCATACAGTCAATGTCAATTTTAATATACATGCTTTTCTTTAACTCGCTACTGAGCATACAGTCAATGTCAATTTTAATATACATGCTTTTCTTTAACTCACTACTGAGCATACAAGTCAATGTCAGTTTTAATATACATGTTTTTCTTTAACTCACTACTGAGCATACAGTCAATATCAATTTTAATATACATGCTTTTCTTTAACTCACTAGTGAGCATACAGTCAATGTAAATTTTAATATACATGCTTTTCTTTGACTCACTACTGAACATATAGTCAATATCAATTTTAATATACATGCTTTTCTTTAACTCACTACTGTGCATATAGTCAATGTCAATTATAATATACAGCTCTTTTTGAAATCATTTATGTAAAATAAAAGAATTTTTTTTTGTACTTTAGAAATGTAATATTTTGATAGAATAAGTAAACAGACGTTATACATAAAAAATACAACAAACCGGACTGTCTTCGCACGTCATATAGGCCTAAGTTTTGTTATGTTTGTGTTTTTTGTTTGCGCGCTGTGTTATTTTTGTTTTTAATTAACGACCTTCACGAGTAAAACTGATGATAGAAAACTTTCAGAAACGCGTTAAAAAAGTAAATTATTCACAAGACAAACACAAAGGTAATTAGTCTGTATTATGAAATAAATTTCGCAAATTAAAATGGACTTTTTGTATCGGTTGTATATGTTTCAATGTTTTAATTTTTACAGAAAAACAAAACATAATTTTAAATTAAAAAAGGAGAAATATAGAGCGTTGCAAAGATTAAAATCGTTAGTTTTGTTAAAAAAGGAAGCACAAAATAAACGATATCAGCATCCTGTACTTACGGGATGATTCGGAAACTTGGTCAAGGTACAAGATGTCTTAAAAATTAATAAAATATATTTTTTGTTGAATTTCAAAACGTAAAAACGTGACTATCTAACGATAAAAAAAAACTTTGTTGATATAATTACAACTTACCGAACTGCTTGTTGGGTGTGATCGTTTTATTTCACCTAAAACCATAATAATTTTAATGACAATATTTCACACAAAAAAATACATAAAATATTTCGGTTTAATTAAAGTTAATCGTTTCGAAAATAAACGTTTTACAAATCTTTTTATAACAGAGCTTTGGCGCCGCCACGAAAAACTGACATTTTTTTGCCCCTTTTTTATTCGTTGTTGGTTTGAACGCGGGCCTATTGTTTCTTTCTTAAAAATCCTATCTATCCGAACACACGCTATAGTTTTGTGTAGAGTTTTAATTGAAAATTGTTAAAGCTAAATGAAGGTTACTTTAAAAGGTTTATTTAAACCAACATAGTTTTTTACGAGGACAATAAATCTGTATATAGTGCTAATCCCATTAAGAAGGTAGTAATGAAGGCCTGCGGGCCTAGTTGTAAACAGATGCAGCGATAAAATTATAAAGAAGTGTAATAAAATTGTAATAAGCTTGCTGAAGTGTAGTTTGTGTATTATTTGTGCGTTGAGCGTTTAAAGTTACGTTTAATTTGGAATAAAACTATTATTCCACGCAAATACAGCTAATTATGTCGTGCCTAATACCATTTACAGATTAAAAAAAAATCACTAAGAACGCCGAAAATCCTTTTTCTGAGAAAACGAGCATTTTGGGTTTTTCTCACTGTGATTTATAGGCTTCCTGAAGTGTTATTTTTCGTGATTTTTAACATTAAATGTCATTAATAATTTTTATGTGTTTAAACATTGCGTTCTAAAACCGTAACATTTTAAATAATTTATGCAAAACGAAATATGGTTTAATAATTATAGAAACGGTTTTACATGTTTGTGTTGTTAAAACCTTACTTTGCAGTGAGACATTGTGTCTGTTTTTTGAAATAATTCGGTTAACTGTTCACTAATTGAATTTTATTTCTAAATTTACTTTTTTTTATAATAAATAAAAATAATTTATAATTATAAATAATTATAAATTAAATAATAATAATAATAATAATAATGAATAAAAATGATTTATGATTCCTTTTGGCAGTTTAACATTTAGTTGCGTTCGATTTCTCCAAGAATAGTGTTTTTTCTGACCGGTCTTCTCGTTTATATCGTAAAACAATTTTAAGTCTTTAAAAATAAACAAGCGTTGAAAAAAAATTGTTAAACTGTTGATCAGAATCAATACGTTTATTTAAAAAACATAATTCGAACAAAATGTATTGATCCGTGAATCTAAACAGACGACATATGTAACCTATAAATCTAAACAAATAATGTATGTAGCCTATAAATCTAAAGAAACTATATATGTATCCTATATATCTAAACAGACAATGTATGTAACCTATAAATCTAAACAGACGACATATGTAACCTATAAATCTAAACAAATAATGTATGTAGCCTATAAATCTAAAGAAACTATATATGTATCCTATACATCTAAACAGACAATGTATGTAACCTATAAATCTAAACAGACGACATATGTAACCTATAAATCTAAACAAATAATGTATGTAGCCTATAAATCTAAAGAAACTATATATGTATCCTATATATCTAAACAGACAATGTATGTAACCTATAAATCTAAACAGACGACATATGTAACCTATAAATCTAAACAAATAATGTATGTAGCCTATAAATCTAAAGAAACTATATATGTATCCTATATATCTAAACAGACAATGTATGTAACCTATAAATCTAAACAGACGACATATGTAACCTATAAATCTAAACAAATAATGTATGTAGCCTATAAATCTAAAGAAACTATATATGTATCCTATACATCTAAACAGACAATGTATGTAACCTATAAATCTAAACAGACGATGTATATAGCTTATAAATCTAACATGACGATGTATGTAGCCTATATATCTAAACAGACTATGTATATATATATAAACAGACGATGTATGTAGGTACATTAATATTTTTTCAACAGATTAATGTAGCAAAAAAAGTTTTAAATTATAATTAACTTATTTGTATCTCATTTTCTATGGCCTGTATGTAGAGTTTCCAAAAGGCTCTTACGATATTTACTATTTAAAGGTTATCCTAAATATTATATATAAATACCTAAATATATAAATATAGTCAGTGCGATTAACGGACGGAGAGGCACAATTTAATTGCGTGGTAAAAAAAAAATGTTTCAATATATTTAATTTTAGAACTGCAAAGCACACCGGAAGATAAACTGTTTCCGACAAATAAGTACAAGACTAGAGCCTAGGATATTTTTGGTAAATACAGAATTTTTAAGCGAAATTTTTATTTAAAAAATTTGAATCAAATTTAAATAGCCAATCATCGTGATTACCGCAGCTCTAAAACCTTATAGCGGGATATATGAAAATATATAAAATAAAAATTGTATTAATAATATTGAGAAAAAATGACACTATTCTTTTATTTGTTAATTAATAATAACAAATATTTAAGTTAAAAAATATCAAAATAAAATATATAAATTGTATTCTTTGGCTTCGGGAAACTACCTTGGGTTTGTAGATACGTGCCGACTGTACATACAAGTATTTAAATATACTTGTTATATTTATATAAATATGTATATACTATTTTTAAAAAATTAGAATCAAATTGAAATAACCAATCAACGTAATTACAGCAACTATAAAACCTTATAGCGGGATTTGTATAGTATTTTTATATATAAATTAAAAATAGTATTAATAATATTCAGAAAAAAATACACTTCTTTTATTTGTTAATTAATAATAAAAAATATTTATGTTAAAAAAATATAAAAATAAAATATATAAATTGTATTCTTTTGCTTCGGAAACTACCTTGGGTTTGTAAATTTAAATATACTTGTTATATTTATATAAATATGTATATACTATTTATATATTATATCAGGGTTCATTTTCTTATTTCAATACAATATGAAAGTTTAAAATGCCAATGAATGCAGATTTTAATGCTGTTCTTGATGGTTAAATCATATTTTTAAAAAGGCGGTAAGATAAAAAAATTACTTGTCAATGAAACAGCTGTTTTACGTGATTATTTTCTCTGCTTCCTTTATCACATCGATTTAGAAGTTTGTTTTTCGTCGTCGTTTAGTTGCGCACTTGATTACGTTTTCCTGCACTGCTATGTTTATTTCACACTTTTTAAATAATCTAACTATTATTAAAATCCAAATATTATCAAGAGTATAAATCGTATTTAATTATTTACGCTTTATAACTACACGCTTTTACATTTATCGAATAACAATTGTTTCTATTAATATAAGGGTTATCCCTTTTTAGTTTTTGTTTTGACTTAGCAGTTTTGAAAACTTAGCAGACATAAAAAATCAATCGTAAATAAATATTGATAAGTTAATCTTTTTTTGCTGTTACTTTATCGTATTTTCGAATTAGTCTAGACTCGCTTCAGTTTTTAAGAAACACCAAAGCTACCGTCATGCCTAGCCTGAGCAGACCGAATGTATCACTTGCTGGCCTTTACCGCAACGCACTCCACAAGTAACCGCAGTTACTCGTCCATTGAAAACAACTTAAAATTTTACACAAAAATAAATACCAATTGAAACGGATTTAACGCGTGATCGTTCGAGCGATTCGATAGATTTAGTTAAAATCTCGCAATTTCCCATCCGGTTTTCTCATCACTAAGTTCAAAGAACAGCAGACCTCGCAATATATTCTTAATTAAACGGATTTAACGCGTGATCGTTCGAGCGATTCGATAGATTTAGTTAAAATCTCGCAATTTCGCATCCGGTTTTCTCATCACTAAGTTCAAAGAACAGCTGACCTCGCAATATATTCTTAATTAAACGGATTTAACGCGTGGTCGTTCGAGCGATTCGATAGATTTAGTTAAAATCTCGCAATTTCGCATCCGGTTTTCTCATCACTAAGTTCAAAGAACAGCAGACCTCGCAATATATTCTTAATTAAACGGATTTAACGCGTGATCGTTCGAGCGATTCGATAGATTTAGTTAAAATCTCGCAATTTCGCACCCGGTTTTCTCATCACTAAGTTCAAAGAACAGCAGACCTCGCAATATATTCTTAATTAAACGGATTTAACGCGTGATAGTTCGAGCGATTCGATAGATTTAGTTAAAATCTCGCAATTTCGCATCCGGTTTTCTCATCACTAAGTTCAAAGAACAGCAGACCTCGCAATACATTCTTAATTAAACGGATTTAACGCGTGATCGTTCGAGCGATTCGATAGATTTAGTTAAAATCTCGCAATTTCGCATCCGGTTTTCTCATCACTAAGTTCAAAGAACAGCAGACCTCGCAATATATTCTTAATTAAACGGATTTAACGCGTGATCGTTCGAGCGATTCGATAGATTTAGTTAAAATCTCGCAATTTCGCATCCGGTTTTCTCATCACTAAGTTCAAAGAACAGCAGACCTCGCAATATATTCTTAATTAAACGGATTTAACGCGTGATAGTTCGAGCGATTCGATAGATTTAGTTAAAATCTCGCAATTTCGCATCCGGTTTTCTCATCACTAAGTTCAAAGAACAGCAGACCTCGCAATATATTCTTAATTAATACACAAAGCGCTCCACGACTGTAGAAACCTTCTACCCAAATTAACCGATAACCGTATTTTTTACGAAAAATTATTACAGCAACTTTTTATTGGAAATTTTATTCTATATCTCAGTGTAGCGGTCCAAATTGTTATAGGTTTTGCCGTACAACCACTACTACAGAAAATAACCAGCAATTACACTCTCAACGTTAAATCAGACCACGCCATCTTGAAACGTTAGTGAATGGGAAAAAATCTTAAACATAATTTTAAGGACTGTGTTCAGTATAATAATCTGCCTTCCCAAGCTTCGTCAATTCTACTTTCGTTGACGCGTTTCGGAGAACCTCCATCTTCAAAAACTATATCTATACTCTATAGAATAGAGAACGAAAGTAGGATTGACGAAGCTAGGAAAGGAAGATCATTATACTGAACACAGTGATAATAATCCTAGCAGAAAAGAAGAAGAGTATAAAAAGAATAATTTTAAGGGCTTTGTAAAAGTTACCTTCGTACCGAATTTGAAAACAATAGGCCGTTGCATTTGATTAAAACTGTTAGGGGCCGCCATATTGAAACGGAAGTAAATTGGAAAATATATTACACATATGTCGTTCAGGCTTTAAACAAGGTAGGCGATCGAAAATGAGATACAAATAAGGTAATTATAATTTAAAACTTTTTTGCTACGGTAATCTGTTGAAACAATATTAATATAGCTACATACATCGTCTGTTTAGATTTATAATCTATATACATCTTCTCTTTATATATATATATATATATATATATATATATATATATATATATATATATAGTTTACACACATAGTATGTTTAGATTTATAGGTTACATAAATCGTCTGTTTAGATTTATAAGCTATATACATCGTCTCTTTATATATATATATATATATATATATATATATATATATATATATATATTATTTATATATAGTATGTTTAGATTTATAGGTTACATAAATTGTCTGTTTAGGTTTATAAGCTAAATACATCGTCTCTTTATATATATATATATATATATATATATATATATATATATATATATACATATATATATATATATATATATATATATATATATATATATATATTTATATATTTATATATGTATAGTTTACATACATAGAATGTTTAGATTTATAGGTTACATAAATCGTCTGTTTAGATGTATAAGCTATATAAATCGTCTCTTTAGATATATATAGTTTACATACATAGTCTGTTTAGATTTATAGTTTACATACATAGTCTGTTTAGATTTATAAGCTATATACATCGTCTCTTTAGATATATATAGTTTACATACATAGTCTGTTTAGATTTATAGTTTACATACATAGTCTGTTTAGATGTATAAGCTATATAAATCGTCTCTTTAGATATATATAGTTTACATACATAGTCTGTTTAGATTTATAGTTTACATACATAGTCTGTTTAGATTTATAAGCTATATACATCGTCTCTTTAGATATATATAGTTTACATACATAGTCTGTTTAGATTTATAGTTTACATACATAGTCTGTTTAGATGTATAAGCTATATAAATCGTCTCTTTAGATATATATAGTTTACATACATAGTCTGTTTAGATTTATAGTTTACATACATAGTCTGTTTAGATTTATAAGCTATATACATCGTCTCTTTAGATATATATAGTTTACATACATAGTCTGTTTAGATTTATAGTTTACATACATAGTCTGTTTAGATGTATAAGCTATATAAATCGTCTCTTTAGATATATATAGTTTACATACATAGTCTGTTTAGATTTATAGTTTACATACATAGTCTGTTTAGATTTATAGTTTACATACATAGTCTGTTTAGATGTATAAGCTATATACATCGTCTCTTTAGATATATATAGTTTACATACATAGTCTGTTTAGATTTATAGTTTACATACATAGTCTGTTTAGATTTATAAGCTATATACATCGTCTCTTTAGATATATATAGTTTACATACATAGTCTGTTTAGATTTATAGTTTACATACATAGTCTGTTTAGATTTATAGTTTACATACATAGTCTGTTTAGATTTATAAGCTATATACATCGTCTCTTTAGATATATATAGTTTACATACATAGTCTGTTTAGATTTATAGTTTACATACATAGTCTGTTTAGATTTATAAGCTATATGTATCAAATTTAAAAACAATCGGTAAATGAGTTTATCCAAAATGTGTAACAAACACACAAACCAAATGCCGAACGGTAGAGATGAAACGAAGACCTCGCTTCGCTCTGTCAATCACTGTTTGTTCGGACACTTGCTGTCATTTATGTAAGTTATATAGGAACATTACACGACGTTCCTAAAGTACAGATCGACACTTTTTCAAGTGTTTAATAAAAAATTATTTTTTTTTTTAGTTGGCATTATTTGCATAATTTTGTTCAGAATTAAATTGTCCTTAAAATTTTTAAAGTTTTATTTATTTATTGGAAAAATAACGAAGTTATTAAGACCAAATGTAAAAAAATGTGTTTTTCGGCTCTGATTTTTGCGTTTAACACAGTTTTTTTTTCAAAAAAAACTACTTGACTTACAGCTCTGGTAGTCTACCAGTTTTATTCGACTCTTCATGTCAAAAACCATAAGAAACCATCAAGGTTGCATCTGAAATTAGGTTCCTAGAATTTCAATATGGATTAATTTTCATCTTTTTCCAAGAATTATGGCGAAATTTTTCGTAACGAAACTTTTCCGGACCCATAATTATATAAACTTTTTCCACAATTTTCACTGGTAGAACTCGCTATGCAATTCTTTCTGTTTCTTCCTGAAACACCCTGTATATATCAAATCATTTTATATATGTTCAAACCTTACACACACATGCGCGCTCGCGCACGTACACACTTGATAATGAGGAAGCTATTAACAAAACCATAATAATTTTAAAAAAAGCATTTATCCATTTTATCCAAGTATAAATCAAAGTAATAGCGTTAAGAAATCCAAGTATGTTTTATCGATTCGGTGACATTTTCGATTTTACACTAATGTGTTGTGAAATAATAAAAAAAATAACTTTTTGAATAGGCCTACGTATCAAAAACTTGACCATCTTCAGCTAATATTTACTGGATCCATTTGTGCAGATAAAGAAGATACTACTGTAGCAAGGATTGCGAATCCTCCCTCAAAGTGTAACAGCCCTTACCCGCGATTACAGCCTGAAATTGAGCGGAATCGAGACTAGGCGAGGCGGAGCGGGAGCAGCTGGTGTTGTTTCTTCCTCGGGGAACGAAGGGAATAATCGTGCAGAAGGGAAAAATGAGAAAGCATCGAAATTAGACAAAGGCCTGATCCGAACGTTAGAGTTATATAGACATTTTAAGAGGGGTTCAAAATTTTTGAACTAGGTTGTTAAAGGCACGGACACCTTTAGGAGAGCCAGTTGAAACTATAAACGACCGTATTTTCAATGAAATAGTCAATAAAAATTACATAAAAAGGATTAGAATAATATAAGAATCTTAAAAAATGGGGGAAAATATAAAAATTAACAAACGACACTTTATGTTTTTTTTTATGACTTAGGGCGAAGAATCGTGAAAATAAATTACGTTGTAACATTTTTTGTGAAAATTTTCATTGTTTTGTGTTCAGAGTAATTTAAAAAAAACGTTTTTGAGGTATTTACTTTTGAAAAATATAAAATTCTGTCCGATGTTTCTGCAATGAGTTGGGAAAAGAAATGCAAGAAAAACTTTTCAGCCAGTCATATTATATTTTAAAAGGAATTCAGTTAAACTGGTTGAAACTAGTTAGACTGGTTTTATGTACATGCGGACATAAAACATATTAGTTCATTATTGTTTGCCTATTGACAAAATAACAAAAAAATTGCGATATAAATCAATATATCTATCAGCAGTTACATACGATTCGTTTTAGAGAAAACGTTGTTGTTTTGAAATACAACATGTTCACCCAGCGATAACTTTTACATGAAAACTAGCAAATAGGTTTTAATAAAAAAATAATTGTAAAAAAGCAATATTGCACGTTATTAAAAAATAATTTCGCAAGTAAACTAGCTAAAAGGCTCTCATATAAAGTAATTATTAAAAAATACAATACTATAAATTAATCCAAAAATAAAATTGTAAGAAAACTAGCTGATAATTCCTTATAGAAAATTAATTATCAAAAGAATACAATATTGCACGTTATTCTAAATATTACATTGGAAGAAAACAGCTAGTAAGTTGTCATTAAAAATTAATTATAAAAAATACAATATTTTACATTATTTTAAATATTACATTGCAAGAAAACTGTAAGTTGTCATAAAAAATTAATTATAAAAAATACAATATTTTACATTATTTTAAATATTACATTGCAAGAAAACTGTAAGTTGTCATAAAAATTAATTATAAAAAATACAATATTTTACATTATTTTAAATATTACATTGCAAGAAAACTGTAAGTTGTCATAAAAATTAATTATAAAAATACAATATTTTACATTATTTTAAATATTACATTGCAAGAAAACTGTAAGTTGTCATTAAAATTAATTATAAAAATACAATATTTTACATTATTTTAAATATTACATTGCAAGAAAACTGTAAGTTGTCATTAAAAATTAATTATAAAAAATACAATATTTTACATTATTTTAAATATTACATTGCAAGAAAACTGTAAGTTGTCATAAAAAATTAATTATAAAAAATACAATATTTTACATTATTTTAAATATTACATTGCAAGAAAACTGTAAGTTGTCATAAAAAATTAATTATAAAAAAATACAATATTGCACGTTATTCTAAATATTACATTGGAAGAAAACAGCTAGTAAGTTGTTATTGAAAATTAATTATAAAAAATACAATATTTTACATTATTTTAAATATTACATTATAAAAAAACAGGTAGTAATATATCATTGAAAATTGATTATAAAAAATACAATATTTTACATTATTTTAAGTATTACATTGCAAGAAAACTGTAAGTTGTCATAAAAAATTAATTATAAAAAATACAATATTGCACGTTATTCTAAATATTACATTAGAAGAAAACAGGTAGTAATATATCATTGAAAATTGATTATAAAAAATACAATATTTTACATTATTTTAAGTATTACATTGCAAGAAAACTGTAAGTTGTCATAAAAAATTAATTATAAAAAATACAATATTGCACGTTATTCTAAATATTACATTAGAAGAAAACAGGTAGTAATATATCATTGAAAATTGATTATAAAAAATACAATATTTTACATTATTTTAAAAATTACATTGCAAAAAAACCGTAAGTTGTCATTGAAAATTAATTATAAAAAATACAATATTGTACATTATTCCAAAAATTACATTGCAAAAAAATTGTAAGTTGTAATAGAAAATTAATTATAAGAAATACAATATTGTACATTATTCTAAAAATTACATTTGCAAGAAAATTGAAGTTGTCATAGAAAATAAATGATTAAAAATACAATATTGTACACTATTATGAACATTAAATTGCAAGAAAAAAGCTAGTACGTTGTCATAGAAAATTTATTATAAAAAATACAATATTGTACATTATTCTAAAAATTACATTGCAAGAAAACCGTAAGTTCTCATAGAAAATTAATTATTAAAAAAATTCAATATTGTACATTATTCTAAGAATTACATTGCAGGAAAGAGTAAGTTCTCATAGAAAATTAATTATTAAAAAATTCAATAATATTCATTATTCTAAGAATAACATTGCAGGAAAAGAGTAAGTTGTAATAGAAAATTAATTATAAAAAATACAATATTGTACAATATTTTAAAAATTACATTACAAGAAAACGGCTAGTAAGTTGTCATAAAAAATTAATTATAAAAAAATACAATAATGTACATTATTCTAAGAATTACATTGCAGAAAAACAGTAAGTTGTCATAGAAAAGTAATTATAAAAAAATACAATATTGTACATTATTCTAAGAATTACATTGTAGGAAAACGGTAAGTTGTCATAGAAAAGTAATTATAAAAAATACAATAATATACGTCATTCTAAAAATTACATTGAAAAAGAAACAGCTAGTAAGTTGTCATATAAAAGTAGTTATAAAAATACAATACTCCACATTATTCCAAAAATAACATTGCAAAAAAATATCTAATATGTTTTCTAATAAAAGTAATCGTAAAAAGTAGAATGTTGTACATTATTACAAAAATAACGTTGCAAGAAAACTAACAATTACGTTTTCATAGAAAATTAATTACAAAAAAAAACATTGTTATTTCAAAAATAACATTGCAAGAAAACTAGCTAAGTTCTCATAAAAGTGCCATTTAAAAAATTACAATACATTCTTCCAAAAATAATACAATAAGGAAACTAATCAAAAGCTGACAAAAAATGACACTGTAAGCTATATAGCTATATATGTTATTACGTGAATTGTTTTGTATGAAAAATCGCTCTCTAGGTCAAATAATACAGTCAAAGTATTCGCACAAAATCCCGGTCTCACTTCAACTGCGCCAGAATCACTTTCTTCTATAGGCCTAATACTAACGTGTTTTCAGTCATTAATTAAAGCCTTCCGGATTAAATTGGCTTAATATTTTAATTATTTACGTAGACATCAAAAGTAAGGAACAAATCCGATTAGCCATCGCATACATTGTCTTCATATTAAACAGATACATAGTTTACATTATTATCGCAATTGAAAAACAAAAATTTGAATAATATGGGAATACTTTTCTGTTATTAAAGCCTTCCAGATTATATTGCCTTAATATTCAACAAATAACGATTTTATTTTAGCTTCAACAGATATTCTACGATGTTTATGTAGAAATCTTCAATGACAACAAAGAATATAGGCCTATAATAAATTGAAATTAATATATTCGTTCCGTCGTTAAATCTATCCAAATAAAAATTTCTTACTGTATACAAATTTGCACAGATATTTTACTAAGTTTACGAAATAAACGCAAGAAATGAACATATTTAAATAACATAAATCTGCATCATTTCTCTTACTAACTCCAGATTGAATTCACTTAATCTTCACATATATTCTTCGATGGTTACGTTATTGTAGTTTTGTAAGTAAGACACATAATATTAATATTCTTTATGCCACGAACCCTTTCCAAATTAAATTGTTTTAATAACTATAAATAATCCACGATGTTTATGTAGATATTGCAAATGATGAACTTACTGAAAGCAATACGAATATGTTCTTTCTCTATTAACGGTTTTCTCAGTAATTTCCCTCAATATTGTACATAATCTGCGATGTTCATGTTTACATCGTAGCCTATAGGCTATAAGAAACATATTTCAGTAAAATTCGCACCTAACTTCCTGTCGTTAACGTTTTCCAGATCGAATTGTATATTATAAACAACGATGTTTACGTAGATATACTAATTATAAAACGTAATGTGAATATATTCTTATTGTTAATAATACTTCCAGATTAAATTTCTAGAATAAATGCTCTATAAAATAAAAGTAATAAAAATATTTTCTATCTAACTTTTTCTAAATTAAATTGTCTTATTATTCACAAATATTCCACAATGTATGAGTAAACATCTTAGGTAATACAAATTATATTAATATTCTGTCAGTTAATTTTTTTGTTTTGTTTTAGATTAAATTGTCTAAATTTTGACGAACATACTACGATATTTAAGTATGCATCGTAAGTAATAAAAATTGGCACGAATAAGCTATACTATTTTTGTCAATAATTCTTTCTATGTTAAATTGTCACAAATATTCTACAATGTTTACGATGACATCAAAAATACTGAACATATTAATTTACATAAAATTATTTTCAAATTAAATTGCCTTAATATTTAATAGAAACGTCATTCGTGTTTACGTAGAAATTGCAAATAAAAATACTTTAAATAACATTAACGCTTTTACATCACTGCAACTCTTTATCTTGGGTTAGTTCAACAGTTTATGTTGAGTCAACGGATATAAGTGTTTACGTAGATATTGCGACTAAAAATATTTAAAATAATATGAATGTCTTTGTCTTGATTATCTGTTGAATTTAATCAAGACAGAGTAGAAGACATTCATGGTCTTTAAAATATGTTTGATACAATATCTACGTAAACACTTATACGTGTTGAATAGATAATGTAGATTCAACCGGTATAAGTGTTTACGCAGATATTGCAACTTAACATATTTTAAATAACATGAATTTCTTCGACTCTGTCTTGATTGAATTCAACAGATAATGTAGACTAAACAGGTATAAGGGTTTACGTAGATATTGCAACTAAACATATTTTAAAGAATATGAATGTCTTCGATTCTGTCTTGATTAAATTCAACAGATAATGTAGATTCAACAGGTATAAGTGTTTTCGTAAATATTGTAACTAAACATATTTTAAAGAACATGAATGTCTTTGACTCTGTCTTGATTAAATTCAACAGATAATGTATACTAAACAGGTTTAAGTGTTTACGTAGATATTGAAACTAAAAATAATTAAACAACATGAATGTTTTCAACTCTGCCTCGATTAAATTCAACAGATGATGTAGATTCAACAGGTATAAGTGTTTACATAGTTGCAACTAAAAATATTTTAAACAACACGAATGTCTTTCATTCTATCTTAAATAAATTCAACAGATAATGACATTCAACAGATGTAAGTGTTTACGTAGTTGCAACTAAAAATATTTTAAACAATACAAATGTCTTTCATTCTACGAGTATCTTGAATAAATTCAACAGATAATGACATTCAACAGATTAAGTGTTTACGTAGTTGCAACTAAAAATATTTTAAACAACACGAATGACTTTCATTCTATCTTGAATAAATTCAACAGATAATGACATTCAACAGATGTAAGTGTTTACGTAGATATTCGAATTATTGAACGTAAATACATTTTTATTTTTGTCAGGATAGTGACAAGATAGAATGTTTTAATATTTGTTCACGTAAACATCGTACCAAAGTGATGTTGTGATGTTGAATGAGATGTTTAAATGAACTTTAAATGAGTTATGTCGAGATTAAATTGAATTGATGTTGAATTGATACGCTATACGACCGATTTTGCATAGGTATAGCAACAAACAACTAAAGAAAATGCTATTTTAATTAGGAAATTGTGTCAAGTTTTAAACGGTTGTTGACATTACACGCCAAGGCAACGGTGAATGGACAGCGTAAGTAATTTTATTTGGTTCTTCAGCTTAATGATAGGTCATTACATGTTAACAACCAACAAATACTGGTTAACAGTAATATTTCTAAACAAAATTGTTTGGACAACAAAGTAGTTTTCCATTTCAAATATTTTGTTCTGTTTAAAATGACCTCAGGTCAATAATAATTTTCTAATGGTGATAAATTTATCCAATCCAAAGTTGTTTACATAGGAACGATATTTTTGATTGGTCGTCGTCATGACAACTAACCACCCCATCTAGTCACGCCATTTTCACTGCACTACTAGCCTACTGAGGGGGTGAATATGTCCTGTCACTGTCAGTATTTCGTTCAAATCGTGCAGGCTTCCTTCACGAAAATCGTTAAAATTAGATTTACAGAAAGTGTTGCAGTCAAAAAAATCAGCATCATATGTTTAACCTTGATGACTAGCTATTTCCCACGTTAGTAAAATATGTAGGGCCTAACATTTTTATCAAAAACTGCTTTTATTAAATTTGACTCATCGGCTGTAATGGGCCGAAGGGGACTATTTATTTTGCGCCTCTTTTCGCCGTCCACAAAACAATAAATGTATAATGAAGTAGAGAAACAAAACTTTTCTAAAGTAATGAAGTCTAATAAAATTGCCTAATCGAAATAAAGTGAAGTTATCAAATCATAGCTGAAAGGAAAGAAAAAGTAATAAAATAAATCAAACGCAAATTCCATTCTTTGTCTTTTCAACGAATTCTCATTAGAAAATAACATATTAGGGCGGCTATCACAGTAAGCCCCAACCCGCGATTTTAAAATGAGCGCCTGATATTTTGACACCTTTTTGAAGAACGTTGAAAATTTATATATAAACTGTTCTTGGAAGAAACGTTGTTCTGAGTTTTTGATAAAATCGTATCTCGGCATGTGCAAGGTAGTCGGATTAAACCTACTTGTTATGTACTAAGCGTAATTATTTTAAATTACTGCCATTTTGAAACACACACCCACACGCGCGCGCGCACGCGCGCACACACACACACACACATTTTATTCAAACTTGGCATGGAAATCGATTTTAATAATATTTTTTGTTTAATGTCTTTACTATAGATGCTAGTTAAACTAACGAGGACGAGGGATCAACGTTAACGGTAAATCAATGTGATTAACTACAACTCGAATTAAAGAACCTTGAGGTGCGCAGTTCATAGTCAAAGCAGACTGACCAGTACTTAAGCCACATCGACCACCGAGACCTAAAGATTTTGGTAATAGTTTAGGGTAGTTCGTTAGAGATATAAATTTCAACTCCTCAAAAAGTGAATTTAGAGGTCAGGATCGTATTACAAATTCTCTTTATATTCTTCTTCTTTTGTCCTAGGATTATTGTAATTATATTCAGTATAACAATCTGCCTTCGTCAACGCGTTTCGGAGAACCTCCAACATCAAAAACTATTTCTATTTATTTTAGGATCGAAACAGTTTTTGAAGATGGAAAGTCTCCGAAACGCGTCAACGAAAGAAGAATTGACGAAGCTAGAGAAGGCAGATTGTTATACCGAACATCGTACTTCAAGGTTCAGGATCTGATTGCCGCTGTAATAGGCTCAATTCCAAAACAAATTCTTTAACTTGATTCTAGTGGGCAAACACTTCCATTGATCCTGGTTTTGTCCCTCAGCATATTCTAGCTTATTGTGCACCCTCATCCACAGGCTCCACCTTCCCATTCCAACCTCAGGTCTTTAGAGAACCGTGAGATGCTTCGGATGATGTTGCATCGTTTTACAATCTGTCGTACACTGGGGAGGGTGACTAGGGCTTCAAATCGTTCCTGTCCTTTCCTCAGATATACAACAGTTCCAACATAAAAGATTTGTTATGAAAGCCTGTTTTGTGTAGATGTCTGCGGAATGTCCAGTGACCCGTCAGAAACCCAACTCCGCTGATCAGCCCTGTTCAGCCTGTGAAGGACCTAGTTGGACCCGCAAGCATCCTCTTTGACTGTACAAAACCGTCCATTCTCGTCTAGGATTTTGATGTTCCCTAGAAACTCATTGGAAGACATGCCTGTGTGCTAGAGTATAAGACTCCATGCTTAGGTTCTGTGCCAATGAAAGCGCTGTCTGCACACCGATCTGTCTCTTCATTCCTCGAGGTTTTATATAATATTTGCAATAAATACGTGACTTAATAATGTAACGTTTTTAACATTTTATGTTTTAAATTTATAAATAGTGGATAATTGTTAAACTATTTGTTACAGGGACAATGCAGTCAAATGGAGTTTAACCATCACAAATACTGGAATAGAGGTCTACCATTCTGCAATAAAAGGAAAGAACAAAAATACAAAAAACAGATTTTGTTCACCCTCAGTAGACCTTTAGTTTTTTAGTTTAGTCTCGATTAATTTGTTCAATCTTAATTTACACTTATATAATTATTAATTGCCTCAATTCGAAGATAAATAGTACAAAACTTTTAAACGTGTAAATATCTGCTCTTAAGCGAAATCAAATTAGGAAATGAGCTAGTATAACTCTTGAAATGTATATACATTTCTTCATTATCATAAACGTTATAACCTAGATTATGTAACAATGTGTTAAAACAACTATTGTTTACACACACATTTATTACTATTACTTATTTAAGCGATAGATTAAGTCTATTATAATAATAAAATAAATTAAAAATACTATTTATATACAAATGGCGGCAAATTTCCGAATTAAATTTAATAATGTTTGCAGCGGAAGCACCCGATGGGATCACCAGTGTTGCTGCTAGAGTGTCTAGTGGGAAGCCAAAACATACAGAGACACTATTTAGATGTCTATTTAGATATATGTATATTTAGATAAATGAATATTTAGATAGATGTCTATTAAGATAGATGTCTATTTAGATGGATGTCTTTTTAGATATAAGTCTATTTAAATAGATGTCTATTTAGATGGATGTCTATTTGGATGGATGTCTATTTAGATGGATGTCTATTTAGATGGATGTCTATTTAGATAGATGTCTATTTAGATAGATGTCTATTTAGATGGGTGATACATAGAAAATGAATGTACGGAGAAACATGATCCTCAGGAGTGATCACCATAAGGTTTGTTCAAGCCTGAAGTAAAGATCAAGCCTTCCGGAGGACTCACTCATAAGGTTGGTCAATTGGTTGGGATTACAGGTTGGTTAATGGATTAGGATTACAGGTCAAATGATTAAAATTACATGTTGGTAAGTGGATTAGGATTACAGGTTGGTCAAAGGATTAGGATTGCAGGTTGGTCAGTGGATTAGAATTACAGGTTGGTTAATTGATTAGGATTAAAGGTTGGTTAATTGATTAGGATTACAGGTTGTTCATTGGATTAGAATTACAGGTTCGTTAATTCACTTGGATTACAGGTTTTTTAATTGATTAGGATCAAGGTTGGTCAATGGATTAGGATTGCAGGTTGGTCAGTAGATTAGAATTACAGGTTGGTTAATTGATTAGGATTAAAGGTTGGTTAATTTATTATGATTATAGGTTGTTCATTGGATTAGAATTACAGGTTGGTTAATTCATTTGGATTACAGGTTTTTTAATTGATTAGGATTAAGGTTGGTCAATGGATTAGTATTGCAGGTTGGTGGGTGGATTAGCATTACAGGTTGGTTAATTCACTTGGATTACAGGTTTTTTAATTAATTAGGATTAAGGTTGGTCAATGGATTAGGATTGCAGGTTGGTCAGTGGATTGGGATTACAGGTTGGTTAATTGATTAGGATTACAGGTTGGTTAATTGATTAGGATTATAGGTCGGTCAATGGATTAGAATTACAGGTTGGTTAATCCACTTAGATTACAGGTTTTTTAATTGATTAGGATTAAGGTTGGTCAATGGATTAGGATTGCAGGTTGGTCAATGGATTACTATTACAGGTTGGTTAATTGATTAGGATTATAGGTTGGTCAATGGATTAGAATTACAGGTTGGTTAATTCTTTTGGACTACAGGTTTTTTAATTGATTAAGATTAAGGTTGATCAATGGATTAGGATTACAGGTTGGTCAATGGATTACTATTACAGGTTGATCTTACTGTCTGATACGTTACGATAAGTGAATGCAAAAAGCCAAATGTGACTCACGTACCTTTTAAAAAATATTTGCTTAAATATGCTTTCTCTCTGTTCATTGCGTTTCGTTTTTTTAACTGTTTGTCTTTTCCTACCCACTTCTTGGTTGTATAGACTACTTCAGTTTGGTAGCCTGATTTTACTTATATACAAAACTATCGGTGAAATAAATATTTATAAAACTGTTTTTTTACTTTTTTACAGGTTTATAAAACTTTAAATGAATGAAATATATTGCTTGTAATTAAATATATGACATGTATTATATTAAACGTATTAAAAATGCAATAAAAAGTTAAGTTCAATATGTAGTATTCTTATTTGATGCCTTTTATAACTTTACCATTTTGAGCATTAACTGTTTGCCTACTTTATTTCCTACGCAATGTTTTTGACATTGCTTCCTGAATTGAATGTCTGTGAGATACTTAGCCTTCAAAATATCAGAAAAAAAATCATTAAATCATGAAATGGTGAACGACTGAAATCTTAAAAGTTGTTTTTCAAGTAAAATAACTGAGATGCTACTTTAATAATTAATATTTACTTAATTATTAATCAATAATAATAGTAATAATAATAATAATAATAATAATAATAATAATAATAATAATAATAATAATAATAATAATAATAATAATAATAATAACAATAATAATAATAATAATTATTATTATTATTATAAATTATAAATTAATAATTTATTTATTATTTTACTAATTATTTCTTCAGACAATTTGGAGTGACATTATCAAGTCTTTATATTATGGGAAAGTTTTACATATCAAATATAAGTGCCATACTACACTGAATACTTATGTACATGATTATAGCAACCGATTTGAAGACTGCTTACGTTTAAGCAAACACAGGTTTTGTACATTTAAAGAAGTACCCCATGGAAGCTGTTGTAGTTCATTGGTAAATTTCCAGTTGAGAAAAAGTGTGAAAAACAGCTTTTTACTGCCCATTTCATGCTATTCTATGGAGGAGTTCATCAGCTGTAAATGGTATAAATAATACGTTGTCTTTCACTGTTTTTAACACATTTAATTGAATTTCAATACCTATTTAGATTGTTTTATTAGCTTGTAAACATTGTTGTAATAATTTAGTGATAGTTTAATTGAAGATTGCTATGTAATATTTATTATCTAAAGCAATTAATGAAAATATACGCTTTGTATAGGTATAAATATATATAACAATCCTTCTAAGCAAATAATTAATTAAATAACTGCTCCATGTATATCAAGGGATGTAGTGAAATTACGTGAAGTTTTAATGAACATTTGTATAAGTGGCACAGGAATAATTATTAAACATAGGCTAATTATAATAAAACTCGCTTCACAAATACAGGATGTTCCCAAAGAAACACTAAAGCATGACCATTTATATTTCCTTACTATGCGAAGTATAGAGGAGTTAACGTTTTGCGAAAGTAAAAAAGTAGATCTTGAGGTGCTGATGGCATTTTTTAACGTCTTAAGTTTTAAAATCCCCTCAGAGCAAAAGCATAGTTTTTACTTAGATCTCTCCCTCTATATCTCTCTCCCCTCCCTCTCTCTCTCTCTCTCTCTCTCTCTCTCTCTCTCTCTCTCTCTCTCTCTCTCTCTCTCTCTATCTATCTATCTATCTATCTATCTATCTCTCATTTTTCCTTTGAAATTTGAAGTTTGAAATGCTCATTACTCATTTATGCAGATTTTAACGCTCATTACAATGGCAAATATGATTTTCACCCACACATAGCCCCACACACACACATATATATATATATATATATATATATATATATATATATATATATATATATATATATATATATATATATATATAGCCGCCTCAGGTGGCCTAGTTGATAGCGTACTGGGCTGTCACCCCGAGAACCAGGTTTGATTCCCGGCCAGGGCTTGGCATTTTCATACGCTATAAATCATCCCATAGCCCATTAGCCCAAGTGTGCACAATAGTCGGACGTTAAAAAAAAAAAAAAAAAAAAAAAAAAAATATATATATATATATATATATATATATATATATATATATATATATATATATAAACACGCACGCACACACATACACGTACACACACACACACACACACAAGCGCACGCACACACGCGTGCATGCTCTCTCTCTCTCTCTCTCTCTCACACACACACACACACACACACACACACACACACACACACACACACACACACACACACACACACCTCTCATAAAAAGTGATCAAGATCGATTTCATTTTAAAAACCCCGGGACATCATGATGGATTCTCCAATACATCATTTTTTAATAAAAATCTCTAAACCCTAACAATGTTTATTTCAAAAAAAATCATAAGGTAATAACAAATAGACCTTACAATTTGTTATTTTAGATTTCATTAAAAAAAGAGTTATCGATTATTTATCGAAGCGTTCAGGATTAATGACAAAAGTAAAATTGATATGACAATCATAATTTGCTCGACAAAAATCAGTACTCTATGTTCCACGTGAGGTCGCGAAACGTTAAGAGCCGTACATCAAGATAGTAAAATTTCTGGCCAACCAATCTTCTATCCTGAATTTACAGTGGTCCGCAAGTCATGCATTTTTATTATTACACCATGAGAAGAAAGTTCCTTAAACATGAAAAAAACTGTGTAAATTAATTAATGTTTTCATGTTTCCTGAGCAAAGAAAAAGTGTTTTCCTTGGATGTTGTCCGTCCCTTCATCAGCGTGTGTGAACGCGCTCGCGCATTGTTGGAGACTAAACTGACTGAATTTCATGAAATTCAGCATGTGTTTGCATATTTCATGGGATTGTGTTTTTTATTTTAAAATATATTTGACGATAATTTTTTTTAAAAAAGCTATTAAATCTTTTTAAAACGTCTGTAACGATTAAATTTTTCTCAAATGTAGTCTGATTATTCAAACTTCTGGGCCGCTGTATAGCTCCGAAAAATCCCATTTGGGTGGGGGCTACTAGAAAACTCAAACGTGTGTGTGTGTGTGTGTGTGTGTGTGTGTGTGTGTGTGTGTGTGTGTGTGTGTGTGTGTGTGTGTGTGTGTGTGTGTGTGTGTGTGTGTGTGTGTGTGTGTGTGTGTGTGTGAGAGAGAGAGAGAGAGAGAGAGTGTGTATGCGTGTGTGAGAGAGAGAGTAGTATGTGTGTGTGTGCGCGTGCACGCTTGTATATATATATATATATATATAAAATAAATAAATAAATAAATATATATATATATATATATATATATATATATATATGTGTGTGTGTGTGTGTGTGTGTGTGTGTGTGTGTGTGTGTGTGTGTGTGTATATGTATGTTTATGTGTGTGTGTGTGTGTGTGTGTGTGTGTGTGTGTGTGTGTGTGTGTGTGTGTGTGTGTGTGTGTGTGTGTGTGTGTGTGTGTGTGTGTGTGTGTGTGTGTGTGTGTGTGTGTGTGTGTGTGTGTGTGTTCGTTTTGCGTGCGTGTGTGTGTGCGCGCGCGTTCGTGCGTGTGTGTGTGTGTGTGTGTGCGTGCGTGTATGTGTATGTTTATGTGTGTGTGTGTGTGTGTGTGTGTGTGTGTGTGTGTGTGTGTGTGTATGTGTATGTTTGTGTGTGTGTGTGTGTGTGTGTGTGTGTGTGTGTGTGTGTGTGTGTGTGGTGTGTGCGTGTATGTGTTTGTTTATCTGTGTGTGTGTGTGTGTGTGTGTGTTCGTGTGTGCGTGCTTGTGCGTTTGTGCGTGTGTGCGCGCGCGTTCGTGTGTTGTGTGTGTGTGTGTGTGTGTGTGGTGTGTGCGTGCGCGCGCGCACGTGTGTATTTTCACAATTTACCAGTTTGGATTTTCTTCTCGGTCAACATTTTGTGTCACCGATTGTGAATGCGGTTTTTGGTTTCTCTGTCGTAACGCATCTGTACTGGCCATGCTTAAGTACTAAACATAAATAAATAAGTACATATAATTTAAGGAACGTTCCCCTATTTTACGGGAGGCATAGCTCTTAAGGATATAAAGTCCAAATTTGGCTTAACAACATTTCGCACGCTTCCTGAATTGTTAAAAAGAATATAATCCTTATGTTAGGTTCTTTTTAGTAGTTCGCGTAACCGATGTGACTGGATATTTTAACAATTAAATTTTAATAATAATAGTCATTTAATAAGTAATTACGTGAGCCTTACAATACACGTGATGCTGTTTGTTAAGTAATATGCAGATAATTGTACAATAATAGCGGCCTTTTCGTTGAAATGGTAAAAGTAACAATAACACATTACGCAACAATGCCTTTGTCGTGCATTTTTTAAAAAAAGTCGGATTTCATAGTCGCAATCGGCATTGAAATCTGCATAATTTTGCATTTTAAGTTTTCATGTTAAATTGAAATTATTAAAATCGACCCTGAAGAAAAAGTTGACGGTACGTCAAAAAGTATTGTAAGGGTGAGCTATTTCAAGGTTCCTCGTCTGGGTGTTTCCGTGATGACCACTCGAATGCTATTTTCCAGTAGAAATTTAACAAAAGTAAACCAAAACAGTCTTTTGGTTTTTCGAATTTACTCTCGAGTATATTTTTTTTTAATTTCAAATTCGGTATTCACTCGTATTGCTTTTCCCTGGGCCAGGAGAAAAATAAAAGAAATAATGCCGAGCTTTGGCCGACTGTACTGTTTCTGTACTGTTTTTTTGTCGGTTTCTGAATAAGGTTTTTCGGATAAAGAAACGTTGCACTATTTGTTCGAACGAATGTTATGTTTTAGAAAATCGTGAGCCCCACCGAATAACCTTGGAACTGTTGTGATGAGAAAAACAAGACGGCCAAAAATATAATTTAAATTTTACAGACAACTGTCATCCGACCGAGTAAAGTAATAACCCTTCATTTAATTTGAAATAACCTTCACGTGTTCCGTGTGCGTTTCGATTCGATCTATCAAATCGAAGCGACCAAGAGGAACTAACATGCCCTCTAAGACTAGAAAATTAATACCAAGAAACAACATGCGTGTTTTAACTTGTTTTGGACTAACATAATTAATAATGCGCTACGATACGCCCGGCTCTTGGCTCTTCCCAAATAATGCACGAATACTATATCGACCAAAAAGCCGCCATTGCTGTCAAGACAAACTAACTCTGTTTTTGTAACTGTGGCTGGTATTATCACTAACTTTGAATTTAAACTCAGGATTAAGTTTAGAATATTTAGTGAAAACACAAATAATTCGTTCCTAATTTGGTATTTACACAGTACGTGGCTCAAATTATATTCTGTTTTAGTAATTGTAAGCGTTATTTTCACTAACTTTAAACTTAAATTCAGGATTAAGTTTAGAGTATTTAGTGAAAACACAAATAATTCGTTTATAATTTGGTATTTACGAAGTACGTGGCTCAAATTATATTCTGTTTTAGTAATTGTAAGAGTTATTTTCACTAACTTTAAACTTAAATTCAGGATTAAGTTTAGAGTATTTAGTGAAAACACAAATAATTCGTTTATAATTTGGTATTTACGAAGTACGTGGCTCAAATTATATTCTGTTTTAGTAATTGTAAGAGTTATTTTCACTAACTTTAAACTTAAATTCAGGATTAAGTTTAGAGTATTTAGTGAAAACACAAATAATTCGTTTATAATTTGGTATTTACGAAGTACGTGGCTCAAATTATATTCTGTTTTAGTAATTGTAAGAGTTATTTTCACTAACTTTAAACTTAAATTCAGGATTAAGTTTAGAGTATTTAGTGAAAACACAAATAATTCGTTTATAATTTGGTATTTACGAAGTACGTGGCTCAAATTATATTCTGTTTTAGTAATTGTAAGCGTTATTTTCACTAACTTTAAACTTAAATTCAGGATTAAGTTTAGAGTATTTAGTGAAAACACAAATAATTCGTTCCTAATTTGGTATTTACAAAGTACGTGGCTCAAATTATATTCTGTTTTAGTAATTGTAACCGTTATTTTCACTAACTTTAAACTTAAATTCAGGATTAAGTTTAGAGTATTTAGTGAAAACACAAATAATTCGTTTATAATTTGGTATTTACAAAGTACGTGGCTCAAATTATATTCTGTTTTAGTAATTGTAACCGTTATTTTAACTAACTTTAAACTTAAATTCAGGATTAAGTGTAGAGTATTCGGGAAAAAAACAAATAATTTATTCCTAATTTGGTATTTATGCGGTAAAGTGGCTTAAACTAAACTCTGTTTTAGTAAATATGTCAGGGCAATTTTATGTTTTTGTGAAGACAGCCGAAATACATTTTTGCTGGAAGAACTCGTTTTTGAGTAAGTTAACCAAAATAAAACTGTGTTTTTAAAATTGCTATTTAATGATGGCTTATCTATATTATTATTACTATTTGTTCGGACATTTATCTAATTTTTCTGTACAGGAACAATACGCGACGTTACGAAAGTATGGGAAAAGGCATGTTAAAAGTGCTTCACTTAGAAACGTAAACATGCAGAACTTAAGTCTGCTTGCCTAGTAAAGTACTAAAAATTATAAACATCCGATAAAGATTCACTGAGTGGTCAGACATGTAAATAAGGCTTACACGTGAAAATACGATTTTCTCAAAATCGGCTAAAATGTTTTTTCATGCTTTTAAAAGAGCTTAATTTTATACATACTGTTAACTAACATTATAAAACATCTAGCATATATTGGGAATGATATCTTAATGTATCCTGCAGTTATATAGGTTAATGATTTAAGAGTAATTTAAAAAATACAAAAATTAGCGGGAAATAAACATTACAGATTTTGTCTGAGAAGCGTGCAGTGCGAACACCGATTTTAAGAAATTTTAATTTTTAAAATTTGCCTGAAAAAGGTCTTAAAGCATTTCTTTTGAAAATGGAATATTGGCGCGCCCTTACACACACACATACTCACACACACACACCCGCACACATACACTCAGAGAGAGAGAGAGAGAGAGAGAGAGAGAGAGAGAGAGAGAGAGAGAGAGAGAGACAACACACACACACACACACACACACACACACACACACATATATATATATATATATAGGCCTATATATATATATACATTCAACAAAAAAGGAAAACACTTTTTTTGAATAAAACGACGTAAAAACGACTTATAAACATTTTAAGATCAATTTTCTCCAGTCAACAAATGTTCTTTATTCTATACTTCGTATAGTCACGAGAGGAAGTACAATGAATATTTACTAGTAAAAATTATATTGTGGAGTAATTTACCAAGGTTTGCAATTACAACAAATAGTGCTGCAAGAATTGCAACATTTGTAAGCATGTAGTTGTTCGATCAAATTTGTGAAACAATTGCAGATATTTGTGTGCAGTGAATTAGGTTTGTTTAAGGTGAAAGGCACGATGAATCAAAAGCCTGTTTTATAGTTCCCGTAAATATGCTATTTTACATATTTGTAACACATCTTTTATTTACTCACAAACGCATAAATTATGTGAAACAATTGTACACTTCAATTCCTATAAGATGCTATATAAACCCTTGAACACAGTGACTGCCCGTTATCGATCACTACAACTTAACTCCAAACTTAATCTCCGGTTAACATGTTCCCTTGTTTGTCGCAACTACAGCGTAATGGCGTCACACACGGGGCCTGTTCCGACCAATCAGAACACCGGATTAAATTAAAACCCGGTGTATCTTTTCCGAGCCGAGTACACTCATGGATAAGGGAGATTTGATTACGTGTTTAATTTATCGGCCTACAGCCATTTTGAATTTCAAATGGGGGTAATGGTAAAGTTAGAAAATTTTTGTTCGTTGTACTTTAAAAATTAGAGTTCACCGGAAGAAATACGAAATTACTAACAGTTGAGTTAGTCGTATATATTTCATGTGTGAAATTTACTTAAATTATATGAACTTAGAATTTTTGGGGATTTTTAAAAAATTAAATACGTGCTATTTGTCTTTGTCATATATTTTACAGTAAACATGTTTAAAGGAATCGGGTCGAGTTTTAATTTGGTAAACTTTACGGAAAATTGAGGTCGCTACATTGCAACGTCTTCCATTTTTCTTACACGCCATACGAAGTATTACGAAAAATAGATGATTGTGGAAAAATCGATCATAAAAAGTTGATATACAGGCATTTGAGGCTATTTTTTTTTTTTAATGTGTGTGTGCCTGTGCTTAGTCGCTTTCTCTCTCTCTCTCTCTCTCTCTCTCTCTCTTTCTTTCTATTTCTCTCTCACACACAAACACAAACATACACACACATAAGCTCTCTCTCTCTCCCTCTCAATCTTTCTCTCTCTCCCTCTTTATCTCTCTCTCTCTCTCAATCTCTCTCTCTCTCTCTCTCTCTCTCTCTCTCGTGTTTGTGTTTTAGTGTGTGTTAAGTCGCTCTCTCTCTCTCTCTCTCTCTCTCTCTCTGTGTTTTAGTGTGTGTTAAGACTGTGTGTGTGTGTGTGTGTGTGTGTGTGTGTGTTTGTGTGTGTGTGTGTGTGTGTGTGTGTGTGTGTGTGTATGTGTGTTATAGTGAGTGTTAAGTCTGTGTGTGTGTGTGTGTGTTTTACTGTGTGTTAAGTCTGTGTGTGTGTGTGTGTTTTAGTGTGTGTTAAGACTGTGTGTGTGTGTGTGGGTGTGTGTGTGTTTTAGTTAGTGTTTAGTCTGTGTGTGTATTTTAGTTTGTATTAGGTCTTTGTGTGTTTTAGTGTGTGTTTAGGGTGTGTGTGTGTGTGTGTTTTAGTTAGTGTTTAGTCTCTGTGTGTATTTTAGTTTGTGTTAGGTCTGTGTGTGTTTAGTCTGTGTGTGTGTGTCTGTGTGTGTGTTTAGTGTGTAAGTCTGTCTGTGTGTGTGTGTGTTTGTGTTTTAGTGTGTGTTAAGACTATGTGTGTGTGTGTGTGTGTGTGTGTGTGTGTGTGTTTTAGTGTGTGTGTATTTTAGTGTATGTTAAGTCTGTGTGTGTGTGTGTGTGTTTTAGTGTGTGTTAAGACAATGTGTGTGTGTGTGTGTGTGTGTGTGTGTGTGTGTGTGTGTGTGTGTGTGTGTGTGTATTTTAGTGTATGTTAAGTCTGTGTGTGTGTGTGTGTGTGTGTTTTAGTGTGGGTGTGTGTGTGGGTGTGGGTGTGGGTGTGGGTGTTCATCGCTGCACACTAAACTAACAGATTTTGACTACATTTTTTGTGTAAACTACATCTAGTTGGCCCAAATCATGTTTCATTCTAAACTTAACTTCTCAAAATCGTCTCTAACGAGTTTCTGTGTTTAAAATTGTTACTTAAAGCTAGTAACACTGTGCATTCGTAAATTTACCATCGTTTGTTGTATATAGAAGCAATACACGCCGTTTCCACAGTATGGAACAACACTAGTAGAAATAACAAGCTTTAACATTTTAACAAACGCTGCTTATGTTCTAGTTGTTAAGTTTTTCCTGTAACAAGTTTAACACTCGAGAACTTGATCCGAGTTGATCCGAAGTCGACACGCCGTGTATTGTTTTCATCCGCAACTGAAGGAAAATTATTTTAAATTAATATTTTCCTTGAATTTTCTTTCAAGTAATTTCCATTAATTTTATTATATATAAAACAACATCTTTCGAACTTACCTTAATAACCAATTAGCGTTTCTTTTATATTTGTCTGTATTTAATTTATATCAGTCTGTTATCTAATCTTTTATGTCATATTAAATCTATGTAGGTAATCTTGCCAACCTCAATACAGGCAGGGTTTGTAGAATATTATTTCATTCTATATATAGTTTGTATAAATTCTAATTTTAGTGTATAATGTAAAAGTAAAAAATATTATTAGTACTGTACATCAGGAGGTCTTGCTGAACTATATCTTTAAGCAGATTGAAGCCCTAGTATAGAGTTAAAAACGGGACTTACGAAAAGAGGAAGTTGCAGGTCTTTCGTTAGCAACTTAACTATTTGAGTAGTAATTAATAAGAAATACTAAATTTAAGATTTCTTCGTTATATTTTTAATATGATGTAGAATGTCATATTTTCTCAAGAGAGAACGTGCTGAGCTTTCGTTAGTTTAATAAATTTGATTTTTTTTCTATTTCTTATGTGATGTAAAATTTTATATTTTAAAGAGAGAAACACACACACACACACACACACACACACACACACACACAAAACACACACAGACAGACTTAACACACACTAAACACACACACACACACACACACACACACACACACACACAAAAACACACACAGACAGACTTAACACACACTAAACACACACACACACAGACTTAATACACACTAAACACACACAACACACACCACACACACACACACACACACACACACACACCCACAGACTTGACACACACTAAAACATACACACACACACATACACACACTTAGGCACAGACACACACACGCGCAGACACACACACACACACACACACACACACACACACACACACACATATTGTATATATATATTTTTTTAAGGCGAAAAGCACATTGAGGCTATTATCGCTCCCCTAAATGTAAGTGTGAGAGTAAAGTGTTAAAGTCGTAAGTATAATGTTAACTGTGTAAGTGTGTGTGTTAGACTCGGGTACCATGAGGGACTTCTAAATCCTCTCAATAGGTGCAGGTAGTTTTATATGCAGGTAATATATATATATATATATATATATATATATATATATATATATATATATATATTTTTTTTTTTTTTTTTTTTGAGTTTAACGTCCGACTATTGTAAACACTTGGGCTAATGCAGACGGTATATATATATATATATATATATATATAAATATATTACAATATACACAAAATGTATTGTATAATGTTCAGCGTTAATACACATATACACATATCAATACATTTTAAAGTTTCATCAGTAAGTGATCTAAATGTCAAGTCCGGCGCTCACAAAGTCTCGGGTCTGGGAGTTACCGAGATGACCGCTCAAATAGCTCATTTTCCATTGGAAATTCCGTAACAAGAAGTTATTCTAGATTATTTATGGATACGTAAAAAGAGTTCGATAAAGAGTGTCACGATGGGTTGTTCAGAATTAAACATTTAGGTATAATTTCCGACACGTTCTACCCGATCAAACAATCGCAGGTATATTTACCCAGGAGGTGTTTTTCAATGAAATATTAAAACAGCCCAGTCTATGCCTAATGCAACACATTCTGGAGTTGGTAGTAGAAAGCAATGATATAGAATCTATTAATTTGTATTTATGTGAGAGTTTTTAAGAAATCTCAGCCTTTAACGCCTAATTTGCAAACAACATGCGTTTGTCTCAACTAAATTGTTTGAAAATCGACAAGTTAAACAAAAAACCGAAAAAACGAATCCACAGAAACCAAAATTAGAACTTAACGAGCGAACCCCGGTCACTGTTTCAACTCAGCCGTTCGGTATAGCCTATGACTTGCGTGTTTTATCGCAGTTTTGGCTAAACGCATTGGCGAATTGTTTTGAAATTTAATACGAAGCAATCTTGTATAAAGCCCAAACGACACATGTTTAACACTTTTTTCTATTTACTTCCGCTTCAAGATGGCGGCATCTGATTTAACGATGACGACTGTGCGTAATTTCAATAAAATGCTTTGGCCGATTGTTTTCAAATTTGGTACGAAGATACCTTGTACGAAAAGCAAAAGACGTATGTGTAAAATTTTTCTTATTCATTTCCATTTCAAGATGGCGGCCTTAAAGACATTGTTTTGAAATTTAGCGATCTTGTATAAAGCCTAAATGACATGTTTAACACTTTTTCCTATTTACTTCCGTATAGAATGCTTTGGCCGACTGTTTTCAAATTTGGTACAAAGATACCTTGTACGAAGAGCAAAATACATATGTGTAAATTTTTTTCTCATTCACTTCCGTTTCAAGATGGCAACCTTAAAGACATTGTTTGAAAATTAGTACGAAGTGATCTTGTATAAAGCCCAAACGACACATGCTTAACACTTTTCCTATTTACTTCCGTTTCAAGATGGCGGCATCTGATTTAACGATGACGATTGTGCGTAATTTCAATAAAATGCTTTGGCCGATTGTTTTCAAATTTGGTACGAAGATACCTTGTACGAAGAACAAAATACATATGTGTAAATTTTTTTCTCATTCACTTCCGTCCAATGCATTAAATTGTTCCTTAAAGACGTTGTTTTGAAATTTAGTACGAAACTATCTTGTTCAAAGCCCAAATGACGCATGCGCAACATTCTACGATTCAACGTTGAGATTGTAGTTGCTGATTATTTCCTGGCTGAACGGCAAAACCTATCATAATTTTGACCGGTTCACGGAGCGTAAAATTCCCGATAACGTTTTTCCAGTAACATTTTTCGTAAATATTACGGTTATAGGTTAAATTGGCGCAAAGTGTTACGAGCGCTGTTGTATACTAATTAGGGATATACTGCCAGGTCTAATGTTTTTTTGACTACTAGTTAAATGTATTTCCAAAGGCACGTTATCTATTATCAAATATCCGGTCAGTAGAAAATTAAAACTTGAAAAATAAATTAATTTGTTTTAATAAATGAAGAGTAATAATATTATCACTGCAGAACAAAATATTACAGTTCCAATGATCATATAATAATTTATAAATTACTATTATACTTATCTAAATATATAAACATGATGTATGTGTGTGTATGTGTGTGCGCGCGTGTATAGGTATATATATATATATATATATATATATATATATATATATATGTGTGTGTGTGTGTGTGTGTGTGTGTGTGTGTGTGTGTGTGTGCGTGCGTGCGTGCACGCGCGAGTGCGTGCGCGTGCGTGTGTTGTGTGCGTGCGTGGGCGTGCGTGCGTGCGTGTGCGTGTGTTGTGTGTGTGTGTGTGTGGGTTTATGTATGTGCGCGTGTGTATGTGTGTGTATGTGTGCGCGCGCGCGTGTATAGGTATATATATATATATATATATATGTGTGTGTGTGTGTGTGTGTGTGTGTGTCCGTGTGTGTGATGTTTGAATAGAAATTTTTACCTTTCAAATTATTAGCACCAAATTTCACACGATGGTTTTTTATGGTCCAAGAAGAAATAGTGTGGGAGTGACCCATTATTTACATCCAGCCCATAAAATAACTATTTTTCTCAGGTCAGTGATATCATCAAAACGAAAAGAACTTTTTTCAATTTTTTAACAACGTTGTCGGTCTTTAAGAAACAAAATTTCTCCACAAATACCCTTGCCCTTAAAACACCCCTTAACAGTTTTAAATACATACCCCTTAACAGTTTTAACATTTAAATACAAAATAATTAAGAGAGCTCGTATTTTTTCTTAATTAATGTAGTAAGTTGTGTCAATTATTTCATTTTGACCTGAGCAAAACCGGATGAAGTAGACTTCAGTGGACCACTTCTACAAGTTGCTAAGTGTGCCTCTCTGAAAGTTGATTTCGACATAATTATTTTCTGTAAAACAGTTTCTTGTTTATTTGGAGTACTTCCTAACTGGGCTTCTTTAGAGAGTCAACTATCGGTGGTACAAAAGTGTCTTTTAGTACGTTTTTACATATTTTTTACTTTTAGTGCATATTTTAGTATTATTTTAGTACTTTTAGCATATTACAATCTTGCAATATTACATTGTTGCTTCTACACTTGATAATAACCCTGGAATAAACACTATTGTATTACCAGATGCTATTTTTCCCAAAACATTAACGTTTTTATCGCCGTTACCAGATTCTAAAGGCTTCCCCGAAATAATGTTCCAAAATCCCTTCCGGAAACTCGTGTCCCAATTTGTTCAATCCAAAAGTAAAAGAGAAAGTTACACAAAACTGTCTACTTATCCTGCAATCTGCCGGTCGGTAGCACATGGCTGGAATGTCTTCCTGGAGAACCAGTCACTTCCCGACTTACAGTTGGCTCAAAAACAGCCCTCTGATCCCTTCCAGAATTGACTGACTCTGACCAGAATCAGTGGATCAGTGGTAGAACTCCACCTGCTACTTGGGGTGGGGGGTTCGTTTTCTGGCCGATGTACTGTTTGTTAGGAATTATTCCAAATTATCACCAAGGTCGAGTCACTGACGGATATATGCAATTTTGTGGGTGAGGTGGTTGGTTGAATAATTCATTTTACAAGAGGGTGACAATTTCCCTGGGGTGACAATTTTTAAAAATAATACCTTTAAAAACTAGCACTATTAAGCTGTTTCGAGACTTAAAACAAATGTAAAATAAATGACAAAAATACTACATTTTAGGCAAAAATATCACTTAATTTCTGTAGATTTTTAATTTTTAAAACGTTTTCAAAACTTCCATTTACATAACTTCCCCTCTTCTCAATACACCAATCTATAATTTTTTATATATGGCCGCAGTTCATAATCCTTACGCTGATCCCTCGCCCTCATTAACCAAAGCAAGTCCAGTTAAGTGCCATAATTTCTCAACCAAGTTTTGATCAATTTTAGAGTCAGAATGGTCATTCTGTTGTTGCAATCAACACAGGAAGAGAAGAGAGACCCAGTGTAAAATATCTAATCGATTAACCCCGTTCTCACCCTCAGAGTTAAAAAGCGCACAAACGTACACATGTAGATACAGAGTTGAGATCGGGATAATGAGTTCCGGAACCCTCAGATGTCTGTGACTCTGCTTCGAAGCTAAGACACTTCCATTTTAAGAAAGTCAGATAGGATCTTTTACATTTTCTATTTTATTTCTTTTGTCTCGGGAGGGGCGGGCACCCCTTCGTCCCCCCTTTAAAGAAACTGCAAACCACTTGGAGTCCGTGTGTGAAACCAAGTGTTTGATAAAGCTGCTTGCCCTTACGTACCTTTTACTCTTGAGAAGAAATGACCAATCGCACACAATTGATGGAAATGGTCTCCACTTTATAAAGCTACGAAAATCCAAGAAAAACATAAGGACAAAGAGTGGACAAATAGTCAAGGGGTAAAATCTTAAAAGAAAAATATTATTTTTAGTCATCTTGCGTGAAGTTAAACTTTATAAGTGATATTTATTTTGATGGCATAGTTTTTGCAAGAGTTTATGCAGAGACGCCAGATCTCTTAAAAAGTTACGTTTTCATTCCACCTCTAATTTGCCATGTCAGAAATATGTATAAACCTATTTTGGATAAAAAAATGTAAATATTTCCTTTTTGAAAAATTCACCAACTATGTTAGAAGGTTTTCTTACGCCTCCCGACCTTTAGCAGTGTGGGTAAAAAGTATGATTGAAAAGCCATTTTTAATACTTTGGTACCGAATAGTTTTCAGAAGGAGCACTTAAATCGTACGCTACAAGCAGTCAAGTCCGCGCGATGTGTTTCAAGTGATTGGTACGGCCAGTTCGCGTCGCCACAGTGCAGACGACACGAAAGTCAGCTGATCCATTTTCATTAATGAATATCGAATAATTTTAAAGTTCGCGGTTAGTATGAGGGTAATAAAAGACGAACGGGTAATAGCGGTTAATTATGTTTGTACACAGTGAATATTAAAATTAAAGTATTGTGGGACTATAGTTCAGTTACTTAGTAAACTTTTTTTTCCTTTTTTTTTGGTGTTTAACGTCCGACTATTATGCACATTTGGGCTAATGCAGACGATGGGATGATTTATAGCGTATGAAAATGCCAAGCCCTGGCCGGGAATCGAACCCGGGTCTTCGGGGTGAAAGCCCAGTACGCTATCAACTAGGCCACCGAGGCGGCTACTTAGTAAACGGCCTGAGCGAGAATTTCTCGCGCATGTAGGAGAATTCCCCTCCAGCTCCATCCAACATTGTAGTGACACAGTCTGCCAATCTGTGTCTACAAACTGTTTTATGATTATTTTATCAGCTTGGACCTAATACCACTCGGCAATAGTGAAAGAAGGAATGAGCTGTGATGAGAGAGAGAGAGAGAGAGAGAGAGAGAGAGAGAGAGAGAGAGAGAGAGAGAGAGAGAGAGAGAGAAAGAGAGAGAGAGAGAGAGAGAGGTGACTCGACCTCTCACTCGCACATTTTTTCTCTCTGTTCCACAGGGGCTGTGTAAAATACATAAGATGCAGTTCAACGATCGATATTAATAAACAACTTGTTTTTTTAAATCATGTGCTTAAAGATTTTTATTTATAAAATTGTAAATATCCAAACAAGGTTTAGTTTTATCACTGGATTCGTTATTTATTTCAGAAAACGCGTAACGCAAGTTTCGATTTTGTAAACATCTTCACAGTAATGGCAGCTCAGTAGACTTGTAAACATCTTCACAGTAATGGCAGCTCAGTAGACTTGTAAACATCTTCACAGTAATGGCAGCTCAGTAGACTTGTAAACATCTTCACAGTAATGGCAGTTCAGTAGACTTGCTAAATACCAAAATGGGCCTTCGATTGTACTGTAAGCGAAATGTTAAAAAATCGGTTCAAAGGCATTTATAACGGTTTTTTAAGATAATGAGGCAGCGCCCGCTCTAGCATTTTCGTCTCCCCGGACAAAAACGCAAATTGCTGCCACAATTTTAAAAAGTTAAACATGAACTTTTTTAAAATGCACTGCAGGCTAAAAGTTTAAGACCAGTAAGATATTTAAAATGAGAAGTTTACATTTTTAACCAAACAGCAATAATGCCTTCTGATTGGTTATCACTGTGATGAGTTATGATCGCTAATTGGGTTTCAAGACAAATTCGCGGTTTTCACAAACATTGATAAACATAATATTATAGGAACTTCATAATTATTTATAGATAATTTACTTAAATATTGTATTTTTTTAAAATAAAAGCTTGAAAGAAATGTAATTGAATACTAAACTGTTTTAGTATGCATACTAAAAAAATTTAAGTAAAGCAAAAATTCAACAAATTTATTTGTTTAGTCAATATTACATAAATAAACTAATTTGACTGTAACAGAAGAAAAAGTAAGCCAAGTTGGACATAACTGTAATAAACAAAAATCACTTTTAGAAGTCCAACATAACTTATATCATCAGACTAAGATAAGAAAATATTCAGCAATTTTTACCTTAATTACAACCTACGATAAATTTGTTTAAATTTTTACAACTAGTCCTAAACTTTTGCACTGCAGTGTTTGTCTTCATTTTAAACAAAAATCACTTTTAGAAGTCCAACATAACTTATATCATCAGACTAAGATAAGAAAATATTCAGCAATTTTTACCTTAATTACAACCTACGATAAATTTGTTTAATATTTTTACAACTGGTCCTAAACTTTTGCACTGCAGTGTTTGTCTTCATTTTAAATAAAAATCAATTGGTTTACAATTATAAGAAAACATTTTTTTAAAATATAGATATAACATAAAATTAACAGTGTAGTTCAAAACAGTAGAAATAAAAAACTACCTCTTTAATGCTCCTAAACTGCACCAAAAAAGCTCCGTTATTATGCTCAGCTTGTCGCTTGTACCTTGAAATGTTAGACAACTTTTATCAACTTTTACCAAGTTGAATTTCGATTAACTGAATATAAATGTTTGTCACATTAACGGCCGAAATGCCGCTATTTAGATTTGCCTCACCGGACAAATATCCGGGTTCACCGCCTCCAAAACGGGCCCTGACTGAGGCTGATTTCAGTTTAAAGATCTCATGTTTATATGAGAGTTTCTGTTTGAAATAATACGTAAGGGCGCGAAATTATTACTTTAGTAAGCCTCACGAACGCTTCAGCCTATATTTAAGCATGTACACGCGCGCGCGTGTGTGTTTGCCCCCACAGGGGGGAGAGGATTTAGACTTCCCTCGCGGTACCCGAGTCTAACATACTTACACTTACAACAATACACTTACGACTTTAACACTTTACTCTCACACTTACATTCAGGGAGGCGTTAATAGCCTCAATGTGCTTTTCGCCTTAAAAAAAGCATTTTTAAGAAATTACCTGGGTAATGAGGCACCTGAGGTGTAGGGCGCCAGATCAAAACTAAGGAACCCTGTCTGCTTGGAGCAGATGTCAATCTGATTTCCGGTAGACTTAAATTGATCTTCCGGTAACTTTAAAGGGCAACCGGCGGGGGCAGCTGGAGTGAGCAGCTGATGGATTTAGTGATCCCACCGTACCTCTAGGACATGTTAGTTTCTCTCATATTCTGCAGAATAGTCGGCGAATGATTCTAAAGTAGGTTATCCGACCTTGTCAACTTCAGTTTCGCTAGAGTAAGACAACTTAGAAGAGCCAAAGTCAGGTGGGATTCAGCGTATGGATGTTGATCCTAAAACTGACGTAACTGAACTTCTACACACTCACGGCGATGATAACCTTAACGGTTTTTCGCCGGAAAAAACAGGGAATCTTTGTTCTGTAAAATCAAAATTTAAGAGAACATAGCATATTAAAAATCTTAAGAAATATTTTTGGGAAGTCCTACAGAAAACAAAACTGAGAATATTGCGCAGTGGGTTCCATTCTGATAAAGGTCAGTTTACTCCCTACTTCTACTTCTAAAAGCAGAGGAATGAAGACGGGTTATTGGACTGTGCAGCTGATACAAGTGATGCTAGGATGACGATGGAGCCTAGTGGATAGTCTGCGTATATACAGTGTGTTTACACCAAAAAACACTCTGGTTCTTACAAAGATGGCTGTTGTCCCCTATAGTAACCCAGAGGATGAATGCACGGTGGAACAGGCAATTACCCTCACGAGTCTGCTTATTTGATCTAGAAATAAAGAAAGAGTCTTCCAGTAAACAGGTGAGGGAGAATTAACGAGCATCATGGGACCTACACTGAGATTGGTTAGAGAACTAGAGGTGGATTTTCCTGTCTATTTTAAATGATTGACATAACTCCTCTACGACAATCACAAGACCGAAGCATTGTCGATGATAAGGAAAAAGATGTGATGGAATCACCTCTTTAAAATACATTGACTCAGTTTGTCTGGTTGATAGTACCTAGTCAGGTTCCCTTACCGTATTTACGGTAAAGTCCTTAGTAGCGATTTCTGGCGAGGAATTAGGTATTCGTATGGCGAAACCGGCCGGTGTGGTAAATTCGGCATCCGGCGTATCCCGACAACCGGAAAATGTGGTAAATTCAGCATTCGGCGTATTACGAAAACCGGCGGATGTAGTAAATTCAGCATCCGGCATATTTTGACAACCGGCGGATGTGGTAAATTCAGCATTCGGCGTATTCCAACAACCGGTGGATGTGGTAAATTCAGCATCCGGCGTATTCCAACAACCGGCAGATGTGGTAAATTCAGCATCCGGCGTATTTCGACAACCGGTGGATGTGGTAAATTCAGCATCCGGCGTATTCCGAAAACCGGCGAATGTGGTAAATTCAGCATCCGGCGTATTCCGAAAACCGGCGGATGTGGTAAATTCAGCATCCTGCGTATTTCGACAACCGGCAGATGTGGTACATTTAGCATCCGGCTTATTCCTGCAACCGGTGGATGTGGTAAATTCGGGGTATAGGCCTACCGGGGTATATTCGGTAAGAAGTTAAAAATACAAATGAGCAACGGCTAAAATATACCAGGTGGCAGACTGGTCACACTGTGAAACCCATTCGGTATAAAGTTTGTTTAGATCTAACTATTGAGTTGAGTCCTCAAGCAAAATTGTAATTTATTAGTAAAATAAATTATTAGTAGTTGATTGCTAAATCATTTGTAATAAATAAAATAAAATGTAAAATATGGCTGACTTACCAGGCTTTCAAAACATATTTTAAAAAAATGCTCATCTTGTAATTAGCTAACAGATATTTTACTATTCAAAATTACACTTTCCGTGATTTGATTGCAGCATTTCATGTTCATGATGAAAATATTCTGGTATATATATTCACTCCCTTAAAATTAAAACATGGAAAATGCTTAAATACGTGTTGTATTATTTGTATAGTGAGTATTTATTCTAATTTTCAAGAAAATAAAACAAAAAACAATATTAAGTATTTTTATGTCCCATTTTTACCCCTTAAGGACGTGAATTTTGAGAAATCCGTTCTAATGAGTCAATATATTTTGTAAAATGAAACTGAATTAGTCAGAATACGCTACTTTGGGATATTAGATTAATCGTGTTTTTATCAATAAATTTTTTTTATTGATAAAACTTGACAGCTAAAATATGTTATTATTTAACCTTTAATAAAATAACTTCACATAATCTATTGTGAATAAGTTAGTTCTATATAATATTGGAATCACCTACTAACACAGTCTTATCGTAGATTTGCCTCATCACATATGACTGATAATTACAGGTAGGCTACGTTATTACAGGACCTGCATATACCTTTATCTCGGCCGCAGTTTATAAACTACAGTTGATAGGCTGTACAGGGTGTCTCAGCATGAGTTTAATGTACTTCATGAACTTCACCTCGCATCAAAATAATAAAGTCTATACAAACATCGGTCCGAAAACACTTCGTTAGCAAGTTACGGTTCCTTGAATTTTTGAACGTGATTTCCGCTCCAGAGGGTCCCACTGAAATTACCGCGGCTAAAATTAATGGGTAAATTCAGTGGTTTTATATTGGCTTTTACTTTACAAAATTTTATAAACAGGCCTCGGAATTGCTCCAATAATTGTTAAAGAAAACATGTGATAAAACATTAAACATTTTGGGCTCGAAAAAACACTTTTTTACCTTTGAGCTCTAATTTGTTTCCCTAAAAAAATGGTTTAGCGAATTTCTCATTTGAAAATGAGCTACTGGAGCGCCATCATCGTTAAAACCCAAACCCGGAACAGAGAAGTGAGCTCGAAACACTGAACTCTAAATCACTTTTGAGGTGTTGATACACAGGCGCGCGCGCGCGCGAACAAACACTTAAACACACACACACACACACACACACACACACACACACACACACACACACACACACACACACACACACACACACACACACACACACACACACACACACACACACACACACACACACACACACACACACACGCATACACGCGCTCGCGCACGAACAAACGCTTAATCTCTCTCCTGTCTCTCTCTCTCTCTCTCTCTTTCACACACACACACACACACACACACACACACACACACACACACACACACACACACACACAAAACACACACGAACTCTCTCTCTCTCTCTCTCATATACACACACACACACACGAACTCTCTCTCTCTCTCTCTCACACACACACACACACACACACTCTCTCTCATACACACACACACACACACACAACACACACAAAACACACACACACACACACACACACACACACACAAAACACACACACTCTCTCTCTCCCTCTCTCTCTCTCTCTCTCTCTCTCTCTCTCTCTCTCTCTCTCTCTCTCTCACACACACACACACACACACACACACACACACACACACACACACACACACACACACACACACACACGTGTTCCTTAAAGTAATAAAAAAATACGAATCACATTTAAAACCGGTGTACATCCGTTCGAAACTATTGATTCTAGAAGAAACATTGTTCCGACGTTTCGCCAAAATCGTATCCGGCATCTTCGAGGTTATTCTCGCTACGAGTCTGAAATCGAACCCAAGTCTCTTCAACTTAGGGCTATGTGAGAGAACCTTCGAAGATTTCAGATACGATTTTGGCGAAACGTCGGATCAATGGTTCTTCCAGGAACAATTGTATCGAACGGATGTACACCGGTTTTCAATGTGATTCATTTATATATATATATATATATATATATATATATATATATATATATATATATATGTGTGTGTGTGTGTGTGTGTGTGTGTGTGTGTGTGTGTAAGCTTAATTTTAATCGCTCTACAGAAAACAGCGTCAGGTTTGGGTACTGAACGCAATAGTTCTAGCCTAGATATAGTAGGCAGGGATTAGGAATGAATGGCAGAACAATATGGTCGTTGCAAAGGAATGATAGTGCAACTTGAAATAAAGAATGTCGTAAAACATTAAAAAAATGACAAAATTTGCAGGACGAGTAATAAAAGTGTTGAAGTGTTTATAAAAGTAACATAAAAATTCCAAACAGAACGATGTTTATGATTATATAAGAACTCAAAATTTCGTTTATCGAAAAACCGTAAAGCCTAATCAGTTTTTTTGATAGCGCCTAGAAACCCGTCAACCGTCAACCGTTAGCCTATATTCCGAGAAACGTATATTTTCAAAATAAAAATGGTCGGTTATCGTCTGTCATGCTGTTTTACACTGTTACCCTTTTACTTAAGTAGAACCGAAATTCTCGTACGCAAATTACTCGAATAATCGAGTTTCAAGGTCCAGGTTTGTACGGACCTAGGCTCTACCTAGCACAATTTCATCTATT